>CM014277.1:24029444-24075726 GCA_004135705.1 Alloteropsis semialata | reverse complement strand
AATATTAGCCCACCCTACTCCAAACACCTATCCTTTCAGCTACCGTTAGTACCTCACCTAGGAGATTTGAAGTGCTGGTATGTAGTTCAAAGTTGGTGAAAGGTATGATAAGATGTTCAATATTTAAGTTTCATGCCTAGAAGGATTTATTTGTTTGGATGTTTGCATGTCTTATTTTTCTTGAGGAGTACCAAAAAATCCAGTTGTTTGTGCTGGATGCATCTACACCATCCAGTTAATATATATGCTTCCACATACATTTATCCCAATCTATGTCTATCCTTCACATGCTAGTTGTTTTTTTTTACAAATAACAGGAAGGTGTGTAGAATGTTTTTATGTGATCAAGAACGATAAGTGAAACAAGCAAGAAGAGATTATCAAATCAGGGAATTCAGGTATACATGATTTACAATTGCTTCCTACATAAAATTTTTTAGTTCTACATACCATATATTTGGTGGATATGGTTGAGGTCATCCCTTCTATTGCAAATTCTGTTATTCGATATGCCTGTGTTCTAGATATAAGAGAATTCTCGTTTACTTGATAAGCCAGTAACATTAAATGTGTTGTCACTTGTCAATTTGTTTCCTTTGTATACATTCTCTTCTATATTATAAAACCCCAGCTTGTTTTCTCCTCCTAAGACGTATACTTGTAAATGAATGAAAATAACAGTAATATTTTTGCGCCGGCCTTGCTTGGTGAGCTGAGAATCCAAGATTTATCATATAGTAGACTATCTTAAACATTATTTGTATCATTACTCTAGAACACTTGCTCCTCCTACATAACGTTTATTAGAGGAGCCATAATTTGAAGTGTGTCACACATTTAGCCCAAAGTGTATCAAACACTACGGACACATTTGGTTCTGCTGGCAAAGTATGCCGAGCCATGCCGAGTGAGTAATCCAAGCTAGCTAGCTGTTTGTATGGGTGGCAAACTTCAAAGCGCATCAAACTCATTTCTGATGGCGTCCACAAAATATTAGGCCCTGATGAACCAGCAAATGTATTGTATTTCCTTCAAACATTCTTTTCAGATCCAGATCCCACAAACATCTTCAAATCTAAAAAAAAATCCTAAGTGGCGTCTCCATCATTGAATGGAAGATGAGGCAAATATGGTGAAGGGTGTGTATCTATATCACTAGAAAATGGGGAAGTTCTAGATCTAGTGCACACAAAGACGTACCAAGAATTGACGTACAATTAATGCTTATTGAAACTCATGTATGTAGGGAGCCATGTTGCATGAAAATCTTCAAGGATTATATTTAATTTTATTCACAAATGACGGATTCTTAAAATACAGTGGGCGTGTGCAAACTATGGTTTCCTATTGTATGGTGTGGCATGGCATGGAATAGAATGAATCTTATCGAGGAGCATCAATGTCCACAGATGAGCTCGAGCCTCTGTGTATACAAATGGCAAGACATCATTGCACCTTTTAGGGTAACTTCTACCTTGATGTTATTCTTAAATGGCATCACGTTGTAGATACATAATAATAGCCTTGAGGACCATATTGGCGCCATGGCACAGCTAGCAATAGCATAGAGTCACACATCGTAGGTAATGGACACCTAACTACGAAAAAGTGGTCTACAAAAATAACTAATGTGTTGAAGATTTTTTACCAAGTGTATTAAACAATTAGTTTATAGCATAAATAAGATGTTTTCGCATTAGGATATATTCAATAAAACAATCATTATGAGAATTTGGTATTAACTAATGGCATTTAGTATTTAATTCCTAAACCGCCGATGGGCCACGCTGACAAAGGGAATTACCATGCTAGAAGGAGAATTAACTCAATAAGGATGGTGTGAAGATCTAGGACCAAGAAGCCAACAATTCAAATGCTTAGTTGTATCTTGTATGACACCATTGAGGACCGCGCCACAAAATCGCTAGAAAGGATCAACGTGTCAAACATTCTTTCAAGGGCATCAAATATTTTGATATAACAATACTCATCTCCCAAAGTGCCAATAAAGAAAGCACTAAAATAACTATGTACCACATGTTTGGGACTACAACCAGAGAGTGTGCATCAGGTTATATAAGAGTCAGACTGCCAAAGGCATACACCGCTAGAGGTAGAGGATTATTTAGGGGCATTGATGAGCTAGTGGCAACATATTCAGTCACACATCCCGGCGCTTGGTGGGGTGTAAGGAAAATGGACCTAGTATAGGCCATTAGTGAGTTTGGTGATTGCATGCAACATAACAAATATGGACTAATAGGTTTGCTAGTGTACAAAGACAGTCGCATGGATGTAAGATGATGGACTTGGGTGATCAAACACCTTAGACAAGGTCAAGAGAATGTGATCAAGATACTAGAAGACCTTAAAAGAACCTAAGGCATCATACAAGTCAAGCCCAAAGAAGAATCTACAACAAAATGAAGTAAAGTAAAAATACAGAACCACCAGCTATTGCTATGGTACACTTTTCTGAAGCAAAATAATAGTCTATGTGCATAGACTATTGCAGTGGTGGCAACATAGCAATAACTCGTGCTACTGAGGCAAGTGACAAGCTTGGGCATCGACTATTATGGTGGTACCACAAACTATTATGGTAGTGGTAGAGCAATAGTCTGTGGTATTGAGACAAGTGACACGCTTTGGCTTGGACTATTACAGTGGTAGCATTGACTATTGCAGTGGTGGCAGAGCAATAGTCGGTGGTCCTGAAGAAGATGAAGGTGCGACATTGGAAGGATAGACTATTGTAGTAGTCCACAAACGACCAGCACCACAATAGTCTGTGGTGCGCACAAATTTGCAACGGCTAGCTAACGGCTAGTTCTTGTTGTTGGGGCTATTTGTACGCCTCCACGCGACCACTTGAAGTGTGTCATAGCTTGCACTGGAGAAGCTATTTGGTGTTGAAGTCAATCAAATCAAGTGCTTTATCCACCAAAGTGTTTAAGTGAAGATTAGGCAATTAGCAACAAGGCTTAGGCTTTGATTAGTGCTAGTTTAAGCTACATATCTCTTTGCCTAGAGTTTAGTGAGGTTAACTCTTTACTATCACTGCTTGCATGCATGAAGTGTTGTAAATCCAGGACATTGTAGTCTTGTGAGACCCCACAAAGCTTTGTGCGGAGGCCATTGGTGTTTGTGCAAGGGAGGAGAGGCACTTGGCAGTATTATTAGCCTCCAACTTTTGGCCACCGGTGTTGTGCAAGGGAGGAGCTGCCCCAGGTGTGTGAGTGGGGTATTATTAGCCTCCAGTATGCTGATATAACCTTGCTGTTTCTAGGAAATGATTTAGACAAAGCTAGAAATTTTAAATGGCCATTAGTTTTTTTTAGCAACTCTCAGGGATGAAAATTAACTATGAGAAAAGTGATGTGGTAGCCATTGGTTTAGATGAGGAAGAAACTAACAGCATGGCCAAAGTTTTCTGTTGCAAGACAGGCCAGTTACCCTTTCAAATATATGTGCGCCTTTGCACCACAGTGAGCTAAGAAGAGAGGATATGCAATCAATTGTTGACAAAATTATGAAAAGGATTGCTAGTTGGAAGGGTAGACTCCTCTCTTATGGGGAAAGGCTTACCCTCTTTAAATCCTAGGTAGCCAGCATCCCAATTTACCTTCTCCCCATTTCAATTTTCCCAAGTGGTCTTTAGAGCTGATAAATACCCAAATGGCACACTTCTTCTGGGATAATACAGAGGTGAAAGGTAGATACCACCTGGCTAATTGGCAATTAATTGCCCAAAAGGACTTTGAAGGTATGGGTATCTCAAACCTCAAATCCTTGAATATGTGCCTGCTAGCCTCATGGATTCATAGATACACTTGCAGGATAACATCCTCTAGACTAAAACAGTGAATTATATGTATAA
Source organism: Alloteropsis semialata (assembly GCA_004135705.1). Taxonomy (NCBI): domain Eukaryota; kingdom Viridiplantae; phylum Streptophyta; class Magnoliopsida; order Poales; family Poaceae; genus Alloteropsis; species Alloteropsis semialata. The sequence continues at coordinate 24,071,846 of CM014277.1, read as the reverse complement.
AACTAAACAACCTAATGTGTTCTGCTGTCCGGCGATTAGAGCCTGACCCTTCTTGAAAGAGGTGATGTCGGCAGCTCAAGCAACCCGTTTAAGGTATCAGTGGAAAGTTGGAGATGGTAGAAACATTAAGTTTTCGGAAGACCACAGGATCGGGAATTCCAGTTTTGGTGGTGCAGGTTTGGCCCCTATGTGATTGCCAATGAAAAAGATGTTACAATTAACCAAGTGTGGGATGGGGAAAATCTAAAGTTGACTTTTAGGAGGTTATTAGTATGCTAGGAGCTTATGCTATAATGGGAAGACCTCTATCAAATATCGAGCATCATCTGTTTCTCAGGAGAAAAAGATGATGTGATTTGGAAATAAGAGCCCAAAGGTTTATATTCAGTGCAATCCCTTTACTCTTTGATCAGTTTTTGGGGGGTCACGGATGTGTATGTGCCTGTGGTGTGGAACTTAGATGTCCATCGTAGGGTACACATCGTCTTATGGCTGTTGAGCAATAACAGGCTGCTAACAAGAGACAAACTCAGTAAGATGAAAATTTTGAGTAATAAACCTGCCTTTTTTGCTCTGAGCTTGAGTCTATTAACCTTTAATGCTTCGAATGTTCTGTGTCGCACTTAATCCAAAATGAAAGTTCTCATATTGTTCACAAGAATGTAGGCTACAACTTTGAGTCCACCGGTAGATGGTGGATTAGTAACAAAAGGAACACAGTTTTGAACTCTCTTAATACGGCTGTGCTGTGGGCTATTTGGAATTGTCATAGCAGCTTGTGTTTTCAGGGAAAAACTTGGACAAGATGGAAGCTGTTGCTGTACAGGACAGCCAGGACATTCCAAGCATTCAATGAACTAGGTCCAATTTTTTTGTTCAGCTGAATGGGACTGGAATCCTTCGGCAAGCTTAGTTTATAGGACTAGGAAATATATGTCTGAAATTTCAGTTTTGTGTATTATTCTAGTTATATTATATACTCTTGCTCTAAGTTATTTTTTATTTTGATTGATCTTAAATGCAGGTCTCTCTTTCTCTCTGAACCATAATTGCTGCAAAAGGATCAGTCCAATAAATTATGCACTCTTGGAAAACCATTTGTTTTCCCCTACAGCAACCTTCTTTTTGAACATACACTTTCAGCCGTGGATTAATCTTTCTATGAATGCTATTTTTTCAGCTATGTCCATTGATGGAGACTGGGGAGAACACTTGTTCCCATGCGCCTCCAGTTGCACCTGCAGCCCCTGCCTCCGAAGAAACGATCTTTTTCTACGTATCTCGGGAGTCAGGCTCCGGGTGCCCTTTTGCATCCCGTGGGACAGGCCCCATAGGTGGCCCATTGCCTCCGGGCAGCCTGGCTGGGTGTGCATGCAGGGAACCAGTCACCCCCTAAGGATTTATGTACGTGTGAACTAAGCTATAGTAGCAGCTAAGTTTAGGAGGAAATGTGTTTATATTTGTTGTAGTGAGCATGATGTGAACTTCTGAGGCTGGGACTTGTGGGCATACATAAGTTTCTATTTTTGTTGCAGTTTTAACTTTTTTGTTGAAATAAGTTTGTCACAGAAAGTTTCTTAGCATATTGATTTTTCCTAATTTTTTCTTGAATTTTCTATTGCAATTTTTGTTGCCCATACAATTTTTTCCAACTCACAAAAAAATTTTTTCAAAAATACAAAGGCACGGCAGACAATGCCATGGGCGGCGACTTCCAAACAGCAGAGAGAACTCCCAAACAGTGATGGGGAGGAAATGCTACCATAGGAAACAATAGGTTTTTGATTAGCCCCTTAATCCCCCTAGGGGCTTTCGTGCCCTAGGTTTACACCCCCAGGCCTTGTTCGTTTTGACAAGGTTCGGGTAGGGTTGGGGCTCGATTCACGGTGGTTATCCCGGCTTGAATTGAGTTGGCAAGCTTGAATTATATGTGTTTATTGAATTTAAAGACCAACTTCTTGATGTAGCTACCACAAGGCCATACCTTCATTTTCTATTCTTTGTCTGCACAAATACTGCTTTTCACCATTTCATCACAATATGCTATGAATATCAAAATGTTGATGTGCCTTTGCGCATGTTTTAATCTGTAGGACTGCCATTGTCCATAACGAATACAATAGGGAGCGCAAAACGCGCCGAATGTCTTAGTGTTTGTCAAATCTTATAATATTGAGCTTAGAATATGTCATATTGCCTTCTTAGAAGTAGTCGAACCTGGTGTCTGAGACTGCTCACTTGTACTCTTGTTGTATTCAGTAGTCTGCAGTATGCACTTGCTGCTCTGTAGTCAGACATGGAGGGCATTGTATACACAACACTAGTGAAGACTAATCCCTGCATTAATCCTATCTGAAAAGAACACAGGGTTTGAATAGGAGAATTAGGGATTTATTCCCACAGGGTTTGAGGGACATGGGAGGGATCCACTCGACCGTCCCTAGATAAGTTCCTCTTGTGGATTTATTAGATATATATGGACATATCACATATTTACACTAGTAGATGCCTTGCATTCCAAACCATATTGGCTATACATATAAAAGGTCAAACACNACCACCCAATGTCGTGGGGATCAATTCGATCTTGGCCTTACGTCGTTGCTTTCCTTCTCCCCTACTCTTCCTCTCTTTCGTGCCCCTGCCATATTCCCATGGGGGACGACAATGCCAACGGCGGCGCCCCTGATGAGCCGATCATGGTTCCCCTGCTCTTCCTCTCTTTCGTGCAAATGCCTTATTCCCGACTGTAGCATTTGCAGTTTAAATCTTTGGCACTCCACTACTCCGTCCTTGATCCCTCCATGGAGGGCAAAGATCAGACTGCACGCGCCCTGTGTGTGGCCATCGAGAAGTTGTTCTGCTCCAACAAGGAGCCCCGTGCCATCTTCCTTTCCCAGGAATTTCACTCCATGACACAGGGCGAGTCCTCAAACCATAAGTACGCCCAGCATATGCAACGGCTCGCCAACACCCTCCACGATGTCGGCCAACCCGTCGGGGACTCCAAGCTCATCGTCAACTTGTTGCGCAGCGTCAACCCAAGCTGCACCAACACCGCCGACCACACCACCAACAGCAATGCCCTCAACTTCCAAACGGCGACAACAAGCTCTCCCTCAAGGAACTTTGTCTCACCGACACGGTGAAGGCCACGGCTGGCACCGCCCTACTCGCCTCCTCTAGCACCTCCTCTAGTCAATATGTAAGGAAAGTACTCCATTACTCCATATAACCTGAGTAGACTTCTTTCTGGTTGTAATCAACTAGGATTCAAAGTACTCCGACCTGTAACCCTACTCTCCAGTATATACAGCCGGGCAAGGAGCTCTCCAAAACATATCAATCAACTTCACGCAATACAATCCAACATACTAGACATAGGTTATTATGCACATTGCAGTCCAAACCTGTCTAAATCTCGTGTTGTGTGCATCATGTTCCTGATCCCGATGTCACCCTGCCTACAAATCAACTACCTCAGGAACCCCCCTCGGTAGGTTGCCAGTAAAACACCAACTGCCGCTGCGGCTGCGGTAGTGACAGTGATGTCGCGGGCGCAACAAGGAGCAACTGCAGTTGCGAGAGTGGCTGCACTGCAGAGGTGTGGATCTCCACGTGGGGCACAACAAGTCAGCGGCAATGACGAGGGTGAGGCGATGACTGTTTAGGAGATCTCTAAGCCTCCAACACATCCAAAAAGAACAAAATTCTAGGAAACAAAAATTATCTCATAAAGAATGCAACCTAGATTTTGGACCACCAAATATAATACAATGCCGGCCACTTAATTAAGGATTTGAGGTGGTGTCCTTAAAATTCTGCATGCATGGTTAACTAGAGGTGTGTCTCATACAGTCACACTTATCTGTGTGCACATGAGCCCTATGTTATTTTGCATCAGACTAATCTGTCTCAATTCTTCTGGGATTTCATTATTTTTGGGACAAACAGAGAAGGATCTTAGTTCGTACGAAAATTAAAGTTATCTGCTTTAAATGGAAACAAATTGCCTTACCCAACACCCTCAGTCCTTGTGTCGCTGCAGCTCCAAGAGTCTTGAACCCGTTCCAGAAAGAAAACGGAGATACAAAGTAAAGGCCATTGGCAACCATTACATGATCTTCAGCAAAAATGATAGATTTTGTTGTCAATTTTTCATATATATGCATTAAAAGGTAAGAAATATACTTGAAAATCAATGGTTAAAGCATGATGCTATGAATCAATGGTAAAATTGTCACAATCTGTCACTATGATCTGATGTGTTTGAGTTGTAAAACGAAACCAAAAAAAAACATATTTCATGGTAAGTCAATGATATTTTGTTATGGCCTATCTCAAAGATCTGATCAATGTGTAAAAGTTAAAACAAATCATCATCTAATCTATAAAACATCCACACTCTTTTGTTCTCTTGCCACACAAACCTGCAGCGCCGGTTATGTGCAGTAAGAATTAGAAATGCTATGGTAAGGCAAAACCATCTTCCATGCACTCAGTTCTTGTCTCATGCATAAGCTGCTGCAGGAGGGAAGGGTTGCCGGTCACAATGGCATCAACATGCTCATAAAGCATCTTCTGCATGGAGTTGCTATCATCAACAGTCCACGCAAATACTTTCTTATCATGTCTGTTTTCAAATCCAAGAAGCTCAACTTCAGTTTGAAGATAAAGTAGTGTAAATTGCAAACTGGAGGAAAACAGATATCTAAGTGCAGGCTATCAGATGCTCGTACCTGCGCATGACCTGCACAACTTTGTCATGGATCAAAGGATGATATACACCAGCAACTCTAGCCCCTTCGAGCCGCACTAACTCGGTTCTTCTACTGGTAGACTTATCAACCATAACAATATAACCAACCTATAACAGATGAGCCACCTGTTGAAACATACAGCACATGTGGTCGTAGGCACAGATAATAGATGAATCATTCAAACAAAGCGATGCGAAAGAGAGAACAATGTACCATAATATCCTTAGACAACTTGATAATATCTCTTCCGAGGTCATCACTTTTTGCCCACACAAGGCAATTTTTGCAATTTGTTCTCTTCAGCTGCAAAGAAGAAGAAAAGGAAATTGAACACGAAAAAATTTCAAAAGCATTCTGTGAAAATTGCAAGATTTCAGACTGATGTCAAATGGCAAATCACAGAAACAGGTCACGGAACACAAATCAAGCAAGTTTAGCAAGAAAAATCTGCAAGGATGGAATCACATGAAGGGTTGCCAAGGGTTAAGATGCCATTCCTTGAAGCAACATGTGATCAAGTACAAGAAAACTTAACGATGTTACTTGCTACAGTCACAGAGAATTTGGCCATATATCGTTTATCACAATTAATGATTGATCCACATTACCTACATCTAAGCTCTAGAAAATTGATGATAGAATACAGATATAATATGTATATCAGGTATATACGAAGAACCAAGATGTTCAAGAAAAGTAAATAGAACAGCTCATGAGCACATCATTAGGCAAAACAAAACTTTACATAAGGCAAACTTACAAGAGACAATACATCTTGAGCTAAACCTTTCTCGAATAAAGGTGGGCCAACTTTCACATCAAGAATCACCTGCCTAACCGATTGTGATATCATCTGTATGAGAGAAAAGTGGAAAGCAGTTCATGCATGTAAAAAATTACATATATATACTCATCCAGTAAAATGTAAGATGCTTATGGAAAAGCTTTCACTGTTTCACACAACTAGCTCAAAGCTTACATGAAAAAAAAAATATACCAATCAAAAAGTACCAAATTTCCCACAACTTAAATCAGTTGGATCAATGCTTACTGCCAGAGCATGTTCAGCTTTAGGAACTTCCTCGTTTTGGACTCTCTTCGATAGCTGAAACCTTGTACTTAGTGCTTTTATCTACAAAACAACTAAAAGATAACTCCATTAACATCTCAGCTCCAAAATCAGTCAATGATCATGAAATGTCTTAGAAAACTATAACTGAAACAAAAAATTTGCAGCAATTACAATCCATATACTCCAATCAGTCATTTAGCAGTCTGTTTTGAGCAAAACTAAAACACACAACACAAGCACAGGAAATTCGAGAATATTATAGTGAGCTTAAAGCTAAAAAAAATGACTCACCTCATCTGTGCTCCAATGACCAACTTTGGCTGTGAAATTACCAGACATTTTTTGCAGATCCCTGCCTGTGTCAAATATTAATTAGGTCCAGGCAAGTTGTTAGGAAAAAAAACTTAGCATGCTAATGATGCATTCATCATACTGAACATTCAAAAATGTTACTCAAGCTAATATTTTTAGAAATTTCCATGAGTTCCAAAATTAACATTTGCAGAAGGGTGGCCCCCAACCATATCATCGTCATGTGATCATGGTGACAGATAGTAAGAACTATGAACACCAAATAAGGACATAATCATATGCTTCCTAGCAGTCCCTTCCAGAAACTAAGGTGCGCATAATTTACAAAACAAACCAGCCATACACCATTCAGTAATAGGCAGATAAAACTGTTTACACATAATTATAGTCCAAACTTAAGAGTTTGCCTATTTAATATAAAAAATGGAAGCATATCAGTAAATAACCAAACTATATGAAAAAGAGTAGTGAAAATTGTCTGTGATCCAACTAATCTGCTAATTACTAATTAGCAATGGTGGTGAATTAACCACCACGCATAATATCTACCAGTTTTGGAAAATTAGTCAGATGGTTTCCGGTTAGATGCCTTCTTTCTAAATTTATTTGAAGTATTTGCACTTGAGTTATTAGAACAGATTAGATTTATAATGTTATGAGATTCTATGCAAGTTATGTAATACACATGTAGTTTTCATCATCCATCCTTAATGATATATTTTCATTGTCTTTGTTTGTAGATTATGTCATATATATAAATTCATCAATACAGTTGTTAAATCATCCAGTGGATTCTGCTGCAATCAGTCCATGTAACAATGAATTGTGTTGGGGTACCCTGTTGACACTTGGCAATGGCAAGTGCATGCCTTCTTTCATGACTCTAACATAACATATCACACAACGGCAAACAGCAAAATCTTCATACCAAACATGGAACCATCAACAACTGCCATTAGTATTTTACTAGTTCCTATCTCCAGTTCTATTAAACACAAGCTATACACATCACAGATATAACATCACAGCCAATTTCAGCTACTCTAGTAAATCATTTATCTAATGTAAGAAATGCAGTCCCAGTAGTACAGAAGCAAGATGTGTGATAGAGTACACAACCCCATCAAAGTGGCAATTCAATTACCTGTCGTGCAGCGCCATGAGCACGCCGTCGGAGGACCTCGAGACGTCCACCTCCACGCAGTCGACCCGCGCGTCCAGAGCCATCCGAAATGCATCCATCTGATCCATAAGATTCCCCAGGAAACTAAGTCTCGGCAACACATTTAGCTCAGATCAAAGAAATGGGGGAACTTCCCCTTGTCAGAAAAACAAAATCGAATCCCCTGGGAGCGCATCCGTATCCCTTGGAAACCCACCGAGTTGGGGAACGCGTTGGTTGAGTCGCCGCCGTGCGCGCAAACCATGGGCGGGCTCGTGATCCACCCGCACTTCCTCTCCCGCATCTGCAAGTCAGCAACCAAAAAGGTTTAGCAAACGTGATACGAAAGCAACGCACTAAATCAAATTAGTGAAATCTCCGAGCGTAGAATGATCCGGTTCGAGAATCGAGGGGAAGGGGAACGCACTCGGTGGAAGCGGCGGAGGCGGAAGTGGAAGAAAGCCGGCGGGACGAGGGAGAAGAGCGCGAGGAGGAGGAGGAGCCGAAGGAGGTGGCTCGCCGGGAGGAGACGGCAGAGGCGAGCGAGAAAAAGGCTCGCCGGCGCGGAGGAGCGCTTGGCGCCGGGGAAGAGGGGGAGCGGCGGCGGCTGCCGCCGGCGCCCGAGGAGCCCCCTCATTCTCTGCCTGCGCCTCTCCCGTGCAATCCGATCCGCTCTTTTTTTTTTATCCAACATACCTGTATTAAACTGAAAGATACCGTACAAGGACGAGTACACACATACATTTTAGACGAAGGCCCCTAAGAAACAAAAAAAATTACATTCGGTACCCAGGGCCCCTGCGCACCGGATTCCTCTGCCGTTGGTCGTCCAGCAGAAGCAGGAGTAGATCGCCACGCCATCCAGAGCTCCATCGCCATCAGTTTTTGGAAGGAGCAGTTGGGGAGTCATGAATTTGTTTAACTCCCAAACGCTGGCGAGGGACGACCGAATCACCCCTTCGCTCTTGCCTACGCTATTTCTTGTTTTCTTTGTCACTCAGGTGACAAGTCGAAGGGCTCGATGAGGTGCAGGTGCTGGTAGCGAAGGGAGGAGCGCCTACCCCTTCGTCCAACCCGGACTTGGTGGGGCGGGCGGCCCGACAAAACAGAAGAGGGAGGACGCGTGGCGCGTCCCAATAAGCGTATCAAGGCCCGGGAATTACGGAGGCGAGTACGAAGTGGAGGAGTACCATTGTACCCCCGGATATGCCCGGAATATAGTTGTTGTAAGAGCACACAGTGGAAATCCCGGCCTCTGGCCGGCCTATAAAAGGAGGGGAGGGAGAGCCCCAAGGGAGGGACCCCTCTCCGGATTTGTAACCTGATCCCATATATTGATCGAGCCTCTTTTGCTACTCATCACTTGCGTCTCTCTCGTTGCTCTCTTGATCTTATCCTGTTGGATTTCCCCGAAATCCCAACAGTAGCGCCGTCCGTGGGGATCGACTAACACTCGATAGGGAGAGTGGACGGAGAGAGCACCATGCCACCTGCCAAAAAGCTTCCGCCAGCGACGAACACAGCAGCAGATGAGACTGCCCCAGATCCAATCGACCCAAACTAGAACACATCGAAAACCCACCCAACCCGCCCAGTAAACGCAACGGGTGCAGCTACAGAGAATAGCGACTCGGCAGATGCTCGACGCAGTACAAGAATAGAGCAGAACGCAAGAAAACAGTAAGAAATAATCCAGAAACAGATACAAGATTGGAACGCAAAAGAAGCTGCACTAGTAGCCAAGAAAAAGAAAGCAGCTACAAATGCATCCACGTTGCAAACTCAAGAAGAAAGAGATCAAATCTCAAAACTAGAGTCTTTGCACAGACAAGTTGAAAAAAAGCGAAGGGCAATTGAAGCCATGAACGCTAAAAAGAAAGCAGCTAGATTCAATCAAGAGCTATTAGAAGCAGAAGAGTTGCTAGCAAAACTGAATGAGCAGATGGCAGCACTTCAAAGCGATGAAGAACCACAAGACCAAGAATTAACGCAGAGGGTACCACCAGCCAGATTAACTATACAACCAACCCATCAAACACAACAACGCGAAGACCTGAACGAGAACAGCTACACCCAGCAAATAATCGACCCCATGTCCCCACTATTAGCGGCACTTCAAGTACAGCCATGGCCAAGAGCCTTTAAGCCACACAAGCTGCCAACATTCAACGGCCATAATGATCCAAGGCAATTTCTCATGGCTTATGAAGCCGCGGTCACTTCAGCCGGAGGAAATGAAATGATATTAGCAAAATTATTCACAATTGCTGCGAAGGGAGTGGCACAAGCATGGTTCTCAAGTCTAGAACCAGGATCTGTATACAGTTGGGAGAGATTTAAAACCTAATACTTCAGATTTTAAGGGTTTTCAGTATAGCTTGAAGGGTGCAGTAGACTTGTTTAACTGCAAGCAACTGAAGGACGAACCGCTAGAAGTTTATATGAGAAGATTTGTGGCACTAAGAGCATAGGCAGTCAACGTGCCAGCAGCCACAGCAATTGAAGCAGCAATCAAAGGGTTAGCAATAGGCCAATACGCGGCAAAATTGGCAAGAAAGAGGCTAAAAACATTAGACAAACTATATGAAATCATGGCAAATTACTCATTCGCATACAAAGACCTCCGTCGAAGACAGGAAGAGAGAGATCAATTCAAAGGCAAGAAAACTAAGCAAGAACAACCACAGTATACTCAACCCTAATACTTTCAAGGAAGGCAAAGTTATGACCCAAGATTCATAAATCAGATAGAACATACAGATGCAACAAATGCAGAAAGTGAACCACGAGCAATAAGCTATGACAACAAGATTGAGCAAGGTCACAGAGGTGGCCGAGGGGGAAGAGGTAGTTTCTCGCAAAGAGGTGGCCGTGGAGGTCGCGAAGGCCAAGGTAGAGGATGAGGAAAATCGAACTACAGAAACCCAGCTGATTTGTGGTGCACGTATCATGGGAAAGGGGCTGGACACACTACGAACTCATGTCCATACACAACAGCAAACAAGAAAAAAATTGAGAAAGAGAAAGAAGAGCCAAAGCCAAAGCAAGTTAACCACACAACAAAACCAGAAATCCAAGATAGCTCCTGGTTGCACCAACCCTACTGCCCTGTAAACTACAGTATAGGCCCATTACACCCTTCGCTCATGTACCACCCACAAACAGCCTTCACCCAACATATCAAATTCCAACCCACTCCCAAGCATCGAATCAAAACCAAATGCGATGGGCACAACCAGGCCCTTCGCAGCAAAACAACCAGGACAATCAAATTCCTCCACCTCCAAAGTAAGAAAACGATGGCTTCACAGTAAACAACATTCTCCTTATCACTGGCGGGTTTCATAACTCATGTCACTAGGATAGTCAAACTTTGTATTACGCACATGATCGCAACCCAGCCGACTCATGGTGAATGCGAAGCTACGGACTGCCAGGACAACCAAAAAGTTGGAGAAGCTATTAGCTACAGTCTGGAAATCGATGAAAGAACTTTCAAGCCAGTCAAAGTAGGCAGAGATGTCCGAAAAGTCAAAGCCTTCCAAAACCTTCAAATCAGCACCAAATGACTGCATAACCTTGCGAACTTTCTCTGCAGCCCGCGAAGCCCTATAGATCAAAGACTACTTAAAATGACTAAGAGCTACAACAGCCTCCTCTTTCAGCCTTCGCTCCTCATTCAAGCCACTAACAGCTTCCTCCTTAAGTTTCCTCTCCTGCTCCAACACACGAAGGGCATCCTCAAGCTGTCCCTTCGCATCTGCAAGCTCGTTTCCGAGATCAGTAGCCTTCGCCTTCAAGTTCTCAATCTCATCAAGTTTTTTACGAAAGGCCTCGAACTGCTTAGAAAGCTTCCGTTTCTCCTCAACCAACTCTAATTTTTCACGCTGAAGGCTTTCTTCACGTTCACCAGAGATAGACAGCTTCTCTTTCAAAACCTCCACGTTTTCTTCAAGTTCTGAAATATGCGAAGCTATCTCCTTATCAAGCCTATCTGTTTCTCTGAGTCGATCACAGCTTGATTGAAGAAGAGCCCGCGAGAGCAGCAACCCTTTAACGGCATTCGCTTCAATCGCATACCGGAGTTTTGGTTCACTGCGAAGGCGTAGCTTGTCCTCAAGTTCAGGAACAGCAAAGCTACGCATAACACCATCACAGATACCAGCCTCATAACTGTTAGGCGTCATCTTCACCTTACTAATATTGCAAGCAGATATAATCCAGGCGCCCTCTGGAACGCTGAGACGCTCACTAAAGAAGTGAAGATCTTCAAATTGATGGGCCGGAGACCTTGCAGGAAGCTCAGAGCTAGGGGGTGATCCAATGCCAGCACCCCTCAAAGCCAAATCCTGAGAACAGTCAGTGGCTTCAGCATCAGCAGTCTCAGACTTCTTCAAGCACTCGACCTCGTCCTCAGCATTTTTCGCATCTTTTCCCCAGCTACAACAGAAATCTTGCCAGATTCAGTAACCCAAAACTTTCCAGTAGAAATGTCAGAAAATTCAAGAGAATTACCACTGGAATGAACACTCTTTTCTGAGTCATCCCCTAGCACATCAAACAATTGAAGCCCAGTGTCCACTTTCTTTGATGAACTCTTCTCAAGAACACCAACCAAAGTTTATAAGGCCCTCTCAGACGAAGGTCCAGGCAAGAGCCCATCATCACCCCTCGCAGCCTCTCCAACAACAGTAACTGGAACGTCAACACGAGCCTCCGCCGCGAGAGGAGCCACCTTCACACAAAACAACACTATTATTAAGGCTCTTCCGCGTCACAAAAATATTGTTAGCATACCCATACTCTAAAGAAACCCAACGTTGTATACCCGCATCAGGAGAATGTTCATTGCGATATTCTGGCCTACCTTCGGGAACAATATACTCCTTAGACGCGTGCTGAAAGGTGGTGCCTCTAATAGCCCTTCGCTCAACATCACACCGCCTGCCAATAAGACCACCAACTTTCGCTGACACAGGTGGAGCAACCCCTTCGTCGGAACCGACATCCTTAGCCGGAGAGGGTAGCTTATCAGAACCGCCACCACCAAGTCCCAATCCAGAAGCATCCTCAGCACGTGGGCGCTTAGCTGACCGACCACCCCTCTCAGATTCATCACCGTCATCACCCCGGGCGCCGGTAACAAGATCAGCAAGGCGAGAAGCAACGCGGGCTCGTTTCGGACCTTCACCACGCCTAGGCGCAGTCGGCACTGGTCGCTCACCATACTCAATCCGAAACTCATCATAAACACGATTGATGTGAACCTCAAGCCCACTATCAACGCGAAACTCATACTCTTTACGAGTATACTGCCCAAGAAACATAGCCACCCGGTTTTCAACATCAGCAACGCTAATCTTCACATTCTTTCCCTCTCTGAAAAAACTCCTCCAGAACAAAGGCCTTCGCAGATCTCCATCTCAAGTGACGGCAAATCTGGAAAAGGACCAGCCCCTCCGAATCGGCCACACTCCAACAGCAGCATATTCATCAGCCAAATCATGAATAGACAGATGTTTCCCCAACAGTCTCCAAGCGTTAACAGCGTCCTTATCAACAGAACCCAATCGAACAGTAGGCCGCAAGATGAAAGACATATTCTTCACCCAAGGAGCAGGAGGATTGCTTTTACCATCTGGTAAGGCAACGACAAGGGTGATAGTCTGATACAACCACCACTGGCTCCAATCATCCTTCCATCTATTCTTGTATGCAACAGCAGGACCATCGCAACCTTCACGATAAATAAAATTCACACAACCAAACTGAAAAGAAGCAGGTTTCCCATTGTCTTCACCAGTTCTCGGTTGCCAATGGAGTTCATGCTGGGAGGCAAAAGCTTTCCCAGTAGCCTCACAGCCCTGACCACGAACACCCCATATGAAGCTATTCAATTAAACAATGGCGTTCGGGGTAAGATGGTGGAATCCAATCTGAAAGATGTCGAAAACTTCAGCGACCATTAGATCCACTGGAAAAGAAAGGCCAGCATCCAACTGGTTAGCAAAAATAATTGCTTCATCGATCTTAGGGTTCGGCACAGTCTCATTGCCCGGCACACGGGACGAATCCGAGGAAACCAGACCATTATCAACCAATCGGGCATGATATACCGGAGTAACCTTTGATTTCCCAAATCGAACGGACTTTCATAGAGCATCAGCCTTTGGACCCATCTCCAATCACGAATCAAGACAAATCTGGAGAAAAGCGCGGAAATAGGTCCGATCTAGGAACTCAAACCAAATGAAAAATGAGAGGATCACAAAACCACAATAAGGATGACAAAATACCTACCCGAAACAGCTAGCAGGCACAAGTTTACACACGCAAGGTCCGCCGCCAAAACAGAGATCAGCAGCAGAAGCTAGGTCAAAGAAATAAGATGAACAGGCGGAATGGGGAAAAGCTCGAGAGAAAGGAAACCAAACGGGCAACCCTCACACCCACCTAGTCTTTATATAGAAGACAAAGCCTGAAAAGGAGCAAACCCGCCCTTCTGTTTCGAAAAATCCAAAGCGCAAAAATCAAAAAACCTAACGCCGTCAAAAACCGCTCCTCACACCCAATCTTAATGGGAGGGGCATGGAGTGAACGGAGCCGTTAACCAAATTCATGCTTAAAAAAATGGTTCGCTGACATCACACCGTCAAGACTGGGCCCTCGTCTGCGAGGGGCTACTATTGAGGAGTCATGAATTTGTTTAACTCCTTTTCCCTTAGAGTATTCCATCCAAGGTTTATCAATCCGTGGATCGACAGTTAACTTACTAGGGTTTTCCATTTAATCTAATGGATCTATTCCTAGCATGAAGTGTTGATTGCATATAAAGGGGTAAAACCTATAAGATTTGAGTGGAGTGTATAGGTTGATCACACCCATGAACATAGGCAAAGATTAAGCACAACCAAAGGGTAAACGAGCCTATCGCCTTCTAGTTGTAGTTCTAGCCATATAGAGCAAGCATATCATGCATCTCATCCAAAGCCGTCTTTAAACTACTATCCTCCGGTCAAACCCCCGAAAGCCCCACCTTACACGGGATCACACCCTGTCACGATGCTCCCTATTGGCGTGGGTAACTTAAGAGCACGTTCGCGAAGAACGTGTTGAACCTTTTTGTAGATCCGGTATGAACCTCTAGCCACCATGGCTACAAGATTACCCCAAGCAATCTATATTCATAATAGATTGAAAGCAAAGCAAACCCAAGAAAAGCACAAGATTGTAGAAGGAGGAATCGAGTCGCTAAAAGATCGGATGACATGAAGAACATTACTCATATAGTAGATGTATTAGATCATCACCTCCAAGTACATACCATAGATGATCCACTACTAGTTCTTGTGGCACAACCACGTAGGGAGGCCATGGTGGCTAGGGTTGGCCTAAGCCATCCCCTAGACAACTTCGAGGACTTGCGGCGATCGTCGTCTCCCTTCGATGTAAGTTTTCACCGAGTTCTGGTGGATGGATGTGAATTCCCCTCGGCACACGATCTATAAATAGTCCGAGGAGCCCATGGTTCAAAGGGGAGGTCGAATCGGCGAAAACACACCCTAGGCCGTCCAGCCTAGGGCTCTTTGGGCCGGCCGGCCTAGGCCCTTTTTGGCCCGGTTTGGCCCCATCTTTCGCGTGCGATCTTCTCTCGACGATCCTTGTCCATGTATGCATGATGTCCTATATGGAAGTTGCTCCAAAAATGTCGGTTTGGGTCTCTTTTGCTTGGCTTGATTCCGTCGTGTCTGGGTTGCTTTTGGATTTGAATATAAATGCCCCATATTGGGCCATTTTCCTACAAAAACACAATATGCTCCAAAATACAACACATATACGAAAATGGGGTTATTTCAAGTGCCAAGTGGCGGGTTAGTATATGAATTGGTCCCAAAATACCACTTAATTAGCACTAAAAGTGTACGTATAATGAGCGTCAACATCCGACCCGGACTTGGTGGGGCGGGCGGCCCGACAAAACAGAAGAGGGAGGACGCGTGGCGCGTCCCAATAGGCATATCAAGGCCCGAGAATTACGAAGGCGAGTACGAAGTGGAGGAGTACCATTGTACCCCCGGATATGCCCGGAATATAGTTGTTGTAAGGGCACAAATTGTAAATCTCGGCCTCTGGCCGGCCTATAAAAGGAGGGGAGGGAGAGCCCCAAGGGAGGGACCCCTCTCCGGATTTGTAACCTGATCCCATATATTGATCGAGCCTCTTTTGCTACTCATCACTTGCGTCTCTCTCGTTGCTTTCTTGATCTTATCCTGTTGGATTTCCCCGAAATCCCAACAGGAGCCACAGTAGAAACTCGCCACCATGAACGAGAAAGAAGCATCACTGATAGTCCGTCGGCCGGGGACACACCCCGAGCTCCGGTGGCTATGGATGTAGATCCGCTGGCTTCCACATAGTGGATGCGCCATGGTGACGCCGCCGCATGGATGGATCTGCTCCACTCTCCTTCCTTCCACCAGAATCCACGCTGCCTCTCCATCCTTCAAGCAAAAGCTCAACAGACTCACCTCCCATCCAGGAAGACGAGTCGCTGGCCGGCACCTCCTGTACAGAAGCTCCACATCGGGAGCACCACCTCCACGAGCTCGCCAGCGACGTCGGAGAGAAGCACCGCCGGGGCGAGGAAGAGCTCGAGAGGACTTATTCCTCAGCGCCGCCGCTGCCTCCGCCTCGCCAACGACGCACGGAAACCTAACCCTAGATCTACTAGGACCTAGAAACCTACCACCTACAACCGCCGCCCAGAGACCAGCAGTCTCCGCCACCTCCCGACAGCGCTCAGGCCATCGGAGACGGTAGAGACCGCCATCTTCACCGGCGGCGACGAAATCGCCTTTCTTTTCCTCTTGCAACTGTAGCAGACCGAGAGGCTTCTTCTATTTGGGTTGGGGAATTGGGAGCAGCCAATCCGATCCGCTTTTGCAATAAAAGCGCTTTTGGGAAAGGGGTTAAAAGGAGCCCAGCATTGGAAAGTCCGGGGCTCGGCCCATCCGGAAATTTAAGCCCAAACGGACAGAAGGACTGTGACAACAATAAATGCAGAGACGAAGTCCATTCTTTTATTTTCTTTTTTGCTGAAGAAAGTCCATTCTACAGAGCTGATATTCATATCATATTACTGCAACAACAGTAAATTGAGAGAGTTCTAAATCCAAAAAAAAAAGATATCAGACACTGTGGAAACGCGTTCAAGCTAACATCTTGGTCTTGGCTCTCGCCGACTTTAGATTGGACACAGAGAACACATAATAATATGAGTTTCGATACTGTAATTCATGTTGAATTGACATCATGCGATGAATACCAGATCCATCTATCTTGCGGGAAAAATCAAAGCACATAACATGCCATATAACGCAGTGAATCATACATTTCATAACAGAGATATAATATTTTTCTCGAACATGTAGGAGAGCTGCGTATCATTGTATTAATAGGAGAAATGAGTCATATGGCGTGTTTGGCACAGCTCCAACTCCAGGAAATTAGCTCCGCTCCAACAATTTCAAGTTTTTTCATGCCAAAGATGTCCAGCTCTAGGAACTCCAACTCCGGAAAAAAACTTGGAGTTGAGGGCCAACTCCAGGTTTTTCTTGAAGCTCTTTAAGAAGTGCTCCAAAAACCGTTATTACAAACATTCTCATAGAGTTAAAAGTAAAATTACCCACCAACTTAACGGTTCGCGAATAGAGAAAGTCCGACGCCGCCGCCCCAGCGCGCGGACTGTTCGTCGCCCTCTCCCCGCGACTGCGACTGTTCGTCGCCCCCTCCGACGGCGGCGAACCACTCGTCCTCTTCCCCCCGCTCCCTTTTCCTTCTTTTCTTCTCTTTGGAAGCTTCTCCATCCACCAGTGTCTCAGGCGGGCGGCGCCGTGGCGGCGTGCCCTACAGGACCGGGGAGCAGCACGCACGGGCTCTGCCAGAGGAGGAGCATGCGGGGAGCGGCGGAGTTCCGGGCTGGGGCAGTTGAGCGATCCCTTGGGGTGCTCCTGGCGGCCGAACCTGTTCATCCGTCGAGCCGTGACTGCTGCAGAGGATCGCGTTGGAGTTGCGTGTCGGCTCGCATTTCTCCCTCCCGTGGAGCGCGCAGAGGTTCTGTTCGCGTAGCAGCAGAATCGCGAGCATTTTTTTTTTCTGCCTACCAAAATTGAGGCGAGCAGTTGTTGGCGGTGAATGTAAAATCGGAACGGCTTAGATGTTGCAGTTGGAAAACTAGATTAGCGAATTTCTGAACTGTAAAATTGAGTTTGAGCCATGAGCTAGTTAGCTAGATTCTGAGTGCAGTACCTATGGGCTACTGCCAATCATGCCCTGTCCCGGCAAAAAGTGGCTGTAGCTGCGACAAAAACAAAGAAAGGGCAAAATAGACTATTCCTTTCAAAGCATCCCTTTGGTGGAGTTGGAGTCAGTCAATTTGCCAAACATGTACAACATCATTTTTTTCCTGGAGTTGGTGGAGTGGAGCTGAGGAAACCTGTAGTTGTTGGAGCGGAGCTGCATTTCCTAGAGTGGAGCTGTGCCAAACACGCCCATACTGAGACTCACACAAACACACACGCGCGCATACACACACTAGACAGATCAATCACCTATATACTACCATACTACAATTAAAATTTCTAGTAGTATACAATTAATCTCAACCGTACAATCTTTTTATACTAGTTCTTTTTGACACTAGTATAATGTAGTATGGAGTACTAAAAAAACTCAATGAACAATCATCATATTATGACTATAAACGAGTACCGAATCACACTAGTTCATCTTCCACGCAATTCCATTTCCAGGCTGTATTGAGATAAGGAAAAGACCAGAGCACTAACAAACACATTTCTGAACTGAATTACTCAAACATGAAAATCTGATTTAATTTCAATTTTGCATTCAGTTAACCACACAGATCAAAAGAAGACAAGGCACTGGAAATGGAAAGTAGTATGCATGTTCAGCAACTGAAGCAGTACATTGTGGATCAAGAATAGGAAGTAGTGCCACTAAGACTGGTTAGCCTAAGCCCTTGCCTCTCGACCCGCACGTGGATTAGTGCCGAGGCACAAAGAGCATGTTTGGTTGCTAGCCACAGTTTGCCAACTTGCGGCGGCGCCGCAAAAACCAGAAGCCTGCTTCGTTGGCTGTTGAGTTTCAGCCCCACTCTACCACGTGTGGGTGAATAGGTGCCACAGCTACTGGCGTTTGAAATTGGCGCCACATCCGCCACAACAAAAAATGAAGAAAGCAATTGTTTATACTAATTGTTAGATCAGTAAATATCAACGTACGCATAATCTATTTCACAAAAAAAATGCATTGGGATGTATAAGTTTTTTTGGCAGGTACTTCATAAATTGCAAAGTATACCTTGAAATATACGGAATATTGTACTTAATGTAACATTTATAAACTTTGTATCCTACAAAATTGTTAAAATGGTCTTAAATGAAAAGAAATTTAACTAGATAAAGTTTGATCTTGTTGAGGACTACATCTTTGATATAGAGTATGTTTGCAACCGATGTTTTTTTGAAAATTAAAAATTATAGATTTCAAGATCTAAGAACTTATATTATTTTTTGGAGTACTATACGATCTCAAATAAAAATATTGTCAACTAAGTTTTAAGCCTCGTCCAGTCTACAATTTTGATATAAAGTTTGCTTTTATCAGAAATCATATAAAAAGTTATTACTTTATTGTTACAACATCATTTTTAAGGGTGGACAATATCATCACCCGGCCCTAAAACTATTTTCGGAGCGGATGATGCCGAATGACAACTATTTTTAGGGGTCGCATATTAAAAAGGAAGACACACCTAAAAATATTTTCAAGAGTAAAATGACATGCCAGTCGCCTTGCGGACGTCGGCATGTCGTGATCGGCATTGCGAAAATCAACTTTACTCCCGGCACTCATGCATGAAGCAATCCGGTCCATCAAAATCATCTAAAGATTCGTGCCATTTGTCCTCTTCTGTTGTATGCCCCATCCCTTATACTAATGGATGGAAAGGCTGCAGATGGATGTGACTTAAAGCTCTTACAGACAGACATGTGGCCATGTCCCATGTGCTAGTACTGAGACCCCCACCTTATTTGCAAGTTGATTCATCAGTACCAAGAACATCTCTGTTCAGATTTAAAAAAATGCACCGTTACACCCATGATATTTTTAATATAATTTTTCGTAAGTTGCCAGCTCTTGCATGGCCATTGTTGTACACAACACAGTGCACCTTGTACCATTTTTGTTTCTAACAATACGACAATAAATCCATCGCCAACATGGTACATAGCTGTGGTACATAATAAACAAATCCATCATTTTTTTTGCTCTTATCACACCGATGCCTTATTTTCCCTCTGTTCTATCATGTTGAATTAATCTAAAAACAATATTAACAAAAAACACGTACAACAGTGAAACTCAACCACATGGTCCAAGAAATAGCGAACAAAAAAAATGAAAAACAAAAAAGGTTGAGAAAAAAAAAAGGAAGCAAACAAAAAATTGAAAAAAAAAGGAATGTACAAAGAGGGGTAAAAGAGACAAAAAGAAAAGCACAGAAAAAAATCGGAAGCAGGTGAGAACCGTCGCGGTGCTGGCCATTGGCAAAAAAGGGAAAAAAAGAAAACGCAGCCGGTGCGCTGGCCAGCCTGGCAGCGCCAGCGAGCTCGCTCGGCCGCGGGTGCTGGCCGGTGCGCTCGTCGGCCCCTTGCGTCCCGCACGCCGGCGTGTTTGCCCAGCGCCGGATGCGGATGGCCACCCAGCTAGCACCGCCGCTTTGCCTTCCGGGCCTTGCCTGTGAATGGCCGCGACGCTGCTAGATGCCCCGTCGGAGGCAACGACGAGCAGCTGGGTGCCGCCAGGCTCGCTCCACCATGGGGTAGCGCTGGCGAAGCAGCCGGGTGCCGGCCTCCGCGCCGCTTAGCCCCTCGCGCCGCGGTGCCCACATCCTCCGCCCGCATCGGGGGCCCGAGCCTCGCGCTGCCGCGGGAGCTCGTCCGCGCCGCCTCGTGCTCCGCGGCTTTTATGGCCGCAATCGTTCACTGTGGGACCGTGCCAGGCCGCGGCTATCTCACCGCGGGCACAACGCGAAGGATCTGGCCCCGGAGCGACCGTATCTGGCGTCAGGTAAAGCGGGTAATGATTCGGTCCCAAAAGGTTTGATTTTTTATTGGATTAACTTGGTTTGGTGAATAATGAGTTGCTATATATAATGATTTAATTTTGTTTGATTTAATGGTTACAACGGTCTAGAATAGTTAACAATTATAATGGTTGCGTGTGTAAGTATAAGTTAGATTAAAATCCAAACCTTAAAATTAACACCTCGCGTTGACACATGAAAATTTTAACGAATTTAACTGAAATTTGTTAGAAATATCTTAGAATGACAATATATTACTTTGTGCAAATCGGTGTAGCCACATCTATATGTGGTTCCCACATTCAAGGTTGGACCTAAAATTAAAAGCTCGCTTTCGAACCTTAAAATTTTAGCAGATTTGACTAAGATTTATTGGAGATGTCTCAGAACGACAGTCTGCTACTCTTTGCAAATTGGTGTAACCATATCTATACATGGGAGCCATGTCCAAAACCGGACCCTAAAATTAATAGCCTGCTGTTGGCGATAAAAAATGGCACATGACAGTTCTGTCAGCAAAATCGGTGGAACCGGATTCTAGAACCGGTGGCACCGGATTCGGTCGCTGTTGCCTGTCTGGCAACCAAATCCGGTGACACCAGATTTAGAAACCGGTGGCACCGGTTTTCCCCGAGTCCTAGTAGAATTGGACTCTTTTTGTAGATCCGAGTTGTTTTAGGACTTTTCTTGCGGGGCAAGACCTCCCCACCCTATAAATATAAAGGGCCACGGCCGATTGAGGGTTTATCCAATCGATCAAATCAATATACCTTTACTTTTTTGTCATCTCTCAAACTCTAGCTTTTCCAACCCTAATTGCTGTTCGTTCTTCGTCTCCACGGCGATTGACGGCTCTCTGAGTGGCCTGCCGACCTCAGAGAAACCCTAGGCGCGCCTGCCCTGACGGGGTCCCTCCCGGGCCGGCGATCTTAGGTCTACGCAGCAAGCCCTAGAAATCCGGTGGTACCGGTTTTGTTCGGCCTGCTGTCGGTGACTCATCCGTTGCGGATCTGCGCGAGCTAGCGCAGTTCTGTGTGTTGACCGTAAAAGGCGTCAACACATTTTTGGCGACTCCGCTGGGGAATTTGAAAATCCTGGTTTTAATAACCGATTTATCAAACCCTAGCCAGATGGGCTCTATTTCAGATCTCGACAAGGAGAACATCATTGTGCCCTCCATGGAGGAGATCAGCGAGGAGGAACGCCAGAAGTTTGAAGCAGCCCAAGAGTTCTTCAAGACTCAATTCCTGATGGGGCTAAAGAAGGATCGCCATGGCAAGGTGACAAGAACTCATGAGTTTATGATGCCGGCGTTCATGATGAAGGACAAGAAGGTGGAAGAAATACCTCCGGTAACTGTATACCCACCCGAACCTTCTGTTTCTAATCCTGACGATAAGCTTGGTGCTGCGCTTTTACATACCGATGAAGTAGTGAGCACTCTTATGGACAGGATAGATAAGATTGAAAAAGATAGATTGTTAGAATCTTCTCATTATGCACATAATATACAACCTATGCAACATGAGAACATGCATGCGAATTTGTCGGTTACACCAGGAAAAACACCTGAAAATCCTTTATATGGTATGCCGACTAATTTCTATCCAGGGCAGATGCAGCCGCCAGCACACATTTCACCAGCCACGGCACCGGTTCTAGAAACCGGTGGCACCGGTTTTGTTGCCCAGGCTGCGCAGCAGTCAGTACCACCTGTTTCAGCTTCTCTTTCGGTAGTCCCTAACCGAAATACAGAGGTAGTTAATGGATCTGCTTATATTAGAACTCGTGCATACACATCACCCCCCATACCTAATCAAAACATTAATTCCAGTGGGGTTCCTAATGATGTATATGATCAGTATTTGCGGCAAGGTCCTATTCGCATGCCTCATGTTGTCCAAGTTCAAAATACAGCCACAGGGCAATCTGATCTAGCTCGGTCCAATTTATATGCTGAATTCTATAAATTAAAGGACGAGTTGGCTAATATGATGCAGGATAAGCTTGGTATTAATGTGGGTAATTCTAGATTGTATCAAAAACCATATTATGCTAGTTTTGATGTTGTAGCTTATCCTAACAATTGGCGTGTTCCTGATTTTGTGAAATTTAATGGTGATGATAATAAGAGCACTTGGGAACATATTAGTCAATATATTGCTCAACTAGGAGAAGCTAGTTCTAGTGATGCTTTGAAAGTTCGTTTGTTTTTATTATCTTTGACTGGAACTGCTTTCTCTTGGTTTTCTTCATTAACTCCCGGCTCAATTAATTCATGGAATCAATTAGAACAGAAGTTTCATGATCATTTTTATAGTGGGAGTACTCAATTAAAATTGACAGATTTGACATCGGTTAAGCAACAAAGAGATGAATCTGTTACAGATTATTTTAAACCATTCAAAGAAACTAGAAACCAATGCTTTAATTTGTCATTGTCTGAAAGAGATCTTGTTGATGTTGCTTTTAATGGTTTAAGATCCTTTATTAAAGAGAAAATAGAAGGCTTTGAATATTTTTCGGTTAATCAAGTGCAAGTAAGGGCTTTAGCTACTGAAAACCGAATTAAAAATGCTAAAGACACATATAAGACTCATCGTTCTAATGTGCATGTTGTTACTTATGATTCTAGTAGTTCGGACTATGATGAGGATGTGTATGTTGCTGAACTTGTATGGCCTTCTAAGAATAAATCATACACATGTCCATGTCTTAAGCCAATTCAAAAGAATTGGCAAGAAGAATTGCGATTTACTTTTGATGTTTCCAAGTGTGATCGTATCTTTGATGAATTGTTAAAGAATGGAAACATTAAAATGTCTCATACTATTCCTTTACCTGAAGAACTCAAAAGGCGGGCATATTGCAAATTACATAATTTTTTTTCGCATGCTACTAATGATTGCAATGTTTTCCGTCGACAGGTGCAATCGGCCTTGAATGAAAGACGTTTGACACTAAATGAGATACAGGTGGACAAGGTACCTTTCCCTGTCAACACCCTTGAGATTCAACCTCCTAAGGTTCTGGTTCGGCTGCATCAAGTCGAATCAACCAAAGGAAAAAATATTGTTGTGGGTGAAGAAAAGCCAAAGCCGGAGAATTTGAAGGGAAAATCAATTGTCAGGGAAGTGGTGTGTGAAAAGACCCCCAACAGCAGAGAGACTTTCAAGATCACTGCAAGAATCACGAATCTCGGGGGGCAAGGAACATTGAAGGCACCGTTTGAGCCTGCTGCACAGGACAAACCGGTGCCACCGGTTTCTGAAACCGGTACTACCGGTTTTGGTCAGGGGCGCCCAAAAATGTTAAAACCCAAGCGTCCTGAGAATGGAACCTGAAAAATTAATGTAGCCAAAGATCAGGGTAAACTTGTAAAACCAAAGCCGACCTTTGACCAGTTATTTTCCAAATATGCTAATCAAAGGCCAGTTGATGAGGATTGGCCAGCAAAAAAGAGAAAGAGATCACCTATGCGTCAAGAAAGGCCAATTTCACCTCCAACGGCGAATAACAGGCAGAAGGGTGATGGTGCTAGCTTTTATCCTCAACAAAATTAATATCAAACCATGCCATGGATGCCTCCATATTATAATTCTCCATATTCGGCGTGGGATTACAATTGGATGCACATGCCATATTACCCTATGCAGTTTCCTCCTTTTTACCCAGGATGGAGTAATGACAGAGTGCCCGCACGTGAGAGGTTGGTGGATAACCATTCGGCTCCTCGTCGATCAGGTTGGGGCGTGCCACCCAAAACCGGTGGCACCGGTTATCAAAACTGGTGGAACTGGTTTCCTCAGGAAAAGCGGGCATCTCCTCCCAAGCAAGTTTATCAGCCTAAGAAGGTGGAGGAAGTTGTTCAGAAGATGGATGTCGACCAGGAAAGGACTACTGCTGCTGATGTGATTCAAATTGGTGACTTTGAGGTGAATTTAAAAGACGATGACAAGATGCCAATGATAATTGGTGAAGAAGCTAAGCCATCAGTCCAGAAGGATGTTGCTGCAGAGCTTGATGTGGGTAAGAAGGTTGAAATTGATAAATCTAAATACTTAATGCCTAGATGGTGTCCTCCAGGTTTGACACGTATACAAAAGAGGAAGTTGCAGCGACTTCGTTTTCAAGAACAGAAGAAGGAGCTGGAGAAGCAGAGGGAGGAGCACTTCAACAAGTACAGGCCCATGATTCCTCCAGGCAAGGGGTGAAAGAAAACTGAAGTTCCAGAGCCAAATCCGGTGGCACCGGATTCTAAACTGGTGGAACCGGTTTTAGCCCCCTCGGTGCCAGATGTTGCGCCAAAACCGGTGGCACCAGTTTTGGATCCGGTGGTACCGGTTTCTGCTGATTCAGGGCCATCTAGTGTTGCTTCTGAGATTTCTGTTACTTCTACATTTGATCAGAGATTGTCATCGGGTTCCCAGGATGTGGACGATGAACAGCTTGTTGATTATGATTCATCTCCTGATCGTATGAATGTGGATGCTAATGTGGTGCACTTATCTTCAGATTATTATGTTATTCCGGAGGAAGAGATGGCTCATTTAGACTTTGGCCCAAAAGAAGCTATATTTAAAAGGTCAAAGGACTCTGAAAATGATGTAAAGGTGCTGTACATGAAGGGTCATATCAATGGGAAGTCAGTTTTCAGGATGCTTGTTGATAACGGGGCAATTGTTAATTTGATACCCTATTCTATGTTCAAGAAGCTTGGTGAATTAGAGGATGAGCTGATCAAGACCAACATGACTATTAGTGGTGTGGGAGGAGGCGAGCCTATGAGTACTAAGGGCGTTGCTTCTATGGAGCTCACCATTGGGAGCAAGACGTTGGCTACTGCTTTCTTCGTCACCGAGACCCAAGGTAACTTCAATTTAATATTGAGTCATGATTGGATTCATACAAACAGATGTGTACCTTCTAGTTTGCATCAATTTCTTATTCAATGGGTTGACGAAGATATTGAGGTTGTACATGGAGATACATCGGCTTGTGTTGCTGTGGCTGATGGTTCTACCATGTCTATGCATGATTATGTCAAGTGCTTGACAAGTTTAGATATTTCTGATTATGAGATGATTAGCTGTACTAGAGATGGCTTTGTGCCTGCTGTTCTAAAGCCGGTTGAGTATCGACTAAACCATTTGTTGTGAATCAATGAATAATTCAGAATGATTGTAGCAGAGACTTGAGCACTATCGGGCACAAAAGAACGATATGTGTGAGGCCATTGAAGATTTTGATGACATGAGTAAATTAGGACAAGGCTTTACGTCAGCTGATCCTTTAGAGGAAATTGATATTGGTGATGGCACTGTACCTAGGGCCGACGTTTGTAAACAAAAATTTGAAAGCTGATTATAAAGCTGAATTAATCGAGCTGTTGAAAGAATATGTTGATTGTTTTGCATGGAATTATCAAGAGATGCCTGGTTTAAGCCGCGAGTTAGTTAAACATCGGCTGCCTATTAAACCTGGTTTTAGGCCTTTTAAACAAATTGCTAGGTGTTTCAATCCTAATATGTATGACCGGATTAAAGAAGAAATTAATCGGTTGTTGGATGCAAATTTTATTAGGCCTTGTCGTTATGCTGAATGGTTGTCAAATATTGTGCCAGTTGAGAAAAAAGATTCTAGTAAGCTTAGAGTTTGCGTTGATTTTAGAAATCTTAATAGAGCTACTCCTAAAGATGAATATCCTATGCCTATAGCTGACATGCTTATTAATGATGCTTCTGGACATAAAGTTATTAGTTTTCTTGATGGTAATGCGTCGATATGGATTAAAGATGAACCCATTTAAATGTGCATTTGGTGTGTCGGCTGGAAAGTTTCTAGGCTTTATTACTCATAAAAATGGCATAGAGATAGATCTTAAGAAAATTGATATTATCAAGAAGATTAAGGCTCCTACATGCTAAAAAGATTTGCAGAAATTCCTAGGCAAGATGAATTACTTGAGGAGATTTATTTGCATGTCTGGAAAAGTCAATGCTTTTACTCCTATTCTTCGGTTAAAAGATGAAGCCGAATTTACTTGGGGGGCAAAACCGCAAGAAGCTTTTGAGGATTAAATATTACTTGTCTTCGCCGCCGGTCATGAAAGCTCCTAGGAGAGGATTTCCATTCAAATTATATGTGTCTGCTGAAGATCAAGTAATTGGAGCTGTTTTGACTCAAGAAACCGAAGAAAAGGAGCATATTATTATCTATGCAAGTCGTCGATTATTGGATGCCGAAACGAGGTATATATTTATTGAAAAGCTTTGCTTATCATTATATTATGCTTGTACCAAGATGAGGCATTATTTGTTATCCAATACTTGCATATTGGCTTGTCAAACCGATATCATTAAATATATGTTGCATAGACCAATTTTAAGTGAGAGAATTGGTAAATGGGTATATGCTCTCATTGAATATGATTTGGCTTGTGAACCTTTGAAATCTATGAAAGGCCAAATTGTTGCTGATTTTATTGTTGAGCATAGCATTAATGATAATGATTTAAATATCGGTTATATTACTTTTACTCCATGGAAATTGCATTTTGATGGATCGGTTTGTAAGAGCGGTTGTGGTATTGGAGTTGCTTTCATATCACCAAGTGGTGCTGAATTTGAGGCTCTTAACCGATTACAAAATGATTGTACTAATAATCAAGCCGAATATGAAGCTTTATTGTTCGGGCAAGAAATTTTGCATGACATGGGAGTAAAACATGTAGAAGCATTTGGAGATTATCTGCTGGTTGTACAGCAAGTTAATAAGGTGTGCCAATGCTTCGATGGATAAATGCATATCTTGATAAATGCTTAGACGTGATTGCTCAATTTGATGAATTTTCTATATATCATGTTTCAAGAGATGAGAATCCAAGGGCGAATGCTCTAGCTCAGCAAGCGTCTGGCTACGAAGTTCAGAAAAGAAATTTTTATGAAAGAAAGCCGACACTTTGTATTGCCGAGTCTTCTGCCTAGGTGATACCGGTGACACCGGAATCTGAAACCGATGGTACCGGAAATTCCGGTGGAATCGGATCTGAAACCGGTGGCACCGGTTTATCCGCTGACAGTTGCGCTTCAGCCAATGAGCAGTCCAAAATTAATAAGGATGAAGTTGCTGATTGGAGAATACCCATTATTGAATATTTGCAGAATCCTAATCATAAAGTTGACAGAAAAGTCCGATGGTGGGCATTTAAATTTACTTTGGTTGATGGTAAATTGTATCGTCGGACGGCTGAGGATTTATTTTTAAAATGCTTGGATTCTGATCAAACTAAAGTTGCAATAGGTGAAGTTCACGAAGGAATTTGTGGTACACATCAATCGGCTCCTAAGATGAAGTGGCTTTTGAGAAGTGCTTGTTTTTATTGGCCTAATATGATAGCTGATTGTTTTCGGTACTACAAAGGTTGTGAAGAGTGTCAAAGATTTGGAAATATTCAAATGGTTCCAGCTGTTTTATTACATCCTATTATCAAACCTTGGCCTTTTCGAGGATGGGGATTGGACTTTGTTGGGCAGATTCCTCCTCCTTCATCAAAGGGGCATCGCTTCGAGTTAGTGGCTACTGATTATTTTACAAAGTGGACCGAAGCAGTACCTTTGAAGAATATGACACATCGGGAGGTAATTGAGTTTATTACTGAGCATATTATCCATAGATTTGGCATTCCACAAACTTTGACTACTGATCAAGGTACTTCATTTATATCAAATGAAGTTTACGAGTTTGTTGAGATGTATGGTATTAAATTACTCAATTCATCTCCATGCTATGCTCAGGCTAATGGTCAGGCCGAGTCTAGTAATAAAATTTTGATTAAGTTTATTAAAAAGAAGATAGAGGAGAATCCTAGGAGGTGGCATGAGGTTTTATCTGAGGCTTTGTGGGCTCATCGTATATCTAGAGATGGTGCTACTAAGGTTACTCCTTTTGAGCTTGTGTATGGCCAAGAAGCTGTTTTGCCTATTGAAGTGAATTTGAGTGCTTATCGGTTGGCTAAGCAAAATGATCTCAATGCTGTTGATTATCATGACTTAATGATGGACAATATTGATGAGGTGACTGATAAACGATTAAAAGCCTTGAAGGAGATTGAGAAGGACAAAATTCGGTTTGCTAAGGCTTACAACAGGAATGTAAAACAGAAATCTTTTCAGGTTGGTGATCTGGTTTGGAAGACAATCATACCAATAGGATCGAAGAGCAGCAAGTTTGGTAAATGGTCTCCAAGTTGGGAAGGTCCATACAAGGTGATTAAAGTGATCTTCGGTAATTCTTATATGGTGGAGACTTTACAAGGACAGCGGCTGCCAAGGGCTCTCAATGGGAGGTATTTGAAAAGGTATTACCCAAGTGTTTGGCAGGAAGCTTAGTTTATATGGCCGATAATATTAAATATCGCCCTTAGAATAAAAGGCCGATAAATTTGTTTAAACATCGCCCTCAGGAGTATTTACTTGTGCTAAAATGTTTTCTGGTATGCAAGCTTTACCAAAAAACAGGAGGGCATATGTTGGTGATCAAAAATGGCATAGGACAGTTCTGTCAGCAAAACCGGTGGGACCGGATTCTAGAACCGGTGGCACCGGATTTGGTCGCTGTTGCATGTCTGGCAACCAAATCTGGAGACACCGGATTTAGAAACCGGTGGCACCGGTTTTCCTCGAGTCCTAGTAGAATTAGACTCTTTTTGTAGATCCGAGTTGTTTTAGGACTTTTCTTGTAGGGCAAAACCTCCCCACCCTATAAATATAAAGGGCCACGGCCGATTGAGGGTTTATCCAATCGATCAAATCAATATATCTTTACTTTTTTTGTCATCTCTCATACCCTAGCTTTTCCAACCCTAATTGCTGTTCGTTCTTCATCTCCACGGCGATTGACGGCTCTCTGAGTGGCCTGCCGACCTCAGAGAAAGCCTAGGTGCGCTAGCCCTGACGGGGTCCCTCCCGGGCCGGCGATCTTAGGTCTACGCAGCAAGCCCTAGAAATCTGATGGTACCGGATTCCTCAAACCGGTGGTACCGATTTTGTTCAGCCTGCTGTTGGTGACTGATCTGTTGCGGATCCGCGCGAGCTAGCGCAGTTCTATGTGTTGACCGTAAAAGGCGTCAACACCTGCGTTCACACCTTAAATTTTTAGCAGATCTTACCGAAATTTATTGGAGTTGTCTTAGAGCCACAGTCCGCTACTCCGTCCAAATCAATGTAGCCAAATTTGCATGTGGTCCCCACATGTAAAGCCGGACCCTAGAATTAAAAGTTAGCGTACACACCTTAAAATTTTAGCAGATTTTACTAAAATTTCTTGAAAGTTTCTTAGAAACACGATCCGCTACTCCGTGTAAATCGGTGTAGCCATATCTATACGTGGGCCTTACGTCAAAGCCATATCTATATAATTGAACCGAATTAGTTTATTTTGGAAAACTAGTCTAAGTGGTTTGGAGGTAGTTGTAAATGGATATGGGTTAGATTGGTTTATAGAGTATAGTATAATCTAAATAGTTTGGTGAGGATTTGGTTTGGTTTTTGAACCATTACCAACTTTAGCACTGGGCCGCCGGATCTGATCAAGGAGAGAGAGGAAAGAACGTAAGAGGAGAACGATGTCACAAGATTTTGAAACTGAATCCGCGCTGGAAGAGGAAGAGAGATTTTTATATCGTACCTGCGTCGGCCTGCTCGCGTTGGTCGCCGCCGCCGGCCCTGCTTCCTCGTCGCTGTCGTCCCCCCACAGGCCGCTCGCCCGAGGTTGCCGCCTTGGCCACACGCTGTTCGCCGTGCAGGCCTCGAGCCTTACGCGCTCGGCCGCCTTGTGAGCTCCGGCGGGGCCGCTCAACCGCGGCGCGTTTGCCGTCGCGGGAGCTCGGCGGATGGAGACCCACGTGAGCTTCACTGCATGCTCGTGCGCCGCGCGGTTGCCCCGCGCGAGCTCCTCCCTGCGCCCCTATCTACCAGATCTGCACCACTGGCCGCCGAATCTGACCCTCACGGTGGCAGATCTGCCCCATGGCTGAATTTCGGTGACGGATCGGAGGAGAGAGAGTCCAAAGGCTGCCGGAGAGGAGAGAGAGGGGTGTTTCGAATGATTTTGAACGCTGCCGACGTGGGGTAGAGAGTCTTTTATTCTGTATAGAATGTGTACATCTACTATAGACCATACCGTACAAATACATTACCGATATAATTCTGAACCATCCTGACATCGGCACGGATCTCAGTGCATGTACAACATCCAAACAGATGTCAGGATACCTTCTACCATGATACTAGACACTATTAATGGCGTCTTTGGTACAACTCCAACTCCGGAAATAGCTCCACTCTACTGACTCCAAGTTTTTTTTCATGCTCTTCATTTCAGGATCGTGATGCTGTGCGTGGCGACTGGCGAGCAGAAGCTTAGGCCCTTGCGCGACGATGCAGTTCGAGGGTGTGGCCCCCCGCGGATGCGTGCGAGGTGAGCAGCAACGCCGATGACCCCCGCGAGCGGCTGTGGACGGTGGCCCCTGCAAGCAGCTGCTCCGGCGACCCATGGCCTGCATGTGATGCGAGCGGCAGCTCCGACGGCACCTGTGTGCGTTGTGAGCTCTAGAGTCCAGACACAACATGGCTAGGCGGATCTTTTTTTCATTTTTTTTCTTTTTCTTTTATGTTGTGTATTTTTCAAAATAGAAAAGAGGGAAAGGTAGAAACTGACATGCGGGTCTAATCCTATGGGCACAATAGACTTTTGACAACAACATTTGCCATTTCTAGAGCTGGATTTATGATTTTTGCCAAACATATAGACAACTCCTATTGACAACCGAAATTGGCACAGACCGAGGCAAACCGGTCAGACCGGTTAGCCCGACCGGTCTGACCAATCCAGGACAGGATGTTGCGGTGCTGGTGCTCTAAGGACCGCCATAATCGGTCCTAATGTGAAGAAGGTGACATGGTCTCTGGAATGACCGACTGTTGCGGTGCTAAGGGCTCAGGAGGACCACAAGAATTGGTGCAAGAAGCAAAAGATGACATGGTCTCTGGAATGACCGAATGTTGTGGTGCTTGGGATTCAGGAGGACCGCAAGAGTCGGTGCTAGGAGCAAGACGACGGATTTGGCAAAAAGGAGAAGACCCAGAACCAAACCGGTTTAACCGGTTTGGGGAACCGATCAAACCGGTTTGCCCGCTGTAATTCGATTAGGTTTAGGATTCTGAGGTTGTAACGAGTTGTAACTTGGTTTCCTTGCGGGACAAAACCTACCGTCCCATAAATATAAGGGGATTCGGCCGATTGAGGACACACCCAATCGATTCAATCAAATCTACTATTTTTGCCTTTACTTTTTTGCATTATCTTCAAACCCTAGCTTTTTCAACCTCTACTTGCTATTCTTCCTACGTCTTCGCGACGTTTGAAGACATCCTAGGTGGCCTGCCGACCCTAGGGCACCCCTGCGTGCATTCACCCTGACGGATCCTTCAGGGCGGCGTGCTTAGGGTTCACTCCAGACTCCTCTGGAGGAACCAGTCAAACCGGTTTCCCTGACCAGTTTAACCAGTTTGCGCAGAAGAGCTGCGAGTAGCTCGTTACGTGCTGCGCGATGTAGTGCTCTCGTGTGTTGGCCTAATTCTGTGTCAACATACTTTTGGCGACTCCGCTGGGGAATTTGGAGATCTTGGTTGTCATAGCCGATCTATCCAACTCTGGCCAGATGGGATCTAACATTGAATTTGATCTCGAGAACGTCATCCTCGTGAAGGACGATGAGCTCTCTGCTGAAGATCGCCAAGGGCTCGAGGAGTATATGAAAAAGAAGGCAGAAGAAGATCACCTCTATTACCTCTCGCACTTCAAGAAGGACCGCAAGGGCGTGGTCACCAAGATCAAGGAGGTAGATCCAACTGCTTCATCTTCAGCGGCACTTCCCAAGGAACAATCTGAGGTAAATCCACATGAAGTCTTTCTAAAATACATGGAGGATAAGATGGCTGAGAATAATGTCAAATTGGTTAATTGGATGATGAACAAGCGGTTAGAATCGGAAGGCAAACAGCCCATGGCTGAACAACCTGCCGCCGATCCTAGTATTTTGATTCCTAAAATTCCTATTATGTCGTTGAATTATTTTGAAGGCCAATCTGTTACACCGTCCAACCCAATACTTATTCGGCCTACCGCGCCTCAGCCATTCGTAACTTCTTCTAATTCGGCTGGTTATGGTCGAATTAATAATGAAGTTGTGAGTTTCACCCCACAAATTCCGAATTATGGATATTCTGCACCCCCACCAGTACAAAATTTATTTTCACAAGGCCTAGTACCTTACGAACTTTTTGGAAGGTTCGGACAACAGATGCAGGGACACGTGTCGCCCAACCAATTTGGCCCACACCAACTGGTTAGACCGATTTCTGGAACCGTCAGACCGGTCCTGGAGGAATAAATTCTGGAAGTGGTCCACATCAATCGGTTAGACCAGTTTCTGGAACCGGTCAGACCGGTCCTAGGGGGACAGATTCGGGGAATTTGTTTTCTGCTCCCGTTCAGAATATTCAACAGCCAAATTCACAGGATAATTCATTAGAGTACTTAGATCGGATGTTTTCTAAGTACAAACTTGATTTGGCTTCAGCTCTTAAAGAGAATTTGGGAGTAGATGTCAGGGATAAGGCTAGGTTATACCAAAAGCCTTATGTTCCTAGATTTGATTTGGTTCCTTTCCCCACTGGTTTTAGACTTTCTGATTTTATTAAGTTTAATGGGGAGGATACTAAAAGCACTTTTGAGCATATAAGTCAATACATGGCACAACTAGGCGATTCTAGTTCTAGTGAGGCTTTGAAAGTGCGTTTATTTTCTTTGTCTCTAACTGGTACTGCTTTCTCATGGTTTGCATCATTGCTTGCTAATTCTATTACTTCATGGGAACAGTTAAAGCAAAAATTTCATGATCACTTCTTTTCGGGCAACAATGAGCTTAAATTATCACATCTTACATCGGTTAGGCAATCACGTGATAAAACTGTTAATGATTATATTAAATGTTTCCGTGATACAAAGAACCGTTGCTTTGGTGTTAATATTGCCGAGAAGGATCTTGCTGATTTGGCTTTGAATGGTTTACAGTCTCATATTAAGGAAAAATTAGAGGGTTTCGAATTCTTTAATGTAAACCAAGTGCATCAAAGAGCTTTGGTTGCTGAAAACCGAAGCAAAGATTTAAAAGAAAGACATAGAACTCATCGGGCTAATGTGCATAATCTTGAATGTGATTCTAGTAGTTCCGATGATGAGTCACATGATGTGTTGGCTGCTGAATTTGTATGGACAACATCGAACAAAGCTTTTACTGGCACGTCTCTTAAGCCGACTCATAAGAATCGGCAAGAGGAGATGAAATTTACGTTTGATGTATCCAAGTGTGATAAAATTTTTGATGAATTGCATAAGAATGGATATATCAAATGTTCTTTTACTATTTCGGCATCCGAGGAGTTAAAACGGCGTGCTTATTGCAAATTTCATAATTCTTTTTCTCATGCGACTAACGATAGCAATTTCTTTCATCGACAGATTCAATCGGCCGTGAATGAAGGATGATTGAGTTTTAATGAGATGCAAGTTGATAAGCGCTCGTTTCCAGTCAATACCATGGATCTTTAGGATGCCAAGATGTTGGTTCGGCCAGACAATGCCGATGCAGCAGGAGGCAATAATGTTGTGATTGGAGAACCAAGAAAGGTGTTGGAACATGACAAAGTGCTTGGGAGAGAGGTGGTGCTTAAGCAAGCTCCTGATGGAAAGAAGACATTAACTATTACATTAAAGACTTCTGGAGTCGGGGGGCAATCAAGCTCTCAAGCACGGGATCAAAGGCCGGTTGGTCATGCTGCCCAGGACAAACCGGTTAAACCAGTTATCCTGACCGGTCAGACCGGTTTTTCTCAGAGGCCGGTCTGAACATTTATGCCTAAACGTCCCGAAGTTGGTATTTGGAAGACCAACAAAGATAAAGATCAGGAGAAGGTGCTCAAGCCAAAAGCGACCTTTGATCAAGTTATGGCTAAGCATACACAAAACATGGCCGTTCAACAAGATCGGCTGCTAAAAAAGAGACCAAGATCGCCGCCAAGGGATTCTGTTGTGATGGGGGCACCAAAGCGACAGTGGGGACAAGGCCCAAGCTCATTCAACAGTGCTGGTGTTGGTATTTCTTACGGTCGCAGATAAATCCGCAAGCACACGGATACTATTGTAGCTTTCACCCGGAAGTATTCAGGGTATCGAATCCATAGGGAAGACGGTGGTTGACTAGAGTAGTTATCCGTTGTATTCAATCATAACATTATTAATATACCAAACTCTAGCAAGGGGTAAACATTGATAGATGGGTAGTGTGACACACAGAAGGTTTCATTGCTCATTACATAAGTCTAGTTAATATGAAGATCCTAAGAGAGAACTAGGGATTCTATGTACTTCTTGCATATGGGTTACATTCCTACAAGTGTGTATATGCAAGCTCAGAAGGAACACATGTTAGAGGGCAAATCGAGGAGTCGTGGGATCCCCTCATCCAAGGGTACTGTCACGATGTTTATCACGAAGGCCTACAAACGCCCAAACCCGAACGGCGAGGATTACAAGGGACGGACAGGGCTGTCACCACCTGCCGCCTACCTCTGAATACGTGGGGTAGGGTATCCCCAATTTTATTTCTTATACCAAACACCACGTTTACCATATGGAATACAACTCTATTTATGGTCCACCTAAACAGAGCAACCTTGCGGTACACTGGGCCATTGCCATAACATGCATCCACTATACTAAGGTGCAAGACATACAACTTATATGATGAACAAACAAGACTATAAGCCAAATAACATAAGCAAGATAGTAATTCCATTAAAGCTCTAAGTCTTACAAATAAGCAAAGGATATAAAGATAACTGAGCTCTAGGCTTATCAAGACTCCTTCGGAAACCCATAGAAGCTCAACTCCTAGAACTACCTCACTACTAACTAAGACTATAACTTGTAACAAATGGAGCTCTTCCTTCTGGTGTGTGTTGAACCGGAGCCATGGCCATCTATTTATATCTTAGTAGGATAGTGGAGAGGCACCTCGAGGCGGTTGAAGCCGTTTGGCCCCGGGACTAGGTCGGCCGACCCTAGGATGCACCGACTTGAGTGATGCACGGCCGGGATGGACTCCTGGAGGCGGTGGGAAGCACCACGTCAAAACTGACCGAGTTTGGCGCGAATCCCAGGTCGGGCGACCGGGCTAGGTCGGGCGACCGGCCACCGGCTCCTTTCGGGCCCATCTTCGTCTGGGTGACTGCAGAGTGGGTCCTAATGATGGTTCCAGGTGGGTTTGCTCAATTCGAGTATGTTTAGATATGTTGGTGGGCCCCTCAATCCATGTGACCTCTCCTTGGACCATTCCCATCTCTTGGATCCAACCGTCATGGAATCAACGACTATGATGGTCCTGAAGTGTGCTTCTTTGCTGTGGCCAAATATGGGCTCCATTGGGCTTGGGCCCAGGTCGGCCGACCTAGGTGGGTCTGGTGACCTGGCCCTGAGCCCAAACCTCCTCCTCTTTTGCCAATTAGTTCCTGCATTCACATATTCACCAAAACTTTTGGAATTGATTAGATATAAACCCTATCACTATGTTTGGTGATTGTATTTGATATATTTCTTGCAGGAGTTGACGGTCAAAATTGGCATTTAAGGACTGTCAACAGCTGGTCCTTCTAGGCCGTGGAGGGCGTCTCAACCTCCTCCTCCACAACCTATTTGGAGAGATGGTATAATGTAC
This sequence comes from Alloteropsis semialata, assembly GCA_004135705.1. Classification (NCBI taxonomy): domain Eukaryota; kingdom Viridiplantae; phylum Streptophyta; class Magnoliopsida; order Poales; family Poaceae; genus Alloteropsis; species Alloteropsis semialata. The sequence continues at coordinate 24,035,531 of CM014277.1, read as the reverse complement.
GTGCCCTACTGTCCTGTACCAAATCAATCAATGTAGCAAATCTTACAAGGGTCACAACAATTTGACAAAGCTCAATGCAATAACAAGCAGCATATGTATAAGGTTTTCAATGTGAGCAACATATGGCTTTGGTAGGAATGGAATATCATTGAGGAGCTCTGCAAGGCTATTGATTTTAAACTTTTGCAATAAAAACCTCCCAAGTACTTTATACAGAAAGAGCAAGATTTCTTTCATCATACCATATCTCATTAATCAACCATTTAGATAAACATGTTTTTCTAAAGAAATATGTTCACAAGCAACAAGTGTATGTGCAAGGAATAAAGAATATGCAAGCCAATCAAGGATTGACATGTATATCAAAGGAGCATCGAGATTCATTGAGTTTAATTTTTAGTGATCATCTTAAATTTGAAATTACTTAAACTCATGAATCAGAGAGGATGAGAGATAGGATGTGCAAACCATCGCTCTGGATGAAAATGGAGGCGAGAGATACCAGAGGGCCGTCGGCCGACCTGGGGGATCGGCCGACCTCTTCAGGGCCTCAGTCGCCTTGATCTTTCTCGAGTTGTCATGTGCGATGTTGTACAACCTGTCTGTGGGTGGTCTCGCTCATGTGCTCATCAGAAAGCTGGAGAGACCCCCACACTTGATCTTTTGCCTGTATTTATTCTCACACAGTGGAAACAAAACAATGGCTCCATGGTTTTAAGAACCATGAGCCTTTATTGGAATTCAAATATTTTTTATGTTTTTATGTTATACAAATTTTTATGGATTTTTTTCTTTATGGCAAACAAATCTTTCAAGGTAACTAAGCAGGAGATCAAAAGAAAATAAGTGCACAAAGTATTTTGGATACTTCCCTGACGAATTCCCGAAACTCCGATCTTGCAAGCGAATGCAGGATTTGAGCTTCAGAGTGCCAAAGATTTGTCCACTATTCATCTTGCTTCATTGTGCAGGTTTCTTCCATATGACTAAAGATGTTGAATGTTGAAGTTATGCTCGCCATCCTTTAGTCATTACTTCATCCCTGCAAAAAAGTTAGTGGACAACAAATACCCGAAGGACTATAAAGAATAAATCATTGTTGCCATCGGGTTAGTTGTTCACATCCACGCTTAAAACAGATTGGTTTTTAACATTGTTAGCGTAGATCCTGTTGGCCATTTTTTTTCAAATTTTATTTTCACCACTTTCCTTTAAGCATAACTCAAACAAGGCTGGATTTCAAATTGCATCAACATGATCCCAAGGGGTTTTGCAATATACTCACAGTGAACCTTTGAAAGGTGATGTACCTCCTTGTACGTTGTGCAAAATGTGTTACAGCACATCCAATTCCTTGGTTTGTCTCCAATTTGAATCAAGCTTGATGACTTACCCACTCAAATTTGATAATTTTCCTGCAGGGGTTAGTCCGTATATACATCCAATATCTATAAAGGTATTACTCCAAGGTTCATTAATCAAACTTGACACCATGTCTAGTTTGATTAAAGAAGACTATTTAACCTAAGCACCACGCTTACTTTAAAGAGCCTATGAATGCACTTTGCAGAGCACATTCAAACCAGAGCACACGAGCATAGATAAAAGAGGCATGGGAACATGATCAAACTATTTTCTCATGGAGATGAATATGAGTATAATAATGGTGAACTTCGGGTTACCTCCCGGAAGGGCTTTGTTTAAAGTCAAAAGCAAGACATGATACTTACCTTTGCGTACTTACCGTTGGTGGTTGGTTGATGATGAGTTCAGAATTGTTGTCACGGTAGTTCCTTGGCTCTTGGTGATGTCATTGACGGTGACGCCATCACAAGTGGATTGCAAGTGCACACTAAATATTGGGATTTCCCTAACAAGTAGTTGGCAAAGCGGCAAAACACGAGCGGACGTCTTTTCTCATGAAAGCAAGCACAAGAACCAAGGATGCAAGGCAAGGTGAAACCAGGAGGCATATGGGGACTACCGAGGTGCAATGCCACAATGGCATGTACACCCAGTTGTCTTACTCCCCACTGAGCCTCGCCGGCTATATCTTTTCTTTTTCTTTTTCTTTTTTTAAGCAAGACAGGATACATGAACTCGCATCATCTATAAACCAAAGATAAGAATGTGGCATGGATGAAACTTGTTACCAGATACTTGCAAAGCTCCCCCACACTTGGATTTTTATGTCGTTTGACAACAAAATCAAGTGTGTGTAGTTGGCCTCCTTCGAATTTTGTTCATCACCAAAACTTACCAAGGTGTTGCAGCTGATGTAGCTCTCATGTTCTTAAGCATTATACCCCCATCGTTCTTTTCAGTTTCAACCTATAATGGTTAGCGACCAAAAATACCCGAAGGGAACTTATCCTAAAAACATGTTCTTGCTTTTATTATTTTTTTATAAACTTGAGAGTCAATCACTTGAAAATCCTAAGGAGGGATAGGACAAAGGCCAAGGGCACTTGGCAGCTTAGCTGGGGGTGAGAAATAACGGTGGAGGGCACCGACTTTCACTAGACCGAGGAGGCCTGGGGTCGGCCGACCCTAGCGCGGCTCCATTTCAGCCAAGCTTTCAAGGATTGCACTGGATTCGCTGGCGTGAACTGATGACAATTGAATTCGCTCCAGAAGGGCCAGGGCTAGGTCGGCCGACGGATGGGGTTGGTCGATTCTGGCACAGGGCCCATTCTGTTGATCCTTCGCAGCGGTATACCAAATGCAAAAGCTGTTTTGAATCTGAATGAATGTGGCGCAGGAGAGGCAGTCACAGGTCGGGCGACCCATGGGGTCAGCCGACGGCCTGTTGGCACCTCTCAAGCCCAACTGGCTCGGCTATCCTACGTGATCCTGGCTCATTAAGATTATGTATGTGTATGTAGGAGCGGGGGATCCAAAGGGATTTCAAGATAAAAACTCCAAGTTTAAATTTCAATGCATAAAATTGATTTGAAATTCAAACATGCAAAGATTGGAATTTTAAACTTGCAGAGATTGGAATTCAGAAAAATGCAATGTAAAATAAATATGAGATACATACCGATTTACCTGTCGGTGAGGACTCGTCGGTTTACGTCCGTCGAGTGAGGACGTCTCCATCATAAGTTTTGACTTTATGTAACATTTGGAGATGGTTTGTATTGCCATACCTATTTGTCTTCTTCGGACGGGATCATGTAGGCCTCGGTGTTGAGCCTTGGCCTTGAGTCCGTTAGTGTTGGTCTTCCCATGTAATGGGCTGGCGCGTACCAATTTGACAGATGCTAGCCTAAGATCGAACACGGTGTATCTCATGTTCAGCTCTGGGCCAGTTTGCGAACCAGAGTGAATTCGAGAACTCGCGAATCGTTCTTTCGGCAGTAGCACTTGTCGATATTGGTGATGTAGGATTGACTGGAGTTGCTGCCGATCAGACTACCTAGGAAGATACGATGCAAAATCGTATTTCTCGATAATCTTGGGTTGTCGATGAAGTCCATTGGCAGTTCAAGACCAGTCATACACTACCCTGTTCCACATCAAAGAGAAACAGAGCAAAGATAACCCTGCCGGAGGAGTGGTAATTAATCATGCTATTAATTGAGTGCATGGGTTAACCACACTCTTCAACCATTGCCGTTCCCCGGCAACGGCGCCAGAAAGCTTGTTGGTATTTCTTACGGTCGCAGATAAATCCGCAAACGCACGGATACCGTTGTAGCTTTCACCCGGAAGTATTCAGGGTATCGAATCCACAGGGAAGGCGGTGGTTGACTAGAGTAGTTATCCATTGTATTCAATCATAACATTATTAATATACCAAACTCTAGCAAGGGGTAAACATTGATAGATGGGTAGTGTGACACACAGAAGGTTTCATTGCTCATTACATAAGTCTAGTTAATATGAAGATCCTAAGAGATAACGAGGGATTCTATGTACTTCTTGCATAAGGGTTACATTCCTACAAGTGTGTATATGCAAGCTCAGAAGGAACACATGTTAGAGGGCAAATCGAGGAGTCGTGGGATCCCCTCATCCAAGGGTACTGTCACGATGTTTATCATGAAGGCCTGCAAACGCCCAAACCTGAACGGCGAGGATTACAAGGGACGGACAGGGCTGTCACCACCTGCCGCCTACCTCTGAATACGTGGGGTAGGGTATCCCCAATGTTATTCCATATACCAAACACCACGTTTACCATATGGAATACAACTCTATTTATGGTCCACCTAAACAGAGCAACCTTGCGGTACACTGGGCCATTGCCATAACATGCATCCACTATACTAAGGTGCAAGACATACAACTTATATGATGAACAAACAAGACTATAAAGCCAAATAACATAAGCAAGATAGTAATTCCATTAAAACTCTAAGTCCTACAAATAAGCAAAGGATATAAAGATAACTGAGCTCTAGGCTTACCAAGACTCCTTCGGAAACCCGTAGAAGCTCAACTCCTAGAACTACCTCACTACTAACTAAGACTATAACTTGTAGCAAATGGAGCTCTTCCTTCTGGTGTGTGTTGAACGGAGCCAAGGCCATCTATTTATAGCTTAGTAGGATGGTGGAGAGGCACCCCGAGGCGGTTGAAGCCGTTTGGCCCCAGGACTAGGTCGGCCGACCCTAGGATGCACCGACTTGAGTGATGCACGGCCGGGATGGACTCCTGGAGGCGGTGGGAAGCACCATGTCAAAGCTGACCGAGTTTGGCGCGAATCCCAGGTCGGGTGACCGGCCACCGGCTCCTTTCGGGCCCATCTTCGTCTGGGTGACTGCAGAGTAGGTCCTAATGATGGTTCCGGGTGGGTTTGCTCAATTTGAGTATGTTTAGATATGTTGGTGAGCCCGCTGTAATTCGATTAGGTTTAGGATTCCGAGGTTGTAACGAGTTGTAACTTGGTTTTCTTGCGGGACAAGACCTACCCTCCCTATAAATATAAGGGGATTCGGCCGATTGAGGACACACCCAATCGATTCAATCAAATCTACTATTTTTGCCTTTACTTTTTTGCATTATCTTCAAACCCTAGTTTTTCCAATCTCTACTTGCTGTTCTTCATGCGTCTTCGTGATGTTTGAAGGCGTCCTAGGTGGCCTGCCGACCCTAGGGCACCCCTGCGTGCGTTCACCCTGACGGATCCTTCCGGGTGCCGTGCTTAGGGCTCGCTCCCGACTTCTCTGGAGGAACCGGTCAAACCGGTTTCCCTGACCGGTTTAACCGGTTTGCGCAGAGGAGCTGCGAGCAGCTCGTTACGTGCTGCGCGATCTAGCGCTTTCGTGTGTTGGCCTAATTCTGCGTCAACAACTCCAATATTTTTATGGAGTTGATGGAGTGAAGCTGCAAAATGACGGAGTTGGTGAAGCGGAGCTAAAAAAAGTTAGAGTGAAGCTGTGCCAAACACAATCTTTGGTTCATCGGCGAAGGCAATCTCGGGAGACGGGATCGGAGATGAGGCGTTCAGCGAAGAAAACGAAACAGGCGAAGGCGACCGCGACGAAACTGTCAAGGCATCAAACCCACCACCGGCTCTGGGCCTCCAGACGCGAAAACTTTAGAAGACGAGGTGCTGCTGCGGCGTTTCATGAGTCAGAGGAGCCACAACGTGAGCTGGGCCTGCCGCTGCCGGCCCTCTGTGCTACTAGGCTGGTCCACTACTGCATAGGAAAAAGACTTGGGCCTTTTCAATTTGGAGGCCCTGTTCCATCGACCGCCCGCCATGGGCTGGGCCTAGCTTTGGGGCTGCACTGTGGAGTTTTTTTTTATTTAAGTGTATCAAACATTTTTTTTTTGTAAAAGTTCATAAAAACATTAGAGCTCTGTTACTGGATTTTACAGCCCTATTAGTCTGAACTAGAAACAACATTCTTTTCTTTAAGGTGGAAAGTGGAAACAACAATCATATTAGGCTAGATTAGAAACAACAAACATTTTAATTTTTAGTAGCAACCACTACCAGAGAACCCGCCATCCATCCACCGTAATCGGTCACGGATGGAAAGGACCCGGTACCAATGGAAGCATTGGTACCGGGTCCAACGGCCAATAATTCTGCGAGCTCATTGGTACCGGGTGGTGGCACCACCCGGTACC
>CM014277.1:24004600-24018426 GCA_004135705.1 Alloteropsis semialata | reverse complement strand
GTGAATACCTAATCGTATAACTTCATGATTCGTGTTCAACTAATCATATTATTATTGGAAAGACATTAACGTTGAGACTAATCATATTAACAATAATTAAAGAAAACCGATGGTTAACTCTAAATAGCTTTTATATAATCAGTTACATACCAATTAATCAAATTAACTTGCCGAGATATAACCTAATTAAATTTTAATTAGAAAACTAGTGAATAAGTAATTAAGCATATTAACATTTTAGTAGAAACTAAAAACAACAAAAGAAGATTATCGTTGTTGCTAACGCATAGCTTGGACCCATATGAAACTAACGCAACAAAGACGACTCGGAAAGGAGCTAAAACGAGCGACGGTAAAGGCATAGGGGTAGAACGACAAGCTTTGATCAAGACATACGTAGCGTGCAGGTAGCAGGTAGTGCTCGTATATCCATGAAAGGCTCTGCATGGCTGATCGATGAAGGATAGGTTGTGAAATAAATTTGATAACGTGAAGGAAAAACTGAATTATAATGTTCGTGACATAAGCATGACATTACTGGAGTTCTGCATGTCGTCAAATATGTTGGGCAAAGGATCGTACGGTAGGAAGGAAAATTAGAATTTAGTTTGTCTCTTAATTAGCCTTAGCTGATTACGAAGGACACGAGGAACAATTAACATGCTACTTACAGATTAACATATTACTTTAATAGATCCAACTTATGCGATAATGCAATGGCATAGAATTAATAAATGCTACACCATTGATATAACATAGTGTCAACCATTAAGTAATAAAATTAATCTGTAGTGGTCGGCATATTACTTCTCATGTAGTCTACTGATAAGTAGCAGATGATCAAAGGCTTAAGGAAAAGAATGATAAATTAACATATCAACTTTACAAGCTTATACATCGTTTCTGGGAGAGAGGTACTCTGTATATATGGGGAGAAAAACCCACCATCTCTCCATCCGTTAGCGATATGGGACTAATAGATGTTTAACTCCCTTCTAATGCTAAGGGGCCTAAGAGTTTCCACTACCACTAATGGGCTTGTGAAATTTGGCCCAATTAAGGAGGTGGGATGGATTTAGGATAACACGGGCTGGATAATGGGTCAAGGCTGGCCCAAAAATATTTATATTTTCGGAATAATTAATTTCTTGGTATTAAACAATTCTAGAAAAGTCTAGAATTCATATTTAAACCATGAAAAATATTCCAAAAATTCCAAAATTCATGAGAAAAATCTCGGAGATGATATTGGACCTAAAGAATCCAAATAAAATATTTGGAGCTCATGAAGATATTTGTAGAAGCTTGGAGATGAAGGATTTAGCTCTAGGAAGAATAGGAATAAATTCTAGAGAAGATCTGAAAAGAATCCAGAGGAACCTAATTGATATCTGAGAGGACTTGGAACGCTAAACACTAAACATTGAAGACACACAAAAGCAAGGACACAACAACCGCTCTTAAAGCCTATGTTGTTTTAATTTATTCAAGACACACTAATTTTCATATTCTAAATTCCCTGTAATAAAATATAAATCTTGGAAAATTTTAGAAATTCTCAAATCCTATTTGATTATTTAGTGTAATCTATTCACATCCCAAAATATGAAATTTTGGGGTGTGACACTACCATCACATCCATGAAGCCTCCCAAGTCTCTCAAGGACGTCCGAAAGCTGACAAGGTGTATGGCAGCCCTCAACAGATTCATCTCAAGACTCGGTGATAGAGGACTGCCTTTCTTCAAGCTCCTCAAGAAGCTGGACAAGTTCATATGGACTGCGAAAGCTGACGCGGCGTTTGAAGACCTCAAGACTTTCCTCCAAACACCACCAGTACTTACTGCACCAGCTGATCAGGAAGCGAAAGAGATTGAAATGGGGGTCAATGCTCAGGAAGTGATTGAAAAGGATGAAATTGGAGACTTAGAGGATGGAGTTGGGGTTGAGATGCACTAGCTCTAACCCATAGAAAGAAAGCAGGCCGCGGAGGAAATCATGAATGGGAACGACGAATCCGCGCTCATAGAAAGGGGCAAAGACAACGATTTCGTCAATTTCATCAAAAGGCCAGGGTTTACCAATATCTGTCCTCCAGCATGAGATGGATTTGTCCAAAAGGTAGCCTTGATTCACCAATTATTGCACCATCTCTCCAATTGACTTGGATGGCTTCCAGACCAAAGCGGAGGCGAGAGCAGTCTTGAAAACAGGCATACCAGTGATGGGAATCTTGGGCTCCTTCTTGCTCGAGGCGCCTTTCTTCACCATCTTGCTGATTGGGGATCTCCTTGCGCAAGCGTAGATCACCAAGTGTGGCTAGAGCGAATTGGAGGGCACGCGCGGGTGTGGAGTTTGGATTTTGGAGAATGGTGAACTGGAGCAGATGTGAATACAAAGTGGTTCCTCTTGTTTTTATTAACGAAAGGTTAACCCTAGGCGTATTCTGAAGAACACGTTTTCAGAAGTACAAAGGCAGTTATGTGCTCGTGGTATTTACCAGATGCATAACTGTGTGGTTAAGTCCCAAAATGAGTTAATCTCTATGTGGAGGCTTTGCCACACTCGGGAGCTCACGCTCGTTGGGATAATTATTTTTGAATCAAAGAATATTTATTTCCTAAAAGTCTTTCAGCAATGGTAGTCGAAGAGCATACCAAAGTAGTCGGTGCATGGCCAATCTTGTGAGAACAAGATAAAGAAATAGCCCCCGAGGGTAATTCCCATCGAAGAGCATACCAAAGTAGTCGGCGCATGGCCAATCTTGTGAGAACAAGATAAAGAAGATAAAAAAATAATCAAAACAAGCAACTTAGCTTAATTCGTGGATGATAGACGATGAAGCCGTGCGCAGTCATCGAAGGAGCCGCGATGGTTGTTGATGAAGCCGACTAGTCGGAGTTGATCCCGACTAGTTGTTGATGAAGCCGACTAGTCAGAGTTGATTCCGACTAGTTGTTGGCGGAGTAGTGTCCGATCCCGACTAGTTGCTTAGTCGAGATGAGTAGTCGAGATGTCGATGGGTAGTCGAAGTAGTCGGCGGCGCCTTGAACTCAACTAGGAAAATCCACCCGCAAATCGTCGAATAGGAATCCACTGTGGATTGGGGACTAACGCTCGCTGAGACAACGTGCTGCTGCCTCACGCTGGCTAGATCGATGTTGATGATGAGGTCCTTCAAGCTCACCTGGTGATCTCGATGATCACCCCTACCTGGCGCGCCAGCTGTCGGTTTTTTATACCGGCTAGCCTACCATGGGATACCCCAAGGTAGTAGATTGTTAGGCAAGCGGGATCGTTGGACCTGGAACCTGAAGGTAAACGCGGGACACAAGACACGATTTAGACAAGTTCGGGCCACCAAGGCAGCGTACCCTACATCTTGTATGAGGTATTGTATATTGCGCCCTACGTTGTAGTGTATGAGATATGAGGATTAGTTCTCATGTTATGCCTCTGATGCCCATCTAGGTACCCCAGCCCTCTTTTATATAGTCCAGAGGGCGGATTACTAGTCAGCTACAAGGTAGGAGTCCTAGTAGAATTACGCGGTATGAGTCCTAGTAGGATTACAGGGGAATTCTAATAGGACTTCGCCTTCTTCCTTCCTGGCGGGTACTAGGCATGTATCCCTGACACTAAGATGGCCTAGATGCTTCAAATACACATGGACATATACCGATACACATACACTGATACACCCATATTACCAATGGTTGAGTATAGAGAAAGTGAAGGGCTTGTTTGGTAGAGCAGGGGGTTACACACTTATGGTATCACAAAATCATAGTACTATTTCGGATCGCAATCCAAACTTTCCATGGAGTATAAGTGCAACAACACTCAACCATTGAAAACATTTATAGTTGCTTATTTGAGAGTCCACTTTTTCCATGAAGTAAAGTCCAACGTTATATTCGCGCGTGTTCCATCATCCAATCAGCTGCTGCCCTGAAACGAGTGCACCGTCGACCACCAGAAATCGTCGACGTCCCAGAAGTTTTCGCCCACCACCGCCGTGGCCACGAACTCCGGAGAGTACAAGTCCATGGCGCTAGCACTTGTGCCTCCTCCTCCATGGACGTCGTAGTAGCCTTGAGGGTGGTAACATGTGCTAGATATGCTGATCGTCTGGTCCCCAATGCGGTAGTCGTGGGTGACCCCGGTCCGCCCGGAGCTGCACCTGCCTTGCTGCTCTGTCATTGCCGGGATTCTGGCATAGTCCACGCCATACATGCCGCCCGCCACGACGCTTCCGACGGCACTGATGCAGCCCTTGTTCTTGAGCTTATTCTTCTCTATCTTGGTTCTCCAGAAGTTCTTGACCTCGTTGTCCGTCCGGCCAGGAAGGTGCTTGGCAATCCTAGACCACCTGCACGCAGAAAGCAACAATTCAACATGCATGGAAACTGAATGCTGGCTGAAGGATCGAGCAAGTATATATTCGGCATGCACTTGTTGCCCCATCTGGCCTGCAGCCGGACGATCAGTTCCTGCTCTTCCGCCGCGAAGTTGCCGCGCCGCAGGTCCGGGCGCAGGTAGTTCAGCCACCGCAGCCGGCAGCTCTTCCCGGTGCGCTTCAGCCCTGCAGCCAGGGGCGAAGCCAGGATTCAGACATAGGGGGTGCCAACGTCGACAACGGTCAGAGAATGCTTAAAATATCGATGTTTTCAAATGCCATGTTTTACAGCTCTTTCTTGTTCATCTTGAGCTCCTAATGGTGCAGGAATATTCTGTGAACCTAACTGAAAGCAATAGAGATAGCGTGGAATACTTGATTGATTAGGGTATACAATGGATGTACATATATAGGCAGGTTTATAGAAATAGAACCAATCAGGGGATACCTGCCTAACCTAATCAAGGAAGGCACGGCTTGACAGCCGGCCCTAGGGCGGCGTGCGCCCATCCCTGCAAGGGATGTGGCCAGCCCTCAGATCAAGCACAGCCGCCTGATACTGGGCCCCATGCCCCCTAATGGGCTTAGGTAAAGATAATACCCAGGCCCCCTCGCGCTGAACAAATACATATCTAACACCCCCCTGCAGTCGGATCGTCAATAGCCTGGACGTTCAGACTGGACCTGAACTCTGTGAAGACAGAAGAAGGCAGGCCTTTGGTGAAGATGTCGGCGTACTGAGAACTCATAGGAACATGAAGGACGCGGACAGCTCCTGCAGCAACACGCTCCTGAACAAAATGAAGATCAATCTCCACGTGCTTGGTACGCTGATGCTGAATGGGGTTGGAGGACATGTAAACTATACTGATGTTGTCACAGTAGACCAAGGCATCTAGACGCACTGGTGTGTGTAGCTCGGCGAGAAGTTGGCGCAGCCAAGAGACCTCAGCAACGGCATTGGCAACAGCCCTGTACTCAGCCTCAGCACTGGAACGAGAGACAGCAGTCTGACGCTTCGAAGACCAAGAAACGAGATTGTCGCCAAGGAATACTGCATAACCTGAAGTCGACTTGCGGGTGTCTGGACAACCAGCCCAATCTGCATCTGAATAAACAGTGAGATCAGATTCGGCAGATGGGCGCAAGTGTAAACCCAGGTGTAGAGTGCCACGGACATAGCGCAGGATCTGCTTGAGCGCAGCGAGATGAGGCTCACGAGGGTCGTGCATGTGAAGGCAGACCTGCTGAACGGCATAGGCAATGTCCGGACGAGTGAAAGTCAAATACTGCAAGGCTCCAGCAAGACTCCGGAAATCCGTAGGGTCAGCAACAGGGGCGCCATCAGCTGCAGAAAGCTTCGGATTCGTATCCACCGGAGTTGAACAAGGTTTGCAATCAGCCATACCAGCACGCTCAAGAATCTCCAGCATATACTGTCGTTGAGATAGAAGAAGACCATCACCAGAACGCTGAACATGCATACCCAGAAAGTGATGAAGCTCTCCCAGATCCTTCATAGAGAACTCCTGCTAGAGGGCACTGATGACACGACGAAGCAATGGCGTCGACGAGGCAGTGAGGACAATATCATCCACATAAAGGAGCAGATAAACAGTGTCAGCACCTTGATGATAGATGAATAAGGAAGTGTCCGTCTTAGCTTCAACAAAACCAAGCTGCAGGATGAAGGCGGCAAAACGACTGTACCAAGCACGGGGCGCCTGCTTCAGACCATAAAGAGAGCGATTAAGCCGGCACACATAGTCAGGGTAAGCAGGATCCTCGAAACTTGTAGGCTGAGAGCAATAGACTGTCTCTGACAAATGACCATGAAGAAAGGCGTTCTTCACATCCAGCTGATGAACCGGCCAATGGCGAGAAACACCCAACGAAAGAACAGTGCGAACTGTAGCAGGCTTCACAACCGGACTGAAAGTCTCATCGAAATCAATACCCGGACGCTGTGTGAAGCCGCGAAGAACCCACCGAGCCTTGTAACGCTCAAGTGTACCATCTGCCTTGAACTTGTGCTTGTAGACCCATTTGCCTGTCACAATATTGGCGTCGTGAGGGCGAGGAACGAGATCCCAAGTGCCATTGGAGAGCAAAGCATCAAATTCCTCCTGCATGGCACCTCGCCAGTTCGGGTCGGCAAGACCAGCCCGATAGGTGCGAGGAACAGGAGACAGTGACGAGACGACGTAGATGGACGGAAATCGGACGCCGCGCTTGCCGCGGGTAGTCATGCCGTGTTGGTTAGACACAGGCGGGACTGGGACGGCGCCACGAGGGAGCGCCGCAGGCGAAGTCCGAATAGGCGCATGGACCGCCTTGCGAGAGTAGACGTGGACGACGTCGCGAAGAGGACGGCCGACCGCCATAGGAGCAGCTGGAGGATGCCTCCCTGCAGCAGGAGGCGGGGCTGCTGCCTGCGTTGGAGCAGGCGCAGAGGAGGCCGGACCGGCCGGCCGTGCCGGAGAGGTGACGCCAGGCGCAGCAACCTGCGCAGGGGCACGGGGCGTGCTGGGCGCCAGGCCGGCTGACCGCACCGGAGCAGCAGCAGTGGGGACGCCGGGCGCAGCGGCCTGCGCAGGAGCGCTGGGCGCCAGGCCTGCTGGCCGCGTCGGGGAAGCGGCACCAGGTGCAGCAACAGCAGCTGGCGACGAGGCTGCTGCGCCTGATGCAGGTGGAGGAGATGTCCCCGACGCAGCAGGGAGAACCCCCGGCGTGGGGGCGAGCGACGACGATGCTGGTGACGGGAGGACAGCCCCGCCAACAGAGGCAGGACTGCTGGCAGAAGCGCCGCCAGGGATGGCAGAGGGCGCCGTGACCGCACGTGGTCGTGCGGGAGCCGCCACGAGCCGAGTCCTGTCGTCATGGATACCTGCAGGCACACACTGTACAGGACCGATAGGAGCCGATACAAGGTCAGTATTATCCATGAGAAAGTCAAGATCCGCTGCAACAAAAGGGGAGGGCTGCGAGGAGAACGGAAATGAGGTTTCATCAAAAACGACATGGCGAGAGATGACAACCCGGTTAGACTGTAAATCAAGGCAGTGGTACCCTTTATGATTAGCGAAATAGCCAAGGAAAACACAAAGAACTGAACGAGGAGCGAGCTTGTGAGTAGCCGTGGCGGAGACGTTTGGATAACACAAGCAACCAAAAACACGCAGATGATCATAAGTCGGCAAAACACCAAACAAAGCAAAGTGCGGTGTGGAAGATTGCAGTGTTTTGGTGGGAAGGATGTTCAGAACATGTGTCGCGGTGTGAAGAGCCTCGACCCAATAGGATGGAGACATGCTGGCCTGAAAAAGTAAAGTGCGAGCAGCATTATTAATCGTGCGAATGATGCGCTCGGCTTTACCATTCTGGGGCGAGGTGTAGGGGCATGACATGCGGAGGTGCACGCCATGGGTGAGGAAGAATGTGCGTGTGCTGGAGTTGTCAAACTCGCGCCCATTGTCGCACTGGACGGCCTTCACAGTGACGCCAAACTGTGTACGCACATAAGAGAAAAAGTTTGCCAGTGTGGAAAAAGTGTCAGATTTCACCCGAAGGGGAAAAGTCCACAAGTAGTGAGAACAGTCATCAAGAATGAGTAAATAATATTTGAAACCAGACACACTGGGAACCGGTGAGGTCCACAAATCACAGTGAATGAGATCAAAATTACTAATAGCACAAGAATGTGATGACTGAAACGGCAAACGAGTATGGCGTCCTAGCTGACAAGCATGGCATAGAGTGCTAGGAGCTTTATTACAAAATGGGATGACCGAAGCGACTTTAGCTAAGACTTCATGACCAGGATGACCAAGACGACGATGCCATAGCGAGGAGGTGGAACCAGCAGTGAGCGCATGAGCCGAGGGAAACTGTAGAGGGTACAGTGGTCCGGAGCTATTGCACCTGATGATCACCTTCTGAGACGCGAGATCCTTCACAGAACAGCCAGCGGGGTCAAATTCAACAGAGCAATTGTTATCTGAAGTAAACTGGCGAACGGAAATAAGATTCTTAATAAGTCGAGGCGAAACAAGGACATTATTAAGAGACATATGACCGGGAAGAGATGCAGCGCCAGTAGCAGTGACAGGGAGCAAAGAGCCATCACCGACAACAATTGATGAAGGAAAAGGGTACCGCGGAGTAAAAAGGTGTGAAAGAGTCGAAGGACTGGAGGTCATGTGAGAAGTAGCACCTGAGTCGAAGTACCAGTCAGCCTGCTGGGGTTGCTGGAGAGACATGGTACTGAATGTCGAGGCGAGGGACTGCTGATCCCAAGACGACGGGAGGCCGTTCATGGGCTGCTGGAACCCGGGCGGCACCGCAGGGGCGCCGTAGGAGAACGGGGCCGAAGCGCCGAAGAACTGGGGCGCCTGAGGATGGGCGCCGGGTGGTGCAGCCTGGAGGGGCGCCTGCAGCGCCAACTGGTGGGCGACCAGTGCCTGCTGGTTTGGCGCCTGGCCAGCAGGGGCGCCGGTCGGGGTCGGCGAGGCGACGGGAGGCCGTGGACCAGGCCACATCTGGATGGTGCCTGTCCACGGATTGTAGAAGGTAGGCCAGGGCGGGGGCGCCTGACCAGAGGTGGACGAAGAGCGGCTGTTGGAGCCGCCGGCGCCTGCTGAAGTCGAGGCGGAGTTTCCGCCCTTGCCCTTGCCAGGAGGGCCGCGCTTGCCCCGGCCGCCACCGGAGCCCTTCCCGCCATTGGAGTAGGCGCCCTTGCCCTTGCCTCCATCGCCCCCCCAGAGCCGGATCTGGGAGGGCGTTGGGGGGCTGGGGCGGGTGGACGCTGGGAAGACGGGGCGGAGGCGGTGCCGGCGAGGAGCGCGGTAGAGGGTGTCGAAGCCTGGTTGGCCAGGGTCAGTTCCTCAAGAACGAGATCATCGCACACCTGCAAAAAGGAAGGGAACGGACGTCCCCGGCGGAGATGACGGCCGATGGAGGCGAACTTCTCGTTGAGGCCGCGAAGGACGTTGAGGACGAGGGTACGGTCGGAGACGGTCTCGCCTAGATCGGCGAGGTCCTCAGCCATGCGCTTGAAGCGCTTGCAGTAGTCCGTCACGGAGAGGTCGCCCTGGGTGAAGGTCCAAAACCGGGCGTCGAGGTGAAGGGCCCGAGTTTCCCGGTTCCCAAGGAACTGGGCCTCGATGGCGAGCCAGGTGGAGCGGGCGGTGGCGCCCTGGGCGCTGCGCGACATGACGATGTCGAGGAGGTCGCTGGAGAGTGTCCCGTAGAGCCAGGACCGGACGACGCAGTCCATGCGCACCCAATCTGGAGATGAGAGGGCGGGCGGGTCCTGGTCGACGTGCTCCTGCAGCGAGTACTTCCCAAGGGTGAGGAAGAACTGCTCGCGCCAACGGGAGAAATTGCCTGAGTTGACGTCGAGGATGACAGGGACGAGGCTCCGGATACTCTGCACGGCCACCGCCTGGGCGTGCAGGTTGAGGAGGGCGGCGGCCTCATGGAGAAGGAGGGCGCCGGAGAGGTCCCCAGGAGCCCGACCGTCGTGACCGGGGTCGGTGGCGGCGGAGTGGACGTCGTCGTCGTCGTCGAGTGCGGCGGCGGCGGCCTTGCGTTCGCGAGCAGCGACTTCAAGGGCTTCCCGGGCGCGGGCAGCAGCTGCTTCGCGTTCGTTGGAGGCAGTAGCAGCCGCGGCCTCGGCCTGCCGGGCGCGAGCTAGGGCAGCATCGCGTTCAGCCAGGCGGGCAGCACGGGCGTCGGCGAGACGCTTGGTCTCGTCCGCCTTGGCGGCGGCGGCAGCAGCAGCAGGGTCCTCGGCCTCCTTGGCGGCGTCGACGACAGAGGGGGGAGCCATCGGGCAGCGACGGTCAGATGACCGGTGCGAGATGGATGTGGACGGCGCAGGAGCAGAGCCGGCGGCGCCCTAGGCAGCGGAAGCGGGATCGAGGGGATCCCGGTCTCTTGATACCATGAAAGCAATAGAGATAGCGTGGAATACTTGATTGATTAGGGTATACAATGGATGTACATATATAGGCAGCCCTGAGAGAGGTTTATAGAAATAGAACCAATCAGGGGATACCTGCCTAACCTAATCAAGGAAGGCACGGCTTGACAGCCGGCCCTAGGGCGGCGTGCGCCCATCCCTGCAAGGGATGCGGCCAGCCCTCAGATCAAGCACAGCCGCCTGATACTGGGCCCCACGCCCCCTAATGGGCTTAGGTAAAGATAATACCCAGGCCCCCTCACGCTGAACAGATACATATCTAACACTAACTATTATCTTGTATGCTACTTGGAGGATTTTTAGTAGTGTTGACACTCGTACCCACTGCCTTATAAAAATAATGAAGTGTCTTTAACACCTTTATATTGCTTAATGAGCAATTAAAATGCAATGCAACAGATTGGCTCAGGTTTCTAATATTTAATTATGCTTTCTATACACAAAATCATATATAGTTAGGTACATATATACAGAGTTGAATAACTAGTAGTCCAGTGGCTAAAATGATGTGTGAGATTGGAATTGGGATAAACAGACTTGACAGGCAGAGACGTATATAACTTTACTGTCACTATGGGTTTATAATTGGCACATGTATTGATGTATAGCTTAACTCCTACTTGAGTACAAGAGTATGAGAATGTTGGGGGGTGCCAGGCCCCCCTCCGCACCGCCCTGGCTTCGCCACTGCCTGCAGCCGGCCATATATGAATGAGTGCCCACAACAATATACTACGCTTGATGAAAGTTGAAATGTATATTGGTGATATACATATAAACTATAGACAAGCATGCCCATGCATTACTACAGACGGATATATATAGTTGATGGTCGGCTTTGCTTTCATAAGAAAACGAGTGGCAACAAAGCGCTGACGCCACACTACTACAGCAGGAGCATCACAGGCGGTTCGGTTGCCCACATCACAGGCGGTTTTCAAAAGTGGCGCTGGTTAAGTGGCGCTGATAATCTAATTTTCACAGTCGGTTTTTAACCGGCTGTGAAAACTGATTTTCACAGCCGGTTTACGTCATGAACCGGCTGTGAAAATAGTTTCACAGCCGGTTTTGAACCTTGGAAACCTGCTGCGTCAAGCGCTATCACAGCCGGTTTTTTGTCAAAAAACCGGCTGTGAAAGTGTATTTTCACAGCCGGTTTTCTTCCAACCAAAACCGGCTGTGAAAGGGCATTTTCACAGCCGGTTTTCTGCAAATAAAAACCGGCTGTGAAAGGGCATTTTCACAGCCGGTTTGAACCGGCTGTGATATGTTTTTTCCAGAATAAAAAAAAAATAATTAGAATGTCTCAATTTTCACAGCACAATAATTCACAAATATATAATGCATTCACAATTCATCACCAACATAGTACATTTGCAATCCATATATCAACTTTATTACATGAAGTCTAATACAAGTTTGTAGTCCAACATTACTACTACTACTACTAAGTGCTCACAAGTATACTAATTTGCAATGTAGGGCTGCAATCAACTAAGTTAATGTTGAGTGCCTTGGTGAAATTAACAAACTTTGCTGAGCCCTGTTGAAATGGAGACATCCTAGTGGAACATAGCTAATATATTGGCATCCATCAGCAGTTCAGAACTATGATCTGCTTAGCTTCCTACCTAACACCAATCCTAGAAGTCCCTGAAAATCCAAACTGTAATACAATCAGTGACATCTCCTTCAATCCTCCATATTCAATGGATAGAAATAAAGATAAAAAATAAGAAAATGCATGCTCAGAATCACAAATGCGTATTGCACGACAATTTCAACGCTACACAATGTCAGCAGCAGAGTATAATAGCCTTCAGTATTCAAATGATTAAACATATTAGCTAAGCATACTGGTGTAGTTTTTTATTATTTCTGTGCACACTACACAAGCATCTTATAAGTATAGTCACTAGAGCAGCACAAATATTTGGGCAAAAAAATAATATTCTGTTCAGATGCTCATCTTGAGTTTATATGCCAACATATTTTTTGAGTAAGTCAAGAAAAACATGAAAGAAACAATTTCTCACTTTAATGTAATGCTCAGTTTGCAGAATTCTCACACTATTCCAACTATTCCAGCTTCAAAGATAAGCTAAGTGCTATGCATATCATACATGCTAACTAAATTTATAATTTCACACTGATCCCGTCAATAGAAGCAGGATAGATCACATATTATCATGAGAGGCAAGCAAAGTTTCTTAAAAAAAATTACATAAATGAATCACAGCAGCACTGTCTATTTCAGGATTTTTCTCACAGCAAGTGGCACAGTAAGCAAACATAGCAACTAGAGAAACAGAAGCATACCATTATACAAGCTCCTTCACCTGAAAACTTCTCAGGCTGGAGGGCAGCTACTGCAAATATAGAAGATGTCCAGAAAGTTTCAAATGCTTGCAGCTACAGGTTCTGCTCCTGCAGAGGTAGTATGCATGAGTTATATATTATCAAGAACTGGAGCCAACAGCAATAGTGTAGTAAAGTTTGTTTACATATATATGCAGCCTAAGAGTATTTGCTTCCTATCTGGCCATGCAACTGCAATTTTTTTTATCACACCATCCAAATTACCGCAAGTTTACCGCTGATACAAGTAATGTAACTATACATGTTAAGAGCCAATTCAGCATGCCATATAAGCTATTCTTTGCATCATTAATAACCTTGGTCTGCAATATGAACCTTCTGACGAGCCAGCAATGTCTGAGTAACAAAATCAGTGGACAAGGCGGCAGTGACAAAGCGGCAAGGAGGTAGCTGTGCAGTGACATAGTCAGGCAATCATCTCAAATGTATTTTGTAAGATACAGTTTCAGCAGAGAATATGCAAGGTTAGAGCATATGCGAGTTTAATTATAGATTTCACACACTGGTATATTTAAGATTTGTCTAATGGAACCGAAAAGAGTACTAATTCCCAGTAACGGAAGATCTCAGAGGGACTCTTACTTGATCTGCGCGGAGACCTGGAGCTGTTTGCTATTGTAGATCCCGCCGCGGACTGAGGTCATCGCGGAGAACACTTGGGGGCTCGTTAATCCTGTCGTCGGGTCGCATAGAAGGAGCGGCGGCGACCTCACTCCACAGGGGCGCCCTCCAGGCACTTCCCCTCCATGGAACAGCAGGTACTTGCCACTGCTGGCTGGGCATGGCCCCTCCATGCCCTTCCTGCTCCTCTCGTGGATCTGAACCACCGGATCTGGGGCGGGTGCTGCATCACCATGGCCGCCTGCTGCCCCTGGATGTGGTGGTGGAGGACACGGGATTCCGGGATGGCGACAATCCGGACAAGGAAGGCAGTGGAGATGGGGAACGCCGGAACCGCAGGCAGCGATGCAGCGCCAACCTAGCTGCAGAGACGCCCGGACGACTGAGGATAGACGGCGGTGCGGGCGCGGGCGGTGGGCGGCGCGGGCGCGGGCGGTGTGGGGGG
>CM014277.1:23956903-23983094 GCA_004135705.1 Alloteropsis semialata | reverse complement strand
AAGCTTTAGATTGAGACGTATCGCCCTTCTTCGTTTAAATTGCTCACGCCTTATCGTACCTTGCTGTTTCATCTTATCGGCTTACATCTATTAGAGAAGATCTATTTTGTATTATCATAATTTAAGCTTCGTAATAGATCTGTTCTTTTTGTCTATATAGCTGATTTGGATCTAATTCGCAAGTTACAAATAGATCTAATTTAAATAAGTTGTTTGATACAATTTGATCTATTGGAATAAATAGGCTGATCGGTGCCCTGCTAGCAACGCTGTCTCGAAATCGATCCGATTGTTAGTGACATGAGAATTAGTTTATTTATCGCCTTTAGAAAGATGAATATCAAAGAATGAGTTTAGATTAGATCTATCTCCGATTTGGTTTACATGATCGATGGTTTAACCTAATGCTGTACCTTCACGATTCGGTTTTATAGCCGATGGTCCGTTTTAATATTTGTCACATCTTTACAAATCGGACTCATAGCCGATGGTTTATAGTCTCAAATCGGACTGCTGTTTTACGTTGATCCGATCTGTTGGGACAAATCGGGGCCTTGGCCGATGAGTTCCTTGTTGTTTACTGATTAAACTCTACCTTGTCAATTTCAGGTCAAATTGACTAGCACGCCGTGAACCTCGAGATTTTGGACCTGCACTGAAGTGAAGCAAATCTTCCAGGCCACAGTGTTAATTTCTGAGAGTCAACGCCTGACTTTTTGGACGTCAACACATTTTGGCACGCCCAGTGGGACCAGAAAGCTTCTGCGATGGCACCTGGAGACAAAGCCGCTGCGATCCCTACGATCACGATGGAGGATCTCAGTGATGAACATAAGAAACTCGTGGAAGCACAAATTGAAGATTTCAAAAACCTATGCCCAGATTCATTCAGTAAAACTCGCAATGCGGTGATTAAGAAAAATCAGTTTCCTGTCCCTCAGGAAGCGTTCGATCGAATCACTGCCGAGGAAAGAAAATTCTTCCAAGATTTTGTTGATGCTGGTTTGAGTCATGCTTTGATTAACCAATCTGGAATATTGGTTAACACGGTGGTGGGACTGATTGCTCAATTGCTGGATGGAGCTATATTAAAGGATGCCCAGAAGGGACCTGCTTACTTTGATACTGGAGCTGCTGCAGCAATTAAGGATATCAAGAAAAAGATGACACAATTTACTTCGTCTACATCACCAGAAACTCACCCTGAGTGTTATGAAGCTCCCAAGATAAAAAAGGCAAAAGCTAAGGCGGTAGAAGGAGGTGAAGAAAACGAACAGGAAGAAGAATCGGAGGACAAGGAATATGGCGGAACTCAGCATATTGACCAGTTTGGCAGCCGAATTCCTGTTGTTGATGGCAAGATGGTATATCCTTTTTTCTTCAATACTGAAAATCCACCCAGGAACAAGGGAGCTGATAATCAGGAGCAGTCGATCGGACCTAATGAGACACCCATCATAATGAGTCGTGCTCCGATTAGTCAGGGAAATTATACTCAGGAAGATTGGGCAGATAAGATTGCTGACGTCATGAAGAATCAGTTTGGTCTGAAGCCCAAGGGTCAATCTTATCTGTATCGGAAGCCGTATCCGGACTGGTTCGATACATTGCCTATGCCAGCCCGATTCAGGATTCCAGATTTTTATAAATTTTCTGGACAAGGAGATGTTACCACCATTGAGCATATCAGCCGATACACAATTCAGTGTGGTGAAGTTGCATCGATTGATCCATTGAAAGTTAAGTTGTTTCCTATGTCGCTTTCTGGATCGGCTTTTTCGTGGTTTTCATCGTTACCACCGAATTCTATTAATAATTGGGCCGATTTGGAAAAACAGTTCCATGCTTATTTCTTCAAGGGAGTACAAGAGACCAGATTGTCCGATCTGACAGCACTCCGACAGAGAAACGGTGAATCGGTTAGTGAGTTTGTCCAAAGATTCAGAGATGTGCGTAGCCGATGTTACTCGTTGAATTTGTCAGAGGGACAGTTGGTCGATTTAGCATTCCAAGGATTGTTGCCTCAGGTCAGAGACCGATATACAAGTCAAGATTTTGAAGGCTTGGGGCACATGATTCAAAAGCTCTCTCAGCATGAAGGACGTGGCAATGATTATCGGAGAGAGAAATTCCAGAGGAAAATTGCTAACATTGAATATGATTCCGATGGGGAGGAAGCTGAGGTTGATTTGGCTGAATGGACCAAGAATAAGAATTCCGTTGCCTGCCCATGGGTGAAGGTCGAGCCAGAAAGGTACAGCTTTGATATCACAAAAGCCGATAAAATATTTGATTTATTACTAGCAGAGAAACAAATCAGGCTTTCCCCGAATCATACAATTCCTTCTGCCGAAGAGTTAAAGAAAAAGAAATATTGCAAGTGGCATAACTCAGTTTCTCATCATACCAATGACTGCAAAGTTTTCCGCAATGAGATTCAATCGGCGATTGAAAAAGAAATTATTAATGTTGAAACTGGCAAAAAACCAATGAAGCTTGATGGACATCCGTTTCCTCAAAATATGGTTGAGATCGGAGCACCTGACAGAAAAATGAAAGCCAAAGTCCTTACATCGGAGAATGCGAAGAAATCGGGAGCTGTTGACCCGTATTGCCAAGTAACGGCCGATGACGTGCAAAATCGGAGTCATCAGCATTATCGGGATGATCACCGACGTGGCGAGAAGACTAAAGTTACATCGGGGCAGCTCATTGATAAATATATGCGCCAACAAGAAAGGGATCAGAGTCCTCTGACAGGGAGATTTGATAATGAAAATCATTGGGGATGTCCGTTCTTCAGGTTCTGTTGGAATGAAAAGTTAAGGCTTCCATCAATTTATGATTGTCCAGAGTGCAGCGATCAATATGAGAGCTATAGAGATTCAAAAAGGAAGCGTCAGTCTGTGCATGACCAATTGGAATTTGGGCGTCGATGCAGCTGGCATAATGAGATAGTCTATCAGCAGGAACGCGAAGATTGGCGTGAATACCATAATCGGCGTGAGCATGAAAATCGGTGCTATGACCGATGGGACAATGATCGCCGAAGGTATGATGATCGCCTAAATTATAAAGCAGATCGTCTCTCTGTGTACGATCGTCTGGTGTACAGGAAAAAAGAAATTATTCAAGAGCCAGAAGACGCACAGGAATCGGAGAAGGAGGTCAAATCGGACCTACGTCCAGGGGTCAATCCGCAGTGGTGTCCTGATGGTTTGACCAAGACTCAGAAGAGAAGGGTTCAGCGTCTCCGATTTAAAGAATTGTTGAAGGAAAAGTGTCAAAGAGATGACAATTCCAAGGTCTGGAAAGCTAAGCCTAAACGTGATGATGATGGGCCATCGACATCGGTGAACATGGTGTTTGTGCTGCCTGCTGAATACAATGCAAGTTCAACCGATGAAATTGAGGAAGCTATGGCGCAGTTGATTCTACAACCACGACAAGCTGTTTTTGACAAACCAGTTGATGAGAAATATCGACATTTGAGGCCTTTATATGTTAAAGGATATGTTGATGGCAAGCCGATGACCAAGATGCTTGTTGATGGAGGAGCTGCGTTGAATTTGATCCCTTGTACCACATATCGGAAGCTTGGCAAAGGACCTGATGATTTGATCAAGACCGATATGATGCTTAAGGACATTGGCGGAAATTCATCGCCGGCTCGGGGGGCATTGAATGTTGAATTGACGATCGGGAACAAGACTTTACCTACTACATTCTTCGTCATCGTCAGTAAAGGGTCCAACAGTTTACTCCTAGGTCGTGACTGGGTTCATGCCAATTGCTGTGTGTCATCTACCATGCATCAATGCCTTATTCAATGGCATGGGGATCACATCGAGACTGTCCAAGCCGATGAATCGGTCAGCGTCGCCACCGCCGATTTAACAGTTTGGGAGTTTGAAGGAATCGAATGCTTATCGGGCAGGAATTGGGAAGACAATTTTATCCAAGTGTCCGATGATGGTCTAAAGCCGATCCTAGCAGTCGGCTCTGAGAGTTTGTATTAACGGATGATTGTATTGAAGATGAGGGTAAACTTGGTCAAGGGTTTATGTCGGCCGATGAGTTAGAGGAAATAGATGTAGGTTTAGGAGATAGACCTCGGCCGACATATGTAAGTGCAAAGTTAGATCCTGAGTTTAAACAAGAATTAATAAAGTTATTAAAAGAGTATCGTGATTGTTTTGCTTGGGAATACTACGAGATGCCATGTTTAAGCCGATCTATTGTTGAACATCGGCTCCCGATTAAACCAGGGTATCGGCCTTTTAAACAAGCGCCGAGACGATTTAAACCTGAGTTGGACCAAGAAATAAAAGCGGAAATAACTCGGTTATATGAAGCTAAGTTTATTCAACCTTGCCGAAATGCTGAATGGATATCTAATATCGTTCCTGTTTTCAAGAAAAATGGGAAGTTGCGAGTTTGTGTTGATTTCAGGAATCTTAATAAAGCGACTCCGATGGATGAATATCCGATGCCGATTGCCGATATGTTGGTTGATGCAGCTTCAGGGCATAAGGTGATTAGTTTTATGGATGGTAATGCAGGATATAATCAAATTTTTATGGCAGAAGAAGACATTCCTAAAACTGCATTCCGATGTCCTAGTGCACTTGGATTATACGAGTGGGTCGTAATGACTTTTGGTTTGAAAAATGCTGGCGCTATATATCAAAGGGCAATGAATTATATATTTCACAAGTTAATCGGCAGGATTGTCGAAATTTATATTGATGATGTAGTAGTGAAGTCCGATGGATACAAACAGCATCTGGCCGATTTGCGAGAGACTCTTGAATGTACAAGGAAGCATGGTTTGAAAATGAATCCTAATAAGTGTGCGTTTGGAGTATCGGCCGGACAATTTTTGGGTTTCATGGTGCATGAAAAGGGAATTGAAGTCGGACAAAAGAGCATGAAGGCTATAAGAGATGCTGAGCCACCCACCGATAAGACGAGTCTCCAGTCGTTAATCGGTAAGATTAATTTTGTCAGAAGATTTATTTCAAATTTATCTGGGAGAATTCGTCCTTTTTCCCCGCTGCTGAAATTAAAAGCCGATGAAGAATTCGTTTGGGGAAAAGATCAACAAAAGGCGTTTGATGAAATAAAGCAATATATGATGACACCGCCAGTTTTGATTCCACCTCAGAGAGATAAGCCATTCCGATTATATTTGTCGGCCGATGAATTGGCGATCGGGTCTGTTCTTATACAAGAATTTGAAGGAAAAGAAAGAGTGGTTTATTATTTGAGTTGGAAGTTAATTGATGCGGAAACAAGATATTTACCGGTTGAAAAATTATGCTTATGCCTGTATTTTTCATGCACTAAGTTGAGGCATTATTTATTATCTTCTGAGTGCACAATCATTTGTAAGACCGATGTGGTTAAATATATGTTGTCCATGCCGATGTTGAAAGGGAGAATCAAAAAGTGGATATTAGCACTATCGGAGTTTGATTTAAAATACGAATCGGCTAAGGCGGTTAAAGGACAAGTAATGGCCGATTTCGTAACACAGCATATCGGAGGAGAAGTTAAATTGGTCGATCCGATGCCTTGGACATTGTTCTTTGATGGATCTTCGTGTGGTCAAGGATGTGGCATCGGAATCGGTATTGTTTCGCCTCGGGGGGGCAAATTTTGAGTTCAGTTATCTGATGGATCCGAGTTTTACCAACAATCGAGTTGAGTATGAAGCATTGCTTAAAGGATTGAAATTGTTATTAGAAATCGGAGCTGAAGCTGTTGAGATTTTTGGAGACTCCCAGTTGGTGATTTTTCAGTTAATCGGTAAATATGAATGCAAAGATGATGTTTTGATTCAGTATTTTGATGAATGCCGATTATTGTTAAAGGAATTTGTGATGGTCAATATTGAACATATCCCCAAGACTCAAAATCAGGAAGCTAACAATTTGGCACAAGCTGCTTCTGGCTACCGGCGTTTTCATGAGTTCATGACGATTGAGCTAGAAATCAGAGATTGGAGGTATGAGATTGTAAATTATCTTAAGATCCATCACAAAAGGTTTCCAGGAAATTAAGATTCATGGCTGTTAAATATGTGTTACTTGATGATCGATTATATTATGAGACGATTGATGGTGTCTTGCTCCGATGTTTAAGTAAATCGGAATCCAAAGATATGATGGATGAAGTGCATGAAGGAGTTTGTGGTGCACATCAATCGGCTTATAAAATGAAATGGATTATTCGAAAAGCGGGTTGTTTCTGGCCAACGATTCTGGAGGATTGTTTTGAATATTATAAAGGTTGCCAAGAGTGCCAGAAATTTGGGAATGTGCAGAAAGCGCCTGCGTCAGCCATGAATCTGATTATCAAGCCATGGCCTTTTCGAGGATGGGAAATTGATTTGATCGGACAAATTTATCCATCATCGAGCAAGGGTCATAAATTTATATTGGTGGCAACAGATTATTTCACTAAATGGGTTGAGGCGATTCCTTTGAAGGTTGCCGATTCAAAAAATATGGTAGAATTCGTTAAGGAGCATATTATATATCGGTTTGGTATTCCTCAAACCATTACGACCGATCAGGGAACTATGTTTATGTCTAACGAATTCCAAAATTTTGCTGCCAGTATGGGTATTAAATTACTAAATTCTTCTCCTTATTATGCGCAAGCCAATGGTCAAGCAGAAGCATCAAATAAAAGTATTATCAAAATCATCAAGCGAAAAATTGATGAACAACCAAGACGATGGCATCTGACATTAACCGAATCGTTGTGGGCATATCGGATGGCCTGTCATGGATCTACCAAATTATCCCCGTATCATTTGGTTTATGGACACGAAGCTGTTTTGCCTTGGGAGACTAAAATCGGATCGAGGCGGATATCGGAACAAGGAAACTTGACTGCCGATGAATATAAAAGTTTGATGATTTTGAGTTGGATGATTTGGCTGAAACTCGATTGAGGGCATTGGAAAATATTGAGAATAATAAAATGTGTATTACCAAATATTATGACAAAAAGGTTAAGCCAAAAGCATTCATCGAAGGAGAATTGGTTTGGAAGCTGATTTTACCGATAGGGACTAAAAGTTCGAAGTTTGGAAAATGGTTGCCTAATTGGGAGGGTCCCTATCGTGTAAATCGGTGCGTTCCAGGAAATGCATATGTTTTGGAAACGTTGGAGGGAGAAGAATTTTCAAAGGCACTTAACGGAAAATATTTGAAGAAGTATTATCCAAGCATTTGGATCGATTCTTAAAGCCGATATTCTAAGTAATGTCGTCTAAGATAGCCGATACGATACGTATCGCCTTAAGGGCAAAAATATTTACACAAGTGTTCATCGACGATCGACTTCGTCAGAGTTACCCAGGTTCATCAATGACCACTGTCATCGGAGCAGTATGGCTAGAGTTTAAACATTACAGAAATTTGCGGATCGCTTCGATCGCGTTCAACCGAATGCTGTCAATCTTCCTGATTTCTTCCAAGTCTTCCACATCGGAGCCGGGGATGTTCCTGATGTTTTTGTGAATTTGACGCACTTCCTCCAAGCGTTTGTTCAAATTCTCTCGCGCCGATTTGATAGAAGTTGGAATTTTGTTGAGCTCGTCTTGGATCTCCGACATCTCCTTGCGCACTTCTGCGAGCTGTTTGAGTAGTTCGGCTTCAACACCCTAGAGATGCTTCATCCGATTTTCTAGCCGTGCTGGTTCAGCTTCCAAAGTTTTGATGTGGGCCTGCATTGTTTTCAGTTCGTCCTTGCCGTCGTTGCGCTTCTTGGATAAGTCTTGTTGCGCTAGCCGATCCGATATTCTAGCGAGCGGCAGAAACTTGGGGTTGATGACCTTCAATGAAAGCCGCAGGGATGATCGTGTTTTCCAGCTCCGATGGCAGCTGACCCTTTAGTTCCTTGAAGATTTGGCGAATCGGTTCAGCATCTTCGACCAGGATGGCAATGCTTTTGTTCAAATGATTCAGCATTTCTTGAAGCTTCGCCTTTGCCTCATCGGAGATGGTGGTAGATGATTGAGCGGAGCTGACTTCCTCTTCACCGATGACGGCGTCCAGGTCAAATGATGTGAGACTCATTGCTGAAGGATCGTGTGCCTGAAAAAGAGTGTTAATAAAATATGTTATTATAATAATGAAATATTGACACGAGGTGACGAATTGATACCAGTTTAAATTGCCCTTCCCGGACATAATCGGGGATTACTTGAGGTTGGGCAATGCTTGGGCCAGGAGCAGCTATTTGAAGTGTTTGAGTCGGCTCAATCGGAGGTGGCACTGGTGAAGTTATTGTTGGCTGTGCAGGAAGTGCCTCCGATTGAGTGTTTGTAGCTGATTCTCCGATCTGTTGCTCAGGGATGGCCTCTGATTCAATATTCTCTTCGATTTGTTGCCCAGAAATGAACTTCGATTGGATAGTCTTTTCGGCTTGTTGACGGATGGTCTCCGATTGAGCAGATGTGCTTGGTTCCTCGATGATTGGTTGCAGAATGGCAGTCTACAGGTTGAATCGGTTAGTTCAAGCGTATATATTTGAAGAAAATGAGAATTGAATTAAATTTACCTGTTGAGCCGATTCTGCTTGTATGTCTTGTGCTGGAGCTGGTTGAGGATCAGGCAATATGATATTTGTTTGCTGAAAAGGGAGAATTATTATTGCCGATTTAAGTTAAAGAAAAATAAATGAAAAAAATCGGATTGTTACCGATATTGCGTCAACTAGCATCTTTGCGCCCTCTGCAGCTTTCTGTGCGGTTTCCTCAGCAGCTTTGGAAGTCGGCTGACCAATGATTTTTCCAAGGGGCTGCATGGGGAAGTTATTTGCTTAAGGTGTGAATCGGAAACGAAAATCGGAAGGATAAGAAAATCGTACCATTTGGCTTTTCTTCGGCTTCTTTGGATCAGGAATCTTAGTAAGGACGGATTTTTTTTGCCTTTACCATCCATAATCTCCTTCAAAGATGGAGCGGTAGAACCGATCCTTGGATACGGAGTCCTAATGGCGTATTGGATCGGTTTGCCACTGATGCTCACCGTTGTCACATTCTCTTCGACTGGCTGTTAAAAGATGAAATTCAAATTATGAACAGTTCATTTTAAAAGAGATGAATGAGAATGGGAGAATTCAAAAAGACTTACAGGATTTTTCATGGCCTCAAAATTGGAGTCTATGAGGGTGCAAAAAGTGATGGCCGGGAGTCTGAATATGTGAAGGCGTAATTCTTTCCACCAATTTCTGAAGAGCCTGGATGAGAAGCTGGTGCATAGCCATTCTGGTATTTCAAAATTGGCCTCTGGGACGAGTGATAAGATCCTTTCCATCTCTAGGGATGTTGAGACCGATTCTCTGTGCTTTATCTTATTGGAGAAGTAAAGGCCGATCGGGAGTTGACCGAAACCCAATTGACGAGCTGCTACTGATGGATTGTAAATTTCATAAGATGAGATTTTGCGGCTGAATACAATGTTGCTTTCAAGGATGGCCAGTGTAATGAAGGATTTCAGAATCGGCATGATCGTTGCAAGATCATTCTGGATGTTAAATAAGGGCAGCTCGTAATTGCGATCGGGATCGGCGTAGGCGATATAGTCAAAATGCTCCGATGTGATCCCATGGTAAAAGCTTTCAAAATAGGTGGCCATATTTTTTGCGTTGAGCCTTGACCCAAAGCACGATGATGCTGCTTCTCCGAATGATGTGCATCGGCGATAGGATATATCTTCTTCTTCTGTATAATAATTTGGGAATTGATGATCCTTGAAGTTAAGCTGAAGGGCGGATCGGAGCTGGGTATGCAGCCATAATTGGATAAACCACCAAGGGCCTCCGATATGTCCAACTGCTTGGCCTTCCGATAGCTTGGCTGATACTTGTTGAAGCAGATGATAAACTGCACCAAGGAGGAGACGTCCAAGTGGCACCGATCCGCCACGAGCTAAAGCTTCTGCAATCGGTTGCATGTTTGATGTGGCACCAAGGGTCGGTCCGCAGAATACAAATCTCTCTAGCCACATATTAAGAAAAGCCGCGTGCTCTCTGTCTCCAACTGTGCCAGTTTTGTTGTGATCGGCGACGTATTTCTTCTAGCTTTTGGAGCCCATGCCGACCAATCTGTATTCCAAATCACGAATAAGTTTCCTGGGGTTGGAATTGTCTACGGTGTCGAGGCTGGTCAGCATGTGTACATCTATTAAAGTTGGCGTCATTGGACCGTGGCCAAACAGATAAGCATTGAGGGCATCGGACCAGAACAGAGAGCTCGCGGCCAGAAGGTTTTCATTTTTGGCCATATCAGCAAGAGATAGAGTAAGGCATTGGTTTATGTTCTTTTCATCCCAAAAAGCCGTTTTGGCGGCTTGCATTCTAAGGAACCAGTTCCTCCATCCTGGAACGCTGCCAGGCCACGATCGAAAGGAGCCGGTCCAATCGACGACTTGCAAATCCGATCCTTTGAAAGGAAGTCTCTCCGATTCCATATTGATAAGGTCCGTCGGATCAGGGTCACCCATCGGACCCAGGTAGTACCCGGCCTCAACATGGGAGACGGGGATAACCAGATTGTTCTTAAGATGCTACAATCGGAGAAATAAAATAGTAAATGCAGGGATTAGAGGCTCATGCATAGTTCTGGAAAGGAAATGCAGAGAATAAATGGAAATTTTGAGTGATTTTTACCTCAGGAACTTGGTCAGTGTCTGCCTTATCAAGAGGAGCCGCCATTGTTAAGGGAAATGGATCTACAATGAACAGTAATATGAAGAGGGAAAAATCTAAGGGATTGTAGAGGAATACATTAAAGCGCAGATGCGTGGTATGAATCATATGCGGAAGAGTTCTTTACCTGATTCGTGGCGAAAAGTTGAAGCTTGGAGATCAGGTGTTCGCCGGGCGAGATCTTGCAGAGATGACAATGGCGGACGCGCGGACGTGATAGCAGATGCGGGATGAGGAAGACGACGGTTCAGGTCTGCATTTATAGGCTTATGGGAGAAGAAACCGCCCGAAGGCCACGGCGCCGAATCCGCACGAGATTCGAGGGTTGCAACAGTGAAGGGCGTGGGTTTCCATATGCTGTTCGCTGCCAGAGTCATCATTGTTCGGAAGAATTTTGGAACAAAATAATATTTTATACCAAAATTGGAGGGCATGTGTTGACACCAGATTTTGACTCGGCTGAGCGTGTGTATGATAAGAATCCAGACAAAGGCCGAGTCCGATTCTGGGAGACGTTCGATTCCGATCGGAGTTCGTCCGATAGGAGTCCTGATCGGAAACGAGACAAAGGAGGCCGGAGCGCGTACGACTGATCAGGAGGAAGGCGTTTGGAAGCTTCTTCAGGGCCTGATTGCGCATCAAGTTTTGTAATAGATATAGTAGTTTAAGATTAGATTGCTTTAATTAAATTAGAGATATTGTCGTAGCCGGCAAGTTTTAGTTAGATTTCCAGGGTATAAATATGAACCCTGCGTCATTGTAAAAAATGTTCACACAACCGTTCAATCAAACACAACTTTCGGCCTAACGTGCCACCCAAACCCTTTTTCGTCGAGTTCTTCAGCAAGCAGGGCTGCATCATCTTGACCTCCGGTTTGTCTGTAAGTCCAACACCCTTATCGAATTAATCTAAGCTTTAGATTGAGGCGTATCGCCCTTCTTCGTTTAGTTAATTCACCAATTTATCGAGTTATTCTAAGCTTTAGATTGAGGCGTATCGCCCTTCTTCGTTTAGATTGCTCACCCCTTATCGTACCTTGCTGTTTCATCTTATCGGCTTACATCTATTAGAGAAGATCTATTTTGTTTTATCATAATTTAAGCTTCGTAATAGATCTGTTCTTTTTGTCTATATAGCTTATTTGGATCTAATTCGCAAGTTACAAATAGATCTGATTTAAATAAGTTGTTTGATACAATTTGATCTATTGGAATAAATAGGCTAATCGGTGCCCTGCTAGCAACGCTGTCTCAAAATCGATCCGATTGTTAGTGACATGAGAATTAGTTTATTTATCGCCTTTAGAAAGATGAATATCAAAGAATGAGTTTAGATTAGATCTATCTCCCATTCGGTTTACATGATCGATGGTTTAACCTAATGCTGTACCTTCACGATTCGGTTTTATAGCCGATGGTCCGTTTTAATATTTGTTACATCTTTACAAATCGGACTCATAGCCGATGGTTTATACTCTCAAATCGGACTGCTGTTTTACGTTGATCCGATCTGTTGGGACAAATCGGGGCCTTGGCCGATGAGTTCCTTGTTGTTTACTGATTAAACTCTACCTTGTCAATTTCAGGTCAAATTGACTGGCACGCCGCGAACCTCGAGAT
Source organism: Alloteropsis semialata (assembly GCA_004135705.1). Lineage (NCBI taxonomy): Eukaryota > Viridiplantae > Streptophyta > Magnoliopsida > Poales > Poaceae > Alloteropsis > Alloteropsis semialata. The sequence goes on along the minus strand of CM014277.1, from coordinate 23,970,746 downwards.
TTTGGACTTGCACTGAAGTGAAGCAAAAACTCTACCTTGTCAATTTCAGGTCAAATTGACTGGCACGCCGCGAACCTCGAGATTTTGGACCTGCACTGAAGTGAAGCAAAATCTTCCAGGCCACAGTGTTAATTTCTGAGAGTCAACGCCTGACTTTTTGGACGTCAACACATGATTCATAAAAATGCACGTCACTAAATTAATCACCGTCCACGCCATTCTTTTTCATGAGATAAAAAGAATAGTTTATGTCAACAATCTCGACACCTAGATATCTATCAATGTAATCAAGTGCCCATATGAACGCACTATCAACCGCCTTATAGGGTTTACCCAAAACCTCGCCATAAATTTTTGTCTGCATAATCGTTCCACTTGCGTCCAAATGTGTGTCAGGGTTGTGTCTGCTTGAAATCCACCATTAACACGATATGAATATGGCTTAGTGAATGTGTACCGTAGGTAATCAAGTACTTGTTTTAGTATTGCTTCTAACCCAGAGTACACATGCATGTATCCACAGTACAGGTCGTCCTATACAAAAATAATAAAAGCACGTTATTTCATAACATTCATAATGGAATTCAAAAAAAAATCATGGTTAATATACGTAGATGGATTCGTATTCAGGGGTAATTAATTTAGGAATCTGTGTCACAGGGAGGCCATCCGCCTCAAGAGTTTTTATTTTGAAGTAGCTATAATCTGGTAAAACGTGCCCACCCAGTAATTGGATTCGGTAAAGTGCTTGCCTTACAGCGTCACAAGCCGCAATATGCTCCTGCTGCCAGGCATCCGATTCGACGTCGATATGCACAACTTGGCCCTAGCTTGGGTCACGTAAGGCATTTTGCCTAATCTCAACATAAATGAGAACCCTCCTGGTGTTCTCATTCACCTCTCTATAAACCAATGGACATCGAGGAGCGATGTACATTACTGTATCTTTAAACCATTTGAATGGCAAAATAATCTGCTATATTGGTAAGTCACATTAATAAATTGCATGAAATAATCAATACATTGACATGTAACTATTGAAGCACTAGATAATTAATTTACCCAATTGAAACGAGCTTCGTTAGGCACGGGCACTTCAATGTTGTTTCTAGTGAACACGAGGCCTGGAGCGTGTGCTATATTGGTAAGTCACATTAATAAATTGCATGAAATAATCAATACATTGACATGTAACTATTGAAGCACTAGATAATTAATTTACCCAATTGAAACGAGCTTCGTTAGGCGCGGGCACTTCAATGTTGTTTCTAGTGAACACGAGGCCTGGAGCGTGTGCTTCTCGTGACGGGTTTATTTGTGACATCCACACAGCATCATCCCACCCTCCACCATGATGAGGTACCTGACGTTGTCTCCTCGGCATTGTTCTAACTAATTAAGAGCTGAAACCGATTTCTTTAATTATTATGAATAAATCACTAAAATCTATATATTACTCACAAAAAATAAAATCTATATACTGAATAGAAAAACAAAATTAAAAATTAAATAACTAAATTCTAAGCAACATCTTCAGCTCAGCAACATCAATCAATGCAAACTACAAACAAATTCATAACTCAATATTGTGCTAAAATTCATCAATCTCATCAATACGGTAAAACTCAAATTTCTCTACGTACAAAGAAATGCACAAAAAATACTAACTTGGGAAGACTAGAGAATGAACAAGAAATACTAACCATGAAAAACTTCAGTGCGCTGAAATCTTTAAAAAAATTCAGGAGCACACCTCGCTCCCTCGACCGGAGAATGATCAAGAAAGACAGAGTTTTGCTCTACTCGCCCGAGTGTCGATCGCGGTCGGCCATTTTTATAAAGGGAGTGGGGGAAGGGGGGCTTTTAGTCCCGGTTGGAGAATAGTCCCGGTTGGAAGCTCCAACCGGGACTAAAAGCATGTTTTAGTCCCGGTTGAGGCCTCGAACCGGGACTAAAGGTCGGGCACCAAAAACATGCTTTTAGTCCCGTTTGGAGCTCCAACCGGGACTAAAAGCCCCTTTTAGGTATTTTTCAATTTTTTTTGTTTCAATTTATTTCTTATTTCATTTACTAAAAAATTTATTTCAATTAGTTTTTTCATTTACTATATGTGATAATAATATGATTGATGTTATGATTATTATTATTCATTGCCAAAAAAATATATATTTCAATTAGTTTTTTAGTTTATTTACTAGCTAGATGTGCTAATATGAACATGTGGGTTGAGAACCATTTGAATACAACTCCATCACATAAGCATAAATTAATAATAGAAGAGTGCATGCTCAATATCTTACATAATGGTTATAAGAATACATTAAACATCACGTTCTAGAACGGCAATAGTCTTTTTTCACGAATGTGCCTTGCTTATGATCACTACGTGCGTAAGGAGCATCCTCTTTAGCTAATAGAATGATTGGGTCAACATTCACGACAAATGGAGGAATCTCGTCAAACTTATCATAATCTTCCGACATGTCTGTTTTGCCCTCGATGCCGACGATGTTTCTTTTTTCTGGAAAGGACTATGTGTCGCCTGGGCTCATCATTTGACTTGTCTGTTTGCTTCTTTGGTTTACTAGACATGTCCTTCACATAGAAAACCTGAGCCACATCCTTGGCTAGGACGAATGGTTCGTCTCTGTAACCAAGATTATTGAGGTCCACTGTTGTTATTCCATAATTGACTTTTGACACCCCTCCTCCACTGAGTTCACCCATTTGCACTGAAATAACGACACTTTCAATAACGGGCCACAGTCCAGTTTCCATATCTCCTCTATGTAACCATAATATGTGTCCTTGTTACCATCGCTGTCTAGGGCATTTACACGGATGCCACTATTTTGGTTGGTGCTCTTTTTATCTTGGGATACCGTGTAGTATGTATTCCCATTAATCTCATATCCTTGAAATGTCAAGACTGTAAAGGAGGGACCCCTGGCCAACCATGCTAGCTGTTCATGTATGTCCATATTGCGCATTAGATGTTTCCGCAACCAACCGGTGAAAGTATCAATGTGTCTACGTGTAATCCATGCCTCAGACTTCCCCGGGAATTCATTGTGTAAAAGCTCCTTGTGTTCATCTATATAAGGACTAACCAAGGATGATTGTTGTAGAACAGTGTAGTGTGCTTTGTTGAAAGAATCATCATCCCAAGTACCAACAACCTTCTTTCCTATTGTTCCCTTTCCACCGAGTCTCCCCTCATGCCGTGATTCAGGGACACCAATCGGTTTGAGATCGTCGATGAAGTCAACACAAAACTCGATGACCTCCTCTGTTCCATAGCCATTTGATATGCATCCTTCTGGTCGAGCACGGTTACAGACATATTTTCTTTAGTACTCCCATCAGCCTCTCAAAAGGGAACATATTGTGCAAGAAGACAGGACCCAGAATTTCAATTTCTTTGACAAGATGAACTAGTAGATGTGTCATAATGTTGAAGAAGGATCGTGAAAATACCAACTCGAAGCTCACCAGGCATTGGGCCCCATCAACCTGCAACTTCAGTAGATTGTCTGGATCGATTACCTTCTGAGAAATTACATTGAGGAATGCACATAGCTTTACGATAGCTAATCGTAGATTCTTTGGCAGAACTCCCCTCAATGCCACTGGAAGCAGCTGTGTCATGAGCACGTGGCAGTCGTGAGACTTTAGGTCTATAAATTTCTTCTCTGGCATATTTATTATACCCTTAATGTTCGAAGAGTATCCAAAGGGCACCTTGATACTATTGAGGCATTCGAACATGCTTTCCTTTTCTTCTTTGCTAATAGTGAAGCTGACAGGACTCAAGTAATTTCACCTATTGTCCATCTCTTCTGGATATAGTATATGTCGTTCTTCCATATGTTGCAGATCCTGGCGTGATTCTAGTATATCTTTTGTCTTACCATAGGTGCCTAGAAAGGCTATCAAATTGACGCAAAGATTCTTCGTCAGGTGCATGACGTCAATTGCGTTGCGAGCCTCTAAGACTTTCCAATATGGTAGCTCCCAAAATATACTCATCTTCTTAAACATGGGTACCATCCCATTACTATCGTTTGGAACAGCAGCGCTACTTGGCCCCTTTCCCAAAACAACTTTTAGATCTTTTACCATAGCAAATACGTGCTTTCCATCACGATGCATGGGCTTGGGACGACGATCTACCTCCCCTTTGAAATGCTTGCCTTTCTTTCTTAGCGGATGATTGAGACGAAGCCATCGACGATGGCCCATGTACACAACCTTGCGACAATGTTTCAAATAAATGCTTTCAGTATTATCTAAACAATGCGTGCATGCCCTATATCCCTTGTTTGTCTGTCCTGATAGGTTACTAGGAGCCGGCCAGTCATTGACGGTTACAAACAACAATGCTCGTAGGTCAAATTCCTCTTGTTTGTGCTCATCCCATATACATACACCGTTTTCACCTCACAGCTGTAAAAGTTCCTCAACCAATGGCCTGAGATACACATCAATGTCGTTGCCCGGTTGCCTTGGGCCTTGTATAAGCATAGGCATCATCATGAATTTTCTCTTCATGCAGAGCCATGGAGGAAGATTGTACATACACAAAGTCATGGGCCTAGTGCTATGGCTACTGCTCATTTCACCAAAAGGATTCATGCCATCCGTACTCAAAGCAAACCTAATGTTCATTGGATCTTCTACGAAGTCTTTGAATGTTCGTTCAATTTTTCTCCACTGGGACCCATCGGCAGGGTGCCTCAACTTTGAGTCTCGCTTGCACTCTTCTTTGTGCCATCGCATCATCCGAGCATGCTCTTTGTTTCTGAAAAATGCCTCAAGCGTGGTATTATAGGGGAATACCACATGACCTTTGCAGGAACTCTCTTTTTGATAGGCTCTCCCTCTACATCACCAGGGTCGTCTTTTCTGATCTTGTACTGCAAGGCCCCGCAAACCGGACATGTGTCCATTTTCTCGTACTCGGGACCACGATACAGGATGCAGTCACTCGGACATGCGTGTATCTTCTGCACCTCCAACCCCAGCGGGCAAACGAGTTTTTTTTTGCTTCGTATGTTGTCGAGGGCAATTCGTTATCCCTTGGAAGCATCTTCTTCATGATTTTTAGTAACTCACCAAAGCCCTTATCCGATACACCATTTTTGGCCTTCCATTGCAGCAAATCCAGTGTGCTCCCGAGTTTTTTGAGTCCCTCTTCGCAACCCGGGTACAAAAGTTTGTGATGGTCCTCTAACATGCGCCGGAACTTCAACCTCTTCTTCTCAGTTTCGCTTGTGTCCTTTGCATCTTGCAACGTCTGACCAAGATCATCTGCAGGCGTATCTTCTCCATCCTCTTTCTCATCATCACCCATTGTAGTATCAGCAAAGGAACGATATTCAGCAAATCTGAGAATGTTGTCATCAATCTTATCTTCACCGTCTTCCATTATAACACCTCTTTCTCCGTGGCTGGTCCAACAGTTGTAGCTAGGCATGAATCCGTGTCTAATCAAGTGGCTGTGAATGACCTTTCTTGAACTGTGCTCCTTCTGGTTCTTGCAGACCCCGCAGGGGCAACTCATGAAACCGTTTTTCTTGTTTTGCCCTCCCACATCTAGAAAATGATGCATGCCTTGAAAGAAGTCACCTGAACGTCTGTCGGCGTTATACATCCATTGCCGGTCCATCTGCAAGTTTACGCAATTTTTATAAGTAGTACAAATAGTAAGTTTTTTTGCAATAAATAAAAATTACCATCCTAATTCACTAATCACTAACAAATTATAATCAAAGTGAATAAAATTATACAATACCAAGAAATGATTATACAATACAATAAATTATAAATAACTAAAATATAAATATAAATTAACTAAAGTATAAGTATGAAATTACTAAAGTATAAATAACTAAAGTATAAATAATATGAATTATGATAAATAACTAAAGTATAAGTATGAATTAAAAATCAAATCTAAAAGAACTGAAACATACTAGTGCAAACTACTAACAAATCAACATCTCAATTGTGCTAAAAAACAAAACTCATCCATCTCTCCATTCCCCTAGAACTCAAATTTCTCTATATATAAAGGATGAAACAAAAAATACTAACCGTGAAAGATGAGTGGATGAATATATGCTCCTTTTAGCCCACTTGGAGAAGCTAAATCTTCAAAATCCAAGAAAAAAATGGGCATGACCTCCCCTAGCTCTGGCCGGCGGCATGAAGGAGCTCTGTTCACTAAGCAATAAATGAAAATTACCATCCTCATTCACTAAGCAATAAATGAAAATTACCATCCTAATTCACTAATCACTAACAAATTATAATCAAAGTGAATAAAATTATATAATACCAATAAATGATTATATAATACACTAAAATATAAATAACAAAAGTATAAATATGAAATAACTAAAGAATAAATAATATGAATTAGGATAAATAACTAAAGTATAAATATGAATTAAAAACTAAATCTAAAAGAACTGAAACATACTAGTGCAAACTACTAACAAATCAACATCTCAATTGTGCTAAAAAAACAAAACTCACCCATCTCTCCATTGCACTAAAACTCAATTTTCTCTATGTATAAAGGATGAACAAGAAATACTAACCGTGAAAGATGAGAGGATGAATAGATGCTCCTTTTAGACCACTTGGAGGAGCTAAATCTTCAAAATCCGAGAAAAAATGGGCATGACCTCCCCTAGCACCGGCCAGCGCCATGAACGAGCTTTGTGTTCATGGCTCGGCCGGGCTGGGGGAGGAAAACAATATTTTTAGGGGACCCTTTAGTCCAGATTGGTGGCTCCAACCCGGACTAAAAGGTCCCCTTTAGTCCCTGCTGGAGCCACCAGCCGGGACTATTGGGCACACCACCAGCCAGGACTAAAGCCCCCTCCCCCCTCCTCCCCCGATTGGACCCGGTCCCCTTTAGTCCCGGCTATAGCCACCAGCTGGGACTATTGGGCCACCAGCCGGGACTAAAGCCCACCCCAAGCCCTCCCCGATTGGACCCAGGACTAATGCTCCCTTTAGTCCCGGGCCCAATTGGTACCAGGACTAAAGGTCCCGAACCAAAGGTGGTTTCTCTACAAGTGGAGCCAAGAATGAGTAGGATCTAGTCCAGCACAGCCAAGCATCTCTAGCTCATCTTTGCACATTGTGTTTAATCTCATTTTTCTTAGGTGTATGAGCCAATAATGAGTTGTGATTCACTTATAAGAATCCTTCTTGTTGCTGTTGTGTCACAAGAAATTTTGACGCATATATTGGCAATCCAATTCACATTATATTTGCAGCACAATACCGAAGGGTCACATGATACACACGTAGTGGCAATCAAGTAACTAATACTACACAACATAACTTCTGCAAAAGTACGCAAGCAAACATCGACCCATCCTATATACATAGGTGCAGGACACACCTACAATCGAAAGTGGAAAAACAAACCAACAACCAGGACGCAATGTCGTCCATTCCATTCAGCTAGGACATGTCGCCCATGCCATTCAGCTAGGACGATGTTTGTCATCAACTTCACTACACGGCATGGTCGTCGTCGTCACCGGTAGACTGGCCATGCCGAATAATGCCTGCGTGGGTGCAGAAGGCCCAGAGGTAGGTGATGAGGTCGCCGCCCGAGGCGGCCACTGCCTTGGCATGGCCTTCGACGTCGTTGGACGGGGCCAAGTAGATGAGCAGCTCGACCCAGAAGCAGGCGAGCTCATCCCAGTTGTTGATGCTATCCAGCATCTTCACGGCATCCCGTGTGGTCGCGTCTTCCAGATCGTCGCAATTATTCTTCCTCAGGGATTCTGCCATCGCGTCCCTGCAGCTAAGGTTCGGCGTGCACATCGTGCAGCCTCCACATTGTTGCAACACCTGCGTGAGGCAGTTCCTCATGTCGCCCAATCTCTCGCAGGCCCATGTCTCGTCATCAGGCAGCAGGAATGGCAAGTGCGCCACCATGTACATGCAGTACCTAGAGAGCGTGGTCGCCACAACCCTCGCGTCATCGTCTTCTTGCAGCTTCTCCTTCTCCATCTTCAGGTGCTCCATGTCGAAGAGCTCCGTGGCGAGGTGGGTCGCCAGGATGATCTCAGTAACACTTTTTGTTCTTCCGGTACTCTCGTCATGGAACATGCCATGTGGAGGAGGAGGAAGGCTGATGGTGCCGGCTTTCTCATCGATGTTCTTCAAGGACTTGATGATGTGTTTCTTGGCTTCAGCTGCTAGGGTAACTTGATACGTCCATGCAGAGAATAATTTGTCAAGTGGCCCGCAGGCACCGACAATGGATACTTGGTTGATCTTGATAATGGCAGGGTCAGCTCGGTGTCGGAAAAAAAGTTTAACCAAGAAATGGAGCACAGTTGACACTAAGAACCTGAGACTAATGAGGTAGTAGAGAATTTTTCGACTAAGCCAGCGCGCACTTGGTAGGATGCCGTATAAGCACACCAAGCGCACCGTGTTCCAGTTGGAGAAGAAGTAGGAGGTGAAGAACTCAGAGGCTTCAATGCAAATGAGGGTGGCCACAAGCGCCAAGGTGATGGAGAGGTAAAGGATTAGTGGGAACATTTCAACATTGCCACTCCAACCCCTAGCCATGCAATATAAGAAAGCAGCGTCCTTGTTGGAGATCAGTATGGCCAAGACGGCGGCGAGGTATATGGGCACGAAGAGCATGGAAAAGGCAAAGTTTGTGAAGAAAAGGAGGGGTCTGGACATCACCACATGATCAACCGCCTGGTAGTAGTTCTCCACGAAGTCCAGTTCTAGCTGGAGCACCTGGAAGGGCCTTTGGCCATCGGCGTCAAGGAAGGAGGGGTCTGGACATCACCACATGATCAACCGCCTGGTAGTAGTTCTCCACGAAGTCCAGTTCTAGCTGGAGCACCTGGAAGGGCCTTTGGCCATCGGCGTCAAGGAAGAGTAAACCCTTGAGCATCATCCTGCGCGCCATGGCTGAGCCAACCTCCACCATGGGGTATTTCTCGAACCGGCGCCGCAGCATCTTGAAGAGGGAGAAAGAGAGGCACAAGTTCTCAAGGTCGAGACGCCGCCTCTTGGGAGAGAAGAGTTTGGAATTGCAGTGGTCATCTTGCCCCCATCCCCATCTTACCCACAGTGACCAATTCATCCATCTTGGCCAGGTCCATGTCGAGTCCGACATGCTTTTCCTCATTGTGGTCACGAAGGTGACCTGCGACTCCATTGCCATGCCCTAGTGTGGTCACAAACTTAGGCACCTGCTCCTGCACCGCCTTTGCTTTGACCTTTTTCTTGATCACAACCTTGTTCTCTCCCGCAACCACGAACTTGCACATTTTCATTACGGTTGAGGCAGTGGCAAGACCAGGAGAAGCAGACGAGCTTGAGCGACCATGCTCCTCCTGCTCATCCATGATGTACTGCATGTAGCCTGCAATGAGAAGAGGGTTCTTTGCGGTGTGGAAGGAGCGCCCCGCTATATATGTGTTGGCCGCCCTCTGGACCAGCTTCACCAAGCTGAGTGACCAGAGGATGGCAAACATGGCCTTCATGATGGCGCCGGTCTCATCTTGTGTGTTGGAGTAGACGAGGTAGCCGACCCACATCACGTGAGCCACCTCGTCGGCGTAGTCCATGAGCGTGAACCGGCCGATGCCCCTCGAGAAGGAGGACCCATCGGTCGGCAGCACCATCACCTGCACCTTCTTGCGGATGAGCTCAATGAGCAGCATCCACAACAGCATCAGGAGGAGCTCCGTCCCACCCTGGCCAAGGGCCAGGGAGAAGACGGAGGACAGGAGAGGTAGGAAAAGGACGAATGTCACACGCATCAAAACGCGCACGGCGGGGTAAAGGTTGTACCGGCCGAGGAACAGGTTGAGGGTTTGCCGGCCGAGGAACAGGCGCACAAATCCGGAGCATAGGAGGGTGAATCCCAGGAGCATCATGAGCACCACCGAGAAAGCCAAGGCCCCCATCTTCATCTTGTCGCCACCATTGGCCGTGCCATTATAGGAGCTCAACTTGTTGGCGCACCATGTCTGGTTATAACTCCCGAGGCTAAGCCTAACCGTGCCAAATGGCACGTCCATTGTTGTGCGTGCTTACTGTTGCATGAAATCTAGCTCTTGATTGAGCAGTCAATTGATGTTGGCATTTGGTACAATGGCATGCGATAGCTGCGTGTATATATAGGCAAGTTGCGTGTGCATACGTGCCGGCAACATTGGTCGACAAGACGCCCAAATCATTCGTTGCTTAGTAAACAATTCAGACGAAAGTGCCATTGCACGTGCTCGCAGGAACACTTTGGTCTTTTCGTCCCCATCTGACTGGCAGCAGATACCGGGTCTAAAAAGACTGTCACAGCAGCTGAGATTTAGCACCATGGTAAGGCAAGTATTGGAATGTGGAAAGAATCCAGTTAAACGTGTGTGCGAGGCAAAGTATTGGTAGTTACTTATCCTCCGGGAGCATAGTTTATCTATATGTTACTATCTTAATAGAGGAGTGTTGAAGAAATCCATCACGTTTGACATGGGAGAAGCTAGAAATTGCCACGTAAATCGAAAAGAAGAAAAGAGAAAAGAACATAAATAGTTGGATTCTATAATGATCCAATGGTCAGTATAGGTTAATCAAAGACCCCATGTCGATTTTTTTTGTTGAGAGAGGCTACAAACTACCACATTTATTAAAAAAAGAAGAGGTAAATAAATCTAGCAAAAAGTACTGCTGAATAAGAAGCTATTTGAATAAGTAAATGTCACATAGATCTATTGTCACCTCGAACGATTAAGAGAAAGAGTTGACATGGCTGAATCCACCTTCATCCGAGGTACAACCAGAGAAGTTATACCATCAAATACATCGTGACATGCATAACAGATCTTAGAATGAACTCCCTTGGGAGAGGGATCATATCTCCATGGGCCGGTGCCGACGGAGCGGGGAGTGCACATGGTAGCGCCAAACGGATCTCGGCTGCCTTCACCTCCTTCTTCTTTTGTATCCCTAAATTTTGTGTCTTCTCAACTTTACCTTGTTGAGGTCGGTCAAGCGTGCAAAAGTACCAATGCCCCGATCAACCTGGTTCAGCCTTTTTATGGCAGAAAGGGCGTAAAAAAAAAGCCCTTCCCTAGTGTGGCCCACCTGGCAGAACTCGGGCATGAAGTTCGCCGGGCCCTTCTACGTGGTCTCCTTGCGTCGCCAACTTAGTGTTGTGCGGCGCCTGCTCTCATTCCTCGCCTCTGTGCTACCATCAATCGGGGTTTCTATGTGCGGTATTTGTCAAGCAAATCATCCGTCTTCGATCCATGATCATAAATCACCTATTTATGTCGATTTTTCCACAATTAATCAACATGTATTGAAAAACATAATATGTTGACTTATGGGGGTTAATGTTAGCTTAAATCAGAATAAACCTTAACAGAAGACAGCAAAGACAAAAAAAAAATGAAGCAAAAAGGTTACGCTAACGCTATCTAGGTATATTAATTATAATACATAGTTTTTTATAGCTTTTGATTACCGTGTAATGAATATCAATATTCCTGTTGGGCTTTACCAAGTGCTCATAACCTATATGATTGGCTGTCATGGCCGCGTCAAGATTTTTTTTGTTTTTATGTATGCTTAAATGTTAGCAAGACCGAAATATTTGATTAAATATTAGAACCGATACTAAAACACCATGAGCAGCAAGATGGTGAGATCCGGAATTTGGCCGTGTTCAGATGTAGGGATCAATTTTTTGATCCCTACTTTGACCACTAATTAGACGTATTAAATAAAGTCAGTTTACAAAACTACCTCCACAACCTCCTGGCAAATTCGCGAGACGAATCTAATGAGGCCTTTGACCGCACGATTAGAGGATGATTACTGTAGCATTACTGTAGCAAATCATAGATTAATTAGGCTCGTTAGATTCGTCGCACAAAGTTGCACTTATCTGTGAAAAGGTTTTGTAAATAGATTTCATTTAGTACTCCATGCATGCAAGATTCCTTGGGGACAATTTTTTGTCCCCAAGGAACCGAACACGGTGAAATTCTTTATTTGCCCGTTCCTAGCCGTCGTGCCCTTGATTTTCTCCTTTTCCCACCGGGATTCCCATTGCTTGCTTGGCCGGGATAGAACCAGCGTTTAGGTTGCGGCTAGGCGCGGAGGTTGAAGCTCCCTCCTTGACTGACGACCGGTACGCGGCAGCCAGTTGCTGGCTCTGAATAACCAGCACTATCTTATTTCTGTTATATTTGTATGCTGAGTAAACGAAGAAATAATAAAGGTTGGCACGTACCAAAAGGAGGATAGAGTCAAAATTGCAGAATATAGTTCACCAATGGATAGCCCACGTCGAAACCAACATATAAATCGCCTAATTATGGCCAACCGAAGGTAACAAGCACTACGGAAACCGGGTCTTTGCCGAGTGCCCGAAAGTTTGCCGAGTGTATTCCTTCGGGCACTCGGCAAAGAAGCTATATGCCGAGAGCCCGAGCCGCGGCACTCGGCAAAGACCAGGCACTCGGCATATACGTGCTTTGCCGAGTGCCAAATAACACACACTCGGCATCAAGTGCTTTGCCGAGTGCCGGACTCTAGGCACTCGGCAAAGGGCGCACGTGCCCTAAACCAGCATTGACGTGCGTGGACGGCCGTGATCTTTGCCGAGTGCCACACGTTAGGCACTCGGCATACATTGTTTTGCCGAGTGCCACACGTTAGACACTCGGCAAAGCCCATGTGTTTGCCGAGTGTTTTCTACGGTACACGGCAAATGTGTACCTATTATTTCATGCTATCCCTTCCGAACTTTTTGTTTTGTCCACATACTTAATGAGGTACTCTATGTCAAAATTTGGTATTTTTCTCGATCTGTTTGTTATATTCGGTTAATTTATTTCATTAAAATGAATTGTTTGGTTTAATTCAAATTTGAACTGCAAGTGATTCAAATAAGAGAACAGAGTTAGTACAAAAATGATATTCATGTTACTGAGTCCATTGTGAGGCCTTATCCATGTAATGAAAGTAAATTTGGAACTTCTTGTTCACGAAACATGCCGATTGACGTGCGTGTGGATTGTTTTAAAATTCTAGAAAAAGCAAACAAAGTCTGAAAATCATGAAATTTGTCAAGAGCTTATGAAATCATACGTGTAGGCTGTGGTAAAAAATAGGAAAGGTTTTGCACAAGTCGTCATGTACGATGCTTATAAACCGGAACATCCCCGAAGAAGAATCGTAGAGTTGAGAAGAGATCTTTAAGATTTGTAGTCAAAGTGACGGTCCAATTGGAGTTTAACCCCAAAACTTTTTCTATAGGCAATAACTAACATAAATTAGTTCATGTTAACTTTTCATAATTTTTCGGATCTATTTTATAATTTTTAAATTATTTTTGGCACTCATAGAATTGTAATGCATATAAATTCATTCTGACGAATATCCACATGAAATAATGGTTTTATCGTGGTACAATTATGAGATATGCATTTTAGAGTGGAATGCACATGGTTTTTTCAAATTGCATTGCAAGAAACTATGAAAAATGTTTGAATTGGAACAATGTTTGCCGAGTGCCAGAGACCCTGGCACTCGGCAAACATGGTATATGCCGAGTGCCCCCAGCCCTGGCACTCGGCAAACATGTTATTTTTTGTTTGGCAGCGCTTTTTTTGAAAGAAAAATATTTAAAAAAATCTTTGCCGAGTGCCACGTGATCCGGCACTCGGCAAACAAGTGTTTGCCGAGTGCCGGATCACGTGGCACTCGGCAAACCCGCGCCCCTATCCACTTGGGCAGAGCTCTGGCTCTCCGTTCGCTCACTCGTTCCACTCTCACT
>CM014277.1:23912946-23954818 GCA_004135705.1 Alloteropsis semialata | reverse complement strand
GCAAATATTCTTCGTTTGACAAACATCGACAATTCCTCCCTCTTGACTATCCATTCAGACGAGACATTAAGAACTTTACGAAAAATGTGGTAGTTAAAGCTCCTCCACCGCAAATGATGACAGGTGCCGAGGTTCGTGCTCAGTTAGAAGCTCTCAAGGTCAATGAAAATGAAAGTGGTTTTGTGGGATATGGTGAACAACATGCCTGGACTCATAAGTTGGGTTTGTGGAGACTCCCCTATATGGCGGACCTTCTTCTTCCACATAACATTGATATGATGCACACTGAAAAGAATTGGGCTGAGGCAATTTGGGGTTCTGTCATGGCCATTCCAGATAAGACAAAGGACAATGTTAAGGCTAGAGTTGATCAGGCGAGGTTATGTAATAGACCAAAGCTAGACATACCGCCTCCCGCAGCCGGCAAGTCATGGAAAATGCCTAAGGCCGATTTCGTCCTGACGAGGCCCCAAAGGAGGGAAGTACTAGAATGGTTCCAAACTTTAATGTTCCCTGATGGATATGCAGCGAATCTGAGGAGGGGAGTGAACTTATCTACTATGCGAATCAACGGGCTGAAGAGTCATGACTACCACATATGGATTGAGCGGCTTCTTCCGGTCATGGTTTCGAGGCTATGTCCCTGATCATGTCTGGCAAGCGCTGGCAGAGTTGAGTTTCTTCTTCCGCCAGCTTTGTGCTAAGGAAATATCTCGGAACGTGATTGCAGAGATGGAAAAAATCGCCCCTGTGTTACTCTGTAAGTTGGAGAAGATCTTTCCACCCGGCTTCTTCAATCCGATGCAGCATTTGCTTCTGCACCTCCCCTATGAGGCACGAATGGGGGGGCCTGTGCAGGCCCGTTGGTGCTATTCAATCGAGAGATGTCAAAAGGTTCTTCAAAATAAACGTAAAAATAAATGAAAAATTGAAGCTTCCATTGCTGAGGCATACATTCTGGAGGAGGTGTCAAACTTCACAACAAAATACTATGCTGACAGTCTTCCTAACGTGCATAATCCACCCTCTCGTTACAATGCTCGTGAAGATGAATCGAATCTTAGCCTTTTTCGAGGCCAACTCGGAAGTGCAAGTGAAGGGACATACAAGACCTTGAGACATGAAGAGTGGCGCACTATCATGCTATATGTGTTGACCAACCTTGATGAGGTGGAGCCGTATATGCGGTAAGTCCTCAACAAACTTGTTGCTCAATAACTCACAAATCTGCATCCAACCCTCTTTGTTTCTCGTTGGTACAGGGAATTTCATCATCAATTCTTGCATCGTTCGAGGCAACCTACCCCGCTGGAAAGCGAGACCCTTCTTAGACAGGGTGCGGGAAATGGAAAGCCCGATTTCATTTCTTGGTTCAAACGAGAGGTATTGTCCAATTTAGCTCCTACATTGTTTTTCATTACAAGTTGCTCGTACGAGCGGATAATATAACGAACTATCCTGCTTGAACATGCAGGGCCAAACCGATGCGTCTATGAGTGCCGAGTTGAGACAGGTTGCCGATGGTTGTGCCTATAGGGTGAGGTCATTTAATAGTTATGACGTGAATGGATATCGCTTTCACACCACACGCCACGAGCAAAGTCGGCCCAATCGAAGAACCACAAATTCCGGTGTTTTTACGCCAGGCCTTGATGGGGTCGAGTATTATGGGAAAATTGAAGAAATATACGAAATCATATTTCATGGATGTAAACCTCTTAATCCTGTTATATTCAAATGTCATTGGTTTGAACCCCAAGTAGTGAGACGGACACCTAACCTTGGGCTAGTCGAAATTCGACAATCAACCGTCTTACCAGGAGACGATGTATATATTGTGGCTCAACAGGCAACATAAGTTTATTATCTCTCATACCCGTGCAAAACCGACAACCGTCTTAAGGGATGGGATGTTGTGTACAAGGTATCGCCACACGGTAAACTACCTGTCCCAAATAATGAAGATTACAACATTGACCCAAATACATATGATGGAGAGTTCTTCCAAGAAGATGGGCTACCAGGGACTTTTGAGATAGACTTAACCGGCGCGACCGGAATGGAGGTAGACTATGAAATGTTTGTTGACGAGGACGTTGGAGATGAGGTTCGTAATGCGCAGGACTTAGAGTTACTAGAGCGATTACATTTAGGCAATGACAGTGATGAGGACATTCCTCCTTTGGAGCACGGGCATGAAAATTTTGACATGCGTGATAGTGATGATGAGACTTATGATCCAGCAAATCCCGATCACGATGATTATTTCTAATCCATGTAAGATCCAAATTTATTAATTGCACTACCATGTTATTTCCTAATTATGTTTTGATTATTTGCACTACCATTTTATTTTCTAATTATGTTTTAATTATTTTGCATCTATTTGTAAGTACGTTTTGCATCTGGGCTAATTGTTTTCTCTTTTTAATTGCAGATGGTGGGCGGTTTCACTAGGTCGCTAAATGCGCTCTATCGAGGGGTCACCGGTGGAGGTGAGGGGTCCTCCGGGAGGGGTCGAGGAAGGAAGCGGAAGGACGGAGGCAGGGGCCGAGGGAAGAAGGCTCGAGCACCGTCTCCTGTACCTTCGTCCTCGTCTTCCTCTGAGGAGGAAATACCTGCAGCGGAGGCCCCTATTGACGAGGAGGTACAGGAGCAGGAGGAGCAGGAGTGGCAGGAGGGCGAGGAGGAGGCGGAGGAAGGGGGTTCCGCTTCTTCTACTTCTTCTAGTATCTGGTTGCGAGGTCCCTCACAACTCCCTCAGCGACCAATACCTTTGGAGAGACGCCCGATGATTCGGCCCATAGGGCCAAGGTAAGTAGCTTAACATTTATAACGCATTTTCATTTGATATGTTTATAATCACATTGCAAACTAATACTTTTTTAATTCATTTGGCCAGGAATTAGATTAGGGTCGCTCCAGGTGATCACACGCGTCTTGTCAACGGGATCCTGGGACTTCTGTGCCGGCTACACTTCCCCGGCTTCGTTACGTTTGCCGGAAAGCGGGAGCCGGCTTACACGTGGGACCACTATGTCACGGTTGCCGATGTAATGGATCGGGACGGGAGGATATTCGACAACAAGGCGGCACGGGTCAAGGACAAGCTGTGGGTAAGTTTTTTTGGCACTACATCGCATTCATTCAACATTCTTGAAATAGTGACTGCATACATCGTGTCTATATGCAGGATTTCTTCAGATGCGATCCGGGATACGAGGCACAGGCGGCTCAGGTGGCGCATAAAGCATGTTTTAAGCTCATGAAGGACATGCATTACGAGGCTCGTGTCCAGTCCATCATAGTATACCACACAACGTTTCTTAGAGAGAAGGTCTCAAAAGCTGATGCAAGAAACATTAGGCTGACCCGGGAACAACACTTGCAGGTAAATATAGAATATTAATATTGATTGTTTTCTATATGGCATATGCTTAATTTGTGAATCTTATGTCCTATACTTGATGATGTGTAGGCGCCTCCGTGGTGGTGCGCCCAGCAACTCGACTGCTGGGCGTACATGGTGGACCAGTGGCTGACGGAAGAGTGGTTGGAGATGCACAACGCTTGCCGAGAGCGGCGGTTGCTGATGCCAGGTGTACCACACCATCAGGGCAACCTTGGCCTCGAGGAATACGGGTCCAGTTGGGTACGCGAATCCATTTCTTTATTTTAACACTCAATTGTCTATCATTTCTAATTATGGTACTATTTTTTTTGCAGTCTTCGTCACATGGTGGCTAGCCGTGCAGCACATTCAAGGCATATGCTATGGCCCACAAGGGCAAGGCGACGTCCGACGTCGACTTCAACCCCGAGGACCCGCCCTCGGCGTACAGCAATCCGAGCATCCACAGCCGCATCAATGAATACACATCGATGGCAAGGGAAGTCCATGGGCCAGAGTTCGATCCATGCTCGCAGCCCCTTGATGGAGAAGTCGTCATGAGGGTCGGAGGAGGCAAGAAGCATGGGCGGTACTATATGGGCGACGGCACACTCAACACGGCCACTACTCCCACTCTCTCCCAGATTAAAGCAAGGAGCACGAGCTCGAGCCCGGCCATACGCCCACGGCCGGACACCTCACACTTCCGGATGGAGTCACTCCAGGTAAATTCTGTTTGATTCGTCGTTCATTGATTATTTATATACGTTTGATTTGCATTGTAAATTGTGATGATATATTGCAGACCCAACTGGAAGAATCCAGGAGGACAGTAACCGAGGTGGAGAAGAGGATGGAGGCCGAGTGCCAGAGGCTGGAGCAAGAGTTTCAGCAGAGGATGGCGGCCGAGCAGCAGAAGCTGCAGCAGATGTGGCAGTACCTGCAGGGCCTTTCGGCACAGGTTGGTCATCCGGTGCCACCAATGATGGCATTTCCACCACCGATGCCACCTCCTGCAGAATATACTCCTGTGAGTCACTCTTGACAAACTTGTAGTTTCATCTCTTATAGTTTTAGATTGTTACTAAGATAAATTAGAGAATTAGAGAACTTAGAGATTATAGAGAACTTAGAAAATTTAGAGAGTTTATAGAATCTATATTTTCATCTCATGACTTAGAGAATTTAGCGAACAATACTTCTTCATCTCTTGACTTAGAGGATTTAGAGAACATATTGTTTCATTTCATGAATGGATTTAAAGAACTTATAAAAATTTAGAGAATTTATAGTTTCATCTCATGTCTTAAAGAATTAAGTGAACATACAGTCTCACACATTCAATATCTTCTCCTTTGTGCAGATTCAATCGGCGGCATCAAACCAGCTTAATCAGGACGTCGATTTGTCGCCTATGTGGCCCACACCCCCACCACAACAATGACTTAATGTTTAGCTTGTGTGCTTGTGACCTCCCGTGATGGTTGTTGTGAAACTTCTGTGATTGTGATGGATATTGTCCTACTTTTGTGATTGTGATGGATATTGTCCTACTATTGTGATTGTGATGGATATTGTGATATATTTGTGATTGTGATGGATATTGTGATATATTTGTGATGCCTGTGTTGATTGTGAAGTGGGGTACGTTATACGTGAATGAACCCTCAAAACAGGGCAGATATGGTCACTTTGCCGAGTGTTTTTACCATAGCACTCGGCAAAGTGACCATATTGGCAATTCTGGAAAACAGTGCTATGGTCAAGGCACTCGGCAAACATCCCCCCTTTGCCGAGTGTCTTGCCGAGTGCCAGGGCCTGGCACTCGGCAAAGGGGGAGAGTTTGCCGAGTGCCAGGGGTTGGCACTCGGCAAAGGGGGAGAGTTTGCCGAGTGCCAGACGTCGGGCACTCGGCAAAGGGGCCAAAACGCCGTCTGTCCTGGCCGTTAGTGTACGTCTTTTTGCCGAGTGTCTTACGCGTTTACCGAGTGTTAGGTGACACACGACAACGAGTTTGCCGAGTGCCCGACGAAAGGCACTCGCCAAAGCCGTCTTTGCCGTTACTTCGTTTGCCGTGAGTGCTTTGCCGGCGGCGGCCCACGGTGACAACTTTGCCGAGTGCTATTGGGGCTTTGCCGAGTGCCCCAGGCACTCGGCAAAGAGGGGTTCTCCTGTGGTGAAGCATTGTGCCATAGTATTAGCCAGTGCTGACACAGTATCAGTCGGTGCTATATATCGTCGCAGATTTTACTGGTTATGAAGGTCAAATAATAGCGGAGCTAAATAGGGCTATTGCGGGCTATAGCGACTAAATTGTATATAATCACTAATAGAGGAACCTGTCTTAAGAAGCTATAGCGGGCTTGCATAAGGTATATCGGGTACTATTTAAACCTTGCTAAAAGGTAAAGGAAGCGAGTATTTATTGGATATGGTCCAAATTCTAACATGAGTCTTGTGGGACGCCTGGAGGGCCCACGGTTCGAGTCGCATGATTAACGGATTTGTTTCCGTGTTTGACTGCAGTCACTTTAGTCCACCCATATATATACATCTTGTAAACTGCACGGAAAGAGCTGATGACTCATTGTATTCCTTGCGTTGCAACTCTCTCGTTATAGTGAAGATCGCCGGTTGACGCCTGTTGTTTTTTCCGCAAGGATTTTTCACGTAAAATTGTGTCTCGTGTTCGATCTTGTTTTCGCATTACTTGCTAACAAGTGGTATCAAGAGCTAGTCACGAGATTCGTTGAAAAAAATTAGGGTTTCGGCAGAAACCTGTTTCTCGCGCCGCCGCTGATATCCATCGGGTTACTCGCTGGTCAACGGCGATCCGGTGCTGCTGTCAGGTCCAAGGCGGATTATCTCTCGTCGAGTCCATCGCGGATCGTCCACTCCCGTTTCCATACGTCGTACTCCGGCGATGATGAGAAGAGGAAAGATCGTAAGGCCTTGTCTCACATTCATCTTCATTTGTCAAATAATATTTTGCAAGAGGTTTTGCAGGAGAAAACCGCTGCTGTTTTGTGGCTCAAGTTGGAGTCAATTTGCATGTCTAAAGATTTGACAAGTAAGATGCATATGAAGATGAAGTTGTATACGCACAAGTTGCAAGAAGGTGGTTCCGTGCCTAACCATCTTTCGGTCTTTAAGGAGATCGTTGCTGACCTACAGTCTATGAAGGTAAAATATGATGATGAGGACTTGGGTCTTATTCTTTTGTACCCACTGCCTAGTTCTTTTGCAAACTTCAGAGATACCATATTGTATTGTCGTGATACTCTAACCATGAATGAAGTTTACGAGGCTTTGCAAGCCAAGAAAAAGATGAAACAGATGGTGTCTACTGAAGGTTCAGCTTCCAATGGACACAAAAGAAATCTTATAATGGCTATAGAGGCAAGAGTTCGAATGGCTACCGAGGCCGTTCAAAGTCACGAGACAAGGGTGATAAATTTTGCAATTATTGCAAGCAGGACACTCATCATATATCTGAATGTCCTAAGTTGAAGAAAAAGGAAAAGAGAACCTGCACGTACCGACAGAAAGGTAATCGGATGAAGGTAATGGTTCTGTTGCTGCTACCAATGGTAGTTCTGATGGTGGTGAGATTCTTGTTGCTTTTGCTAGATGTGCAAATAGTGGTGATGAATGAATTCTTGATTCTACTGCTTCCTTTCATATATGCATTAATAGAGATTGGTTCATCGCCTGTGATTCTGTCCAAAGTGGTTCTGTTAGAATGGGTGATGATACATCACATCAAATTATTGGCATTGGATCTGTTCAGATCAAAATGCATGATGGTATTATCAGAACTTTGACAGATGTGAGGCATATTCCAGATATGAGTAAGAATCTTATTTTTTTGAGTACTCTTGATAGCAAAAGGTACAAGAACTCCGGTGGAGACGGAGTTTTGAAGGTGTCAAAAGGTTCTCTTATTGTTATGAAAGCTGATTTGAAATCCGCCACTTTGTACCGTCTTCGTGATACTACAATTACAGGTGTTGCTGCTATAATTTCTAAATCATTATCTAATTCTGATGCTACTAATCTTTGGCATATGCGTCTTGGGCATATGAGTGAGCTTGGTTTGGCAGAATTGAGCAAGAGAGGACTTCTCGATGGACATAGCACAAGCAAATTGGATTTCTGTGAGCATTGTGTGTTTGGCAAACACAAGAGGGTGAAATTTAATACCTCATCTCATACAAGTAAAGGTATTCTTGATTATGTGCATTCTGATTTATGGGGACCATCTCGCAAGCCTTCTCTTGGTGGTGCTCGTTATATGTTGACCATAATTGATGATTATTCTAGAAAGGTATGGCCTTATTTCTTGAAAGATAAATCAGAAGCAATTTCAGCATTTAAAGAGTGGAAGATTATGGTTGAAAAATAAACTGAAAAGAAGGTTAAAAAGCTTCGTACTGATAATGGGATGGAATTCTGTTCTAAGCAATTTAAAGCATATTGCAAGTTTGAAGGCATTGTTAGGCATTACACCGTTCCTTACACACCCCAACAGAATGGTGTAGCTGAGCGTATGAACAGGACTATCATCTCTAAGGCCTGTTGCATGCTGTCTAATTCTGGTTTGAATAGGCGTTTTTGGGCTGAAGCTGTTTCCACTGCTTGCTATCTTGTTAATCGTTCACCCTGCATTACTATTGATAACAAAACTCCAATTGAGGTATGGTCTGGTTCTCCAGATGACTACTCGCAATTGAGAGTTTTTGGTTGTACTGCTTATGCTCATGTTGATAATGGTAAATTAGAGCCTAGAGCTATTAAGTGCATCTTTCTTGGTTATCAACCTGGTGTCAAAAGCTATAAGTTGTGGAATCCACAAACTCGACAGGTTGTGATTAGCAGGAATGTTATCTTCAATGAATCTGCTATGTTATTTGATAACCTATCTACTAGTGCTCCTATTCAACAGAAAACAAGTGTGCAGGTGGAGCATTTTATTGATGTTGAAAATACACCAGATAATGATAATGTTGCTGTCCAAGATGCACCTATTGTTGATAATTCAACAATTGTTGATGATCCATATGTTGTTGAGCATTCGTGTCCAGCTGCGCAGCCTCCACAACATTCTATTGCTGTTGATAGGGCCAGAAGGGCTCCTAAGCCATCAAAAGGCTAGTTGAAGAATGCAATGTTGCTTATGCTTTGAGTATTACAAAAGAGATTGAAGGTAATTCACAACCTTCTAATTATTCTGAGGCTATTACTTCTGCTGATGGAAACAATTGGAAATCAGAAATAGCTAAGTTGAAAGCACAGCTGAATTCAGAATTTGAGATGAAGGACTTAGGTGCAGCAAAGAAAATTCTTGGCATGGAAATTATTAGAGATGAAAGTCTGGTATGTTATAACTCAGTCAGCGAGGTTATATTGAAAAGGTTCTTTGTCGTTTTAATATGCATGATGCAAAACTAGTGAGTACTCCATTAGCTGCACATTTCAGATTGTCTACATCTTTATGCCTAGAGTCAGAAGAAGATATTGAGTACATGTCTAGAGTTCCATATTCTAGTACTGTTGGTTCTCTTATGTATGCCATTGTCTGTTCTCATCCTAATTTATCTCATGCATTGAGTGTTGTCAGCAGATACATGGCTAATCCTGCAAGGAGCATTGGAGAGCTGTTCAGTGGATTTTCAGATATCTGCGAGGTACTTCTGGTGCTTGTTTGCAGTTTGGAAAATCTAGAGATGGACTTGTTGGCTATGTTGATTCTGATTTTGCTGGTGATTTAGACAAGAGGAGATCTCTCACAGGTTATGTTTTCACCATTGGTGGTTGTGCTGTTAGTTGGAAAGCAACATTGCATGCTATTGTTTCTTTGTCCACTACTGAAGCTGAATATATGGCTATTTCTGAAGCTTGTAAAGAAGCTATTTGGTTGAAAGGTTTATACTCTGAGCTTTGCGAGATTTCTTCTTGCATTACTATACATTGTGATAGTCAAAGTGCTATTTATCTTACTAAAGATCAGATGTTTCATGAAAGAACAAAGCACATTGACGTGAGATATCATTTTATTTGAGGCGTTATTGCTGAAGGTGATGTTAAGGTATGCAAGATAAATACTCGTGATAATCCTGTTGATATGATGACTAAGCCTGTTCCTACAGCTAAGTTTGAGTTATGCTCAAGCTTAGTTGGTGTTAAAGTTTAAGTCCTAGTGACTTTTGGCGCTGGTGAAATTTATTATGTGAAGTGAGTTCATTGATGATACTTCATTTGCTTCAAGATGGAATTCGTCTCAAGGTGGAGTTTGTTGGATATGGTCCGAATTCTAACATGAGTCTTGTGGGACGCCTGGAGGGCCCACGGTTCGGGTCATATGATTAACGGATTTGTTTCCGTGTTTGACTGCAGTCACTTTAGTCCACCCATATATATACATCTTGTAAGCTGCACGGGAAGAGCTGACGACTCACTGTATTCCCTGCGTTGCAACTCTCTCATTATAGTGAAGATTGCCGGTTGGCGCTCGTTGTTTTTCCCGCAAGGGTTTTCCACCTAAAATCGTGTCTCGTGTTCGATCTTGTTTTTGCATAACTTGCTAACAGTATTATGGTTGTGTTGATTTACTATCACGTAATGGTTATTCATATATTTCGAATATACATTCCAGAACAGTATAAGTAGATTGCCTCCATAAAGTAAAAGTTTTATAGTCATTTGCTAAGGTTTGCAAACTTCTTATATAAAAGTACTGGACAAATTTATGTTTTGTTGGCATATTAATTTTTATTATTTGGAAGCATTATCACCAAAAAATCACATTTATGCAAATAACAGACTGCAAACTTTTACAACAGAAACATTATCATGAATACCGAGAAGTGGTCAAATACTGTAAGGATCGATGGCCCAAGAGAGGGGGTGAATTGGGACTCTTTCATTTTCTATGAAAAACAAACCTTAGCCTACTATGCTAGTGTTGCCCAAACCTATAGTTCAAGGAATGCCAAAGACACACTAACTTGAGTCCTTAAACAAGCAAGAACAAAAAACAAGAATTTGAAAGGAAATGCAGGAAAGTAGAGAGAAGGCACGAAAACAACCAGATTTTTTTCCCGTGGTATCGAGGAGTTGACGCTCCAGCCTAATCCACGTTGGAGCACTCACTAAGAGTATAGCTCCATCTTGATCCACTAAGAACCAAGTGCTTCACTAAGAATACCCCTTCTCCATCTCCGGAACGGCGGGCTTCAATCACTGTGTACAAGTTTGTGTCTTGGGGCTCCCACAATCTGCAAGAGCTCACCAAGAAATCCTCCAATCACTAATACCGGCTAGGTGCCATCAAACACCAAGGGTAACAAGCCTCCGAGTCTTCACTTGATCAATCACTAAGCCCAATTCAAGCTAGATGAACACTACGTACATGAACAAGCACAAATTCACTCTAGATCTTGCAATATGCACTCAAGTGGCTCCTTGCAACTCTCATGAGGTCTATCAGCTTGCCTGAGATCCAAAGAGCATCCATGAACTCGACAAGGGGGTATATATAGGCTAGGCACCAAGAACTAGCCATTGCTCAACCACCCCATAGAAAAGCCGAATGGCGTATAATACCGCATACACTTTTCAAACGGTTGAATGCCTTTTCCAACGGCTAAATGCACTCGACGTATAGTTAGCCGCTTCACAAAGAAGCAACGGCGTATCATACGCCGTGTATGAATCCAACGGTCAAATCTAGCTTTTGAACTGCTGACTCATTCAAATATATACGCCGATAAGCGGCATATAATACGGCGTGGCTTTTCCTTCAACTCTGGCTTGACATTGTCACTGTGTAACATATACGCCGATACTACACTGATGCATGGCATATAGTACGACGTCTAGGGTATTTGACACCCAACTTGAACACTTCCATGCCATGAACATCGTATGATCCACCCTGTATGTGCATTGTAATGCCGGATCATACGCTAATGCCCTTCTTTGAATTCCTTCATATGTCGTAGCCTTCTGGATTTGTACGCCGATGGTCGGCGTATCATACGCCGATCCCTTAACTTGCAAAACTCATCCAATTCAAACACTTTGAGTTTTGACTTCACTTCAAACTTGATATTTGATGTTTTTGGGATGTATTTGGCTAGGTTTTGGGATGTGTGCATCTAACTCAAGTATAGACCAAGCTTTGATCAAGTTACTCACTTGGAAACCCTCCTTAATAGTATGGTCCATCTAGAAAACTATAAAACCTATCTACACTAAGTGTACTTCTTCTCCTTGTGACACTTAGTTCTAGAAAAGTCTTTAGTCTTCATGAATAGCCTGATTTGATTCCAATTGAGGGGCCTCCTTTCATAGACTCCATGTGACATTAACATGTATATTATTAATCCTTCAAAACAAACATTAGTCACATAGATGGTATTGTCATTTATCACCAAAACTTGCCATCTAAGTGTCAGTTTTTTTAGACCGGCTAGCCTACCATGGGATACCCCAAGGTAGTAGATTGTTAGGCAAGTAGGATCATTGGACCTGTAACTTGAAGGTAAACGCGGGACACAAGACACGATTTAGACAGGTTTGGGCCACCAAGGCAGTGTACCCTACATCCTGTATGAGGTATTGTATATTGCGCCCTACGCTGTAGTGTATGAGGTATGAGGATTAGCCCTCATATTATTCCTCTGATGCCCATCTAGGTACCCTAGCCCTCCTTTATATAGTCCAGGGGACGGGTTACTAGTCGGCTACAAGGTAGGAGTCCTAGTAGGATTACACGGTACGAGTCCTAGTAGGATTACAGGGAAATTCTAATAGGAGTCCGCCTTCTTTCTTACTGGTGAGTACTAGGGATGTATCCCCAATAAGCCCCCGAGGGCTTCATAGTCGAATGCAGCTGTCTTTGAGTACTTTTCAGATCCTCGCCAAGTAGTTTCAGTGCTTCCTGAGTACTTGTCTAGCTGAATCTTCAAAGTTAATCAAAGCCATCATGAGGGTATGGTGTGCTCATTGTCTTGATCATCTTGATATATGGAGAGCGGGGAAAGTTGCACTCCATATGGAGTGGCCCCCGAGCCTTAGGTTGAATCGAAGAATCAGGCTATGGGTCAAATGTTGAATCTGCATCTTCCGTCTTGAAAAAAGTGATTGATGGGTGTAGCTTATCAGCCCCCGAGCCTTGGAATGAATGAATAATCAATCCAAGGGTCTTTGTCTTCACGGAAGTCATCATCCAAGTAGTTCTGCGGTGTCCAGCCCCCAAGCTTATGCACCAGGTGAGCTGCTGGAACCACGTCGAGTAGTAATTGGGTGAGCTTGAGAGCTAGCAGAGCCGCCGGAAGTATTTCCGAGTAGTAATTGGCATTGAGCCCCCGAGTTTAGGAGCTGGCTATGCCGTTGGAGGTACGTTGAGAGTCGTCGCCAAAGCTTGACCTGAAAGAAAAGATGCATACATTATGTATCATTTTTGTAGAGTACAATGAAAGTACTGAAATTCATTGGATAATGAATATAAGCGTAAAAGTTGCATCATGATCTTGTTTCAGTCGTATTTCTCCCGATTAGTTAGCCTATTACGTTAAAGCACCTGGTCCCTGCATTAGCCATTGCTCGTAGCGTGTATGAGGCGGACTCGTTTACGCATGTAGAGACGTTAGGCGTGACAAAAAGAGCCGAGGTTTCACGGATTAAGGCGTGTGTTACCCGAGTGACCTTAAGAGCTAGACAAAATAAGTAGTCGGTATTGCGACAAAAGAGAGCGCGATTGCTTGAGAGTAGTCTGTGAATGCATCCATAGGGTGTAGCCTCTGTGAGCCTATACAACTCGATGTGCCAAGCGCGTGGGCAGCTCCCTACGCACTCAATGTACCAAATCCATGGGCTGTTCGTCAGCAGACCCCAGAAGTAGTGATGGACCAAGATCCATAGGAGTCCTTATGGGCCTACGAGGAAACTAGTCGGCTACTAAGAAACAACTCGGCCTACTCATGTTAGGACTCTATGTTTAGTATCCGACTAGGAATCTGTATTATTTGGCTTGTAGACCTTGTCTCCTGAGTATACAAGGTGAGGCAGGGACCCCTTGTAAAATCATAACCATCAATACAAAGCGAACCACCATATAGGACATAGGGTATTACGCTCTCTCTCGAGGCGGCCTGAACCTGTCTAAATCATCTTGTATTCACCATTGTGCTTCTGGATCCGGCGAGGCCCTTGCGAACAACTCGACTACTGAGGGACCCCTATAGTAGGCTAGCCGGTAAAGCAACCTCAATGGCACTAGTCATCATCTCCTGCAACGGCAACATGGCGTTCAAGAAGGGCGCCACCTTCATCTTCGGCTCCTGGGTCTGCACGACAGATGGCGTGGGCAACTTCGATCGTGTCCTCAAGTTGCCGACTCCGGA
Source organism: Alloteropsis semialata (assembly GCA_004135705.1). Classification (NCBI taxonomy): domain Eukaryota; kingdom Viridiplantae; phylum Streptophyta; class Magnoliopsida; order Poales; family Poaceae; genus Alloteropsis; species Alloteropsis semialata. Next base: position 23,941,018 of record CM014277.1, on the reverse strand, counting down.
GCAACTCGCCGATAAGCTCGACGAGATCACGCTACCGGGTCCATCTCAACTCGGACTCGGGGAACCTCAAGTCTTGGTTCGAATTCAACTCAAACTGAGAAAATTTCGAAGCGGACTAGGCAGTCCGAGTCGGTTTTTGAACCATCGGTCGTGCCGAAATCCAATCAACCCAATACCCAGAAGAAGAGGAGCTTAGCCACTGCTAGGTGCGAGGCCGATACTCCGAGCCAAATTCCTTTTGGTCTTGCGGGAACTGCGTCCATCTACCAGGCGGCGTCAGCAAAGCAACTCCGATCTCTGGTCGAATTCGACGAACTCCCCCTGGGTGGGAAACAAGTCGGACTCGTATTCACATCAACTCCAGAAGGAAGATTCGTCCATTGGTTGGGACGCAAGCCAAAGCTCGGAGCAACTCCACAAGAAGACTTGGACATGTCTCGCATCATCGCGTACATTGATCCATTGCCTTTTCAGCACGGAGAGACGCTGGACTCCTCGAGCGAACGCAGCTCCACTCTCCCTGCATCTTCAAGCATGGGAAGCTTCTCACCAAGGCGTCAAGCCATGGTGATCATTGGTAATGAAGATAAGTTTCCAATGACGAGCCATCCATAGCAAATGAGACTGTAGACGACTGGGACAAGCGCAGGCAACGTAATGCTGCTTGCGCAGATTGACGTCCCGAGCCAACCGCAGATTAGCTCCGCAGAACCTTGAAGAGCGATCCATGCAAGTCGCTAGCCAGGATGTCTACACCAACGCCAAAGCCAACATCCTGGCTGTCGCACAAGGACTTGAAGCTCTGGACTAGACCCCAGAAATCCAACGGATGAAGACGATGCTCAAAACAGCAGCAATTTAGCACGACGCGATGTACCCTGCTCGATCAATCACCAAGACCAAAACAGCAAGTCGACAGGGTAGCAGTCGTTAGCCTGAGGGGAGTAAGCGTGGTAACCCATCCCATCACCAAAGCAGAGACCAAAAAGAAGCAGAAAACATGGACGGCACAGTAGTCGGCGCCGGAGGTGTAAATCACGGCGCTGGACCCAGCCACCGCGACCTTGCTCAAAGCAACAATGCACCCAACCGTGGGCACGGCACAAGCCACCACACCAGGGGCGGAGGAGGCCATCACGACTACCTCGATGATGATAGGGATCTACGACACCAATTGCAGAACAAGGACGCACGCACGATCATCTCCGCATGTGCCTGCGATCGCGAAGAAGACGAACGCAGGCGGCGTCAGGAGTACGACCAGATCTACGGGCCTCTAGGCCAAGGTCATCACAACCTTGGCAAGTACGAAGGGTTCTCGATTGTTTGAAACTGCATCCGAGCTACCGCCTGGCCCGAGAAGTTCAAACCATCCGGCATTGAAAGATACAATGGGAAACGCGATCCCGAGCAGTGGCTCCGCATCTACTACTTGGCGATCAAGGCTGCAAAGGGGAATACCGACACCATGTGCACATACTTCCCTGTGGCCCTCGAGCAAGCTCCTCTGACATGGTTAGAAGGACTAAAGCCCGGTTCCATCGACTCCTGGGATGAACTCTGTAGGGTCTTCATCAACAACTTCCAGGGCTCACAGTAGAAGCAAGGTACTCACTTTGACCTTGCCCAATGCAAACAAAGCCAAAACGAGTATCTCAGAAGCCACATCCGCTGTTTCTGGGAAAAGCGTGCAACCTGTGTGGAGCTCACCGACCAGGACGTCATCGATTGCTTCCACAACGGTCTCACTGATCCCACGCTACACCTAGACTTTGGAAGAAACAGGCCCAAGACAGTGGAAGCCATGCGCGACCTTGTTAGCCGGTGGGCCGACGCTGAAGACATGCAACGAGAAAGGTTCAACCGAAACAAGTTGGGAGAAGATCGCAACAACAACAACGACCACAACAAAGGCAAGTAGCCTGAAAACAGCAGCAAGCATGACTTCAATGACCAGAAACACAAGCCTGAAGATTTAGTCAACATTGCCAAGCGAGGACCCTCCCGCAAGAAGTTTGAGAAGCTTCTTGGCAAGCAATGCCCCTTCCATCCGAAGGACAAACACTCCAGCAGGGAATGCTTTGGGCTCAAGAAGGTCTTCGGCACCGAAAGCACTTCCAAACCCGACGGGTCCGACAACAATGGGGGGAACAAGGGTGACAAAGACACTAGATATCAACAGGCTGACAAGATTGTCAATGTCATCTTTGGAGGAATAGCTCAGACGGACTCAAAAAGCGCAAGCAAAAGCTGATCAATCGCGAGATTGGGTGCATCGAGCCAGCTATCCCCACCTTCCTGAAGTGGTCAGAGGTCCCAATAAGCTTCTCCCGCGATGACAAGTGGACCAACATCAAGAACCCAGGAAGGTACCCCCTAGTACTATACCTAGTGGTGGCAGGCGCTCGGCTCATAGGGACACTAATCGACAGCGGGAGCGGATTCACAGGGACCCGGTGGTGCCAAGACACTGAAGAAGATGAGCTTGGATATCTCCAACTTACTCAAGCCCACTGACTCACCCTTCTACATCATCGTCCCAGGCAACGCTGTCGTACCCCTTGGCCAGGTATCACTTTCCGTTACATTTGGTACCGAGGCTAACTATAGGACCGAGTACATCACCTTCGAGGTCGCCGACTTCGAGTCATCGTACCACGCCTTCCTGGAAAGACCTGCTTTGGTGAAGTTCATGGCGATACCACACTACATCTACCTCGTCCTGAAGATGCCAGGCCCTAAAGGGGTGCTATCCTTGAAGTGCGACCTAAAGACCTCCTACGATTGCAATATCGAGGCAGTGACGATTGCTGCAAACCTGCAGCAACCGGGCCAGGCAACAATCATAGCAGCAATGGCGAAATAATTCGGTGAGGCAGAGTTGGAAATCCCAACAAAAATTCCAGCCACGTCAACCAAGAAGCCCTCTTAGGAAGTTCCAATCAAGGCGATCGACCTAGGGACGGGCGACCCCTCCAAGACGGCGCTGATCAACGCTGACTTATCCATCAAATAGGAAAGCATGCTCACCAGCTTCTTACGGGACAGCTGCGACATCTTCTCATGGAAGCCTTCTGACATGCTGGGAGTCCCAAGGGAGCTGGCTAAGCACAAACTTAATGTCGATCCAGCCGCCAAACCAAAGAAACAACGCCTATGACGCTTCGCCCAAGACAAGAAAGAAGCCATCCGTACGGAGCTGCCAAAACTACTAGCAGCCGGGTTCATCAAGGAGGTGTTTTACCCCGACTAGCTCGCTAATCCCGTCCTGGTGCGAAAGAAGAACAACAACGAGTGGAGGATGTGCGTTGACTACACCAACTTGAACAAGCACTGCCCAAAGGATCCATTCAGGCTGCCTCACACTGATCAAGTGGTGGATTCAATGGCCGGATGCTCATTACTCTATTTCCTCGACTGCTACTCAGGCTATCATCAAATTAGCCTGCAAGAAGAAGACCAGATCAAGATGGTGTTCATCACTCTGTTCGGCACCTACTGCTATACAACAATGTCCTTCAGACTTAAGAATGCAGGAGCAACATATCAGCGCGTAATTCAGAGTTGTTTCAAGGCTCAGATTGGCCGCAATGTTGAAGCCTATGTTGATGACGTCGTAGTCAAGACAAAGAACCCAAATAGTCTCATCGCCGACTTGTCCGAGACTTTCTCACATCTCAGGGAGTTCCAATGGAAGCTCAACCCAACCAAATGTGTGTTTGACGTGCCCGCAGGCAAATTGTTGGGCTTCATAGTCAGTCACCGTGGGATTAGGGCCAATCTCGAGAAAATCACTACCATCACATCCATGAAGCCTCCCAAGTCTCTCAAGGATGTCCGAAAGCTGACAAGGTGTATGGCAGCCCTCAACAGATTCATCTCAAGACTCGGTGATAGAGGACTGCCTTTCTTCAAGCTCCTCAAGAAGCAGGACAAGTTCGTATGGACTGCGAAAGCTGACGCGGCGTTTGAAGACCTCAAGACTTTCCTCCAAACACCACCAGTACTTACTGCACCAGCTGATCAGGAAGCGAAAGAGATTGAAATGGGGGTCAATGCTCAGGAAGTGATTGAAAAGGATGAAATTGGAGACTTAGAGGATGGAGTTGGGGTTGAGATGCACTAGCTCTAACCCATAGAAAGAAAGCAGGCCGCGGAGGAAATCATGAACGGGAACGACGAATCCGCGCTCATAGAAAGGGGCAAAGACAACGATTTCGTCAATTTCATCAAAAGGCCAGGGTTTACCAATATCTGTCCTCCAGCATGAGATGGATTTGTCCAAAAGGTAGCCTTGATTCACCAATTATTGCACCATCTCTCCAATTGACTTGGATGGCTTCCAGACCAAAGCGGAGGCGAGAGCAGTCTTGAAAACAGGCATACCAGTGATGGGAATCTTGGGCTCCTTCTTGCTCGAGGCGCCTTTCTTCACCATCTTGCTGATTGGGGATCTCCTTGCGCAAGCGTAGATCACCAAGTGTGGCTAGAGCGAATTGGAGGGCACGCGCGGGTGTGGAGTTTGGATTTTGGAGAATGGTGAACTGGAGCAGATGTGAATACAAAGTGGTTCCTCTTGTTTTTATTAACGAAAGGTTAACCCTAGGCGTATTCTGAAGAACACGTTTTCAGAAGTACAAAGGCAGTTATGTGCTCGTGGTATTTACCAGATGCATAACTGTGTGGTTAAGTCCCAAAATGAGTTAATCTCTATGTGGAGGCTTTGCCACACTCGGGAGCTCACGCTCGTTGGGATAATTATTTTTGAATCAAAGAATATTTATTTCCTAAAAGTCTTTCAGCAATGGTAGTCGAAGAGCATACCAAAGTAGTCGGTGCATGGCCAATCTTGTGAGAACAAGATAAAGAAATAGCCCCCGAGGGTAATTCCCATCGAAGAGCATACCAAAGTAGTCGGCGCATGGCCAATCTTGTGAGAACAAGATAAAGAAGATAAAAAAATAATCAAAACAAGCAACTTAGCTTAATTCGTGGATGATAGACGATGAAGCCGTGCGCAGTCATCGAAGGAGCCGCGATGGTTGTTGATGAAGCCGACTAGTCGGAGTTGATCCCGACTAGTTGTTGATGAAGCCGACTAGTCAGAGTTGATTCCGACTAGTTGTTGGCGGAGTAGTGTCCGATCCCGACTAGTTGCTTAGTCGAGATGAGTAGTCGAGATGTCGATGGGTAGTCGAAGTAGTCGGCGGCGCCTTGAACTCAACTAGGAAAATCCACCCGCAAATCGTCGAATAGGAATCCACTGTGGATTGGGGACTAACGCTCGCTGAGACAACGTGCTGCTGCCTCACGCTGGCTAGATCGATGTTGATGATGAGGTCCTTCAAGCTCACCTGGTGATCTCGATGATCACCCCTACCTGGCGCGCCAGCTGTCGGTTTTTTATACCGGCTAGCCTACCATGGGATACCCCAAGGTAGTAGATTGTTAGGCAAGCGGGATCGTTGGACCTGGAACCTGAAGGTAAACGCGGGACACAAGACACGATTTAGACAAGTTCGGGCCACCAAGGCAGCGTACCCTACATCTTGTATGAGGTATTGTATATTGCGCCCTACGTTGTAGTGTATGAGATATGAGGATTAGTTCTCATGTTATGCCTCTGATGCCCATCTAGGTACCCCAGCCCTCTTTTATATAGTCCAGAGGGCGGATTACTAGTCAGCTACAAGGTAGGAGTCCTAGTAGAATTACGCGGTATGAGTCCTAGTAGGATTACAGGGGAATTCTAATAGGACTTCGCCTTCTTCCTTCCTGGCGGGTACTAGGCATGTATCCCTGACACTAAGATGGCCTAGATGCTTCAAATACACATGGACATATACCGATACACATACACTGATACACCCATATTACCAATGGTTGAGTATAGAGAAAGTGAAGGGCTTGTTTGGTAGAGCAGGGGGTTACACACTTATGGTATCACAAAATCATAGTACTATTTCGGATCGCAATCCAAACTTTCCATGGAGTATAAGTGCAACAACACTCAACCATCGAAAACATTTATAGTTGCTTATTTGGGAGTCCACTTTTTCCATGAAGTAAAGTCCAACGTTATATTCGCGCGTGTTCCATCATCCAATCAGCTGCTGCCCTGAAACGAGTGCACCGTCGACCACCAGAAATCGTCGACGTCCCAGAAGTTTTCGCCCACCACCGCCGTGGCCACGAACTCCGGAGAGTACAAGTCCATGGCGCTAGCACTTGTGCCTCCTCCTCCATGGACGTCGTAGTAGCCTTGAGGGTGGTAACCTGTGCTAGATATGCTGATCGTCTGGTCCCCAATGCGGTAGTCGTGGGTGACCCCGGTCCGCCCGGAGCTGCACCTGCCTTGCTGCTCTGTCATTGCCGGGATTCTGGCATAGTCCACGCCATACATGCCGCCCGCCACGACGCTTCCGACGGCACTGATGCAGCCCTTGTTCTTGAGCTTATTCTTCTCTATCTTGGTTCTCCAGAAGTTCTTGACCTCGTTGTCCGTCCGGCCAGGAAGGTGCTTGGCAATCCTAGACCACCTGCACGCAGAAAGCAACAATTCAACATGCATGGAAACTGAATGCTGGCTGAAGGATCGAGCAAGTATATATTCGGCATGCACTTGTTGCCCCATCTGGCCTGCAGCCGGACGATCAGTTCCTGCTCTTCCGCCGCGAAGTTGCCGCGCCGCAGGTCCGGGCGCAGGTAGTTCAGCCACCGCAGCCGGCAGCTCTTCCCGGTGCGCTTCAGCCCTGCAGCCAGGGGCGAAGCCAGGATTCAGACATAGGGGGTGCCAACGTCGACAACGGTCAGAGAATGCTTAAAATATCGATGTTTTCAAATGCCATGTTTTACAGCTCTTTCTTGTTCATCTTGAGCTCCTAATGGTGCAGGAATATTCTGTGAACCTAACTGAAAGCAATAGAGATAGCGTGGAATACTTGATTGATTAGGGTATACAATGGATGTACATATATAGGCAGGTTTATAGAAATAGAACCAATCAGGGGATACCTGCCTAACCTAATCAAGGAAGGCACGGCTTGACAGCCGGCCCTAGGGCGGCGTGCGCCCATCCCTGCAAGGGATGTGGCCAGCCCTCAGATCAAGCACAGCCGCCTGATACTGGGCCCCATGCCCCCTAATGGGCTTAGGTAAAGATAATACCCAGGCCCCCTCGCGCTGAACAAATACATATCTAACACCCCCCTGCAGTCGGATCGTCAATAGCCTGGACGTTCAGACTGGACCTGAACTCTGTGAAGACAGAAGAAGGCAGGCCTTTGGTGAAGATGTCGGCGTACTGAGAACTCATAGGAACATGAAGGACGCGGACAGCTCCTGCAGCAACACGCTCCTGAACAAAATGAAGATCAATCTCCACGTGCTTGGTACGCTGATGCTGAATGGGGTTGGAGGACATGTAAACTATACTGATGTTGTCACAGTAGACCAAGGCATCTAGACGCACTGGTGTGTGTAGCTCGGCGAGAAGTTGGCGCAGCCAAGAGACCTCAGCAACGGCATTGGCAACAGCCCTGTACTCAGCCTCAGCACTGGAACGAGAGACAGCAGTCTGACGCTTCGAAGACCAAGAAACGAGATTGTCGCCAAGGAATACTGCATAACCTGAAGTCGACTTGCGGGTGTCTGGACAACCAGCCCAATCTGCATCTGAATAAACAGTGAGATCAGATTCGGCAGATGGGCGCAAGTGTAAACCCAGGTGTAGAGTGCCACGGACATAGCGCAGGATCCGCTTGAGCGCAGCGAGATGAGGCTCACGAGGGTCGTGCATGTGAAGGCAGACCTGCTGAACGGCATAGGCAATGTCCGGACGAGTGAAAGTCAAATACTGCAAGGCTCCAGCAAGACTCCGGAAATCCGTAGGGTCAGCAACAGGGGCGCCATCAGCTGCAGAAAGCTTCGGATTCGTATCCACCGGAGTTGAACAAGGTTTGCAATCAGCCATACCAGCACGCTCAAGAATCTCCAGCATATACTGTCGTTGAGATAGAAGAAGACCATCACCAGAACGCTGAACATGCATACCCAGAAAGTGATGAAGCTCTCCCAGATCCTTCATAGAGAACTCCTGCTAGAGGGCACTGATGACACGACGAAGCAATGGCGTCGACGAGGCAGTGAGGACAATATCATCCACATAAAGGAGCAGATAAACAGTGTCAGCACCTTGATGATAGATGAATAAGGAAGTGTCCGTCTTAGCTTCAACAAAACCAAGCTGCAGGATGAAGGCGGCAAAACGACTGTACCAAGCACGGGGCGCCTGCTTCAGACCATAAAGAGAGCGATTAAGCCGGCACACATAGTCAGGGTAAGCAGGATCCTCGAAACTTGTAGGCTGAGAGCAATAGACTGTCTCTGACAAATGACCATGAAGAAAGGCGTTCTTCACATCCAGCTGATGAACCGGCCAATGGCGAGAAACACCCAACGAAAGAACAGTGCGAACTGTAGCAGGCTTCACAACCGGACTGAAAGTCTCATCGAAATCAATACCCGGACGCTGTGTGAAGCCGCGAAGAACCCACCGAGCCTTGTAACGCTCAAGTGTACCATCTGCCTTGAACTTGTGCTTGTAGACCCATTTGCCTGTCACAATATTGGCGTCGTGAGGGCGAGGAACGAGATCCCAAGTGCCATTGGAGAGCAAAGCATCAAATTCCTCCTGCATGGCACCTCGCCAGTTCGGGTCGGCAAGACCAGCCCGATAGGTGCGAGGAACAGGAGACAGTGACGAGACGACGTAGATGGACGGAAATCGGACGCCGCGCTTGCCGCGGGTAGTCATGCCGTGTTGGTTAGACACAGGCGGGACTGGGACGGCGCCACGAGGGAGCGCCGCAGGCGAAGTCCGAATAGGCGCATGGACCGCCTTGCGAGAGTAGACGTGGACGACGTCGCGAAGAGGACGGCCGACCGCCATAGGAGCAGCTGGAGGATGCCTCCCTGCAGCAGGAGGCGGGGCTGCTGCCTGCGTTGGAGCAGGCGCAGAGGAGGCCGGACCGGCCGGCCGTGCCGGAGAGGTGACGCCAGGCGCAGCAACCTGCGCAGGGGCACGGGGCGTGCTGGGCGCCAGACCAGCTGACCGCACCGGAGCAGCAGCAGTGGGGACGCCGGGCGCAGCGGCCTGCGCAGGAGCGCTGGGCGCCAGGCCTGCTGGCCGCGTCGGGGAAGCGGCACCAGGTGCAGCAACAGCAGCTGGCGACGAGGCTGCTGCGCCTGATGCAGGTGGAGGAGATGTCCCCGGCGCAGCAGGGAGAACCCCCGGCGTGGGGGCGAGCGACGACGATGCTGGTGACGGGAGGACAGCCCCGCCAACAGAGGCAGGACTGCTGGCAGAAGCGCCGCCAGGGATGGCAGAGGGCGCCGTGACCGCACGTGGTCGTGCGGGAGCCGCCACGAGCCGAGTCCTGTCGTCATGGATACCTGCAGGCACACACTGTACAGGACCGATAGGAGCCGATACAAGGTCAGTATTATCCATGAGAAAGTCAAGATCCGCTGCAACAAAAGGGGAGGGCTGCGAGGAGAACGGAAATGAGGTTTCATCAAAAACGACATGGCGAGAGATGACAACCCGGTTAGACTGTAAATCAAGGCAGTGGTACCCTTTATGATTAGCGAAATAGCCAAGGAAAACACAAAGAACTGAACGAGGAGCGAGCTTGTGAGTAGCCGTGGCGGAGACGTTTGGATAACACAAGCAACCAAAAACACGCAGATGATCATAAGTCGGCAAAACACCAAACAAAGCAAAGTGTGGTGTGGAAGATTGTAGTGTTTTGGTGGGAAGGATGTTCAGAACATGTGTCGTGGTGTGAAGAGCCTCGACCCAATAGGATGGAGACATGCTGGCCTGAAAAAGTAAAGTGCGAGCAGCATTATTAATCGTGCGAATGATGCGCTCGGCTTTACCATTCTGGGGCGAGGTGTAGGGGCATGACATGCGGAGGTGCACGCCATGGGTGAGGAAGAATGTGCGTGTGCTGGAGTTGTCAAACTCGCGCCCATTGTCGCACTGGACGGCCTTCACAGTGACGCCAAACTGTGTACGCACATAAGAGAAAAAGTTTGCCAGTGTGGAAAAAGTGTCAGATTTCACCCGAAGGGGAAAAGTCCACAAGTAGTGAGAACAGTCATCAAGAATGAGTAAATAATATTTGAAACCAGACACACTGGGAACCGGTGAGGTCCACAAATCACAGTGAATGAGATAAAAATTACTAGTAGCACAAGAATGTGATGACTGAAACGGCAAACGAGTATGGCGTCCTAGCTGACAAGCATGACATAGAGTGCTAGGAGCTTTATTACAAAATGGGATGACCGAAGCGACTTTAGCTAAGACTTCATGACCAGGATGACCAAGATGACGATGCCATAGCGAGGAGGTGGAACCAGCAGTGAGTGCATGAGCCGAGGGAAACTGTAGAGGGTACAGTGGTCCGGAGCTATTGCACCTGATGATCACCTTCTGAGACGCAAGATCCTTCACAGAACAGCCAGCGAGGTCAAATTCAACAGAGCAATTGTTATCTGAAGTAAACTGGCGAACGGAAATAAGATTCTTAATAAGTCGAGGCGAAACAAGGACATTATTAAGAGACATATGACCGGGAAGAGATGCAGCGCCAGTTGCAGTGACAGGGAGCAAAGAGCCATCACCGACAACAATTGATGAAGGAAAAGGGTACCGCGGAGTAAAAAGGTGTGAAAGAGTCGAAGGACTGGAGGTCATGTGAGAAGTAGCACCTGAGTCGAAGTACCAGTCAGCCTGCTGGGGTTGCTGGAGAGACATGGTACTGAATGTCGAGGCGAGGGACTGCTGATCCCAAGACGACGGGAGGCCGTTCATGGGCTGCTGGAACCCGGGCGGCACCGCAGGGGCGCCGTAGGAGAACGGGGCCGAAGCGCCGAAGAACTGGGGCGCCTGAGGATGGGCGCCGGGTGGTGCAGCCTGCAGGGGCGCCTGCAGCGCCTGCTGCTGCGCCTGCAGCGCCAACTGGTGGGCGACCAGTGCCTGCTGGTTTGGCGCCTGGCCAGCAGGGGCGCCGGTCGGGGTCGGCGAGGCGACGGGAGGCCGTGGACCAGGCCACATCTGGATGGTGCCTGTCCACGGATTGTAGAAGGTAGGCCAGGGCGGGGGCGCCTGACCAGAGGTGGACGAAGAGCGGCTGTTGGAGCCGCCGGCGCCTGCTGAAGTCGAGGCGGAGTTTCCGCCCTTGCCCTTGCCAGGAGGGCCGCGCTTGCCCCGGCCGCCACCGGAGCCCTTCCCGCCATTGGAGTAGGCGCCCTTGCCCTTGCCTCCATCGCCCCCCCAGAGCCGGATCTGGGAGGGCGTTGGGGGGCTGGGGCGGGTGGACGCTGGGAAGACGGGGCGGAGGCGGTGCCGGCGAGGAGCGCGGTAGAGGGTGTCGAAGCCTGGTTGGCCAGGGTCAGTTCCTCAAGAACGAGATCATCGCACACCTGCAAAAAGGAAGGGAACGGACGTCCCCGGCGGAGATGACGGCCGATGGAGGCGAACTTCTCGTTGAGGCTGCGAAGGACGTTGAGGACGAGGGTACGGTCGGAGACGGTCTCGCCTAGATCGGCGAGGTCCTCAGCCATGCGCTTGAAGCGCTTGCACTAGTCCGTCACGGAGAGGTCGCCCTGGGTGAAGGTCCGAAACCGGGCGTCGAGGTGAAGGGCCCGAGTTTCCCGGTTCCCAAGGAACTAGGCCTCGATGGCGAGCCAGTTGGAGCGGGCGGTGGCGCCCTGGGCGCTGCGCGACATGACGATGTCGAGGAGGTCGCTGGAGAGTGTCCCGTAGAGCCAGGACCGAACGACGCAGTCCATGCGCACCCAATCTGGAGATGAGAGGGCGGGCGGGTCCTGGTCGACGTGCTCCTGCAGCGAGTACTTCCCAAGGGTGAGGAAGAACTGCTCGCGCCAACGGGAGAAATTGCCTGAGTTGACGTCGAGGATGACAGGGACGAGGCTCCGGATACTCTGCACGGCCACCGCCTGGGCGTGCAGGTTGAGGAGGGCGGCGGCCTCATGGAGAAGGAGGGCGCCGGAGAGGTCCCCAGGAGCCCGACCGTCGTGACCGGGGTCGGTGGCGGCGGAGTGGACGTCGTCGTCGTCGTCGAGTGCGGCGGCGGCGGCCTTGCGTTCGCGAGCAGCGACTTCAAGGGCTTCCCGGGCGCGGGCAGCAGCTGCTTCGCGTTCGTTGGAGGCAGTAGCAGCCGCGGCCTCGGCCTGCCGGGCGCGAGCTAGGGCAGCATCGCGTTCAGCCAGGCGAGCAGCACGGGCGTCGGCGAGACGCTTGGTCTCGTCCGCCTTGGCGGCGGCGGCAGCAGCAGGGTCCTCGGCCTCCTTGGCGGCGTCGACGACGGAGGGGGGAGCCATCGGGCAGCGACGGTCAGATGACCGGTGCGAGATGGATGTGGGCGGCGCAGGAGCAGAGCCGGCGGCGCCCTAGGCAGCGGAAGCGGGATCGAGGGGATCCCGGTCTCTTGATACCATGAAAGCAATAGAGATAGCGTGGAATACTTGATTGATTAGGGTATACAATGGATGTACATATATAGGCAGCCCTGAGAGAGGTTTATAGAAATAGAACCAATCAGGGGATACCTGCCTAACCTAATCAAGGAAGGCACGGCTTGACAGCCGGCCCTAGGGCGGCGTGCGCCCATCCCTGCAAGGGATGCGGCCAGCCCTCAGATCAAGCACAGCCGCTTGATACTGGGCCCCACGCCCCCTAATGGGCTTAGGTAAAGATAATACCCAGGCCCCCTCACGCTGAACAGATACATATCTAACACTAACTATTATCTTGTATGCTACTTGGAGGATTTTTAGTAGTGTTGACACTCGTACCCACTGCTTTATAAAAATAATGAAGTGTCTTTAACACCTTTATATTGCTTAATGAGCAATTAAAATGCAATGCAACAGATTGGCTCAGGTTTCTAATATTTAATTATGCTTTCTATACACAAAATCGTATATAGTTAGGTACATATATACAAAGTTGAATAACTAGTAGTCCAGTGGCTAAAATGATGTGTGAGATTGGAATTGGGATAAACAGACTTGACAGGCAGAGACGTATATAACTTTACTGTCACTATGGGTTTATAATTGGCACATGTATTGATGTATAGCTTAACTCCTACTGAGTACAAGAGTACGAGAATGTTGGGGGGTGCCAGGCCCCCCTCCGCACCGCCCTGGCTTCGCCACTGCCTGCAGCCGGCCATATATGAATGAGTGCCCACAACAATATACTACGCTTGATGAAAGTTGAAATGTATATTGGTGATATACATATAAACTATAGACAAGCATGCCCATGCATTACTACAGACGGATATATATAGTTGATGGTCGGCTTTGCTTTCATAAGAAAACGAGTGGCAACAAAGCGCTGACGCCACACCGGCTTGCTGCCATCTCTTAGCGACAATCTTTCCAGCCTCCTATCTTTCTACGCGATGATTTTATTTTTTAATTTTATTTATCTTAATGAAATCATGTTCTCGCTGGGTTCCTATAGATACTCATTATTTATGTTCCTGTCTTATCTAGATTCTTGGGCCAGAGCTTAAAAGATGTTTTTTAACCCTTGACGGGTTTAGTTAGGACTTTAACACGATCAGAAAACAAATTTCAAAAGTTGGAACTGTATTTGGAGTTTGGCGGATTGGGTGGGACTAATAGGATCCACTTGTCAGGTTCGAAAAAAGCAAGAAATAATCCTCAGTTTAGAAAAGTAGGAAAAGATACAAACCGGAAGCACGAGCGAGGTTGTTCCAGGCACACTCCCCGTGGGTGGCGATGTAGTTGACGAGGACGTGGTCCTCCTCCTTCGTCCAGGTGCCCTTGCGCACGGTGCCGGCCGGCTCTGGAAGCACCTGCGGTTGCACGCCGGCGGGGACGTTCATGGGGGACTGCATGGCTTCCGTTGCCACGGCACGAGCTCACAAATACGGTTATATGTGGGCTTGTTTGAGCTGGGAGCTGGCCCAATGTGACTTGCATGAACCCGATATATACGCACATAGTTCGGCGCGCCAAACTCTTTCTGGATCGCCGGATCGGAGTCCCGAAAGTGACGTGCCTTTCGCTGCAGGCCCCATTTCTTCCTTCACTTCTCAGCTCACTTGAGTTCCTACACATATAAGGCAAAGGCACGTACGTGGAAGCATCAAGCATTTATGGTTTTCACAAGTACTCATCGGTTGATCATCTTCGGATGCAAAAGATTTCTTTTCCTTTGCAAATGATAGCTGTGGCCTGTGCTACGTTTTCCCGTAGTAGCAAGCCTGATCGTGCAGTCTTGGTCTGGCCGTAGCTGTCATGCCGCTGGTAACATGAGGCCAGAAGAGCACGCAGAAATCAGGGATTTGGTATATCATGGCTATCGACGCCGAAAAGAGTCAATCAGAAACAATTGATCAAAACATGTTTCAAGAGGGTTTAGATTTCTAATGAGCTTTCAATTAATTTGACATCCCGTTAGCTAGATCTATATAAGAAGAGACGGGGCTGTATGCACATCATTCCACCGTGTCACAAACTCTAGTTGCCATCTCCACTCTCTCCCCAAAACCCTAGCCGGGTACGGTGCTAGCACACAATCGCACGACGTCCGATCGTCGTATGTTTGGACTAGTCCGTTGAGGCACCACGCCAAGGCAATCACTCGACTTTTACCGAGTTCTATTTAGCATGGCAAGCTAACGATCTACATATGCTAGTAAGAGAACTTGGGTACTATGGACCATGCATCTAAGGTTTCAAATAACTCGTAAAACATAAATGCACAAGTAACATAACAGAGAAAACCGCGAGTTATTTTTTAAAATTAGAGATCATGCTCTGGTACTTGCCTTCTTCATAAGGCTTGGCTGCTTCCGTACTTTGGTTCGGGTCTCGAGGAGTCGATGTAGTGTCGGCTTCATGCTGCTCACTCTCGGACCGGGCCACCAGCTCATAGACGCCGTCAGCTAGCGAGTTGTCTACACGACATGCATATATGAGGTTCATGAATGCACAGACAACAGTAAACATGATGTATGTGAGTACAACAACCCAAACATGCACATAACGGGCCAGTCATCAAGTGACAAGCAACGTTACTAAACTCATTAAGAGAGCTAGGGTGGCATGTTAGGGAAGGTGCAATATAATACTAGTTGTTTAGCTACAACAGTTCATTCAAGATTAACAAAAGCCCTAACTGGGGGGTGTTAACACCCACACTGATCGCACAACACATAAGAATACTAAGAGAACTGTTCATTTCTAAGCACGTTTCTAGCCGAAAGCATGGATTAAAGCATGACAGAGGTATTTTTATGAACCAAAAATTATGGTGAGCACAGATTTCATTACTGACCACGGAAACACATTTTCAGGAATTTATGAGCGTTTAATTTAACCAGAAATTCTAGCTACAATTTCTGGATCTAAAATTTTTACCGAGATACATATATCTCCATATTAAGCTAGTGTGAATTTTTCATTTTTTTTTGAAAAAGCATATAATTGTGGATCGATTTAAGCAAGACAAAATAGCTAGAAACAAGGCTAAAATGTAACTAAACCTAGACATGCAGTTTGGAGCTATATATTTTACAGAATACTTCTATCACCCAAAATAACACAGGTAAAATATATAGCATTTATTAAGCCATATAACTATTTATTACCTTTTATCTTTCTTTTAAATTACATGAGCTAGCATGTAAATAAAGAGATCCAAAGCTACTCTATTTGAATCTACTGAATAGAACAAAACTAACCCAAGTGGGTTTATATTTTTCTAACATGCATGCAGTGATTTACTAGGTTTTTAACAAGTTATCTAACCTATTTAATTGCATAAATCAAAACCTATGGCAAAACACATATTCCGTGAGTGCATGAGTTACCACTGGATAGATCTACTCAAGAGGAAGATAACAAAATAATTTTCAAATTTTGTGTCATTGTTATACATTTTTTGGTGTATTAAGCAAGACCACAACTATTTTCAAAAAACAGTGACCAAAATATAGACTCATCATGCAAGGGTCTCCCTGAAGCTTTTCTTATCGAACAACTATACCCAACACTTTTATGAAATACCCCTACCCTTCTATCTTTCCCACAAAACAACCCTTCTTCTATCTTGGCACAGAACAGGGTCTGGCTCATTAGTTGGAGACTTCGATCGGCGGGGTCTCGGCCTGCTGTGGTGGATAGGAGGGGGAAGGGAGCACCGGAACCGGGAGCTCCAGTGGTTCCATTTGAGGGATTTGTCGAGGAAGATGGTGGGTGAAAGGTGGAGTTTGATGGGGAGGTTAGAAGCTTGTCAATTGAGGCGAAGGCAACCTCTCGTAGCGAGATTTTTGGTGGAGATGTGGCCAGACGAGTGGAGGGAGAGGTAGAGGCACGGTAGGAAAGGCTTTGAGCGCAATAAATTTCTTTAAGAGTGCCTAGGCATGGTGAATTTAGTTGGGAAGGTAGAGTAAAGTTACTGTATTGTATTCATGACGAGAGAAAATTGGGTGAAGCACCCATGGTTTTGGCGAGCAAGCTTAGTGGTTTTGCATGGCAAGGGGCAAGGTTGCGAGCTTCAGCATTAGAACGTGGCTTGGCGTAGAAGAAAGGGGTCGCGTGGGCTGCCAGGTGCCCCGGTTGGACACGTATCTACTTATTAGTCTGAATTTGTACTGATTTAGTTAACCCGTTCAGCATTAGAGCCACATATTTGCACCCATAACAAACCTACCCATAACTCCCAAAAACCATGCATAAGTTACACTAACAATCTATACCGAAGTTGTAGAGGGATGTAAGGACTACAACATTTAGTAAGGGTGCTCAGGCTAAAACGAAAAAGGTCTAGAAGAACCCTGGGCTCGAAGATTAGCAAAAACCATGTTTTCTGAAAATCAGGTACATAACTTCGGATTATTATGTTATTCCGGACGAGTTGGCCCATCTAGACTTTGGCACAAAAGAAGCTATATTTAAAAGGCCAAAGGATTCTGAAAATCATCTGAAGGCGCTGTACATGAAGGGACATATCAATGGGAAGCCAGTTTCGAGGATGCTTGTTGATACCGGGGCAATTGTCAATTTGATGCCCTATTCTATGTTCAAGAAGCTTGGTGGATTAGATGATGAGCTGATTAAGACTAACATGACTATCAGTGGTGTGGGAGGAGGCGAGCCTATGAGTGCTAAGGGCGTTGCTTCTATGGAGCTCACCATTAGGAGTAAGGTGTTGGCTACTGCTTTCTTTGTCGTCGAGACCGAAGGTAACTTCAATTTAATATTGGGTCGTGATTGGATTCATGCAAATAGATGTGTACCTTCTAGTTTGCATCAATTTCTCATTCAATGGGTTGACGAAGATATTGAGGTTGTACATGGAGACACATCGGCTTGTATTGCAATGGCTGATGGTTCTACCATGTCTATGCATGATCATGTCAAGTGCTTGACAGGTTTAGACATTTCTGACTATGAGATGATCAGCTGTACTAGAGATGGTTTTGTGCCTGCTGTTCTAAAGCCGGTTGAGTATCGGCTAAACCATTTGTTGTGAATCAATGAATAATTCAGAATGGTTGCAGCAGAGATTTGAACACTATCTGGCACAAAAGAACGATATGTGTGAGGCCACTGAAGACTTTGATGACATGAGTAAATTAGGACAGGGCTTTACATCGGCTGATCCTTTAGAGGAAATTGATATTGGTGATGGCACTGTCTACGCCCTCCAATTGTGTTTTGGTAATTAATGATAACCATATTGGACTAACTATTTCATTGAGGATATGAGAATAGGTTAGTCCCGTGAGATGATTGAACTTCAACGGTTATTTAACGATGGATATGTATGTTGGAACCAAGGAAGCTCAAGGCAAAGGTAAAAGATAGGATATTTTCTTTTACCGGTCATGAGGTGTTTAGAGAAGATTTTTGACCGGATTGGTAGGCTAGATAGCCGTACTATCAAGAGGGGTCAATTTCATTTGCATGACGAGTTTCTAGTGCCACTTTGCTCAAATGGTTGCATTGCATGCATGAGAGCTAACATCGTTGAGAAAGTGGGAAATAAAAAGAGAAAAGATCATGTGCTGAATGTGGTACTGCGGACGGTCCGCAGGCTACAGGCGGACAGTCCGCGTGTGGCGGACAGTCCGGCCGGTAGCAAGCGGACGGTCCGCATTTCAACTATCTTTCTGAGAAAATGACTAAGTGTTGGAAGGGTCTGCCGAGACTTTGAAGGCGGACGGTCCGCTGGGAATGGCGGACGGTCCGCCTGTCATTTTCTGTGAAGCGGACCGTAGGTGGCGGACCGTTTACGCAGGAACGTGTTCTGGGGGTTCCAGGCCTCTTTTATATGGCGGACGGTCCGCAGTTAACCTTGGTGGGTCCTTAGTCGCGTGGAGAGTTGAGCTTCTAACTCTGAGGCGGACGGTCCGGCCTGAGGGGGCAGACGGTCCGCCAGCTGCGTAACGGTAATCTCTGACACGTTTGACTTTTGGAAAGTAGCCGTTGAGGCTTAGGCGGACGGTCCGCCAAGTGGGTAGCGGACGGTCCACCAGTCCTCTGTTCTCACGGGATTTGAAGGTAACGGCTAGTCTTGAGGGGGTGGAGTATATATACTCCACCCACGGGGGAGGAAGGGCTCTCTTGGCACTTCTGAAGCATAATTGACATACTTGAGCCTTCTTCCACCTCTCACTCACTCCTATTGCTTAGAGTTGCATCCTTGTGAGTATGAGAGAGTTCTAGTGCATTGCATCAAGAGTTTGAGCTTTGGGGCACTAGAAGTTCATCAAGCAAGCGTCATCGACTTGTTACTCTTGGAGGTTGCCGCCTCCTAGACGGCTTGGTGGTTGTGGCCGGTTGAAGCACTTCAAAGAAGATTGTGAAGTTGCTCCCGCCTTGATTATGAGAGGTTTGTGCTCACCTCACCGGAGTGGGAAGAGCAACACTAGTGGAATCGAGGTTTGGAGAGGTTCATTGATTCAGGCCGGCTCATACATCAAGCGACGTCTTGATAGAGGAGCGGTTGAAGCTTTGGATCCACCTCAACGTGGATTAGGGGTGACCGGCAAGTCATCGATACCATGGGATAAAATTCATCTCTCTTGTTCAGTTATTTCTTTGCTCTACTTGTTTACCACATTTAATTTGAGCAACTTACTTTCCTAGAGATTGATTTGTATCTTGTCACCCTAGGTTGCAAACCTTGACATAGGCATAGACTTGGTAGAAATAGGTTTCACCTTGTGTTACTAATAAAACTTGTTGAGTTTTGTGATTGAAGTTTAAAACCGCCTATTCACCCCCCTCTAGTCGGTATCCTAGATCCTACAAGTGGTATCAGAGCCGAGGACTCCATATTTGAAGGATTTAACCATCCCGGAGTAGGATAAAATGGGTGAAGAAAAGCCAATCAACCTCAACAATGTGGGGAAACCACCATTCTTTGATGGGAACAACTATGATTATTGGAAGACAAGAATGAGGGTTCATCTCAATGCAATGAACAAGAGAATTTGGGAAATAGTGGATGATGGTTTTGTCATTCTTGATAAAGCCAACAAAACTCCTAGAGATGAAGCAAATGAGTCACTCAATGATCAAGCAATGAATGTGCTTTATGAGGCTCTCTCCATTAGTGAGTTCAACCGTGTGAAGAATATTGAAACCGCTCAAGATATTTGGTTGAAGCTCATGGAAATTCATGAGGGAACATCCACGGTGAAAGAAGCAAAGCTATATGTATACAAAGGAAAATTCAATGAGTTTGTCATGAACATTGATGAAGATGTGTCCACCATGTTCAACCGGTTGAATGAGACTGTGAATGAGCTCAAAGGTCTTGGATTTGATGTCCCGGATCAAGACTTCTCTCACAAGTTCCTTAGGTGTCTCCCCGAAAAATATGACACTATTGTGACACTAGTTGTGAGATCCGACTTGAAGAAACTTACACCCACCGAGGTGCTTGGTGAAGTACTTACTCATGATATCTTCAAGAAGTCTCAAAGGGAAGCTCATGGACTAGCAAATGATGACAACAAGAAGAACATTGCTCTCAAGGCCAAGTCAACCAAAGAAACCAATGATGATGAAGGAGGAAATGAGGTTGAATCCGATGAAAAAATGGCTCTCTTTGTGAAGAGATTCAATAGAATCATGAAGAAGAACTATGACAAGAAAGGTCAATCCTCAAAGAAAAATCCTTTTGAAGACAAGAAGTGTTATGAGTGTGATGAAATTGGGCACATAGCTATCAATTGCCCAAACAAGAAGAAGAAGGACAAGAAGAAGAAGGACAAGAAGAAGAGGAAATTCTTCAAGAAGAAGAAGAATGGTCAAGCATACTATGTGGAGTGGGATTCCGATGATAGCTCCGACTCGGATAATGATTCTAATGAACTATTGCGCAAGAAGAGTGAAAAGATATCAGACTTGAAGAGAAAATACTTCTCTCTTCAAGAACTCCATGAGGAGCTAAAGACTTCTCATGAAAATCTTAAGGACTCTCATGACAAGGTTAAAACCTCAAATGAGATACTTAAGGAAAAGCATGAGGAGCTTAAGGAAGCTCATCACACTCTCCTTGCACAAGAGTCCATGAAACCTAAGTATGACTCATGTGCTAAATGTGAAAAGCTTGAAAGTCTATCTAGTGCTCCTAGTTCTTCTAACCCATCTTGTAGCACAAGTGATGGCTCTTGCTCAAGTGATGGATTTTCTTGTGATGCTTCTCTTGTATTGGAAAATGAATCCTTGAAGAAGGAGATTGATTGCTTATCCAAGGATCTTACTAAATGGTTTGGTAGCCATGTAAGATTCAATCATTGTTGGACAAATCAAAAGTTCACCTTGAACCGGAATTGCATTGGATATTTGCCCAAGAAAGGGGAAAAGGCTTTCACCCCCGTAGTGAATGAGTTTGTCAAGTCAAAGGTACTTCGTAATGAAGAAGAAACTCATATGTCTTGTCATATTTGCAAGAAGAAAGTTGACATTAATCACCAATGCAAGAGCAAGAAGCCCGTATCCTTTGATGCATCCTATGTTCTTAAGAAAAATAAAAAAGGTGGAGTTTGTGCTAAGTTTGTTGGTCTCCCTGTTAGTGGCACTAAGAAGAAAGCCATATGGGTGCCTAAGGTTTTGGTGACTAACATCCAAGGACCCAAGCAAATTTGGGTACCTAAAAGCAAGTGAATTCCTTTTGTAGGTGGATTACAAGGCCGGAGGTAAACATTGGGTGGTTGATAGTGGATGCTCTCAACACATGACCGGCGAAGCAAAGATCTTTACTACTCTTGACAAAGAATCCGACTATGATGATATCACCTTCGGTGACAATGGCAAGGGTGAAGTAAAGGGATTGGGCAAGATCACTATCTCTAATGAGTATTCTCTCTCAAATGTGTTGTTAGTTGACTCTCTCAAGTTTAATTTATTATCGGTATCTCAACTTTGTGATCTTGGTTATAAGTGCTCTTTCACTAGTGAGACATTTGAGGTAACTAGTAAAGATGAAAGCATTAGCATATTCAAGGGGTTTAGGCATGAGAGCTTATATTTGGTGGATTTCTCATCTAGTCATGCCAAGTTGACCACTTGTTTGTTCTCCAAATCATCTATGGGTTGGTTATGGCATAGAAGACTAGCTCATGTTGGAATGAAGCAACTCAACCGACTATTGAAGCATGATCTAGTAGAAGGCTTAAAGAATGTAAAGTTTGACAAGGACAAATTGTGTAGTGCTTGTCAAGCCGGCAAACAAGTGTCAAATTCTCATCCTAGCAAGAGTGTCACGTCAACCACAAGACCTTTGAAATTATTGCATATGGATTTATTTGGTCCTACAACCTATAGAAGCATTGGTGGGAATTGCTATTGTCTTGTGATTGTTGATGACTATTCAAGATACACATGGGTATTCTTTCTTCATGACAAGGCCGACACTTGTGATATATTCAAGAACTTTATAACAAGGGCCGAAAATGAGTTTGAGCATAAATTGAAGAAAGTAAGAAGTGACAATGGTAGTGAGTTCAACAACACAAGAGTTAAAGAATTTTGTAATGAGAAGGGAATCAAGCATGAATTCCCAACCAAGTATACACCGAAGCAAAATGGTCTTGTTGAGAGGAAGAATAGAACCTTGATTGATATGGCAAGGTCAATGCTTTCGGAGTACAATGTTTCGGATTCTTTTTGGGCCGAAGCAATCAATACCGCTTGTCATGCATCAAATAGGCTTTATTGTCATAGATTCTTCAACAAGACACCATATGAACTTCTCATTGGAAGAAAGCCAAATATTTTATATTTTAGGGTCTTTGGTTGCAAATGCTATATCTTGAGGAAAGGCACTAGACTATCAAAGTTTGAAAGCAAATGTGATGAAGGATTTCTTCTTGGATATTCATTTTGTAGCAAGGCTTATAGAGTGTATAACAAGTCCAAGGGATTTGTGGAAGAAGCCTATGATGTTGAATTTGATGAAACAAATGGCTCACAAGAAGAGAAAGAAAATCTAGAAGATGTGAGAAATGATGAGTTGAGGGAAGCCATGAAGACCATGTCTATTGGAGATATTAGACCTAGAACAGAAGAAGATAATGATAATGGTCCATCAATCTCTATTGGAGTGAATCCCTCTACGTCAACCACAAGTGATAATGTTCAATCTCAAGATGATGGTGAAGCAAGTGATGTCAATGCAACTTCATCTAGTGAGCAAGTTGTCACTACTATACAACCCTCAACCTCTACACAAGAATCTATTGATCAACCAAGAGTTCATCATGCCATCGCCAAAGATCACCCCATTGATCAAATTGTGGGTGACATTAGTAAGGGTGTTCAAACTCGATCTCGTGTTGCTTCATTTTGTGAACACTTCTCTTTTGTATCTTGTGTTGAACCTAACCGTGTAGATGAAGCACTAAATGATCCGGATTGGGTGAATGCTATGCATGAAGAACTGAATAATTTCACCCGGAACAAGGTTTGGGAGCTAGTAGAGAGACCCAAGAATCATAATGTGATTGGTACAAAATGGGTATTCCGGAACAAGCAAAATGAAGATGGGATTGTTGTGAGAAACAAGGCAAGATTGGTTGCTCAAGGGTATACTCAAGTTGAAGGCTTGGATTTTGGTGAAACATTTGCTCCCGTGGCAAGATTGGAAGCTATAAGAATCTTATTGGCCTATGCTTGCTCTCACAATATCAAGCTATATCAAATGGATGTCAAAAGTGCTTTCTTAAATGGCAAGATTAGTGAACTAGTATATGTTGAACAACCTCCCGGTTTTGAAGATCTTGACAAGCCTAATCATGTATACAAGCTCTCTAAAGCTCTCTATGGGTTGAAGCAAGCACCTCGTGCTTGGTATGAAAGGCTTAGGGACTTTCTCATTTCTAGGGGATTCAAAATTGGAAAGGTTGATAATACCTTGTTCACTAAGAAGATTGGAAATGACATATTCATATGTCAAATTTATGTTGATGACATCATATTTGGTTCAACCAATGAAGATTATTGCAAGGAATTCGGTGATATGATGTCAAGTGAATTTAAAATGTCTATGATTGGTGAATTGAGCTTCTTCCATGGTCTTCAAATCAAGCAAATAAGGGAAGGCACATTTGTTTGCCAATCTAAATATGTGAAGGATCTATTGAAAAGGTTTGGTATGGAAGATGCTAAACCTATCAAGACTCCTATGGCTACTAATGGACATCTTGATCTTGATGAGGGAGGTAAACCGGTAGATCCTAAACTTTATAGATCCATGATTGGTAGTTTGCTTTATCTTACCGCATCTAGGCCCGATATTATGTTTAGTGTGTGCATGTGTGCAAGGTTTCAAGCCGCACCTAAAGAATGTCACTTGACCGCCGTCAAGCGCATCCTAAGATATTTGAAGTATTCTCCTAATATTGGTCTTTGGTATCCCAAGGGTGCTCATTTTGATTTGGTTGGGTATTCGGACTCGGATTATGCGGGATGCAAGGTTGATAGGAAGAGCACATCCAGTGGTTGTCAATTTCTTGGAAGATCTCTTGTTTCTTGGTCTTCAAAGAAACAAAATTCAGTGGCTCTCTCTACCGCCGAAGCGGAATATATCTCGGCGGGAAGTTGTTGTGCTCAATTATTGTGGATGAAGCAAACTCTTCTTGATTTTGGAGTGGATTTCAAGAATATACCTCTCTTATGTGATAATGAAAGTGCCGTGAAGATAGCTAACAATCCGGTTCAACATTCTAGAACCAAACATATTGATATACGGCATCACTTTCTTAGGGATCATGTGAGCAAGGGAGATATTATAATTGATGGAATTAGCACCAAGGATCAATTGGTGGATATCTTTACCAAGCAATTGGATGAGCAAAGGTTTTGTTACTTGAGAAATGAGCTTAATGTCATTGACTTCTCCAATGTGGCTTGAAACTAGGCTCACATGTTTGTTGCTTATCTAACTCTATTTTTATGCAATTTATTTGTGCATTTTCATCTAGTATTCATTTCATTGCATAAATTCCATGATTCTTGGTCAAAAGTTCTCTCAAGATCTTATTGGTAATCACATACATCTCAGTGGAATCATTGTGAAAATATTTGAGAAGAAATCCAAGAAAGAAATTCAACAAGTGACAAAAGACAGCAGTTCTCGGGCTGGAATTTCTGGTATAGCAGACCGTCCGCCACATATGGACCGGACCGTCCGCGAGTCGCGGACCATCCGCAAGGATAGGGCGGACCTTCCGCAGGTATTGGGGTATATTCTTCAGAATATTGTTTTGGATCTGGAAAATCGGAAAATCAGGACAGAGGCGGACCGTCCGCGCCCTTATGGCGGACCGTCCGCGACGGTCGGGCGGAAGTGGACCCGCGCCGGACCGAAGGGGTATACGGAGAGGAACCCATCTCTTTCTCAGAGCTGTCGCTGACTCTCTCTCTCATTCTCTTTCTCCTCCAAAGCAAAGGTCAAGGACACTTTTAGGGAGAGATCTTGGCGCATCCCCGGACCAACCGGAGCTCATCCCCCGGACCTTCCGCGCCTCAAGGATCATGTCTTCTCGGTATTTAGTCAAAACCCTAAGTGATTCTCAATGGTTTTCATTTATGTTCTTGGTTAGGGTTTCTTATGGGGATTTCAATTTCAACCATGGATTTGAGAAATTAGTTGGTGGAATATGTTGAGCAAGTCAAGGGGATGTCATGGCTATGATTTGGTGCAGTTTTGTTGGCTATACTTAGAGATCGGGCATTGGATTAGGGGATGGTTACTGTGCTGGTCGCGGTCTCCAGGTGACCTGCGGACCGTCCGCCGGACCCTGGCGGACAGTCCGCCTGTCATCTGTGACAGCGACCAAAACAGCAACCTATATGATTGTTGGTTTTTCAATTCTAAATATTGTCACTTATAATTGAAATGCATTATGGCAGTGCTGGTGGTCGTTCCAAGAAGATTATGACATCAAAGAAAAAGAAGGGGAGTTCATCCAAAAGGCCTAGGGCAAATGATTCTGACTCAGGGGATGACTATATGCCTAGTGACTCTGAAAATATGCAGACCGATGTTGAGTTAGAGGCAGAGGAGGCCGAAGATGAACTGATTGATGAGACTATAAATCTTGCAGGGAGACAGTGGAGCCAAAATTCATACAGAGATGCTAGGGCTCCTTATCAATATGACTTGCCCCGTGATACTTCAAACTTATTCTTTCATACTCAGGTGCAGGAAGATGCATTTTATGGTCACATAGTTCACAAGAATGTGTACAAGCATCAAACCATTGACTTATTTTACATGGCTAATCAACCTGTGATGAGTAGTCTTGTTCCAAAACTTGAGCATCTTGGCTTGAGGCAGTTTATGGAGCACAGGTGTGAATGGAATGAGGCTGTCATCCGTCAGTTCTATGCCACAGCTGAAGTGAACATGGAGGAGAAGAAGCTTGAATGGATGACAGGCACAAACAGGTACTCTGCTACCTTTGCTGAGTTTGCAGCAGCAAATGAGCTTAACTATGATTTCATTACTGGGGAAGATAGTTTTGACATATCTGAAGAGTTGTACTTGGACCTTCATAGTATCACTCCGTTCTATGAGCCTGCAAGAACCCATATTCATAGAGTGTACTGCAAGACTACAGGGCTAAGGCACCATCCAGCTGTGCTAAACAAGATTGCTAGGGTCACTGTTCTTCCCAAGAGTGGCTATAAGGATGCTTTCATTGGATGGGCACCAAATTTTGTGAAGCATGTCATGTCAAATCAGAAGATGGATGTGGTGACTCTCATCATGTATCAAATTAATGAAAAGAAAACCAACTATGAGATCAACCTTTACCATGCTCCCTATATCATGTCACTCATTCTTGCCAAGACTAAGTTCAAAGGACCATGCAATGTGAAGCATCTCCCATTCAGGCCCTTCAAGAATGACAGAGTGTTTCTTGAGAGGGAGGTGACTGAGTATCTAGATATGGATGCCAATGAGGCTTGGGAGGAATATGTACCTGCTAAGCAAGGGGGAGCACATGCTGCTCAAGAAGCCGATGCACAGGCTATGCCACCTCCACCTCCTCCACAGCAGCCACAGTGGGCACCTCCAGCTGGATATTTTGGTCCATACTTCGCTTCTATGCAGCAGTCCATGATCAATCAATTTGAGCAGATACAGATGGGTTTCAACACCCACTTTGAGGCATATGGACAGCAGATGAATGCCAATCTTGAGAACATGCAGACTCGCCTTGATAGCCAGCATCAGCAGCTTATGGAGAGGCAGCAGCAGCTTGAGACTCGCTTTGACAACTTCCACACTACCTTCTCAGGCTTTGCTGATCACTTTTATTCAATCTATCCGGCTCCAGTGCCTCCTCCAGAGTTTCACCCTCACCAGCCATTTTATCCTACTCCGCCGCCGCCTTAGGATGACTAGGACCCTCTTTTGGTCCTTGGTGACAAAGGGGGAGAAGAATTTGGAGTGATTCCTTGAAGATTCATGGAGATAGGGGGAGCTTTGGGCTTGGGATCATGGAAACATTGCATATGCATGTTTAATTTTCGCTTTGCATGAACTACTTGTGTGCTTGTAATATCTTATGCTTTGTGGTGTGGAACTAGAACTTGTGTTTGAACCTTGTTGGATGTAATTGCATTTCTTTAGCTTAATATGGCTTGTTCTAGTTCTTGTGGTTTTTCGAGGCTAACCCTTTATCTCTTATGTTCATTGAATATTATATATATCTTGTGTAGCCTCGATTGCCTTTTTGTAGGGGAAACTCCGGAATTTTCTTATCTAATGCATATGAAGATATTCAAAATGCAAAATTATATGCACATATGTAGGGGGAGTTCTTCTCTACAAAATGAATTTTGAGTTCTTTTATCCATTCATAAATATTGGTTTCATTGAAATGGGTAAGCGTTCTCAAAGTTCAAAAACCTTCTCTTATCACTCCTTTCAATGGTTGTCATCAATTACCAAAAGGGGGAGATTGAAAGCATCTAGACCCTCAATTGTGTTTTGGTAATTAATGATAACCATATTGGACTAACTATTTCATTGAGGATATGAGAATAGGTTAGTCCCGTGAGATGATTGAGCTTCAACGGTTATTTAACGATGGATATGTATGTTGGAACCAAGGAAGCTCAAGGCAAAGGTAAAAGATAGGATATTTTCTTTTACCGGTCATGAGGTGTTTAGAGAAGATTTTTGACCGGATTGGTAGGCTAGATAGCCGTACTATCAAGAGGGGTCAATTTCATTTGCATGACGAGTTTCTAGTGCCACTTTGCTCAAATGGTTGCATTGCATGCATGAGAGCTAACACCGTTGAGAAAGTGGGAAAGAAAAAGAGAAAAGATTGTGTGCTGAATGTGGTAGTGCAGACGGTCCGCAGGCTACAGGCGGACATTCCGCGTGTGGCGGACAGTCCGGCCGGTAGCAAGTGGACGGTCCGCATATCAACTAACTTTCTGAGAAATTGACTAAGTATTG
>CM014277.1:23898942-23912350 GCA_004135705.1 Alloteropsis semialata | reverse complement strand
TCGGTATCCTAGATCCTACAACTATACCTAGGCCGATGTTTGTAAATAAAATTTTGAAAGCTGAATTAATCGAGCTATTGAAAGAGTATATTGATTGTTTTGCATGGAATTATCAAGAGATGCCTGATTTAAGCCGCGAGTTAGTTGAACATCGGCTTAATTCTAGTTTGAGTATGTTGATTGTTTTGCATGGAATTATCAAGAGATGCCTGATTTAAGCCGCGAGTTAGTTGAACATCGGCTTAATTCTAGTTTTAAGCCTTTTAAACAAACTGCTAGGTGTTTCAATCCTAATATGTATGACCAGATTAAAGAAGAAATTAATCAACTGTTGAATGCGAATTTTATTAGGCCTTGTCGTTATGCTGAATGGTTATCTAATATTGTGCCAGTTGAGAAGAAGGATTCTGGTAAGCTCAGAGTTTGCATTGATTTTAGAAATCTTAATAGAGCTACTCCTAAAGATGAATATCCTATGCCTATAGCCGACATGCTTATTAATGATGCTTCTGGACATAAAGTTATTAGTTTTCTTGATGGTAATGCTGGTTACAATCAAATATTCATGGCCGAAGAGGATATATCCAAAACGGCTTTCATATGTCCAGGTTTTGTTGGTTTGTTTGAGTGGGTAGTCATGACCTTTGGTTTAAAAAATGCTGGTGCTACTTACCAAAGGGCAATGAATTTAATTTTTCATGATTTGCTTGGCTTAATCATAGAAGTTTATATCGATGATATTGTTGTTAAATCGGCTGGTTTAAAACCTCATTTAGCTGATTTAAGGCTTGCTTTTGAGAGAATACGTCGATATGGATTAAAGATGAACCCACTTAAATGTGCATTTGGTGTGTCGGCTGAAAAGTTTTTAGGCTTTATTATTCATGAAAAGGGCATAGAGATAGATCCTAAGAAAATTGATATTATCAAGAAGATTAAAGCTCCTACATGTAAGAAAGATTTGCAGAAGTTCCTAGGCAAGGTAAATTATTTGAGAAGATTTATGTAATTTGTCTGGGAAGGTCAATGCTTTTACTCCTATTCTTCGGTTAAAAGATGAAGCCGAATTTACTTGGGGGGCAAAACAGCAAGAAGCTTTGAAGAAGATTAAATATTACTTGTCTTCACCGCCGGTCATGAAAGCTCCTAGGAGAGGATTTCCATTCAAATTATATGTGGCTGCTGAAGATCAAGTAATTGGGGCTGTTTTGACTCAAGAAACTGAAGGAAAGGAACATATTATTACCTATGCAAGTCGTCGACTATTGGATGCCGAAACGAGCTATATATTTATTGAAAAGTTTTGCTTATCATTATATTATGCTTGTACCAAGATGAGGCATTATTTGTTATCCAATACTTGCATAGTGGCTTGTCAAACCAATACCATTAAATATATGTTACATAGGCCAATTTTAAGTGGAAAAATTGGTAAATGGGCATATGTTCTCATTGAATATGAATTGGCTTATGAACCTTTGAAATCTATGAAAGGTCAAATTGTTGCGGATTTTATTTTTGAGCATAGCATTAATGATAATAATTTAGATATCGGTTATATTACTTTTACTCCATGAAAATTGCATTTTGATGGATCGGTTTGTAAGAGCGGTTGTGGTATTGGTATTGTTTTTATATCACCAAGTGGTGCTGAATTTGAGGCTCTTAACCGATTAGAAAATGATTGTACTAATAATCAAGCCGAATATGAAGCTTTATTGTTCGGGCTAGAAATTTTGCATGACATGGGAGTAAAACATATGGAAGCATTTGGTGATTCTCTGCTGGTTGTACAGCAAATTAATAAAGTATACCAATGTTTTGATGGATTTTTAAATGCATATCTTGATAAATGCTTAGACATGATTGCTCAATTTGATGAATTCTTAATTTATCATGTTTCAAGAGATGAGAATCCAAGGGCAAATGCTCTGGCTCAGCAAACGTCTGGCTATGATATTCAGAGAAGAAATTTTTATGAAAGAAAGCCGA
This sequence comes from Alloteropsis semialata, assembly GCA_004135705.1. NCBI lineage: Eukaryota > Viridiplantae > Streptophyta > Magnoliopsida > Poales > Poaceae > Alloteropsis > Alloteropsis semialata. The sequence goes on along the minus strand of CM014277.1, from coordinate 23,910,358 downwards.
CACTTTGCATAGCCGAGTCTTCTGCCCAGGAAGAACCGGTTTCACCGGATTCAGAAACCGGTGCCACCGGAAATTCCGGTAAAACTGCTTCCAGAACCGGTGAAACCGGTTCGTCCGTTGACAGTAGCACTTCGGCCAATGGGCAGTCTAAAATTGATAAGGACGAAGTTGCTGATTAGAGAATGCCCATTATTGAATATTTGCAGAATCCTAGTCATAAAGTTGACAGAAAAGTCCGACGGTGGGCATTTAAATTTATTTTGGTTGATGGTGAATTATATCGTCGGACAGCTGAAGATTTATTGTTGAAATGTTTGGATTCTGATCAAGCTAAGGTTGCAATGGGTGAAGTTCATGAAGGAATTTGTGGTACACATCAATCGGCTCCTAAGATGAAGTGGCTTTTAAGAAGAGCTTGTTTTTATTGGCCTAATATGATAGCTGATTGTTTTCGATACTACAAAGGTTGTGAAGAGTGTCAGATGGTTCCAGCAGCTTTATTACATCCTATTATCAAACCTTGGCCTTTTCGAGGATGGGGATTGGATTTTGTTGGGCAGATTCATCCTCCTTCATCAAAGGGACATCGCTTCGTGTTAGTGGCTACTGATTATTTTACAAAGTGGACCGAAGCTGTACCTTTGAAGAATATGACACATCGGGAGGTAATTGAGTTTATTACTGAACATATTATCCATAGATTTGGCATTCCATAAACTTTGACTACTGATCAAGGTACTTCATTTATATCAAAGGAAGTTCGTGAGTTTGTTGATATGTATGGTGTTAAATTGCTCAATTCATCTCCGTACTATGCTCAGGCTAATAATCAAGCCGAGTCTAGTAATAAGATCTTGATCAAGTTAATTAAAAAGAAAATAGAGGAGAATCCTAGGAGGTGGCATGAGGTTTTATCTGAAACTTTGTGGGCTCATCGTATATCTAGACATGGTGCTACTAAGGTTACTCCTTTTGAGCTTGTGTATGGTCAAGAAGGTGTTTTACCTGTTGAAGTGAATTTGAATGCTTATCGGTTGGCTAAGCAAATAATCTTAATGCCGTTGATTATCATGACTTGATGATGGACAATATTGATGAGGTGACCGACAAGCGATTAAAGGCTTTGAAGGAAATTGAGAGGAAAAATTCGAGTTGCTAAGGCCTATAACAAGAAGTTGGGAAGGTCCATACAAGGTGATTAAGGTGATCTTCGGTAATTCTTATATGGTGGAGACTTTGCAAGGTCAGCGGCTGCCAAGAGCTCTCAATGGAAGGTATTTGAAGAAGTATTATCCAAGTATATGGCAAGAAGCTTAAATTACGTGGCCGATAATCTTGAATATCGCCCTTAGAATAAAATGGCCGATGGATTTTGTTTAAACATCGCCCTCAGGAATATTTTCTTGTGCTAAAGTGTTTTCTGGTACGCAAGCTTTACCAAAAAACAGGGGGCATATGTTGGCGATCAAAATTGGCACAAGACAGCAAGACAGGAAGAACCGGTGGAACCGGTCTAGCTCACTGTTACCCATCTGAGAGGGCAAACCGGTCGAACCGGTTTGGGAACCGGTAGAACCGGTTTTCCCCGAGTTCTAGTAGGTTTGGACTCTTTTTATAGATCCGAGTTGTAATAGGACTTTTCTTGCGGGGCACGTCCTCCCCACCCTATAAATATGAAGGACCACGGCCGATTGAGTATCAATCCAATCGATCAAACATTTATTACCTTTACTTTTTGATCATCTCTAAACCCTAGCTTTTCCAACCCTAATTGCTGTTCGTTCTTCGTCTCTACGGCGTTTGACGGCGTTCTGAGTGGCCTGCCGATCTCAGAGCAACCCTAGGCGCGCCTGCCCTGACGGGGTCCCTCCCGGGCCGGCGATCTTAGGTCTACGCAGCAACCCCTGAAGAACCGGTTTCGCCGGATCCCAAAACCGGTTTCACCGGTTTCGCCTGGATGTGCTGCAGTCGATCGATCCGTTGCGGATCCGCGTGTTCTAGTGCAATTCAGTGTGTTGACCGTAAAATACGTCAACAATTACCATGTATGTTTTTAGGCAAAGGAAGTTTTGAACCTTGCTGAAAGACAGCTAGTTGGATTATTTTCTGGGAATATTTAATAAAAACAACGAGCACAACAGAAGCACAGGAATTTTAAGATGTTAGAATGAGATTACAACTAAAAAATGACTCACCTCATCTGTGCTCAAATGGCCAGCATTGGCTGTGGGATTACCAAGACATTTTCTGCGGATCCGTGCCTGTGCGTCAATTGTGAATTTGGACTTCTCCCGTGCGGGGGAAGAAGCATCCGATCACTGAAAAGGCCGGGGCCCAGGCCAGCCCAGCCCATCCGGAAATTTAAGCCCAATCAGCCCAGCTCATCCGGAAATGTTAAGAGTGAGATTAAGATTACAACTAAAAAATGACTCGCCTCATCTGTGCTCAACGCGCAACGCTACGGCGGCGGCGCGGCTCGGCGGGCGCGACGATGGCGGCGCCGACGCAGGATGCCTCATCCGACCAGAACGAGAGCGCGGCGGCGAGGATTAGCACGTCGTTGAACCGTTGAACGCGGCCGGGACGTCCCGGACGTCGCCGGTGCGGCCCGCCGAAGTGGAGGAAGAGCCAGGCGCCGTCGTGGGAGCCAAAGCAGCGCGACCCGCGCGGGGTGATGTCGAGGTAGTCATGGACGCGGCAGCTGCTGAGGAAGCAGGCGGCGGCGCGGGCGGAGCCATCCTCGGGGTAGGGGGCGGGGAGGAGGTGCCCCGGGAGCACGCACGGCGGCTTCGGGGTAGAGCTGAGGGCGAACGCCGCGTGCCACAAGCGGCAGACGAGGCGCGCACGGTGGCGATCGACCGGACACGGGACGCGGCCGAGGATCTCGAGCAGGTGCCAGGTAGTCGGCGGCGAGGTCCGCCCAGGACCACGGCGCTAGTGGGGGCGCGGCCTGGGGATGGCAGGGTGGGAGGCGGGAGCTGGGAGCCGGGGACAGGAGGAGGCGAGTCGAGTGTTGCGGTGGAGTTGCTGCCGCGGTGGCGGTGCCTCCTCGCCGGCGTGTGCTTGCGGTGGCGAAGTGGGGTGGGACCGTGGGACTGGGAGAGGAATAGAGGATGGCGTTGGAGCTTGGAGGCGGTGAGGAATTCGGATCCGCCTTTGTTCTAGAAGCCTCGGCTGCTACAAGGCCAAAAACTTGGCCCCACGTGGCAGTGGCTGCGAGCTCCCAGCAGTACATCTCGTTCCAAAACTTGTGCCAGCCAAGCTGTGTGCCAGTCTCTCGCTGGCGTTGCTGCCGCGGGGAAACTGCAAAAGGGTAGTATTGCTTGGGCCGCATTTGGTCGGGCAACAAGTCCGTATGCTCACATTAGGGGGAAAAAAATCCATTTGATCTGTGACAAAGAAACCCCCAAAAGTTTGCTAGAAAATGTGATCCCGTACAAGAAGTGTACTGTATAGAATTAGCAAAAAGGACACTGGCAGTTAACTACTCGTGTACTGCAAAAACCATTCGTGGTGCGTCAGTGGTAAGATACCGAAACTAAGGGCCTGTTTAGTTGGGAAAGTTTGAAAAAGTTTGGAAAGAAAGTTATCATTGGGAAGCGTGATCTGTGAGAGGAGGCACGGTTGTCAGTGTAAAAAAAGTTACCACTTTTTGGTAACTTTCACCGAACTAAACAGGGCCTAAGATAAATCTTTACTCTGCACAGCTGCGTTTTGCACACGAAGCTCAGCAGAATGCAGTTTGAAATGCAACGTTACCAACGTACGTAAAGGACTCGTGAATGCGTGTGCGTCATTTGTGAAATCTGCATTCAGGCTTAGAAAAGCAAGGGTCAAAGGCTACCCTACTCCAGATCAGAACAGAGAGCTCACAGAGGAGAAAACAGTTTCTGATTTTATGTCATAGGTAGCCGGCATCTTAAAACTGTTGAACAAACATGCAAATCCAATTCCATGCTAGGCACTGCATTCGCAATAAGATGCCATGAACAAGTAAAGTATGTTCACCCTGCGTTCAGTTAACAAAAGCAGACAGAATACCACAATGAACTGAGAAGTAGCATCCAGGTTCAGCAAAATTTAACACGAGTGATTTCAACAACTTCCTCACTCTGAATTTTCACAATCAGAAACTGCCTCAGCGTGTATACTAGCATCACTTCAGTTCATCCTCCTTGCAATTTCAATTCCAAGCTATATGGAAAGGTGAAAAAAACCAGAGCACTAACAAACACATTTTCAGACTAGACGAGTTTGGATACTGCAAGATCTGCACAATGTGCTTCCCATTCCATGCACATCTTCAGACAATTCCATGAAATCGGACAGACAAAACATAAAAACACAGAAAGTAGTGAGACAAACGTAACAATAAAATGCACACAGATCTTGAAAACTGATCACTGCAATTTTAAGGCGGCTTCCCTAGCTTCAGTGCCAGTCTTACAGACCAAGCCATAACATTATGCTAGGCTAATAAAGAATTATCACATTGTGACTAGAAGGCAGATAGAAAATTTGGATAACCTGATTTTAGAAATGAACCCTTGCTTTCTTAATTTCTTATTATGGTCAAATTTGGATTTTAGGCATGATATGAAATTTCCAAAATGAATACCACGTAACATGTTCTGTGCAGAATCAGCAAAACTAAGCATGATATTTACCAGATAGCATTATGAGATGCAAAAACTGCCCGAACTATCTTTCCCTTAGCTGAAACAAGATCAATATGCAGATAGACAGATAGCAAATTAGTATAAATCTATCTACTGCTAAATCAGATGTCAAAGTGCGTATTCAGAGAAATGAAGAGTTTGAAATGAAAATCTGTCAACACATGAGAAGGGGTACTCAGTCAACTGCAGGATCAGCATTCAGGCATAGAACCTCAGCGCCTGCAACTTTAGATCGAAACAGAGAACATGTACTGAAATAAGTTTCAGTACTGCATGATCTTCAGAACACAGCAGAAATCAGACTTCAGATGTCATGCAAAGTCAATTTTTGCATGGGGTATGAATCAATCTCAAACAGGGCTAAACATATTGTCCTTTCCCTGAACATTGCAGCAGAGAAGTACCAAATCACACAAGTTCAGCTTCCTAGCATTTCCAATTCAATGCTGTATTGAGAATTTGAGATAAGGAACCACCAGAGCACTGACAAACATATTTTCGAACTGAATTGTACAAACATAAAAAATCCGATATACTATCTGTTCTGTAATCAGTTAACAAAACTGACCGGAAACAACAAGCCACTGGAAATGGGTAGTAATATGAAGGTTCAGCAATTGAAGCGGTACATTGTCATTTCGACAACTATCTGACTCTGAATACTGCAAACAGAAACTGCCTCACTCTGAATATTGCAATCGGAAACTAGCTAGCACAGCACGTAAACTAACATGATCTCGGACAAATCAACTCAAGGATCATAGGGTAGCCGAAAACCTGTTGCCACATCAAGGGAGAAGCCAAGCCGGAGCAGAGTGGTCCGTGGGCTGTGGCATCGGGAAGCAGCGCTGTGCACGGCCATCTCCGAACCGCCACTTGCCGTTGTCGCTGCAGGGGTACCGCCTCGCATTGCCGACGCCGAAGATCACTTGCGCGTCGTAGAACTCCCCATCATCCAAGAAGTAGATGCCGTCCTTGAGGCCCGGGTGCTGATCCACCTCGTAGGATCTGGAGCAGCCATGCCCGAGGAACAGAATACGGCCACCCAGCGTGTCCAGCTCGCTCCATGCCAAGGGGCCGGCCTCCCGGAACACCATGAACTTGGACGTCGGCTGGTTAGGCTGAGGCGTGAACTTCGGCGTAGCGAGCGTGGAGGAGATGGTCGTAGCGGCCGGGGAATTGGAATTGGCGCGTATCCCAGTTTGCTAAGTCGCCGTCATTCTGATGCTCGATCATCGGCTGGCAAACGCGGATGTGGTTAGCCTGGGTGAGCATGTGGAAGGCTCCGTTGCGGTAGACGGTGTCGTCCACAAACAAGGCGGCGGCGGCGTCTTCTTCTGGTGGCACAAGTTCGCGTGCCAGCGCCCACCCCCTGCGCCACAACGCAAGGCCGAGACGCAGCACTGGCACGGCGTTGGGAGCGTGGCCCGGCAAGAGTATGTCGACGATGGCGGCGCCGATGCAGCTTGCGTCGTCCGGCGAGGTCGAGAGCGCAGCGGCGAGAATGACCATGTTGTTGGAGTGGGAAAATTCAGAAGGGAACATATGTTCTGAGAAACCATTATCGCAGCCGTTGTTTTCTGCTCTAAGATTCGTGCGCTGTACTATTTGCATATGTATTCCTTCTGTATTCCTCCTTTCATAATCGCGTATTCCCAAAACATTTTTGAGGGAATGTATTCCCAAAACATTATTCTCTCTCGTCCCACACGTCGCAGTCGTTTCCGCTACTCCTCCGCCGGCGTCGAGAACCCCCGACCCCTCCTCCGCCGGCGGCGAGTTCCGCTGCCCCCTCCTCCGCCGTCGGCGTCGTTTTTTCCTCCTCCGGCGCCTGCGTCGATTTCCGCCGCCCCCTCCTCCGATGCGGGCGTCGATTTTCCCCTCAGCCGCCGCCGGCGTCGAGTTCCGCCCCCACTCCTCTGCCGTCGGCGTCATTTTTCCCTCCTCCGTCACCTGCCTCGATTTCCGCCGCCCCCTCCTCCGATGCGGGCGTCGATTTTCCCCTCAGCCGCCGCCGGCGTCGAGTTCCGCCCCCACTCCTCTGCCGTCGGCGTCATTTTTCCCCTCCTCCGCCGCCGCCATCGAGTTTTCCCCTCATCTGCTCGCACTTCATCCTTTTCCCTTTATGAGTATCACTGCTATGTCTCCCTTGTGGCGGAATTGTTTTTGACAAGGACATCATTATGTTTTTCACCTGAGCCTGATAAGGATGCACATTGTTTTGTTGCTGTGTCAATTATGATCACTTTCCTCAGGTATTTTAGTGCTAAATCATAGTTGTAGCGTCATTTTGAACAAGATGTTAAGATACTGACAAACATATATTGCGAAATTAGTAATCATATACTATATCACTCCTGATGTTTAGTAAGATTTTACCGAGACTATTTATGCATACTACTAAATTGAGCTTCGACCCAGCATAACATTCATGGAACTAGTGGATATCACATTTTGGTGGGTCAAATTATGTGCCACGTGCAGAGCTAGGTGCTCATATATCAATTATGATGTTCCATAAGACTTCACCAAGCCTATTTATGTTTTAACAGTAAAAGAAAAAATCATTGTGTACACGTTCTATTCAAGTGTCCTGCTTGTGCAAATTGTTGTTTGTGTAATCTTTTACCAGAACCAGACCTTGCAACAAAGAGGAAAAGAAACCTGATGTTCATTGCATTTATTAGCCTTAAGATGTGTTCAGAACCCCTAATTCCTCTTATCTACTTGGATCCTGTTTGATTGTTCACTTATGCATTTTTGTCAGTTGCTTGTATTTAGCGCAAATGCTTTAGTCAACAGTTGTAGTTTATTTTACTATTAATTTTCTTTACTCAAGTCTAATATTTGCTGAATGGTTTGGTAAGTAGTACTGTTCCAAAGTTTATCCCTGTTAGCAGCCATATTTCACATTCTGAACATGTTTAAGATCAATAAAATTTGTTGGTATGAGCAATATTTCTTTTTCTAATACTTTCAGAATAGCCGCAAGAAACATATATCAGCTGCACTCAGTCACAAATAATGAAGAGTATTTTCTTTGTTCTAATTCCTTTTCATCAATTACTTATCATGCACATATTAGTTTGTTGCTGTTATTTGTCACTAAGAAGAATTTCCTCCATTATATGCTGGTTATAACTGCACATTTTACTCTTTGGAGCAATCATTTCTTGCATATTTTTGCAATTCTTTTGCTTTTGCGTTTACTATCATTCCATCCGTTTTTGGGAAAATTTGTGTTAATAGCCGCAAGAATCATATATCATAGTCGAAATCAATGCAGTGTATATTCTTTTTTCTAATTCCTTTTCATCAATTACTTGTCATGCACATAGTAACTTCTTGCTGTTATGTCTCACACTCTCACGAAGAACAATTTTCGGCTATGTGATAAATCATCCCTTTTCTGCTCCAGGTATTTGGCCAATGGATATGGAGACGATGTTTTGAACCAATATGTATCAGAGGTGGTTGATTACTTGCAAACAGCTTATACATAAAAAGCTAATGATGTACCAAAGCTTCACTGCAGTTTGTATGACAAAAAATTTAATTTCGGTATAATAAGTTTCATTAATGAAACATGAATCTGGCTGCAAGCTTTTGGCTAAGTACAGAGCACCCGATGCACAAATTTCGTGGGTTTAAGATATTCCCAAGTACACATGGATCAAGTCTGTTGCAGAGCTCTAGTTAAGCATACTATAGAATGTTCAAACAGTTCTTATTAACTGGTGTCAGGAACTTTTTTATTTGCATCCATCACCCATAAGCATTTTGTCAGGCACAGATTTCATTCAGGCTTTTGTTTTTGCAATGCCTTTTCATATCCATCTTCAGAAACAGCACACCAATGGCCGTTGGAATGCAGTTCTGCATCTGCAGTTATGCAAGTGTATGTTGCTTTACTGCCAATCGGCTACTATTGGCTCTCTGGAAGTTGATCTTTAGATTTGTTGCCTGTCGCTGTTTGTTAAGGATCGACAGATTGTCAATTTGGAGTCAGAATTATTGAAGTTGCAGGAATCTATTATTGTACATGCCCCTCCAATCACGACAGCTGAAGAATCTCCCAAGAAGACGGCCGAGTTTCTGCAATTTTTTTTTTTGTTTTGTTTTCTTAGTTGTAGCCTTCCTTTATAGTTGATGGGGACATATTCTTCAGCGATCCCACTTATGCTCTGCACTACTTGTAAGCGATCTATAAACATACACGTTTAAAATATTGTTAAAATGTATATAGCATGTGTTTATATCTTTGGTATCTCAGACCTTGTGTATTTAAACATTTCGTAGTTGCACTGATAATCAGTGTATCAAATTTCTAATTAATATGCTTAGTGTTTATTCTCAACTAAATCTTTTTAGTGCTTACATTTTATCATCACATTTGTTATTATTTTCGCATTTTTCGACACTTGACGTTCTATGACTCTAATGATGCTTAAGGTGAGTACTTAGTAATTCCTACTTCTGCCCTTAAATATGAGGCAATTTTGGTTTGTTCTAAGTCAAACTATTCCAAATTCAACCAAATTAAATTTATAAAAAGTAGTATGTTATGATATTAAATGAGCGTAATTGGATCACTATTCTCATTTTTCATAAACCTAAAGTAGTAGACACGCTGATTTTATAAATAAAGTGTCGAAACTCATACTCAAATGTTTAGTCAAATTTGAAGTTGCAGTAATCAGTAATGCAATTTTCTTAAAAGTTGCATGGACTATTTTATATTTAGGGCGTGTTTGGATCCGCTCCGCTCCACGTTTTTTAGCTCTGCTCCAACAATTCCAAGCCAAACACCATCAGCTCCACGTTTTGCAGCTCCACGAAAAACGTGAATCTGGAGGCCAACTCCACGTTTTTTGTGGAGCTCCTCAAGAGGTGCTCCACGTTTTGCAACTCCACGGTGGATCTGCTCTATGGTAGAGTTGGTGGAGTGGAGTTGCGTGAATCTGATCCAAACACGGCCTTAATATATTTGGACTTGTTATGCAATTGTTTATACAAATGGATCCATATCTTAACTCATGCAATTTGGCCATGGTGTGAGCAAAGGAATACAAGATACTAAGGGGGTGTTTAGTTCCTCCTCCATTTTGCAAAATGCCTCATTTTGCCAAATGCACGCTTCTCAATGCATTTTTTTCTCTCTGTGCACGCGGCCCGATGCGCACCCATTGTGCACGTGTCGGGGGGAGGCTCTCGAAGGACGTGGGCGGGGGCGGGGGCACGTCCATGGCGTCGCAGGGTGGGGTGGGAGCTGGGAGGAGGAGGACTTTGCTCTGCTGCCCGGAACGGGGCGGGGCTGGGCTGGTGGAAGAAGAAGAAGGGAAGGCGGTGGCCAATTCGGTGGGAGGGCCTCCCCTTTTGCTGTGGAAGAGAGAAGCCAGCTGTCTCGTAGCTGGGACAGACGTGCGTGCGTGTGGCAGTCGGCAGCAGGCTTGCCGAGGAAAGTCGCTCGCTACTTTTCATCGGCCGTGGAGGAGATGTTGGTTAGGCCGGCGATCGGGCCGAACCCTCAGCCTGCGATGCCCACTCTAGGCCCAATGATCAATGCCGTAAACATGGCATTGCAATTTCAACCAAACACGAACAAAACTGCGTTCTGCAACCAGTAAAGTTCAAAGAGTATGAATTGCAAATTTAACGACACATGCCAATCGTTGTGGAACCAGCATTCAGGCTAAGAATTCTTATCTCTCATCACCTAATTTCGATCAGACACAGTGAACTCCATGACAGGATGAGTTTGGCTACAGCAAGTTCTTTAGGTGACGACGTGATGACATTTCAGATTGCAAGAAAATTTCCTTCGTTCAAGTTATGAAATCTGGTATACAAGGACCTTGTTTGGTTTTCTAGCATCTAGCATTGCTAGGAGGGAATCTTTCTTGCATGGAGTACTAAATGAAGTCTATTTGCAAAACCTCTTCACGGATGAGCGTAACTTTTCGAGATGAATCTAATGAGCCTAATTAATCGATGATTGGCCACAGTTATGCTACAGTAACCATCCTCTAATCATCCTCTAATAATGCGGTCAAAGGCCTCATTAGATTCTTCAGGGTTCCTAGTGCAGGGGTTCTGGAGTTAGTTTTGTAAAATACCTTTATTTAATACCTTTAATTAGTGGTCAAAGTTGTGACCAGTATCTAGCGCTGGAAAACCAAACAGGGCCAAGCAAACAGAACAAACACTGAAGATTAGTAAGAAGTACAACAATTAGGTGCACACAGGTCCTGTTGTGCAGTAGTTACTGCAATGCAGTGCACTGGCAATGAGGCTTTCCTTGCCTCAGAGTTCAGACCACACAGTGGTGTTGCAACAGAATTATCAACAATCATCATATCATGACAAAACTACTAACAATCTAAAAGAGTTAAGGGCGCCAAACTAATTCAGTATCCTACAATTTCCATTTCAGGATGTACTGAGACAAGGAAACTGAACTGCACAAACATGCAAAGCCAGTTCCACTTATGCTCTGCATTCAATTAACAAAAGTGTGGCAGGTTCAGCACTTGAAACAGCAAGAGTGTGGTAAAAAACATATGCTAGACTGATATGTTATAGAGTTCTAAAAAAAAGACGGATATGTTATAGAGTTCTCAAAAAAAAAGACTGATATGTTATAGCAAATTTTTTTAGTGCCGTGAAATGGGTGTTTCCCTAGCTTCAGAGCTTACATCGCACCATAGAGTTGTTCAGAACACACTAGTTCAGCAAGA
>CM014277.1:23850021-23897942 GCA_004135705.1 Alloteropsis semialata | reverse complement strand
ATTCATGCATCTCATGCATACTTTTGCCTCTCGCTTAGATCACCCCATCGTTGACGGTGTTTACGAGTTGGAGGTCGAGCGCGAGGGTGATCAAGCTGCGGCGGAGCTGAACTTGATGGTTGCTCAAGGCCCGGACCAAAGTCCGGAAGGGCCCAAGGCCACCGGAGATCAAGAAGGCAAGCCCCGGAGCATGACCCACTGTGAAACTAACTCGCTTTGCTTGCGCCTTACTTTTGTGCATTTAAGTTTGAGGAGTTGATTGAAACCCTAGTTGCATGATCCCTAGGTACCTATGTCCTACTACTAGTATGGGTAGGTCGGTTAGAATGCTATGCTTAATTAGAACCGGTAGAAGTCGAGTGATCGCTTGGTCATTCGCGAGATATAAGTTTTATTTTATATCAGTTACGAGGATCGGCAAGCGGGGCTTGTGCGATATCCATGTTTGGTTGAATGTCCCGCTTGCACAGAAAATAGTGGGCTAAGGCTTTGAGTGTGTGGCCTTGTTGGTCAAGCTTTTGAAGGTACTAATCGTATGCCGGAAAATATGGTAAACTGGTAAACCTAGTACTTGATTCAAACTGACGTCTGACGGGTTTTATCACTCCCTTGGGCGAGGGGTTGTGGCGGGTGTAGCAGTGGCCGCGGCACAGGTTGCCTGGGGCACCTGGGGTCCGTTGGGGCGTGCACTCGGGCGGAGTGGTCCCCGATGGCAGATGGCAGGGAGAGATGGGAAAGGTTGCCCCATGAGGTCCTGGGTGTCTCTCGCGGGTCATGCGATTAGGTTGTTCCATGCATGGTTAAAATCAACTCGAGTTGTCCGTCCTTCGCGGTTACATGAAGCTGCTTGATCGCTCGTTGCACATCAATGTCCTTGGGCCAAAAGAGAGTAGAAGTAGAGTTAGATAAGTTACTAATGTTATGCTAATCAATTGCTTGGTTACACTGAGTGTCATTGGATAGATTGGCAAATGTAGTAATAATTAGTTCCCAACTTAAAATTTGGCTAAAATATTGAAAATAGGACTCCACTTGTAGACGCTTTTGGCAAAACAAACACCAGAGCCAAAAAGCCTTGCATGTCTAGAATTCATCCTTGGTCGGGTAAGTCTTGCTGAGTAATTAGTACTCAGCCTTGCTTGTGGCTTGTTTTTCAGACTTGGAGGTGGTGAGCTACGACCCTACTGCTGCTCTGACTTGGCCGTGCACGTTGCCTGACGGCTGGGTTCTGGAGCAGGTGCCGCCTGAGTCCGGCTCAGGCCGCGGTGTTTAGGTATTGTGCGAGGGCTCCGCATAATACCCTTTTGCTTCGATGTGTAGTCTTCCACTGTACAGAACTCTGGATTGTAATAACTAAAATCTATTTACTGTATTTGTATAATTATCCATGTGAACCTTGTGATGTAAAATATGTGATGAGTTGTACTGCCTGAGCCCATCTTCGCGTGGGACTGCTGCCATTTTGTTTCGGTCGAGAGAAAAATGTGGTGTAATCGGGAAGGTATCCGACGGATTGCACGATTAACTCGGTTTAGGGGCGTGGCGTACTGCTGTGATAGTGGTCCCATGCTTTTAAGCTGGATTAATTGGGGCGGTCTGCCACAATCTGTTTAAAGCTGCTATTCTCCCTGTCAGTTTCTGCACATCCCTTCTTGATGTTGGGCTTTTCATGTTTTTTATCGCATCTGCTTTTTCCGGGTTGGCCTCTATTCCCCTTCGTGACATGATGCATCCTAGTAACTTTCCCTTTTTGACTCTGAATGCACACTTGTCAGAGTTTAGCTTTAGCCCTGAGCTTCTCAAATTGGCGAATGTTTCGATCAGATCTGAGGGGTGGTCTTCTGCCCTTTTGCTCCTTACGACTACATCATCCACATAGATTGATATGTTTTTGTCTAGTTGGTCTGCGAATACCGTTGACGTCATCCTGACGAAAGTGTATCCTGCATTTCTCAGCCCCTCAGCCATTCTGATAAAACAGAATGTTCTGAAGGGGGTTGTGAAGCTTGTTTTTTCTTCATCTTCTTTCTTCATCCAAATTTGATGGTAACCGGAGAAACAATCAAAGAGTAAGAGTAGTTCACATCCTGCTATTGAGTCAACAAGTGCATCTATTCTTTGTAGTGGGAAGTCGTCTTTTGGACATGCTTTGTTCAATGTTGTGAAGTCTATGCACATTCTCATTTTTCCGTTCTTTTTGGGCATAAGAACTGTATTTGCAAGCCATTCTGGATACTGGACTGGCCTGATAACATTTGCTGTTAGGAGCCTTTGCACTTCTACCTTCGCTGCTATTATTCTGTCGGGAGACATCTTTCTTTGTTTCTGTTTCTTTGGTGGGTAGCTTGGGTCAACATTGAGGAAGTGTTCTGCTATATCTCGACTGACTCCTTTGAGGTCATTCGATGACCATGCAAAACATCACTGTTGTTGCTGAGGAGCTTGATTAGTCTTTTCTCTTCGTCAGGTGTTAACTCTGTTCCTATTATCACCATTTTGTCAGATGGGCACTGTTTCGTATCTCCCGAAGGGGTTGCTTTTTCTTTGATGATTTTCTCTTGCTTTTGTGATGTTTGTGCTGCTGCTTCCTCAATGACATGGATATGTTTGTGGTCTGAGTTCACATTTTCCTCTGCCCTTCGTGCTTCATCCTGATTGCCATACACTGTTATGACGCCATTGTGTGATGGCATTTTTATGCAAAGATAGCCGTTATAAATGACTGCCGAAAATTTGTTGATGAACCCTCGTCCGAAAATTGCGTTGTAAGGGTAATCGATGTCGACTACGTCGAATGTTATTTTCTCTGCTCTGTATTTTTCTGGGGATCCAAAGTATACCCATAGTGTTATCTTTTCTAGTGCTTCAATCCTCTTTCCCCCGAAGCCATATAGTGGTCTTTCTGCTTTTTCTAACTTGTCTGCGCCAATTTTCATGCTGTTGAATACGTATGAGAATAGTATGTCTTCTGAACTGCCTCCATCAACTAAGATTCTTGAGACTTTGTTTCCTCCAACGTAGTGTGTATTCTTTCCTATGTTTGTGTTGATTACGAAGGGGTCTTCGTGTGTCACACCAGGTTTCAAAACAAAACTAAGTGCTACCTATATGTATGCCAGGATCTAGTTTCATACATATAGTGACATCATAAGTGAATAACAGTAACAGTATCATGTAAATAAAGAGAGATTATCAGAGATATACGCTTAATCCTGGAAACGAAGGCTCCAAACTCGCAGGTAATCGACTGGGGGTTGCGTACGCCTAGAACTTCAACTTCAAAACAACTTCTTCCTCTGAGCAACATTGATTATAGCAAGGGTGAGTACATGTCGTACTCAGCAAGTGTAGAGCAAAAGCAAATGACATGCAAGGCTTAAACAAGAATAGGCTGGCAAATAATTGCATTAAGCATTTTAGTTGGTCAAATTTTAATTAGCAGCACAATTACTAAGTATAAGTATATACCAACCCAATTAAAGAACTGAGATACATAAATGCTCGTAAGTAACCACAATTTATTTCAACTTCAAGTTCAATTATCATGAGAGGGTCCAAGCCGCTCATAACCGTGAGCACGGCTGATATATCAGTTTTACACTCTGCAGAGGTTGTACACTTTCCCCACAAACAATGTTTCTCATATAGCCTGAGGTAGCTAGCCTCTTCAACACTTCCTTAGGTGAGGGGCCAGAGAACCATTACATGACCTTTACAAAGAATTATTAACATGAAACAACCCGCTAAGGTTTCAAGCCACAGCAGAGCATAACCTTTTCTAATCGCCGAGTTACTTACCAAAGCATACTCCCAAGAGATCCGGCTATACCCCGTCTATGCTTCCCCTCTTGCCCTTTCGGTAAGGTTATCACAAGTTAACTCTTCTAATTAATTAGTCATGACCAGAGCCCATTAGCTATGTGGTTGCACTGTTTTCTTGGGTGGTCACTCCATGTTCCAATTAAAATAATGATCTTATTTATCGTCCAATGAGCATAACACAAGTTCATATAGTTCAGCATTAATGATATCCATAACCCAAAGTTAAGCAACTAAGCAATGCTACCCAACAGTAATTAAATAACCCGGTTATGCAAGGGAAAAGGTAATCAAAACTAGTCAAGTCCTTAACATGGGTCCCATCATAATTATAAAAGCATGCAAGCATAGCATAACTATAAAGTGAGCATGTCATATGGTTATTAGGACTGAAAATATGATCAAGAATACACTTGCCTTAAATCCAGAGAATAATTGCTCAGATTAACCTTCAACTTTTGTTCTTCAATCTCTCGAACAACAATCCTTCTATTCGTAGCAATCAACGAGCACAAGCACACACTAACAAAGAGACAACAAGCACAACTAAGAACAATACACCAAACGAACAGAAAACAATAAAAGAACGCACAAAAAGGCGGGGCTTGATGCTAAGGTCACGAGGGCTCAGGAAACGACGATAGCGATGATAAAGACGAAAAGACAACTATCGTAACATTTATGTTATGAGAGCACAAGAGACTATATGCTTGGTTTATTTTAGCTTAATAAAATAATGTAAAGGATATTTCAGAAAATACCCTAAATTAGAATTATGTCATATTAGAGTTTATTTTATAAAACCGAGACAAGACTAAGTCAACTTTTATACATCTAAATGTTCATGTAGGAATTAGACCAATTAAACACTTAATTAGAAATAAAAACATGTGTGAACATCTAATCGTATAACTTCATGATTCGTGTTGAACTAACCATATTATTATTGGAAAGACATTAACGTTGAGATTAATCATATTAACAACAATTATAGAAAACTGATAGTTAACTCTAAATAGCTTTTAATTAGTTACATAGCAATTAATCAAATTAACTTGTCGAGATATAACCTAATTAACTTTTAATTCGAAAACTGGTGAATAAGTATTTAATCATATTAACAATTTAATAGATACTAGAAACAACAAACAAGATTATCATTGTTGCTAACGCATAGCTTGGACCCATATGAAACTAACGCAACAAAGACGACTCGGAAAGGAGCTAAAACGAGCGACGGTAAAGGTTTAGGGCAGAAACTTAATTATCTATAGATTTCAAGCACTAGGTGATAACTTTTGCAAGCTACTATAAATAGAGCTCACAAGAGAAGGCGATGGCTAATAAGGTTTGATTTGGTAAAAGATAGATTGAGAATGAATTTGGTGTCGTGAAGGGAAAACAAGGACTATTTCTCACCACGTTGAATGGCCGATAGTTTGCTTTCTATACTACACGAGGCTAACACTTGTTACTTGTTTCTTAAAGCTGCAAAACGTGAAGGCATAGATGCTAGCTAGCTTGATCGGTGGTAAAGGATTATGGCAGGGCAGGTTGCGTGGCCGAACACTATGGCAGCTACGACCTTCAGAACTTGGGACATCTACACAAGATAACAGAGCGGAAGATCAACAGAGAGAGACAGGAAGGCAGAGGCACGTGCTTACCAACTGCAAAGGACGACGTGCGGCGGCTGGATGACTGCCACCGGTGGCCGCTGAGGAGGTTCCAAGATCAGATGGCGGCTCGCGGCTTCGTCGGCGTTCGGGTACGCTGGAGTTGGCGTGGGTACGGTGAGATGCAAAACGAAAACAGCTAGCAAGAAACGAGTAAGGCCATATGATCTCACCTACAAACAATCGGCAATCGGAGCGAATCGACGAGATGGACATCAGTGGCGGCGCCGAAGCTGGGCAGAGGGACGGCGACGGCGAGCGCTACGTGAATAAAGACGGAGTCCTTAGGGATTCCCAAACTTGGGGCCTCCCTGTAAAGGAGTCAATGGTACATCGTTTCTGGGAGAGAGGTACTCTGTATATATGGGGAGAAAAACCCACCATCTCTCCATCCGTTAGCGATATGGGACTAATAGATGTTTAACTCCCTTCTAATGCTAAGGGGCCTAAGAGTTTCCACTACCACTAATGGGCTTGTGAAATTTGGCCCAATTAAGGAGGTGGGATGGATTTAGGATAACACGGGCTGGATCATGGGCCAAGGCTGTCCAAAAATATTTGTGTTTTTGGAATAATTAATTTCCTGGTAATAAATAATTCTAGAAAAGTCTAGAATTCATATTTAAACCATGAAAAATATTCCAAAAATTCCAAAATTCATGAGAAAAATCTCAGAGATAGAGTTAGATATGATGAACCCAAATAAAATATTTAGAGTTCATGAAAATATTTCTAGAAGCTTTGAGAAAAAGGATTTAGCTCTAGGAAGAATAGGAATAAATTCTAGAGAAGATCCGAAAAGAATCCAGAGGAACCTAATTGATATCTGAGAGGATTTGGGACGCTAAACACTAAACATTGAAGACACACCAAAGCAAGGACACAACAACCGCTCTTAAAGCCTATGTTGTTTTAATTTATTCAAGACACACTAATTTTCATATTCTAAATTCCCTGTAATAAAATATAAATCTTGGAAAATTTTAGAAATTCTCAAATCCTTTAGATATTTAATGTAATCTATTCACATCCCAAAATATGAAATTTTGGGGTGTGACATCGTGTGGGTAGTCAGCCAACTTTAGGTCTTGCTGGGTAAACGTTATTGGGATATGGCTGTAATCTGATTTTAACTGGGTTCCATCTGATACATGATTAACCCTTCGCTCCTAATCCTTTCTTTGCCTTTTTGATGTATGGATAGTTCCTACTGATCCGCCAGTGATAGGGAGAATGTTGTTTACTGCGAAGCCGTCGTTTTCTTGTTTTGGTGGTGGTGGGATTTGGTTGTCTTGGTTGTTTTGTTGCGAAGGACCTGCTTATGCACATCGCATTTGGTTCTGATTCGCTGCTTGGGATTGGTTTTGGTATTGATACTGTTGCGCGAAGGGTGTTTGTAGGTTGTACATAAGCGAAGGGTGTAGTGGGCCTATGCTGTAGTTTATGGGACAATATGGCTGGTGTAACCAGGAGTTATCTTGGCTTTCTGGTTTTGTTGTGTGGTTTACTTGCTTCGGCTTTTATTCTTCTTTTTTTTCTCGATCTTCTCCTTGTTTGCTATTGTGTATGGGCATGACTTTGTAGTGTGCCCTGCCCCTTTTCCATGATATGTGCACCAAAGGTCTTCTGGGTTTCTGTAGTTAGATCTCCCTCGGCTTCTTCCTTGACCTTCGCGGCCACCTCTTTGCGAGAAGTTGTTTCTTCCCCCTCAACCTCCTCTATGACTTTGCTCATTATTGTTGTCATAACTTGGTTGTCGCGGTTCAATTTCTGCGGCCATTGTGTCTGAGTGTTCTATTTGATTTATGAACCTTGTGTCATAATTTAGCCTTGGTTGAAAGTATTGTTCTGAGCGTACTGCGGCTACTCTTGCTTAGTTTTCTTGCCTCTGAACTGATCTCTTTCTTCTTGTCTCCTGCGAAGGTCTCTATCTGCGAATGAGTAGTTTGCCATAATTTCATATAGTTTGTCTAGTGTTTTTGGCCTTTTTCTTGCCAATTTTGTCGCACACTGGCCTATTGCTAATCCTTTGATTGCTGCTTCAATTGCTGTGGCTTCTGGTACATTTACTGCCTATGCCCTTAATGCCACAAACCTCCTCATGTATGCTTCTAGTGGTTCATCTTTCAATTGCTTGCAATTGAACAAGTCTGCTGCTCCCTTCAAGCTGTATTGGAATCCTTTGAAATTCTGAAGTATTAGGTTTTTCAGTCTTTCCCAGCTGTAAACAGATCCTGGTTCTAGGCTTGAGAACCATGCTTGCGCCACCCCCTTTGCGGCGATTGCAAATGATTTCGCCAATATCATTTCGTTTTCTCTAGCTGAAGTGACCGCGGCCTCATAGGCCATGAGGAATTGCCTTGGATCATTCTGGCCGTTGAAAGTTGGCAGTTTGTGCGGCTTAAAGCCCTTTGGCCATGACTGTACTTGGAGTGCCGCTGAGAGTGGAGACATGGGATCTATTATTTGCTGCACATAGCCGTTCTCGTTGGGGCCTTCGCGTTGTTGTGTTTGCTGGATTGTTTGCATAGTTTGTCTGGTTGGTAATATTCTCTCTGGCAGTTCTTGTTCTTGTGATTCTTCGTCACTTTGGAGTGCCAATATTTGTTCATCTAGTTTTGCTAGCAAATCTTCAGCTTCTAGCAGTTCTTGGTTGAATCTGGCTGCTTTCTTTTTAGCGTTCAGAGCTTCTATTGCTCTTCTCTTTTCTTCAACTTGCCTTTGCAGAGTTCTAGCTTTGAGATTTGGTTTCTCTCGTCTTGAGTTTGGGATGTTGAGGCGTTGGCTCCTGCTTTCTTTTTCTTCGCCGCCAGTGCAGCCTCTTTTGCGTTCCGTTCTTGTATCTGCTTTTGGATTGCTTCTTGCTGTTTTCTTGCGTTCAGCTCTATTCTAGTGCTGCGTCTAGCATCTGCGGAGTTGCTGTTCTCTGTGGCTGCGGCTGTTGTGTTTACTGGGCGGATTGGGAGGGTTTCTGACGCTTTTTGGTTTGGATCGATCGGATCTGGGACGGATTCATCTGCTGTCGTATTTGTCGGTGGCGGATTTCTTT
Organism: Alloteropsis semialata; assembly: GCA_004135705.1. Classification (NCBI taxonomy): domain Eukaryota; kingdom Viridiplantae; phylum Streptophyta; class Magnoliopsida; order Poales; family Poaceae; genus Alloteropsis; species Alloteropsis semialata. Next base: position 23,889,398 of record CM014277.1, on the reverse strand, counting down.
TTGGTGGAGGCATGGTGCTGTTCTTGGCCACTCTCTCGATCTAGTGTTGTTCGATCCCCACGGACGGCGCCACTGTTGGGATTTCGGGGAAATCCAACAGGTTGAGATCGAGAGAGAGCAGCGAGAAAGGGAGTGACACACGATAAACGACAGGCTCAATTTATATATTTATACGTGCTCGGAATTAGGTTACAAATCCTGGGCCAACTGCCTCTCGGGGCTCTCTTCCCCTCCTTTTATAGGCCGCCGGAGGGGCCTAGTTTACACTGAGTGCACTTACAACAACTACATTCCCAGCATATCCGAGGGCACAATGGTATTTCCTTGCTTTGTACCGGCCTCCGTGATTCCCGGGTCTTAACGCGCCCATGAAGATGTGCCACGCTCCCTGCTCATCCGTGCTAGCGGGCCGTCCCTGCCTCCAACCCTGCGTCTGGTCCCACACCGAGCGAACGGGTGGGCGCTCACCCCTTCGCTCCTCTTGCTCTCCCGAGCTCTTCGACCGAGTGACCTGAGTGAGGGAGAAAGCAAGAAATAATGCTAGTTCAAGCGAAGGGGTAACTTAGCCATCCCATCGCAGCTCTCGGGAGTTAGCCAAATTCATGACTCCCCAACACACCTCGTAGGATCTGGAGCAGCCATGCCCGAGGAACAGAATCCGGCCACCCAGCGTGTCCAGCTCGCTCCATGCCAAGGGGCCGACCTCCCGGAACGCCATGAACTTGGACGTCGGCTGGTTAGGCTGAGGCGTGAACCTCAGGACCAAGATCCACTACCCACGGGACTCGACGAGGTAGCGAGCGTGAGGAGATGGTCGTAGCGGCCGGGGAATTGGAATTGGCGCGTATCCCAGTTTGCTAAGTCGCCGTCATTCTGATGCTCGATCATCGGCTGGCAAACGCGGATGTGGTTAGCCTGGGTGAGCATGTGGAAGGCTCCGTTGCGGTAGACGGTGTCGTCCACAAACAAGGCGGCGGCGGCGTCTTCTTCTGGTGGCACAAGTTCGCGTGCCAGCGCCCACCCCCTGCGCCACAACGCAAGGCCGAGACGCAGCACTGGCACGGCGTTGGGAGCGTGGCCCGGCAAGAGTATGTCGACGATGGCGGCGCCGATGCAGCTCGCGTCGTCCGGCGAGGTCGAGAGCGCAGCGGCGAGAATGACCATGTTGTTGAAGTAGCCATCCCGAGTCAGGAGCACGCCCGGGAGGCGCTCGGCGTGCCCGGTGCGGACGTTGAGGGCAAAGTTGTTGCCGAGGGGCTGGCGCTCGCGGAGCCAGGCGCCGTCGCGTGGGGGCCGAAGCAGCGCGCCCCCGCGCGCGGGCCGATGGTGAGGTAGGGTGTTTAATTCAGCGAAAATTTTTGGTGAAAATTTTTACGAGAATCTTACCATCTAGGAGTATTAAATATAGACTAATAATAAAACTAATTATAGATCTCGCCTGAAAATCGCAAGACGAACGGTAATTAATCTATAATTAGTGGATGATTAGCGGATGGTACTGTAGCATCACTGTGGTAAATCATGACCTAACCAGGCTCATTAGATTCGTCTTACAAATTTACCTCGGGATTATGGAATGAGTTTTGTTATTAACACACATTTACTACTCTATGTATGTAAGATTCCCTTAGATGAAAAATTTTGCAAAATTGAAACCCCCGTAGCGGTGGACGCGGCTATTGCAGATGGCGCAAGCGAGGCGGGTGGAGCCGTCGTCCGGGAACGCCGCCGGGAGGAGGAGCCACGGGAGCGGGGGCTGGGCCTGGTGGCCGTGGAGCATGGCGCGCCACGCGCGGCACACGAGGGACATGCGGGCGCGGTCGAGGCCGCACGGGATGCGGCTCAGGATCCGGCGCTGGATGTCGGGGGGAGGCTCTCCAAGGACGTGGGCGGGGGCGGGGGCACGTCCATGGCGTCGCAGGGTGGGGTGGGAGCTGGGAGGAGGAGGACTTTGCTCTGCTGCCCGGAACGGGGCGGGGCTGGGCTGGTGGAAGAAGAAGGGAAGGCGGTGGCCAATTCGGTGGGAGGGCCTCCCCTTTTGTTGTGGAAGAGAGAAGCCAGCTGTCTCGTAGCTGGGACAGACGTGCGTGTGGCAGTCGGCAGCAGGCTTGCCGAGGAAGAACAAGTCGCTCGCTACTTTTTCATCGGCCGTGGAGGAGATGTTGGTTAGGCCGGCGATCGGGCCGAACCCTCAGCCTGCGATGCCCACTCTAGGCCCAATGATCAATGCCGTAAACATGGCATTGCAATTTCAACCAAACACGAACAAAACTGCGTTCTGCAACCAGTAAAGTTCAAAGAGTATGAATTGCAAATTTAACGACACATGCCAATCGTTGTGGAACCAGCATTCAGGCTAAGAATTCTTATCTCTCATCACCTAATTTCGATCAGACACAGTGAACTCCATGACAGGATGAGTTTGGCTACAGCAAGTTCTTTAGGTGACGACGTGATGACATTTCAGATTGCAAGAAAATTTCCTTCGTTCAAGTTATGAAATCTGGTATACAAGGACCTTGTTTAGTTTTCTAGCATCTAGCATTGCTAGGAGGGAATCTTTCTTGCATGGAGTACTAAATGAAGTCTATTTGCAAAACCTCTTCACGGATGAGCGTAACTTTTCGAGATGAATCTAATGAGCCTAATTAATCGATGATTGGCCACAGTTATGCTACAGTAACCATCCTCTAATCATCCTCTAATCATGCGGTCAAAGGCCTCATTAGATTCTTCAGGGTTCCTAGTGCAGGGGTTCTGGAGTTAGTTTTGTAAAATACCTTTATTTAATTACAGTAACTATTCTCTAATCATCCTCTAATCATGCGGTCAAAGGCCTCATTAGATTCTTCAGGGTTCCTAGTGCAGGGGTTCTGGAGTTAGTTTTGTAAAATACCTTTATTTAATACCTTTAATTAGTGGTCAAAGTTGTGACCAGTATCTAGCGCTGGAAAACCAAACAGGGCCAAGCAAACAGAACAAACACTGAAGATTAGTAAGAAGTACAACAATTAGGTGCACACAGGTCTTGTTGCGCAGTAGTTACTGCAATGCAGTGCACTGGCAATGAGGCTTTCCTTGCCTCAGAGTTCAGACCACACAGTGGTGTTGCAACAGAATTATCAACAATCATCATATCATGACAAAACTACTAACAATCTAAAAGAGTTAAGGGCGCCAAACTAATTCAGTATCCTACAATTTCCATTTCAGGATGTACTGAGACAAGGAAACTGAACTGCACAAACATGCAAAGCCAGTTCCACTTATGCTCTGCATTCAATTAACAAAAGTGTGGCAGGTTCAGCACTTGAAACAGCAAGAGTGTGGTAAAAAACATATGCTAGACTGATATGTTATAGAGTTCTAAAAAAAAGACGGATATGTTATAGAGTTCTCAAAAAAAAAGACTGATATGTTATAGCAAATTTTTTTAGTGCCGTGAAATGGGTGTTTCCCTAGCTTCAGAGCTTACATCGCACCATAGAGTTGTTCAGAACACACTAGTTCAGCAAGACAAATATATGCTCACACAGTATAAATGAGTTTTGGCTATCAAATCACACTAGTTCATCCAATCTATTGCAATTCGAGGTTGCATTGGGAAGAAGGAACAGTAACAAGAAAAATTTCAAACTGATTTCCACAAAAAAATGCAAATCCGTTTTAACATCTGATCTGCATTCAGTTAACAAAAAACTGAAAAATACCACAATGATCAGGGTCAAGGAGCACGGATGGACCAATTTAAGAAATCAATGTACTATATATATAAAACCAGAATGTTTATTTTTTGAAAAGAAAAATGACAGGAGCTCTGCCAGATCACTTAAGGTACATAGCAACAGGAGGGCGCCCTCTTGGACAATATTGTAAAAAAAGAGGAAAATTAGTAATCATAATTAATAAAAATCAAGTGCAATACAGATAATCTTGAGAAATCCATGAAAAGGGTGCTCTCAAAGCTTTAGAGTTCAAACCAGTGCAGAGCATTGTGCGACTAGATGACTACTATCATATTGTCAATATTGTAAATGACTTGGGGATTGAAGCTGAAGTACATTAGTTCAGATTCTGTGTAAGACAAGTTCCATGGCTAGACTTTATTGAGATAAGGAAAAACCAAAACGCTGACAAACACATTTCTGAACTGAATTGCATGAACCGATTCAATTTTTTCTCCGCATTATGTTAAAAAAAGATATTGCAAACAACATGGTACTGGAAATGGAAAGTAGCAGGCAGGTTCAGAAATAAAGCACTAATTGTGATTTCCACGTCTATCTGATTCAGAATACTGCAATAAGCAACTATCTTATTCTGAACATTGCAATCAGCAACAGCCTCACACTGAAAGTCTGAATATTGCAACCAGTAACAACGTCACATTGAGTATTACATTAATTCAGGTTCCGTTGAAAAACAGATCCATGCTTGACATTATTGGGATATGGAAAAAACAGAGCATTGACGGACGCATTTCTGAACTGAACTGCATTAACGTGCACATCCGATTAAATTTTTGTTCTGCATTCAGTTAAAAGAACGGTAGGAAACAACAGGCCCTGGAAATGGAAAGTACCATGCAGGTTACGAATTGAGAGGTACATTGAGAATTCGACATCTAAGATCTATCTTATTTCTGAATACTACAATCATCAATTATCTCATTATGAATATTGCAATCAGCAACAACTTCACTCTGAAATCTGAATATTGCAATCAGCAAAACAACCTTACTCTGGGTACCGCAATCAGTAACAATCTCATCATGAAAAATGCAATCAGAAACAAGATCAGCACGTCAATTAACACGATCTCGGACTAATCAACTCAAGGGAGAAGCCAAGCCGGAGCAGAGTGGTCGGAGGGATGTGGCATCGGGAAGCAGCGCTGTACACGGTCCTCTGACCACTTGCCGTTGTCGCTACAGGGATACTGCCTCACATTGCCGACGCCGAACATCACTTGCGTGTCGTAGAACTCCCCATCATCCAAGAAGTAGATGCCATCCTTGGAACCAGGGTGCTGACCCACCTCGTAGGATCTGGAGCAGCCATGCCCGACGAACAGCATCCGGCCACCCAGCGTGTCCAGCTCGATCCATGCCGCGGCGTAGGCGTCGGCGTCTGCGTCGGTGTCCGCCTCGGCCTCGGCGTCGTCCTCGGCGTTGGCCTCTCCCTCTTGGAACACCTTGAACATGGACGTCGGCTGGTTTGGTTCAGGCGTGATCCTCAGGACCAAGAGCAGCTCCCCGCGGGACTTGACGAGGTAGCGAGCGCGGACGAGCTGGTTGTCGATGCCATGAAACTGGAAGCGGCGCATCTTCCAGTTCACCGACAGGTCATGTTGATTTCGATGATCGATTCTCGGCCTGCAAACGCGGATGTGATTGCCCTGGGTGAGCATGTGGAAGGCTCCATTGTGGTAGACGACGTCCTCATTCCTCAAGGCGATTCCAGGTGGCGCCAGTTCGTTTGCCGACACCCACCCCTTGCGCCAGAACGCAACCAAGCGACACCGCAGTGGCTCGACGTTCGGAGATTGATACAGCATGGGTACGAGGATGATGGCGGCGCCGATGCAGCTCGGGTCATCCGGCGAGGCCGAGAGCGCAGCGGCGAGGATGACCACGTCGTGGACGTAAAAGGTGTGCCGAAACCGATCCCGGACGTCGATCGGGAGGCGCTCGACGTGCCCTGTGCGGACGTTGAGGGCATGGTTGCCGCGCGGCTCGCGGTCGCGGTAGTGGAGGAGGAGCCAGGCGCCGTCGTGGGAGCCGAAGCAGCGCGCCCCGGGCGGGGCGACGGTGAGGTAGTGGTGGACGCGGCTGCCGCAGATGGCGCAGGCGAGGCGGGTGGAGCCGTCGTCCGGGAGCGCCGTCGGGAGGAGGAGCCACGGGAGCGGGTGCTGGGCCTGGTGGCGCCGGACCACGCCGCGCCACGCGCGGCACACGAGGGAGATGCGGCCGCGGTCGACGCCGCAGGGGATGCGGCTCAGGATCAGGTCCTGGGTGTCGGCGTCGAGGTCCTCCAAGGACTTGGACCGAGGCGGAGGCGGGGGTGCGTCCATGGCGTCGCACGATGGTGTGGGAGGTGGGAGGACTTGCTGCTGCCCGGAGCGGGAGGAAGGAGGAGGAGGGAAGGCGGTGGCCAATTGGGTGCGAGGGGCGTTGCGCTGTGGCATTCGAATCCCCCCGGTCCTTTTGTTCTGGAAGCCGGCGGAAGCGAGGCCAGCTGTCTCCAGCAACCGACTTGTGAAGCCCTGAAGGCTGAAGCAATCAAGCAGGAGTAAGGAGGAAGAGAGGGGCCGAGGCCTGACCGCCTGAAGTTGCAAAGGCCTTGTTGCAGCCCATGGAAATGTTGGTTAGGCTTAGGCTAGGCTAGAAACACGGAATTCCGGCTCCAGCTCTCAAACTAAAATCACATAGACGGCAGCATCACGACAATCACTCCTGCTCTATGTTCATTCAGTTAGCAAAAACTGATCGGATACAAGATTACAGGTTCATCACTTGAGGCAGTACGTCCCTCGTTCGTACATGGAAAGGATGAAGGAGGGATTTCAGTAGCAATCTCACTGTTAGTTCAGTTTGCACTCAGCGACATCTTAGCATCCTTACCATCAGGCTTATTCAGGTATCGAGTTTGGATACTGCAAGAACCATTAAGGACAACATTTCTGCATCCAAATCCTCAACTCTGATGGACTGATACGCAGCCCAAAAAAAAATAGAAAGACACCAGAAACTAGACAATGGGACCTTGTTGCAGATCAGAGTTCAGACCACACCGTCACACCAAAGCATGCACGACAAGACTAATCAGCAATCATCATATAACGAGTTGACAACAACACCATTGATCTGATAAGCAATATGGGAATTACAGCCACACTGCAAATGAGACAATGAGTTAAGCATACTGAACCGCACTAATTCACTGATTCGGTCTTTCAGCAAATTCAGTTCAATGCTACACATTGCTGTGACATGGAAAAACCAAAACACCAACAAGCACACTTTCGAATTAGATTGCACGAACATGGAATTCCTGTTCCTGCTCTGCATTCACACTAAAATCCAAAAAATGGCAATCACTTCTGCTCGGCATTCACACTAAAATCCAAAAAATTGCAATCACTTCTGCTCGGCATTCACACTAAAATCCAAAAAATGGCAATCACTTCTGCTCTGCATTCAGTTAGCAAAAAACTGATCCAATACAGGTTCACTTCATGCAGTACGTCTGGTTCTTATATGGAAATGATGAAAACATATTTCAGAAACTATATCACTATTGAGAACTTAATATTGCAGTCAGCAACAATCTCAGCATGTCAACTAACATTAGCTTAGCATCCTTTCCATTTTGATTCCAAGCTGTACGGACTTAAGGAAAATCAGAGCACTATCAAAAAATATTGTCAAACTGAACTGCGCACACATGCAAACTCAATTCCATTCTGCTCTCCATTCAGTTAACAAAAGCCGATAGAATACTCACAATGCCTTGGGAAGTAATATGCAGGTTCAGTAATTGAAGCAGTACATTGCAATTTTGACAACTAACTCTGGATACTGCACACTCTGAATCAACTGACATGATCTCAGACTAATCAACTAATTAACATGATCTCAGACTAAGACAATCTGCACCCTCCAAAGCAAAATTTAGAGACTCTGTAAAATATTCTATCCTCTAAATCTAATTTCAATTGCAACGGTGGTCTGTAAAAAGTCCTGTATACGCCCACTACGCGGTGCATCCTGCGGCAGCGACCGCAGCGAGCAGCTCGCAGCGCGGCCAGCGACGCACGTGACGAAGTGAGCGCACTAGCGAGGAGGCTCTGCGGCCAGCGGGCACGCGGCCCAGCGGCGCGCGTAGCCAGCGGCCCACGACCACAAGAAGGCCGGCACGCAAGCCAGCAGCACGCGGTTCGCGGAGGACGAGAAGTCTCCAAATTTGAGGGAGAGAGGAGCGGGCCTAAAAAATAGAGGACGAGATACAGGGTACTGCTGCAGGACAATTTTGGGGATAAAACCTCTATATTTAGAGAAGAGGCTTGCTTAGAGGATACCGTTGCAAATAGTCTAATCAACTCAAGGACCCTCAGGGGAGAAGCCAAACTGGAGCAGAGTGGTCCGATGGGTCTGGCCTTGGGAAGGAGCGGTCGACACGGCCTTCTGACCACTTGCCGTTGTCGTTGCAGGGGTAGCGACCGTTGCCGTTGCCGAAGATGTCTGCATCGTCGTAGAACTTGCCATCATCCAGGAAGTAGATGCCGCTCTTGAAGCCCGGGTACTGATCCACCTCGTAGGATCTGGTGCAGCCATGGCCGACGAACAGCATCAGGCCACCCAGCGTGTCCAGCTCGCTCCACGACCATGGGTAGTCAGCCACTGGGAAGTCCGCGTCGGCGTCGGTGCCGGCGCTGGCGTCAGACGTCTTCCGTCTAGTCACCCGGAACACCTTGAACTTGGACGTCGGCTGATTCGGTTCAGGCGTGAACCTCACGACCATGAGCAGCTTCTCGCTGGTAACGATGAGGTAGCGATCGCGGACGTACTCGTCGCAGAAGCTTGTACGGGGACGGAAGCGGAATGTCCTCCATTGTGTGCTCAGATTGTTACCTTCATGCCGGACTGGCGTGGACGCGCGGACGTGTTCGCCATGGGTGACAAAAAGGAAGGTTCCACTATGGATGACCGTGACGTCCTCAGCTTGCAAGGCAGGGTCGTTATCTCCATTTGGCGTGAAATCAATGGCCTGCGGCCAACCCTTGCGCCAGAGCGCGACGCAGCGACGGCGTGGCGGGCCTGGCGGCACGGCGGCAACGGCGCCCGGGGCTGGGCTCTGCCAGGACGTGACGATGGCGGCGCCTACGCAGTTCTCGTCTTCCGGGGACGCCGAGAGCGCGGCGGCGTGAATGACCATTCTGTGGACGACGTGCGGGTCGCCCGGGCGCAGGAGCTCCCGCGGGAGGAAGACGACGTCGCCGGTGCGGACGTTGAAGAGCTCGTTGGTGCGCGTCTGGCGGCGGTGGAGCAAGAGCCAGGCGCCGTCGTGGGAGCCGAAGTAGCGCGCGTCGGGCGGGATGACGTTGAGGTGTTAGATTGATCTCAAGTGGGCTGGTCCAACGGCAGCCCATTAACCTCTTAATCGCGCCCTGATCGGGGGCGCCTAACCCTAATGGTTAGTGGGCCCCCGTCGCACTGCGCTATATTAAGAGGGGTGGGGGCTGGCAGGCTCTTGACACGAGGTTCGCCGCAGCCGTACTCCCCACCCCGACAAACCCTAGCTCTCCGATCAGAGAGGCGCAGCAGCGGCGGGATTGCTCCACCAACGGCTTCATCGCGACTTCTTCATCCTGCGACGCCGCTGCCATCGCCATGGCGAACAACGCCGCCGGGAACCCCGCCGCCACTGCCGATGGTCGATCTCTAAGACCCTCTGTTCCTCTCTGTTATTGTTAGTAGTTCTTGTATAGGATCTCTTTACTGTGTTTATCTCTTGTACCCGAATCGATCTACTGCTAGTTGGTTTGCAAGTTCTATCAATGGTATCAGTCGGGTACTAGTGAGTAGATCGGTTTTTTGGGAAAATCCCCTAGCACAAAAGCTCAGTGGCCGCCGAGCGACATGCTTCAAGTATCGTCCCGGGCCAAAACCAGATCAAGCACAACAAGAAGCACAGGGGGCCGCCGAGCGACATACCTTGAGTATCGTCCCGGGCCACACTCTCAGCAAGATCACAGAGCAAATCCAAAGGTTTCTACTCAACCCTAGACAAATGCACAGAGGGCCGCACCTGTATGCCGTTGCGCGAGACAGTGCGCCGGACCGAACCAAGGACGTGCGCGCGCACGCAGGGTTGCCGTCGCAACGCTGCTCGACGGCGGCGCGCTCCGGCGAACGCGCACACCGGCGAGAAGCACCGCGGCGGCTACCCGGACAGCAAGCAAGGTGCGGCGAGCGGCTGTGCGGCGAGAGGAGCTGCAGGCAGCGCCGGCTCGAGCGGCTGCGCGTCGTGGACGAGGTATCCGCGGCGGCAGTTTCGGGCGGGAGCGGCGCATGCGGGCGCAGAAGCAAGCTCGCGAGCGAGCGGCTGCGCAGGAAGGCGAGAGAGCAAGCTAAGGTCTCCGGCCGGTGCGCGCTCCGGTTTTTATCCGGGCGAAATCCGCGCTGAGCCACACGATCGGCATCTCCAAGAATCAACGGTCCGGATGCTCTGCCCGTTAGGGTTTCCCCAGCGCCGGATGGGCTGGGCCGCAAGCAGGCCGTGCGCGCGCGAATAGCTGTTGGGCCGCGCTGCGCGGAGCCGGGCCAACAAAGCGAGCGGGCCGCGGCGCTAGCTGGGCCCCTGGACCAAGAAAAGAGCAGGCCGGATCTGTTTTTTTTCCGGGCCGGTTTCTCTTTTGCAATAGTAACAGTATTGAATATTGCTTTCGAATTTTCAGCAGCAGTTAGACTAATTAATTTACACCAACGTGTTTATTTTTTAGAGAGCAAGATCAGCAAGTTATGTTTCTGAAAATAGCAAGTTATTTTTTATTATTCCGCTGCGCAAGTTATTATAGTTATTCTCTTATTAAATTGAACCAACGGAATATTTAATTTGAGAAGCCTAGATTTTTCAGCACAAGTATTTTGGTAATGTTGTTATTTTTTTACCAACGTTAATAATAGCAATATTACTGATCCATGTTTTACCAGTATTTATTCTATTCTGCCCAACGGTGATTAGAATAAGTGAAGCAAGTTATTTGTATGTCTTGATTTTGACCAACGTTAAATTAAGATGTGCAATTATTATGATTTTTCCTAGCTCAATTATTATGTTCTCACAAATGTGTCATGTTTCATTTCAGAACAAACAGCAAATGCTATACACTTAATCAGTGCAATCCCCAAGTTAACTGGCCAGAATTATGTTGCATGGCGTGAGGAGCTTGATTCAGCGCTAGCACTTGCAGAGATAGATTTGGCTCTCACTGAGCCACAACCCACTGAGCCAGAAGAGCCCGTGAGGGCTGAGAATGAGTCCGAGGCAGATTTTGCTACTCGGCAGTGGGATCATGCTCCCATAAGAGCAAAGTATGACCTAGACAAGCACAAGTGGGACAAATCAAACCGCAAGTGCAAAATTATCATCAGAAAGACAATTACAGAAAGCTTAAGGGGTGCCATCCCAGAGTGTGACACAGCTACAGAATATCTAGAAAAAGTGAAGAGCCAGTTTACTGGTTCAACCAAAGCTCATGCTTCCAACCTGATTCAGAAACTCACAACGATGAGATTTACTGGTGGAAGTGTGAGAGATCACATTCTGAGCATGGGTACTATGGCATCCAAGTTAGACAAGCTGAAGATGCCACTGGCAGATGGGTTCCTCATTCACTTGGCCCTGAACTCACTCCCAAAAGAGTATGAGACATTTGTTGTTAATTACAACACAAAGTCAGAGGAGTGGGACCTACAAAAGGTCATTGCCATGTGTGTACAAGAAGAAGAAAGGCTCAAGAAAGCAAAAGGAGAGGATACTCTCAATTTTGTGAAGGGCAAGCAACAGAACAAGAAGCAATTCTTCAACAAGAAAGCTTCAGATGCCTCTACTTCTCAGTATAAGGGAGGCAACTCTTCACAGTTCAGAGCACCCTCTAGACCAGCCGCCCAGCAGAAGGATTTGAACAAAGATCAGTGCAAGTGGTGTGAAGAAACTGGGCATTGGAAGCATGACTGCCCTAAGTTCATGAGGCACTGCCTGGAAAAAGGTGAGGACATTATTACATTTGTTGATGAGTCCTTATACATAAGTTATGACAGTTCCACATGGTGGATTGACTCAGGTGCAACTGTTCATGTTGCTAACTCTTTGCAGGGATTCCATGGAGGGAGAACCCTACAAAGAAGAGAAAGACAAATTAAGGTGGCCACTGGCGTTGAAGCAGAAGTTGAAGCCATAGGAAATCTTTCTCTAGTTCTAGCTAGTGGCTTCAAGCTTCAGTTACATGATGTCCTTTATGTTCCCTCATTAGCTAGAAATTTGATATCAGTTTCATGTTTGTCAGACTATGGTATTGATTGCCATTTTTCTAAGAATGAGTGTAAGCTACAGTTTAATAATAAATGTGTGGGTCTTGCCTTCCGACAAGACAAACTTTATTTATTATCTATGTCTGAGAATGTGAATGATGTAAGCAATAAGCATGCGAAAGTATTATCATTAGATGCAAGCAAGAAAAGAAAGAGAATTGATTCCTCATTGAAATTATGGCACTGTCATTTAGGCCATATTTCGAGGGGGAGAATAGAACGCTTAGTTAAAGAATCAATCCTCCCACCACTAGAATTTTCAGAGTTAGAGCAATGCGTTGATTGCATTAAAGGCAAGTTTGCAAAGATTATAAAGAAAGGAGCTAAGCGAAGCGGGGGAGTTTTGGAATTGATCCACACGGACATCTGTGGACCTTTTCCAGTAAAGTCTGTGGATGGTTTTGATTCATTCATCACATTCACAGATGACTACTCTCGTTATGGATATATTTATCCAATCAAAGAACGTTCGGAAGCGTTAGACAAGTTTAAGATATTTAAAGCTGAAGTAGAAAATCAACTCAAAAGAAAAATAAAGGTAGTAAGATCCGATCGTGGAGGGGAGTACTACGGTCGACATACCCCTTATGGACAAGTTCCTGGACCTTTTGCAAGGTTCCTACAGGAAAATGGCATAGTAGCCCAGTATTCAATGCCGGGCGAGCCTCAGCAAAATGGAGTAGCAGAAAGGCGCAATCGTACCCTTGATGGATATGGTGCGCAGCATGATGAGCTATTCCACATTACCATTGAGTTTGTGGATGGAGGCCTTAAAAACCGCCATTCATATTCTCAATAGAGTTCCAAGCAAGTCGGTGATGAAAACACCGTATGAGTTATGGACAGGGAGAAAACCTTCACTCAACCATTTGCGTGTGTGGGGGAGTCCTGCTGAAGCCAAAGTATTTAACCCAAACATAGGAAAGCTAGACCCCAAGACAGTCAGTTGCCATCTTATTGGCTACCCAGAAAAATCGAAAGGTTATCGTTTCTACTGCTCTAGTGGGCACACAAAGTTTGTGGAAACGAGACACGCTAGATTCCTAGAGGAAGAGATGATCAGGGGGAGCAAGGTAGTGCGAGAAATTGACCTTGAGGAAAAACGGGTGTTTGTGCCCATCCCGATAGAGCAAGAGCCTTACTTCACACTACCTGTTGTCGCTGGCCCCACAATAGAGCCAGCGCCTGCTGTTCTTTTGCCTTTACCTAGTAACCCGGAACCTGTCCTTCAGGAGCCGGTTGAGCCAGTGGCAGAGCAACAGCAGCCTCAAAATGAACAACCACAAGTAGAGGAAGTGCCAGCTGCGGAGCCTTCTGGCAGACCGTAAAGAGTTAGAAAATCTCCAATTTCAGATGACTACATAGTCTATGAATGCGAAGAAGTTCAGATGGAGGGTGATCCCGCTTCATTTGAAGAAGCCATGAGAAGCGCTGAAGCATCTAAATGGCAAGAAGCCATGGAAGATGAGTTGAGATCCATGAGTGCAAACAAAGTCTGGGAGCTAGAAGAAATTCCTAATGGAGCCAAAACAGTAGGCTGCAAATGGGTCTACAAGGTGAAACGTGACTCCAAAGGGAATGTAGAAAGATATAAGGCGCGACTTGTGGCGAAGGGTTTTACCCAAAGAGAAGGAATAGATTATAATGAGACATTTTCTCCCGTCTCGAGCAAGGATTCTTTCAGAATCATAATGGCCTTGGTAGCACATTTTGATCTAGAATTGCATCAAATGGATGTAAAGACAGCATTCCTAAATGGAGACTTAGAAGAAAGAGTTTATATGGCACAACCGAAAGGTTTTGTCGAGAAAGGTAAAGAAAGAATGGGATGTCGTCTGAAGAAGTCTATCTATGGCCTAAAGCAAGCATCTAGGCAATGGAATCTAAAGTTTGATCAGACAATCAAAAGATTTGGGTTTAAAGAGAATGTTGAGGACAATTGCGTGTATGCAAAGTTTAAGAATGGGAAATACATTTTCCTAATACTGTATGTGGATGACATTCTACTGGCAAGTAGTGATGTTGGTCTGCTGCAGGAAACCAAGAAGTTTTTGTCCTCAAATTTTGATATGAAAGACATAGGTGAAGCCTCATTTGTTTTGGGCATAAAGATTCACCGAGATAGAAGCAAAGGGGTATTGGGATTGTCCCAAGAAGCATATATAGAGAAAGTTCTGAAGAAATTCAATATGCATAAGTGCAGTCCTTCACCTGCTCCTATAGTCAAAGGTGACAAGTATGGGGCGCATCAGTGTCCCAAGAATAAGTTTGAAAGCGATCGCATGAAAGCTGTTCCATACGCTTCAGCTGTAGGAAGTCTACAGTATGCGCAAGTGTGCACACGCCCAGATCTAGCATTTGTAACCGGGTTGCTTGGCAGATATCAAAGTAATCCTGGTATGGAACACTGGAATTTGATAAAGAAAGCCTTAAGATATTTGCAAGGTACAAAAGGTCTAATGTTGACATATAGAAGAACTGATGACCTACAGATAGTAGGGTATTCAGATTCTGACTATGCAGGAGATGAAAGAAAGTCCACATCAGGGTATATATTTACTCTTGCTCAAGGAGCTATTTCGTGGAAAAGCCAGAAACAAACAATTAACACTGCGTCATCGACGATGTATGCTGAGTTTATTGCTTGTTATGAAGCATCAGGGCAGGTGAACTGGCTTAAGAAATTCATACCCGGTTTGAAGGTGGTTGATAGCATCAACAAACCACTAAAGTTGTATTGTGACAACGAGCCAGCTGTATTATACGCTCACAACAATAAGTCTAGCAATGCCGCCAAGCACATTGACATCAAGTATTATGTTGTGAAGGATAAAATCCGGGATCACGCCATCAGTCTAGAACATATAAGCACAGAAAAGATGCTAGCGGATCCGCTTACGAAAGGCTTACCGCCCAACGTGTTCAGAGGACATGTAGCCGGCATGGGTTTAAGGGAAAGCCTGTGATACCTGGATAGCAAGGGGGCCCAAGGCAAGAATTCGTCTCTAAACAGAAAAGGGTTTGTGGCTGTCGAGTCTAACGGTAATGACTGTGATGACGGAACATGCTCAATACTCTGATTTGTGATGGGGTGAGTTGGAAAAGCACAAGGCGATAGAAGAGATCAAGGGGGAGAATGTTAGATTGATCTCAAGTGGGCTGGCCCAACGGCAGCCCATTAACCCCTTAATCGCGCCCTGATCGGGGGCGCCTAACCCTAATGGTTAGTGGGCCCCCGTCGCACTGCGCTATATTAAGAGGGGTGGGGGCTGGCAGGCTCTGTTCACGAGATTCGCCGCAGCCGTACTCCCCACCCCGACAAACCCTAGCTCTCCGATCAGAGAGGCGCAGCAGCGGCGGGATTGCTCCACCAACGGCTTCATCGCGACTTCTTCATCCTGCGACGCCGCTGCCATCGCCATGGCGAACAACGCCGCCGGGAACCCCGCCGCCACTGCCGATGGTCGATCTCTAAGACCCTCTGTTCCTCTCTGTTATTGTTAGTAGTTCTTGTATAGGATCTCTTTACTGTGTTTATCCCTTGTACCCGAATCGATCTACTGCTAGTTGGTTTGCAAGTTCTATCATGAGGTAGTGGTGGACGCGGCAGCCGCTGAGGACGCAGGCGAAGCGGGTGGCGCTGTCGGGGTACCGAGCGGGGAGGAGGAGCCACGGGAGCGCGCGTGGCGGCTTCGGGGGCGGGAGGGCGTCGACCGCGTCGCGCCACGCGCGGCAGGCGCGGTACGCGCGGTGGCGGTCGGCGGGGCACGGGACGCGGCTGAGGATCTCGTGGAGGGAGGCGACCATGAGGTTCGCCCAGGAGCGGGGCGGCAGCGCGGCCATGGGGCCGGCCATGGTGGCTGGTCGGCGCTGGGAGAGGAGGCGGCCCGGCCCGGGGTGGTGTGGCTGGTTGCGGACTCGCTGCTGCGTCGAGGAGAGGAGTGGGAGAAGTGAAGGCGGTGGCGAGGTTGGAACGTAGGATTCGATTTGGGGTGTGTTTGTTTCCGCTTATAATCAGCTTATGGTCAAAATAAGCGAGAATCTCATCCAAACACCTTGATTATTTTCGCTTATTTTCGATTTTCTGATAATCCATTTCAGAGATTTGAATTACAATAATCGAATATCGAGAATCAAGAAAATTTTCGCTTATCTTAAAATCTAAGCATGATTGAGAGAAGCGGAAACAAACACGCCCTTGGAATGGCGCTGGATTCGAATCCCCTTTTTGATCTGGAAGCGGTGGGGAGGAAGAGGAGCCACGAGCCAGCTGTCGTTGCTGGGACTCGTGCTCCGATCGGACCCAGGGGGAGGAAGCCCCAACCTCGCTTAGGACGTGGGCTCGTGGAAATGTTAGTTGGGCCGTAACTATTTGGGTCTGTACTTCTTGGTAAATTGGGCCAGGGTTTCAACCCGTGAAGCCCAAAGCAAAGAACTGTAGATCCAATGACCATGGCCGTTCCCTTTTTCTTTTTTTTTTTTGCCTTTTTTCAGTTTATCCATTCGATTTATACTAGAAAACACGCTTAAGCTGGCCAGTGGGTTATCATGAGGTCAATGGAATCCCATAGTATATTGGGCCTTTGTGCTCACGTGGTGAGAACGACAACTGAGTGCTTTTGGTGTGGGAAGACGAGGAGAATATTGTAACTGGCTTGAAATTCACTCAAACTTAGGAAACTTAGGACCTGAGGAGTGTTACTAGAGTCACAACTAACTTCATAAATTTTTTTTAGGGAAACCAACTTCATAATTTTGAAGCTATTAATTTCACAGCTTGTCGACTTAACGAGTTAACTCTATAGAAAGTAAGAACAGAAAACACTTTGTATGTATATAAATGGCTGTGCTAATACAGATATAATTAGAAAAGCTGTAATAATGACCTTGTCACGCCCGATAACTGGGCTAAAGGAATAAGTTTTGGCTAATTATAGCACCGTCTGCTCATAAAACAAGCCTGGTAGATTCAGCTTGGAAACAATATCGAGTTACCGTTAAAGCACAATTAAATATGAAATATATCCTCTAATTTTTCAGAGCACATTGTCAACTATCGTAAACTTTTCGGTGCCAAATCTTATATGCCTATTTTTAAAAAGAGGATTGCTTTTTCTTTTTTCCGATTTAACATGTGGGTCCCATCTAGTCCATCAAACTCTAACCATGGCTCCAACTCTAGACATTTGTTTCCTTATCGGGTTAGAGTTCTAACTCTAACTAAACCCATCCAGATTAAAAATATGTGTCGACAAATTTACCTTAATTAAGCCTAACGTGCGCTTTCAAGCACTTTGGCAATTAAACAACCTTAATTAATCTGATTCAATAGTGATTTCGGTTCAAAAAAAATCACAAATATGTAATCTTACAGATAAGACATCACTTACAGGAAAAATAATATTATAAGACATAACTGATTATGAGTTTAGATTTGCATATTAGCTAGGAACTTCTGTGATCACAACTACCGAATATCCCTATTTTTATATAAAACTTGAGTGGCCGGTAAACAAGTCAAAAAATATATATATTTGTAATGACCTTTATTACTGCTACCCAATAAATAGGAGCCACTCTTCCATACTGTGGTGAGGACATGCCAGGACGTAGTCCTGAAAATGATCTCACGTCTCTGACGCTATTTCTCCGGATTCTTACTGGAAGCTGGAGATCCTCCCCCTAAGGGCATTGGTTTTGCCAACGGAAAAGAACTTGGCAAGGAATGCGTTGGAGCACTTGGTTCGTGTGGTCACCGCCTCGCGGCTGGAGTAGAACCATTGCCCGGCCCTTCCAAGCAACGAGAACGGAAGCAGACAGAGCCGGATCGCCTCTTGATCAACTCCCCGTATGGTGATGGTGCTACACACCTCCAGGAAGTGTTGCAGATGAGCAATAGCATCTTCGTTGGCCTTCCCACAGAAGGGACTGGCCTGCACCATGTTGATGAGTGGGCCATGAGCTCAAATGCGTGGTCACCCATAGCCACTTCCGGACCCATTGGAACGTGGGCAGCGGAAGGGGCGGAGTAGTCACGGATCATCCTCTCAGCCATAGCTTCTTCCGGTTGTGGTACTTCGAGAACGGGTTGTTCTCCCTGAGTGGATGGCTCTCCGATGATGGCTGGTATGGTGTCTGACAAGAACACCTGAGAGATCATGACACGAG
Organism: Alloteropsis semialata; assembly: GCA_004135705.1. NCBI lineage: Eukaryota > Viridiplantae > Streptophyta > Magnoliopsida > Poales > Poaceae > Alloteropsis > Alloteropsis semialata. The sequence goes on along the minus strand of CM014277.1, from coordinate 23,871,136 downwards.
TGCGTAGCCTCCTTCCGATGGTGTTTGGGTTCTTGGCGTAGTTGTATGGCAATTGGAAACCAGACATACACTACCCTATTTCACGTTACAGAGAAATAGAGCAAAAGGGTAAACCCGTTAGAGCACTGGCAATTAATTTTGCTGTATTAAATATATGAATGATCAAAACTCTTTAACCATTAGTTTCCCCGGCAACGGCGTCAGAAATGCTTGTTGGTATTTCTAACGTTTACATAATTCTGCAAGCGCACAGAAGTACGTCGTAGCATTTCACTCGGGAGTATTCTAGAGTATCGTTATTTGTTTATCCACAGGGAAGGCGTTTAGTTAAAGAAAGGTGTCATCCAATGTATTTACTTACAACATTATTAATCTACCAAAGTCTAAGCAGGGGTAAAGGATATAATGTTGTGGGGGTAGAGTGACACATAGAAGTTCATTGCTCATCATTAAGTAAGTCTAAACCTTATCCTATACAAATGGGATTCATGAACATCATACAAATGGGACTTGGATATACAACCTTATCCTATACACTCATATAAGGGACATATGTTAGAGGACATATCGAGGTGTCCAGTGGTTCCCTCATCAAGGGACGACAGGAGGACTTCTTATCATAAAGGCCTAATATCATCTCCCAAATATGGAGGATTACAAAGGATGGACAGGGTTGTCACCACCTGCCGCCTACCTCTACTAATCCTTAGGGTAGCGATACCCTCAATGGTATTTCTTATATCAAACACCATGATTGCATGAAGAAATACAACCCTATCTATCACGTTAATAGACAGAGAAATCATAAGGCACATTGAGCCAATGTCATAGCATACGTCAGCTTGAATAAGGTGCGAGACATAAGAAGTATATGCTAAGTAAGTAGAGTAAAGTTGAGGCATACAACATAAGTATGAAGATAATTCCATTAAGATCAAAGTCTTACAAGTAAGGAGAGAGATACAAAAGTTTGACTCTAGAGCTTACCAAGACTCCTCCGAAAGCCCTTTAGAAGATCAACTACTAGAACTATCACTACTAAGACTAAGACTAAGCTTGTACAAAAGGAGATCTTTTCTTCTGGTGTGTGTGAATGCGGAGGCCCTTGCAGGTATTTATAGCATCCATAGGCGGTGTAGAGCCAGCCAGAGGCGGTTGAGGCCGTTTGGCCGTGGGCCCAGGTCGGCCGAGGGAGGGACGTCGGCCGACCCTTGGATGCACTGCCTCTAGGTGTGCATGGTCCACATGATCTCCCAATGGCAGTTGACAGGTACTGGTCAAGGGGGAAGAGAAACGGCGCAGGGCCAAGTTGGCCGACCTAGAGGGACCTGGCTCCGCTACCTTTTAGCCCCACACTTCTCTGGTAGGCCGCCATGTGGGTTCCTATGACGGTTCTAGGTGGGTACACCCTATTTGTGTAAGTTAGAGTTGAGATGTGGGCCCTTCCATCCATGGGAGTGACACATGGCTCATCTCTCATCCTTAACATCAACCGACCTGGTTTCAGTGGCTAGGATCATCCCTTGGTGTGCTTCTTCACCTGAGAGGAAGATGGACGCGAGTGGGTGCCGGGCCAGGTCGGCCGACTTGGGCCTGGGCCCATTCATCTTTTGCTCCAATGTCCCTGTACTCAAATATATTCCAGATATGCATGCAACACATTATTTGAATATAAATGTTTAAGTTATGCTTAGTCTTCATTCATTTTTTGAGGCTATTGACAGTCGGATTTTTGTTATAAGGACCGTCAACAGACGTGCACACAAAAAAGGAAGTTGCCGTGGCTTCATTTTCAAGAACAGAAGGAGAAGGAGCTGGAGAAACAAAGGGATAAGAACTTCAACAAATACAGGCGCACGGTTCCTCCTGGCAAAGGGTGGAAGCTGAAGATCAATGAAGCCCCTGTGCCAAATCCGGTGGCACCGGATTCCAAACCGGTGGAACCGGTTTTACATGACTCAGTGCCTGCTGCCGTGCCAAATCCGGTGGTACCGGTTTTGAATTCGATAGTACCGATTTCTGCTGATCCAGATCCAGGACCATCTCGTATTGCTTCTAAAATTTCTGTTACTCATTTGTTTGACAAGAAGTTGTCATCGGATTCCCAGAATATGGACGATGAACATCTTGTTGATTATGAGTCATCACCTGATCGTATGAATGTTGATGCAAATGTGGTGCATCTCTCTTTGGATTATTACATTATTTCGAAGAAAGAGATGGCTCATCTTGACTTTGTCCCAAAAGAAGCTATATTTTAGAGGCCAAAGGATTCTAAAAATCACCTAAAGGCGTTATATATGAAGGGACATATCATTGGGAGGCCTGTTTCTAGGATGCTTGCTGATACCGGGGTGATAGTCAATTTGATGCCCTATTCTATGTTCAAGAAGTTTGGTGGTTTAGATGATGAGCTGATCAAGACCAATATGACTGTTAGTGGTGTGGGAGGAGGCGAGCTTATGAGTGCTAAGGGAGTCACTTTTATGGACCTCACCATTGGGAGCAAGACGTTGGCTACCGCTTTCTTCGTCGCCGAGACCCATGGTAATTTTAGCTTAATATTGGGTCGAGATTGGATTCATGCAAATAGATGTGTACCTTTTAGTATGCACCAATTTCATATTCAATGGGTTGATGATGACATTGAGATTGTACAAGGAGATACATCAGCTTGTGTTGCTGTAGCTGATGGTTTTACCATGTCTATGCATGATCATATCAAGTGCTTGAAAGGTTTAGATATTTTAGACTATGAGATGATCAGTTGTACTAAAGATGGCTTTGTGTCTGCTGTTCTAAAGCCGGTTGAGAATCGGGTAAACCATTTATTATGAATTAATGAAAAGTTCAGTATGGTTGCAGCAGAGACTTGAGCACTCTCGGGCACAAAAGAACGATATGTGTGAAGCCATTGAAGATTTTGATGATATGAGTAAATTAGGATAGGGTTTTACATCGGCTGATCCTTTAGAGGAGGTTGATATTGGTGATGGTTCCATGCCTAGGCTGACGTTTGTAAACAAAAATTTGAAAGCTGAATTAATCAAGCTGTTGAAAGAATACATTGATTGTTTTGCATGGAATTATCTAGAGATGCCTGATTTAAGCCTCGAGTTAGTTGAACATCGGCTACCTATTGAACCTGGTTTTAGGCCTTTTAAACAAAGTGCTAGACGTTTTAATCCTAACATGTATGACTGGATTAAGAAAGTAATTAATCGGTTGTTAGATGCAAATTTTATTAGACCTCGCTATTATGCTGAATGGTTGTCAAATATTGTGCCAGTTGAGAAAAGGGATTCTGATAAGCTTAGAGTTTGCATTGATTTTAGAAATCTCAATAGAGCTACTCCTAAAGATGAATATCCTATGCCTATAGCCGACATGCTTATAAATGATGCTTCTAGACATAAAGTTATTAGTTTTCTTGATGGTAATGCTGGTTACAATCAAATATTTATGGCTAAAGAGGATATATCCAAAATGGCCTTTGTATGTCCAGGTTTTGTTGGTTTATTTGAGTGGGTAGTTATGACCTTTTGTTTAAAAAATACTGGTGCTTCTTACCAAAGGCCTATGAATTTAATTTTTCACGATTTGCTTGGTTTAATCATAGAAATTTATATCGATGATATTGTTGTTAAATCGGCTGGTTTAAAACCACATTTGGCTGATTTGAGACTTGCTTTTGAAAGAATACATCGATATGGCTCGAAGATGAATCCACTCAAATGTGCATTTGATGTGTCGGTTGGAAAGTTTTTAGGATTTATTATTCATGAACATGGCATAGAGATAGATCCTAAGAAAATTGAAATTATTAGGAAGATTAAAGCTCCTACATGCAAAAAGGATTTACAGAAATTCTTGGGTAAGGTGAATTATTTGGGAAGATTTATTTGTAACCTGTATGGGAAGATTAGTGCTTTTACTCCTAATCTTCGGTTAAAAGATGAAGCCGAATTTACTAGGGGGCAAAACAACAAGAAGCTTTTGAAAAGATTAAATATCACATGTCTTCACCGCCGGTTATTAAAACTCCTAGAAGAGAAATTCCATTTAAATTATACATGGTTGCCGAAGAGCGAGTAATTGAGGTTGTTTTGACTCAAGAAACCGAAGGGAAGGATCACGTTGTTACTTATGCAAGTCACCCGTTATTGGATGCCAAAACAAGGTATATATTTATTGAAAAGCTTTGCTTGTCATTATATTATGCTTGTACCAAGATGAGGTTTATTGTCTAAAACTTGCATAGTAGCTTGTCAAACCGATGTTGTTAAATATACATTGCATAGATCAATTTTAAGCTGTAGAATTGGTAAATGGGCCTATGCTCTTACTGAATATGATTTGGCTTGTGAACCTTTGAAATCTATGAAAGGCCAAATCGTTGCTGATTTTATTGTTGAGCATAGTATTAATAGTGATCATGATTTAGACATTAGTTATATTACTTTCACCCCATGAAAATTGCATTTTGATGGATCAATTTGCAAAAGTGGTTGTGGTGTTGGTGTTGTTCTTATATCACCAAGTGGTACTGAATTTGAAGCTCTTAACCAATTAAAAAGTGATTGTACTAATAACCAAGCCGAATATGAAGCTCTCTAGTTCGGGCTAGAAATTTTGCATGATATGGGTGTGATATATGTAGAAGAATTTGGTGATTCTTTGTTGGTTGTACAGCAAGTTGCTAAAGTACACAAATGCTTTTACAGTTTTCTAAATGCATATCTAGATAAATGTTTGGATGTGATTGCTCATTTTGATGAATTTACTATTTATCATGTGTAAAGAAATGAGAATCCAAGGGCGAATGCTCTGGCTCAGCAAGCGTCTGGCTATGATATTCAGAAAAGGAATTTTCATGAAAAAAGGCCGACACTTCATATAGCCGAGGTTTCAGCTCAGGAAAAACCGGTGCCACCAGATTTAGAAACCAGTGGAATCGGATTTTTCGGTGATACTGCTTTTGAAACCGGTGACACCAGTTTACCTGCTAATAGCAGCACTTTGGCCATTGGGCATTCTAAAATTGCTAAGGACGAAGCTTCTGATTGAAGAATACCCATTATTAATTATTTGCAGAATCCCAGTTACAAGTTTGACAGAAAAGTCTGACGATGGGCGTTCAAATTTACTTTCGGTGATGGTGAATTGTATCGTCGGACAGCTGAAGATTTATTATTAAAATGACTAGATTGTGATCAAGCTAAAGTTGTTATGGGTGAGGTTCATGAAGGAATTTATGGTACACATCAATCGGCTCCTAAAATGAAGTGGCTTTTGAGAAGGACTTGTTTTTATTGGCCTAATATAATAGCTGATTGTTTTTGACACTACAAAGGTTGTGAGGAGCGCCAGAGGTTTGGAAAAATTCAGATGGTTCTAGCAGCATTATTACATCCTATTATCAAACCTTGGCCTTTTCGAGGATGAGGTCTAGACTTTGTTGGACAGATTCATCCTCCTTCATCAAAGGGACATCGTTTCGTGTTAGTGGCTACTGATTATTTTACAAAGTGGACCAAAGTGGTTCCTTTGAAGAATAGGACACATCGAGAGGTAATTGAGTTTATTACTAAACATATTATCCATAGATTTGGTATTCCACAAACTTTGACTACCGATCAAGATACTTCATTTATATCAAAAGAAGTTTGTGAATTCATTGAGATGTATGAAATTAGATTACTCAATTCATCTCCATACTATGCTCAGGCTAATGGTCAAGCCGAGTCTAGTAATAAAATTTTGATTAAGCTCATTAATAAGAAGATAGAGGAAAATCCTAGGAGGTGGCATGAGATTTTATCTGAAACTTTATGGGCTCATCATATATCTAGACATGGTGCTACTAAAGTCACTCCTTTTGAGCTTGTATATGGTCAGAAAGTCGTTTTACCTGTTAAGGTAAATTTGGGTGCATACAGGTTGGCCAAACAAAATGATCTTAGTGCTGTAGATTATCATAATTTGATGATGGACAATATTGATGAGTTGACCGATAAGCGTTTGAAGGCTTTGAACGAGATTGAGAAGGATAAAATCTGAGTTGCTAAAGCCTACAACAAGAAGGTAAAAGAAAAATCTTTTCAGGCTGGTGATTTGGTATGGAAGACAATTCTGCCTATAGGATCGAAAAGCAACAAGTTTGGTAAATGGTATCTAAGTTGGGAAGGGCCATACAAGGTGATAAAGGTGATCTTCGATAATTCTTATATGGTAGAGACATTGCAAGGATAGCGGCTGCCAAGAGCTCTTAATGTGAGGTATTTGAAGAGGTATTATCCAAGTATTTGACAGAAAGCTTAGCTTGTGTGGCTGATATTGTTAAATATCATCCTTAGAGTGAAAAGGCCGATGAATTTTGTTTAACATCGGCCTCAGGTGTATTCTTTTCGTGCTAATATGTTTTTTGGTATGCAAGTTTTACCAAAAAAACAGGGGGACATATGTTGACGATCAAAATTAGCACGGAGCTGGTCTGACAGCAAGAACCGTTGACACCGGGTCCTAAAACTGGTAGGACCGGTTTTAGTCCTCTGTAGCTGATCTGGCAGTCACCAGATTTGGAAACCGGTAGTATCGGTTTTTCCCGAGTCCTAGTAGGTTCCGACCGATTGAGGGGCAAGACCTCCCCACCCTATAAATATAAGGGGCCATGACCGATTGAGGGTTATCCAATTGATGAAACACAAATACCTTTACTTTTTCGTCATCTTCAAACCCTAACTTTTCCAATCTCCATTGCTGTTTGTACCTCGTCTCTATGGCGTTGACGGCGTTCTGAGTGGCATGCCAACCTTAGAGCAACCCTAGGCGCACCAGCCCTGACGGGGTCCCTCCCGGGCCGGTGTTCGTAGGTTTTCGCAGCAAGTCCTAAAAATCCGGTAGCACCGGATTCCCAAAACTGATGGTACCGGTTTTGCAAGACGTGCTGCAGGCGAGCTAGCGTAATTTTCGGTGTGTTGACCATTAAAAAACGTCAACAGCTCCTCTGCCGGGCCTTGCTGCTGACTGCCTTGCGGGAGGGAGGAGAAACCAGAGGAGGAAAGGATAAAGGGGGTGAGAGAAAGAGTATGAAGAGATAAGGGAGAAAGGAGTAGAGAAGATAACGGAGAGGTGCTGCCGGCCACATATTTAATTTTTTGCTGCTACTGTTGCCCGCGCACTTGGTTTTTTAAGTGCGGACCATGTAGTTGCCCGTCTCTGCAAATGCATTTGCAGCTGCAGACTGTGCGCTGTGGGACAACCCGTTCTTGAAACTAAGGACTATGTCTAGAGGCGGACGATAAGATGAATAAGATGACCCGCTCTTAAAAATTATTATTTTTAGAGCCGGACCATCCTATCGTCCGTTCGTAAAAATAGGTTGTATTTCTAGGGTCGGGCTGTGGAATGATCCATCCCTGAAAATACATTTCTAGGCACGGGCCAAATGCTACAGTACTTGGTTCTATTTCTCAGAGCGGGCCAAATGCTACAGTACTTGGTTCTATTCTGGGAGCGGGTGAACTTCCGGTCCACCTCTAAAATAAATGTGAGCCGCACATAAAAATCATTTATGTAGTAGTAACTCGTAAAGATTTTGAGGAAAAATTGTTCAAGCAAATCCGAAACTGTGGATTGTTCCTAACTCCATATTTCTAATGAAGGTGCAGTAGCGCGTCACCCCAAATCACCTTTTTCTTGTTTACAAATTCTCTCCTAATAAGGCCATTGACGTCATGATCGCGATGCCGCTGGCATGGCATGGCGTCTAGAATAATTGTCGATCATGCCATGTGTTGTACCTATGTGTATCTTCAATTTGGAGGCGCTCAATTAATCTAATCAATCGCTGCACTTTTTTAGCCCCAGCCCCTCAAATGTTAAGAAAACATTTTATCTTCCACTCACCTCGCAACACAAGACAAACAACCATAGTATAGGGCGTTCAACAGGCCCAGTGGTTGGGGATAATTCCAGTACGAGATGCTGCTGATGAACGACCAAAAGTCCAAAACTAGTTTCATTTATTTTAGCAATCTATTGTCTTAATATAATTCTATGTACTCCAAAAAAAGACATGGAGGAGAGAGGAGGATGTCTCATATCTGTAGGAGAGAGAGAGCAGTCGAGGAGATGCTGATGATGATGATGTCAGACCCATGACCAAAAGTCCAAAACTAGGTTTAATTTATTCTAGCAATCTATTGTCTTGATATAATTCTCTGTACCCAAAAAAAGGACATGGACGAGAGAGGAGCATCTCTCGTATCTGTAGGAGATAGAGCAGTCGAGGAGGCGCTAATGTGAGACCAAAACTAGATTTAATTTATTCTAGCAATCTATTGTCTTAATATAATTCGTTGTACCCAAAGAAAAGGACATGGAGGGGAGAGAGAAGCATGTCTCATATCTATAGGAGAGAGAGCAGTCGAGGAGATGCCGGTGATGTGAGACCAACAACCAAAAGTCCAAAACTAGGTTTAATTTATTCTAGCAATCTATTGTCTTAATATAATTCTCTGTACCCAAAAAAAAACATGGAGGAGAGAGGAGCATGTCTCATATATGTGGAGAGAGAGCAGTCCAGGAGATGATGATGATGATGATGAGACACTAGTAGAGAAACTGCTTTTAGTCCCGGTTGGGAACTCCCATTAGTCCCGGTTCCGCAACCGGGACTACGCCACCGGGACTAAAGGTCCCAGCCTTTAGTCCCGGGTATTTACCCGGGACTAAAAGCCACCTTTAGTCCCGGTTGGTAATACCAACCGGGACTAAAGGGTCTCCACGCGGCGCCCAGGGTGGAGCCCCTTTAGTCCCGGTTTTTCTTTTTCTTTTTCTTTTCTGGTTTCTTTTATACAGAGATACGTATTATACCTGTATAATAATATACGTATATGTCCATATATGTATTAGTTATACGTCACTAATGCATTAAACTATTAATACTGATATTAATATATACGGTAATAATATTAAACTTATATATATTTAAATAAAACAAATTTTGATAAATCCAAGATTAATATTAATATTTACATCAAGATTTCAATATTAATATTTACACCAAGATTTTAAAGGAGCATATATATATATATGTATATTTACAAAATGCCTAATATTTGCTCCTTGTATCGGGCTCGTGTCCATCCCACCAGAACACCCCTGTCTTGCTCACGACCTCATCGATTATAAATCCGCAGAGTGTCTCTTGAATCGCCGCGACTCTTTGGTCCGGTAAGATCTCATCTTTCATATGCATCATCTAAGGATGTGGTTAATAGAAAAATATAAATAATATTATTATGACTCACATGCATGCATGCATACATACATATAGATTTCAATGGAAATGGAACATACCGTCAGGTCTCAATTAGTGACGATCGTCTTATGCCCTACAAGAGTGTGCATGTACTCACAGACATAATATCCACATAAATTGGTGCCTTGATTCTGCTTATAACACTTTATAGGAGGAATGGTCAAGTCATTACATGCATATTCATGATAATGAAACAAAAAAAGAGATGTTGGTCTATGTATAGTAGTATTTACCGGAAAGTCTCCCTTGATACCAAGTTGTTCCTTGAATGGACCTTTTTGCTTTGCACGAAACTTTTTCCAACACCTGCGCACACCATATAAAATAAATGGAATTCTTGGCTGAGCTAAAGAGGAATAATAGTGCGAGGACGAAAATTACTTTTGAAGGAGGTCAATCATTGGTTGGTACGCGTCCCATTTTCCCCTCAATGAGTCCATGATGGTCAACAAGCTTATGTCCGGTTGTATAACAAATAATATCCAATGAAACCTATTTACATACAAGTTTTGTACCAAGAGTCACGTCAATTGAAATAAAAATTATGTTAGGAAGAAAACTAAAAGATGCACAAGACAGTAAAAGTACTCACCCAAAGTTGTAAGGAAATAGAATCATTGTCTTGTAATGTTGTACACGTAAGAATCTGTCAATGTTGTTCATTGTGTCTTCATAAAAATTTACTAACATATGCTGGTTTACAGTTTTTGGGTCGATGAAGCCCAAGTGGAAGTATGAGTTTTTCCTGCATTCTTCAATCTCCATTCTACAGGATACAATTTAAAAAAATAAATGTTTAATAATAGGTTGACAATACATAGGAGACGTTAAATATAGAAATAAATGAAGCACTTACAGCACCCAGCAGCTGAGGAGAGACACGTCAAGGGCATCCCTATGGTATATCTGGTAAAATTCTAAGAATTCCAGATACATAACATTATCGCCACGAAAGTAGTCATCATCTCTAATCTTCAATCCCACCATTTTCTGGCCTTGGGCCGACGCCTGAAGGTACCATTCATGTAATCTGTACATTTTTGTTGACAGCGTGTTGTACGTATCAGAGTCAACTAGAGGTAAGCCAAGCTGAAATGGCCACCTTGGTATAGCCTTTGGGGTCTTACTCTCATCCAGCATTTGCGAGGGCGTCATTCCTGCCCCTTTGCAAAACTCAAGCAGGTCGACCGGTCCAATTCCAGCATTCACTATGAGTGGATCAATTGTTTGCCTCTCCTGCTCACCGAGCTGAGCAACAGCCTTTCCCTTCCTTTGTTGCTTGACGCTCTTGTGGCTCTTGGTAGACTCTTGGCTCTGTTGACTCCGTCGCTCCTTCTCCTCCTTTTGATTCTTCTCATACGATTTCTTAATAGAGCGGTCATAGTCTGACAACACTTTCTTCTGAGTTACTTTAGCCATGCCAATAAAGAAAGCAGACTTAGCAACATCAACTACTTCTTTTTTCTCGGGCTCCTTCTTTTTGAAGAACTCTTTAACTTCATCCAGACTATGCTGCTTGCACTCCTCATCAGTTTTTTTTCCCATGGTAGCTTGGCAGATTCCTTGGCTTGCTTTGCTGGCTTCTTTGCAGGTGGTTTTGTTGGTGCCTTGGCTTTTTGTTGCTTAGCTTTCTTTGCCGGCGGAGGTGCAGGCGGCGGAGATTGCTTAGCTGGAGGTGACGGAGATTTTTGAGTTGTTGGCGACGGAGACCTTTGTTCAGGAAGAACAGGCGAATATTGCTGCGGCGGGGACTGCGGAGCTGGAGGCGGCGGAGATGCCCTTGAGCTTTGGGGTGACGACGAAGGCCCCTCAGGAGTTAAGACGATGTAACGCTTCTCCCATAGGATAACACCATGAACTGCCTCTTCTAGTGTTGTCTCCCCGTCACCTCCAGGAATGTCAAGCTGGAGTGATTCGTACCCGGCCAAGACCTGCTCCACCCCAACTCTAGCATAGCCAGCAGGTATTTGCCCTCCATGGTAGAGATCTCCTTCTTGACTCGGCAAAGCACTTCCGTATGCCACCTTGAACGTTAAATTCTTGAATGGACTGTGCAGCTCACAGGTCGTCCGCCTGGTTATATCGTCCACGGGGTAGCGTTGGACTTGAGCATCATTTGGGACGTCAGTGGACGCGCAACTGCTTCGATGATGCTGGGTACGGCTAATTGCGTCTACTGGAGCGCCGGCGGATCCACGGCTTTGTTGCTGAGAGCTAAGTGCTATCTCCAGTTGCCGCTGAACCTCCCCAGTTCTTTGTTCGTTCTGCAGTATCCTTTCCTCGAGTCGTTGCATCTTCTCTTGCTCCTCGTTTTTTCTTCTGCTGCGACTTCTGTAGGACTCAATGCAGTCGGCAAACCCGTACTTCCACGGAACCCCTCCTTTGCCTCGCGTCCGTCCAGGATGCTCGGGATTCTGCAGAGCAAACGTGAGCTCATCCTTTTCTCTGTCCGGGCGGAACTCTCCCTTGGCAACTGCTTCTATGGCATGCGTAAGTCTCCGTGCGGCTTCTTGTATCTGCTGTCCAAAGATGCATTTCCCGGTATCGGGGGCCAATGTTCCGCCATGGGCATAATACCAATGTCGTGCACGGTCAGTCCAAGTTGATGTCTGTGGTGTGATACCTCTATCACGTAGATCTTGTTCCATCTTTTCCCATTTTGGAATAGCTGCAGCGTAGCCACCTTGGCCGAGACGGTGATGGTATTCTTTCTGGGCGGCATTAGATTTGTTCGTCTCCATAAGCTTCTTTCCAAGTGTCGAACGCTTGTATTGCACAAATGCAGCCCAGTGGGGTCTTAGCTTCTCATATGCTCCTGTGAAAGTTGGCGTGCGATTCTTGTCAACAAAATTTCTGTAGAGTTTCTTCTTAAAGCTCTGGAATTGTTCTGCCATCTTCGAAAGAGCCCAAGCTTTCACTCTATCCTCAGTTCCTGCTGGCACTGTGAAATGTTCTTGTAGCTGCTGCCAGAGCATATCTTTCTCTCTTTGAGGGACAAAGTTTGTATCCCCGCGTTTCATAGGTTTCCATCTTGGAATGCTGATTGGGATGTGATCTCTGACAAGAACCCCGCATTGATTTGTCATCTTCCTTGCAACGTCAGCTGGGGCAATTGGTTTGCCTGCATCGTCCACTTGTGTGACAATAAAACGACCCTCCAGCTTTTTTGTCGGTCCTCTTTTCCCCGAATTCGACATCGTTGCGGAGGGCTAAAAGTTAAGAGAGGATACTTAATTATTAATATATGTACCTCTTAAATCATTGTGACATTATTACTAAGTGTGCTAATGTATATATACCTCGTCACCATCGGTGCCTTGGTCATCGTCACCATCGGTGCCTTGGCCAACGTCACCATCTGACTGCTCAATTCCCTCCCCGGACATGTTGAGGTACTGATCGGTATTGCTGCCATCATCGGCTTCAGGGACGGGGACGGCACCACTGCCTTCAACAATTATTTCATTGAGAAGGTTGTTGGTTTCGTCTTCGTTAAGTCCCAAATCCATCTAATATGAAAAACTAAACTAAGTTTAATTTGATCTCCCATTTAGAAAATGACATATAATTGAAATTTAAAACATAGAAACTAAACTAAGTTTAATATCCAACTAATACACCAAGATTCATTCTTATATATCGTTATAATAACAAAAATTAATTCTTATATACCGTTATATCGTTATAATAAAAATTCATTCTTATAATAACAAAAATTCGAGATAATTGAGATAATTGATATAAAATGAGATGATTGATCTCACAATTGATATAAACTATATTTTGATATTTTAATGCAGTTTTTAAAATTACTTTCACTAACTGGCGTAAAAGTCACTTTTCCCGTCGCTTTTCACAGCACTAGCAAAACCGGCCGTGATGAGCCCTTTAGAACCAACGGTGATAAGGATTCTGTACTAGTATGGGACCGCCGCCACACCACTATTGTCTCTGTCCCAAAAAAAATTGTATCTATAGGTAAAGTCATTCATGTTTGACCAAGTTTCTAGTAAAATTTATTCATATTTATGACTCTAATTAAATTTATTATGAAAATACATTTTGTAACTAATCTATTGATATTTATATATCATAAACATTGATATTTTTTGTCTACAATTAGTCAAATGTAACATACTAAAACATAGCACTATGCTAGGTTTGGAGGGAGTAGTTGAATTAAATATATTTTTATATATTTTGATATTTTTAATGCGGTTTTTTACATTATTTTCACTAATCTGTGGTGAAAGTGACTTTTTAGTCGCTTTTTCAGCGGCACTAGCAAAACCAACGGCGAAGACCCGTTTAGAACCAGCGGTGATAAGGATTCTGTTAGTAGTGTAGCGCCGCCACCACACGACTATTGTCTCTGTCCCAAAAAGATTGTAACTATAGGTAAAGTTATTCATGTTTGACCAAGTTTCTAGTAATTAAATTTATTATAAAATATATTTTGTAATTAATCTATTGATATTTATTTAATATCATAAACATTGATATTTTTTATCTATAATTTGTCAAAGATAACATACTAAAAACATGCACTATGCTAGGTACGGAGGGAGTACTTGTGTACTCAGGCTATAAGGCGTGGTCAAACTTGGCACAGTCTTCAATAATAACATTTGACTCTTAATATCTCTTATAATATAATGTTTGCAACAATAAAATTATAGTCGTATGAAACTACTTTTAAATATGAATACAGTGATATCATTATTGTAAGATAAAGTTTTAATTATAGAAGATTAATCGTAAGTCAAAGTTTTTAAAATTTGAATCTTGAATTACGTACGTGCCTTATATCCTAAGAGAGAGGGAGGGAGTAGTTGCAGCCGATTAGCCTGTCTGCCACATCAATGCACCTCTAGCTTCTTCTCCTGTCTGCCACATCCTAGATTATATAGCGTTAAGATTGGATCACTAATTTTCTGTAAAATATCTGACCAAATTATTTGAACACTTACCTCCCCCTGTGCGGTGCATCGTCCTCGGTGGTGCTCGTCGTAGTACGGATCGAGCAGGAACGGCGCCTCCATCCTACAAAAATAACAAGCAAATTTAGTACACAATATAAAAAATTAAAATAGCAATAAAGCAGAGATAACTAAAGTTAACATTAAATTTGAGTCAATGTAATCTAGTTCGACCTGACTAATCTGCCAATTGCAACTACGTGAATTGTGGCCCATTCGTCCACACTTGCCACATTCCCACTGCTCGGGCTCATTAAGGAATGGGGTTCGCGTTCGCCGCCTTGTTCTACCAGGAATTTGATCCATGACCATCTTGTGCCTCGACCTCTTGCGGGAACCACGTTTGTCCCACTTGCAACTCGGATCCGCAATGTACCTAGGGTCATTGTATGCAGGCCACTCTCCAGGTTCCCTAAAAGGCACAAATCGTGGACTCCATGTGCGCACAAGGGTGTCAACAGCGAACACACTAGGTATCATGCTCTCAATGTCATAGTTGCGATGCCTTGCTGCAGCCACCATATGAGAACATGGGAAGTGATATTGCCTTGGTGCTCCACAAGTGCATGAAAAGTCTTGGAGGACTACCACGTGCCTCCTAGGCTCTCGAATCTCGCCATCGGACGTTGTACCACCCCTTTGTATGACCTCATATGTACCCGTTGCGTTGTCAAACAACTCAAGATCATGTGTGTTAGCCCTTTCCTTTGCCTGCTCAAGAAAAAATTCTGGTTTAGGTGCCCACCTCACACCAGCCTCCTGCATTTGTACTGCTTCGGCGTGTCTCTCATTGAACCAAAATACAAGCCTATAGAAGGTGAAGGACACAATGGCATTCACTGGCATCCCCCTTATGCCCAACAACAATTTATTGAATGACTCGGCCATGTTGCTGCATTGAAACTCATACCTCCATCCACCCGCATCATGAGCCCTTGTCCATTTCTCCAATTCTGTCATCAATCCTGACAACCAGCGCCTACCCTCAGCATTTGATGCTGTTTTTACCTCCTCCAGCTTCTCACGAAAGTACTTGTCCTCAAGTTGATGACAAGCGGCCTTGAAACGTGCAAAATTATCTTTCACACCATCCTTACGGAGAAGATTCTCTGCAAGGTGACGAGTACACCATCGATGATGCAATGGTGGATACCCGTCTATATGCTCCTGCACTGCACTAAGAATGCCCTGGTGCCTATCAGAAATGACACCAACCTCCCTACCAGGCCCAACCACATATATCCGGACTAGCCTCATGAACCATCCCCAACTATCTTTGTTCTCTGTCTCAACTAAAGCAAATGCCAACGGAACCAGCTTTGTTGTTTGCATCTACTGATATGGCCACAAGAAGAATGCCCTTGTACTTCCCAAGAAGAAAAGTGCCGTCGATCGAGAAGACAGGACGGCAATGCCTGAAGGCCTCCTTACATTGAGGGAAACACCAGAAAGCCCGAAAGAAAATGTGTCGGCCATCCTTCATTTCATTAGGCTTTGGTATGTACTCATAATGCATGCCTGGATTCACCGCCTTTATTGCATTAAAAAGCGCTGGCAATTGCTCGTACCCATCCACCCAATCCCCATATATCATCTTCCACGCCCGCTGTTTTGCCCTCCAAGCTTTACCATAAGAAATTGTGAAACCATCATACACCTCCTTACTGTTTGGATAATTGTCTTCACCTTCATGTTCGGCTCTTGTTTCAATATTCCCATAAGCCGCTTGACTATTAGTGTAGATGTCAACTGTCAATGCTTCGTTATGAGCTCTGCAGCACAAGTGTGTGGGCTAATAACCTTTGTAATCTTCCACTTACCGGTGTCTTTTTGTTTTCTTGCACAAACCCTCCATTGACAACCATCCTTGTCACACACAATTGTGTACCGCCGCTCTACATACGAATGAAGGACCTTGTATGGCCTTTTACGTATCACTGCATAATGCTGCAACCACCTCTTCAATGCTGGGAGGTCCTTAAAAACCCGCCCCTTCTCAATTGTCATGCTCCAGCTAGCTTCAGGAGCATCTAGAAGATCATCATCCCGTCCTTCTGCATATGCCTGATCTGATAGTCCAACATCGCTGAAAGCATGGACCCTTATGTCACGGCCAGGGAGAATACGCCTCATCATCTCATAATCACTCTCTGAAAGCTCTCCAACTGGACGGTCATCATCAGAATCAAATGCCCGAGCAAACTCATAAGGCTCCTCATCGTTCAATGGTTGAGGCTCATCATCATCCTCATGAAAATCCATTGCTTGACCACCAACTTCCACACTATTTGAAGCCCAAAATCCATCCACAAAGTGAGCACCCACATTATCAGGAATAAATGCTGCAACACAAGTAGAAATAAACGAATTTAATGAGGCAAGTGGGATTCAATGAGACCGAATGAGGGATTTAGTAGGACAAGAGAATAACATGAAATGTTCATGCAATACTTACCGGGCGGATTGTGTGACAATGGAACCTCCTCGTTTTGTGACAATGGAATCTCCTCATTGTTCGACAAAGGGAAATCATGGCCAAGAGGTTCAAGATCATCTCCTATAGGTAGAGAAATATGAGCCTCATTTGGAGCAGATCTAGCATCGGGCACTTTTAGGACTTGAGCTATGCATCCATGAGGGGGACGGGTTGGACGGGTGGGAGCAATGAACACCGGACGTACAAGAATGTCCAAACATTGCAGCTGAGCCTGTAATGCCGATCTGACAAAATTATCTCACTGATTCTGACACCCAATTGGGATGAGGGCCTTAGAATGTTGGATGGAGCACATAGATAAAATACACCCTCCACTGAAATGTCATCATTAATTCCATGGCCATGTAGCTCCTCACGAACCCGACCAACCAACTCAATAAAACTTGGTCTAGCATTGAATAGCAAAGGCACGCTTTGCATCCCAACAAACTCAACAAATCCATAGTTTTCATCTCTTTCCACATTATGTCCATAATACATGGTCACTAGGCTATCCATCTATATTTAAATAAAAACAAATTTTGTTTAGTCCAAAGAGGTAAGTACTAGCTAAGTGACTATGTAGTCAATAACTAAATACTAACTAACTACCTCTAAATACATATATGCTCAAACTAAATAATACTAACTAATACTAACTAATAGTAAAAATAACTAATAGTATGTAATAGTAATACATTTATGTTAAAACTTAGTAATACTAACTAATACTAAAACTAACTAATACTATATACTAATTACTAACTAATACTCATTACTAACAGATACTAATGCTAACTAAAACTAACAACAAAAATACTAATACTAATACTAATACTAAAACTAACTAATACTATATACTAATTACTAACTAATACTCATTACTAACAGATACTAATACTAACTAAAACTAATCTAAAAATACTAACTCAAAATACTAATACTAACTAAAAATACTAATATAACTAAAATACTAATACTAACTAAAATACTAAGACTAACTAAAATACTAAGACTAACTAAAACTAACTAAAAATACTAATACTAACTAATACTAAAACTAACTAATACTATATACTAATTAATAACTAATACTCATTACTAACAAATACTAATACTAAATAGTAACAAACATTGAATACTAATACTAACTAAAACTAATCTAAAAATACTAACTAAAATACTAATACTAACTACAACTAATCTAAAAATACTAACTAAAAATACTAATACTAACTAAAATACTAATACTAACTAAAACTAATCTAAAAATACTAACTAAAAATACTAATACTAACTAAAAATACTAGTTAGTAAAAATACATATACTAACTAATCTAACTATGTTTCTATATATATCTATATATATATAAAAAATTCAAACCTTGTCAAGCACAAGGGGGCAGTGGGCGCGGCCAAACGGACAGGGGGGCAGNGCGGCGGTCCTCCGAGGATGAAGTTCACCTGCCTGTCGACATTCGGGAAAGCAGGGTTCGCGGGAGCCCCTTTCCCCTTGTCGCCTTTGTCGTCATCTCGTGGCGGCAGCTTCCCCTCCTTTTTCTTGTAGGCGTCGGCGAGCCCCATGCAGTCGATCATGCGATGCTTAGACTGCTTGTGGATGGGGCAGGGTCCTTGGAGCATCTTCTCGAAGTCAGCACTGAAGTTGGACCGCGGGCGAGGGCCGCTACGATCCATGGCGGCGACGGTGAAGTCTCTCGAGCGCTTCCGGTCATCCCTCCTGCTTGGTTCAGGTCGGGGGCGGCGTGTGTCCTCCTTCTTCGGGCGGTCTTCTCGGCGAGGGGGACGATCATCGTCCCGAGTGCTTTTCTTGCCGTAGTGGAGGCGGACGGCCTCCTTGGCATTCGCCATCTTGTTCACCCGGCCAAAGAACTCGCCGGAGGTCTTCGGCATGTCCTCGCAGAGGCGCTCGAAGACGACGGAGTCGGCGAGGCCATCGAGGAAGTAGCTGATGATCTCGGACTCGGAGCAGCCGGGCACTAAGTTCCGGTTCTCCATATACCGGTCGGTGTAGTCGCGGAGGCTCTCCCCGCGGTTCTGCTTCGCCTTGCCCAGGTCCCAGGCGGTACCTGGTCGGATGGAGCTCTCCTGGAAGTAGCTCTTGAACTTGTCGCAGAAGGTGTCCCAGCTGTCGATGGAGCCGGGCTCGAGGCTGTGAAGCCAGGTCAGCCCCACCTTGGTCATGGCGACGGGGAAGTAGGCGCACATGGAGTCGTGGTCGCCGTTTACCGCGCGGATGGCGATGCTGTACGTCCGGAGCCACATCGTCGGGTCCGCCTTCCCATCATATTTTTCTATGCCTGTAGGTTTGAAGTTAGCAGGCATTCTAATGGATCTTACTCGGGCAGTGAATGCCGGGAAGCCGTCGCAGTCGTTGAGGTTCCCGACGTCCGCGTGTCCTGAGTCGGCGGAGTAGTCTTCCGGGGTGTTAGCCCGGGGCGGCCTGTCTTGTCCGAGTGGAGGCCCGTACTTGCGGTCGAACTCTCGGCGGCGTGCGGCCTCAGCGGCCTCAAGCTCTCGGCGTTGGCGCGTGTCGCGATCCAGCCCTGGGGGGCCGTGTTCACGATTGTACTCGGCGCGCCGTCGGAGCTCTTCCTCGTCCCTTCGCCGATGACGGTCGTCGAGGTTCCTTCGGAGATCGCGGTTGTGGAGTTGTTCGCGGAGGTCCCGAGGCTGGTCGACCACGCCGTGATCAGCTTCTCGGCGGCTGGCCGACTTGGAGTGGCGAGATGAGGAGGCAGGAGCCCTCTGGGCATTGATCATGCCCGCGGCTGCAGTCAGCCTGGCCTTGATCCGGTTGAGCTCCGGGGTTTCCGGGATCCCTTCCAGCTCTTGGTGCGCGGCGGCGAGGTTGGCCGACGGGGTGGCGTAAACACCCACGCCGCCAATTTCTTGGATGAAGTTGTCTTGGAGATTACGCGTGACCCTGGGGTTTCGGCGTTCTCGCCGTGCGTCGCGGCGTCGTTGCTTCTCACCATTGCGCCCGATCCTGGCGTCACGATGCGCTTGGTCCTCGCCTTGGACCGTTGGCTCGTCGGCGGATATGTCGGAGACGAACATCTCCCGCTTGGCAGGCGTGATCCTCTTATTTGGAGGGAGGACACGTGTCACCCGCGGGAAAGTCGGGGTTGGTTCAGGTGGAGTCGGCGTATCTTGAGGATGAGGATGCTGTGTCGCCGCAACGTTCGGAGCAGATCCAATCTGGGTGGTCATGACATGATCGACCGCCCTGACCGCATCTGGGGAGTAGTCGGTGTTCACGCGTTCGCCGAGTGCTTGCTGGTAGACGGCCCCGTTGTTCCCGAGTCCCAGTGGGAATCGTGTCGGCGAGGCGATGCTCCGACGAGCAGATTCGGTGAGTTCGATTCATTCACCGATGGAAGCAATGGCGTGGTCCATGTCCACCTCGAATCGGCGTTGGCGTGCAGCCCATCGGCGCCTTCGCTCCTCGGGCGTCTGCTGCACCCTGCGTGGCGGAGGCGGAGTGGACGAAGCAGTCGGCGGTGCAAGAGGAAGCGTGTTCCCCTCGGATGGCGGGAGAACGACGCTGGCCGTCGCGGTCGCCGAGTTGTTGGCGATGGTTGGCGACGGAGCGGTGATGGTGACGATCCCGTCTGGCGTAGCGTCAAGTCGCGGCGCTGTCTCCTCCGGGGTGGCGTCACGGGTGAAGGAGAGCTCTCCCTCGGGTCCGGCGGTGAAGACCATGGATCTGAAGAAGAACATAGCCCCCTCAGTGATGGAAATCTTCACGGGTGCCGGCGTGATGACGGCGGAAGTGGATGCCATCGAGCTTGCAGATTGATCTCGTCGATCAACCCTTACCTGGCGCGCCAACTGTCGGATGTTTGGACCCGGCAGTCCACACAGGGTAGCCTACATGGTTGATTTGTTGAGGGACAGATCGAGGATCAGAAGCCGATGGTAACACAAGACGCAAGGATTGAACAGGTTTGGGCCGTCGAGATGACGTAATACCCTACGTCCTGTGTTGGGGGTGATTGTATTGCTGTGTATGAAGTTCCTGAAGGATCTCCGTAGTTGGGTTCTGTCCTAGGTTGAACGATTGCTCGTAATGTCCTGTTCTGGAGGGGGGTCTCAAGGCACCTTATATAGTCCGGTTGCCTTGAGTTACAAGTCGGCTAGAGATCGTAACCTACCCGAAATACAAGGATGCGATCCTATAACGATTACAGATATCTTTCCCTATAATTCCGGCTAGTTTATCTTGATCTCTGAGCTTCTTGCGGGATACGCCGCCTGCTTTCTTGCCGCGCGCGCTGTCACGCCCATCCGGCTCGTCCGACTGGTGGGCCTCCC
>CM014277.1:23814419-23849021 GCA_004135705.1 Alloteropsis semialata | reverse complement strand
AGGGTTTCGCACCCCGCGGTGGAGTCGACCACCTGATCTATGCGCGGAAGAGGGAAGGAGTCTTTTGGACATGCCTTGTTCAGGCCGGTATAGTCAACGCACATCCTCCATTTCCCATTTTTCTTTTTTACAAGGACAGGGTTTGCTAACCACTCGGGGTGGTACACTTCCCTAATGAAGCTGGCGCTAAGGAGCTTTTTGAGCTCTTCGCCGATGGCCTTGCACTTGTCCTCGTCGTATCATCGAAACCTCTGTTTGACCGGTCGAGCGCCAGGCTTAATATCAAGTTTGTGCTCGGCGACTTCCCTTGGAATCCCCGGCATAGTCCGAGGGCTTCCATGCAAACACATCGAGGTTTGCGCGGAGAAAGTCGACGAGCGCGCTTTCCTATTTAGGATCGAGCGCCGTCCCGACACGGAGGGTGCGACCATCGTTGGCCACGGCAACCTCCTTGACGTCCTTGGCTGGCTCGAAGGAGCACGCAGCACGCTTGGAGGTCTCGGGGATATCCGGGTCCCTGGGCGAAGGCTCAGCGATGAGCTTCTTGGACTGGACGAGCGCCTCCGCGAATTGGAAGCACTCGGTTTCACAGGCGAACGCATGCTCAAACGAAGTCCCCACTGTGATGACACCTTTGGGTCCGGGGATCTTCAGTTTGAGGTACGTATAGTTCGGGACAGCCATGAACTTTGCGTATGCAGGCCTCCCGAGGATGGCGTGATACGTCCCAGGAAATCCCACTACTTCGAAAGTGAGGGTTTCTCTGCGGAAGTTCCGTGGAGTCCCGAACGTGACGGGCAGGTCGATCTGCCCGAGCGGCATTGCGTCCGCCCCAGGGACAACCCCGTGGAACGGCGCCGCGGATGGCCGAAGCCGGGACCGCGAGATCCCCATCTCATCGAGAGTCTCGACGTAGAGGATGTTGAGGCCGCTCCCGCCATCCATCAGCACCTTGTGGACGCGTTTCGTCCCGAAGAGAGGAGCAACCACGAGCGGGTACCTTCCAGGTTGTGGGACATGGTCGGGATGATCGGAGCGATCAAAAGTGATCGGGGCCTCGGACCACCTTAGGTAGGAGGGCACCACGGGCTCCGTGTGGCAAACTTCTCGTCGGATCAGCTTTTCATCGCGCCTCGAGGGGCAGGCCGCCGATCCCCCAACGATCATCAGGACTGCGCCGTCCTCCCTGGGGTAGCCGTCGTCGTCGTTTGGGCCTCTGGCCCCATCTTGGTTCTCGTAGGGTCTCTTCTTCAGAGTGCCGGCGAGGAAACTCTTCATGAGCTTGCAGTCCTTCAGGGCGTGCTTGACAGGGCCCTCGTGGTTGGTGCAAGGCGCCTCGAGGAGCTTCTCGAAGTGATCCTTCGGCGCGTTGCCCTTGGGCTTGGTAGGTTCGCTCGGCCGCCGCCACCATGCCGCCGTCACGTCGCCGCTTGTCCTTCTTCTTTTTCTTGTCGGGTGGAACGGAGGGGCCTTCGCCGGCCGCCCCCGACTGCTTGCCCTTACCTTGAGGCCGATCGAGGGTGGCGGCGACTGCGTCTTCTCCGTCGGCGTAGTCGGTGGCGATGTCGAGGAGCTCCCAGATGGTTCGTGGCTTCTTGCGTCCCAACTCGTGGATGAGGGTCGCGCAGGTGGTTCCGAACCGGAACGCTGAGACAACGTCGGTGTCGGCGGTATTCGGCAGCTCGGTGCAGCGCTTGGAGAAGCGCTTGATGTAGTCACGCAGAGTTTCGTTCGCCTCTTGGAGGCAGTTGCGCAGATCCCAGGGGTTCCCGGGACGAGTATAGGTGCCCTGGAAGTTGCCAATGAAGGCATCACGCAACTGCGCCCAGCTGTCGATCCTGCCTGCAGGGAGGTGCTCCAGCCATGTCCGAGCCGAGTCAGCGAGGTAGAGTGGAAGACTTTTGATGATGAAGTGGTCGTCTTGCGCCCCGCCCGCATGGCACGCGAGCCGGTAGTCCTCCAGCCAGACGCTGGGGTTTGTGTCCCCGTCGTACTTGGGCACCGTCGTGGGAGCTCGGAAGCGCGGAGGGACCTGAGCGCCGAGGACGCGAGGTCCAAAGGCACGCGGCCCCCTGGGGTCGGGTGACGCACTCCTGCTCCGGTCCTCGCCGCTGTCGTAGCGGCCTCCGCGCCGCCTGTTGTAGGCTCGGCGTGGGCGGTGCTCATGGTGCTCGTCCCGTCGTCTGGCGCCTCCGTCTGCTACGGCCCCGTGATGATGTACGGAGTGCTCTCGATCGGGCTCCCGGGGAGCTCGCTGGCGTGAGGCGGAGCTTTCCGCCTGCTGGACTGCTGCGGTTTCCAGGAGCGCGCGGAGCTGTTGATGGAACCTTCGATCTTCAGGCGCCGCCAGTTCAGGGTGTTCGCAGAGCAGGACAGCAGCCGCTGCGAGGTTCTGGGACGCTCGGTTGAAGACCGGCGCGTCGTTGGCGTTGTTGTCGATGACGATGTTATGGTGCACCTCCCGTGCGCGCGTGCGGGCGGCCCCTCCATCCGCGTTCTTGCCAAGCTCGCGGTGAAGTCGCCCGCGCTCGTCCTCGAGTTGACGTTGTGCCTCGTCGAGCTCCCGCAGCCGGGTCCGCCGAGCATCGCCGGCAGGGTCGTTCTTGGGTGGCGCCTTGGCGTCCTTGGGGGCCGCCTTGTCGCCCGTCGAGCTGCTCGCAGTCTGTACGTCCCCGTCCGGAGTGTGGCACATGAAGCACTCGCGAGACGGGTCGAAGTTGGGCGGAGCCCACCTCAACCGCGGGCTCGAGTTCTGCCTGCTCGTCGCGCCCTTGGCGACTAGAGAGGTGGAGGAAGTGAGTTCCGTCGACGCCGGGGCGACCGCCGGATCGCGTGGCAGGCCCCGCTGTCCCGCTGGGTACATGGCGCCATAGTAGTCGAGGAAGTCGTCCCAGAGGAGCTGTTCCTCCCCTCCAACTTGGAGGGCGAGGTTGGTGATCATGTAGGAGAGGTTGCGAAAGTGCTCCTGGGTCGGGCTCCGTCCCAAGGCGGTCGCCAGATCCTCACCTAGCAGGTCGAAGACGTAGGCGGTGGCTCCCGTGATGGCTCGGGAGGGTTTGGGCCCCTTGTCATGGATCGTCCCGCCGTCGTCGTCTCGGGCAAGCTTGGGGTGCACGAAAGTAGCCCCGATGATGGGCTCCACCGACTTGCCGAAGATGAAGTCGAGGGAGCTGAACCGCAGGTGATCGCCCGGCGCCAGCGAGGCACCGCCGTGGGCCATCCGGGCCCTGGTGGGATGTCGTGACACGCGAAAAGGCCCCTACCTGGCGCGCCAACTGTCGGGGTTCTCTACCGCCGGCAAGTAAATTTCTACGATCGCGTGTCAGGGTCCGGATGGTGACTCAAGAGACAGGGGATTTAGACTGGTTCGGGCCTCCGGAGAGTAACACCCTACGTCCTGTGAGTGTCGATGTTCTCAAGTCCAAGTCTGTAGTAGGGGGTACAAACTGGTCGAGAGGGAGATGGTCCCAAGTCCCTGTGTTCGTGTGAGTGGGTGTTCTGTTCGTCCTGTGTTCGAATGTTCGTCTGTTGTCCGTCTCTTCCTCCTCACACTGGTGTCCCTTCGGCCCCTTTTATAGTCTCAAGGGGGAGAAGGAGGCGGGGAGGTAAAAAAAAGAAGAGAGAATTACGATGGGAATTTCGGCCCCGAGGCCTTTTAACTTGCGCCACATGCCGAGCCGTACAGGGAGCAGGTGTTGACGGAGTGGGCGCCCCGCGCGGACCCGGGATCGTACATCCCGGGTGGTTGATGTAGATGACTTCTCGGGTAAGCTCTCGGGTAGTTTCTGGGTCGTGGTTGACTTGTTCTGGGCCTTCGGGAGTTCCAGGTGTCCTCCTCGGGCTCCAGGTGTCGTCCTTGGGCGCCTGGGGTCGTCCTTGGGCGCCTGATGTTGCGCATGCGTTTCTCCCAGGACTGTAGCGTTCCTGTTCGGATGAGACGGGCGCCACTGTGGCTGCCGTGGCAAAGGACGGGCGCCCATCACGCTCTGGCACGGCGGGTACCAGGTGGGTACGGCACCGGATGGGCCGGGACGGGACGCAGCTGAGTAGTCTGGCCGGGCGAGCCGGAGACTCCTCGGAGGCGGAGAACTCCCCGGGCGAATCGGAGAGCCACTCGGGGGCGGAGAACTCCCCGGGCGAATCGTGGAACCACTCGGAGGCGGAGAACTCCTCGGGCGAATCGTGGACTCGTCGGGCGACCTCCAAGCTGTCGGGGCATGAAGAATCCGCTTGATTTGGGTCTTCGGCTTTTGTTTCTGAGGGGTGGATTATCGTGAGGACCCGGGTTATGGGCTTGATTGGGTATCCCTAATCCAGACCCTCGTCAGTCGATTTGGCCACACCAAACGCAGAAGATCCCGACGCCCATCTTTTTCTCTCTCTGGCCGATGGACCCCACCTGCCAATCTCTCCCTCTCTCTGTTCAGTGGACCCCGCCGCCTCATCTCTGTCTTCCGAGTCAGATAGGCCATGGGCCCGATCTGTTGCGGCCCAGTGACCACTCGCCCCTTCAAACCAGTTAAAAGCCCAACGCTCGGCCTGCTAGATCTCCAAATCAGCCCAAACCGACCCAATCTCCTCTTCTCTTTTGGCCTGACCACCGGGACCCACCTGTCATACACTCTATGTCACTGACATGCGGGTCCCACTGACAGCTGATCCCTGTGACTGGTTGACCCAGTCAACGTTGACCGTTGACTTAGTCAACACTGACGTCATGGTGATGTCATCAGAGGCGGACCCCGCTGATGACGTCATGATGACGTCACCCTGCCACGTGTCACCTCCTCAGGCTGCCACGTGTCTGCCCCTTTTCTTTTTCTATTTCAGAATTAGGATTTATCAAAGAAAATTCATAATAAATTCAATTTAGCTCAGAAAATTATGAAACCAGTTTCATAATTGTTCTAAAATCATGATCTACGCATTAGTGTAGGAGTTGAGTGCTTTTGGCTCTTCCTTGATTCTTATTTGGAGTTTATTTGCAACTAGCTTATCGTTGTTTATTATTTATCCGATTATTAGGATTCTCGGAAGACTTGGACGACTTCGTCGACTACGACTACGACGATCTTGACTTCATCAACTAAAGAGAAAGAGAAGGACCTTGCTCCAGGTTCACGCCCATTTCGACTTTGAATCCTATTAGGCATTGTTATTAGAATTGCTAGCGCTTTAATTCATGATGATGATGTTAAACCCATGCATAGCCTTTGATGATTACCCGATATCCTTGTTTACCTATGTACACTGTTATATTCGTGCTATGCTTGCATGTGTGGGATTAGCCGTGATCTTGATCATCTTGGCGTGAGTTTCGGGTGGGATAAAACTGAAGAGTTTCGAACCCCCGGCTGGAGTGAGCTGACATTAATCGACCTTCTGGTCGGGGCTTGGGGAGTGTGATGGGCACTTCCTACGGAGTACCTGTGGCGGGTACATTTGTTGTGGATACTTTGGGAGGAGTTGGTGGATATTACCTGTAATGGGTAGACGGGCGGACCGCGGAGTCGGATGGCCCAGTTTGGAGGCTTGCTTGCTCTGGCTTAGGCTGAGTCAGTTGGACCTGGTGACGGGACTTTGTCAAACGTGCACACCACTTATCCTCATGGGGAGGATTCCAGCCATTTCTAGCTGGGCGGTACTAGATCTGTGGAGAAGTGTGTATAGGATACCCGGCTATTCTAGCCCTTAGTTTCCGAGACTCTCGACACCACCGTGGCTAGGTTAGAGACTCACGATCCCGGGTCCCAAGCCTGGGAATACAGTATGGTACCGTTCTGGTTAGGAAGTCATGGCTGTGGGTTGTGTCTCAAGACGGATGCGCAGCCGTCTGCAACCCGAGTGGGGCCAGGTGTACACACTCTGCAGAGTTAAAACTATACGTATAGCCGCGTCCTCGGTCATGGACACCCCTCGATCTGGCTTCTTCTGATTAGTGTTTTGGGATATTCTACCTCTCCCCTTTTTCATAGCCTTGGGCTGGTTGAGAGCAGATAGTACGGATTCTGGCTTGTAGCCGCTGAGATGGAAAGAGTGGGAGTCTTCCCATCGACTCGTGAGTAGCAGGAGGTGAGAATGCGACGGGACCCTGGTGTGCTAGGGTTGACCTGTGGAGATGATAGCTTGGGCTGTTGTTGGAGATATTTATTTCTTTTGCTGCAGCTGCTGCATAGGAAACCCCAGCCTTAATTCCTTGATATATTTGATATACTAGAATTAGGCCACCCCAAAGCTGCATACGGTTGGTGACGTGGACCTGTCCCATTCCTTGGGGACAGTTCGTGAGCTTGCAGGTTTGGACTTGGATTCCGAGTTCAGCCGACGGATGCTACTTTGAAGGGTTGTGTTGCTTCGCTCAAGGATGCCTGTGGAGAAGACTGGAGATGAAGGCTTGAAGATCTAGCTACCGCTTCGTAGGCTTTCTTCTTGTCGTTTAGCCCAAGGGCTTGTATCAGCTACGCTTTCCATATTATCCTTGTAATAATTGTACTCTGATTCGAAGTATGGATATGATATTATGCTGAAATGAGTTCTGTACGTGATAGCAGTTGATTCTGGGACTATCACAATGGTACAGGGAGTCGGATTCTCCGATTTGGAAATCCGGGTCGTTTCAGTCCCCCAACGGCGGCGGCGGTGGCTGCATGCCCCCTCTCCTCCCCCGCGCTGGTAGCGGTGGCCCCGGCAGCGGGTCTCGATGGCACTGGTAATGCTCTAGGGCGGCGGCGAGCGAGGCTACTCGCGGGAGGAGGCGAGCGCGCGAGATGGAGGGCGCGGCCCACACAGGATGAGGGCGCAGGAGCGAGGAGGAGCGGAGCCTCGGGCGAGCGGACGTTGGGGGCGGCGGCCGATAGTTCTTCTAGAAGGGAAAGGAAGGAAGGAAGAATGAGAATTTAGGGTTATGGTTTCATTTTATACGTGCTGGGGAGGGGATTGCCAGATGGGCTGGGGTGTTGTTGGGCCGGCGTCGGGCCAGCCCAAAAATCATGCCGGACTCGGGCTAGCCCATCATTCTGAGGTTGCGGCCCAGGCACTAGCCCGAGCATTGGGCCGAGCCGGACCAAGCACCATGGGCCTCATGCCATGCCATGTTAGGGTCAGGCTTTTTAGGGCCGGGCCTCATGCCGCCCAGTGGGCCTGGCCCATTTGGCCATCTATGCTAGTACCTCTGTGGCTCAGGTGCTCAGCCACCGCGTGAGGAGCAGCAAAAGCAAATAATCTTGCTCAGGATCATGATGCGCAAGTGCAGCGAATGAGGTAGAGCCTGATCATTTGAAGAGCGAGATAGAGACGAGAGACGGAGATTCAAGATATATGAACAGCTGAGAGTTCTAGCTGACACATAACGTAAATTCTGGAAAGAAAAAAGGAAAACAAATTGAATGGCTGTCAATTTCGTAGTATTTTGTTTCATAAAAGAGGCTTGTTTCAATGCTTGAAAGGTACCTGTGGGTACTTTCTGGTAATTTGCTCTCTGATTTTTGCTAGCCGTCCGATCTCATAAAGATAATTAAATAATTAGATTAATATTTGCAGGGGTATTATAGTAATCATCGTGTTCTTATCTGTTCCCGATAGACGGTCTCGCTCGCCTCCGTCAGTTTACCCCGATGAACAAAGAGCTACACGCCTGCACCACATGACCGGCCAGGATAACATGAGTTAGATTCTCTAAGCCTCGTTAGATTCTGTAAATGGAAGATTGCATTGCTGGTGCCCTCAGATGCAGACCAACCCTTGATTGAAGTAAAGGGATGCCTGATACGAATCAGGAGCTCAGTTAGCTACTGATTAGGCAGGCACTAGCATTGCCAGGGAAGGCCGAACATGATACGAGAGCAGCGCCACCTTGAAGCTCACCTGCACGCTCACCAGGACCTCCCGAACCACCACAGTTGCAGCAACCTGCGCCGCAGCATCGCCTGCCTCCCTTGCGAATCAGGCACCCAGTCAGTAACACAATTCTCGTCGGAGGAAACAGACGGGCTAGGATGTGTATGGGGATTGGGGAGAAAGGGAGGGGAGTGACGGGCTCGCCGCCAGTGATGCTCGATTCCCATGTCGATGAGACCTGGAGGCGGGCCTCGAGGCCGAGGACGAGGAGCGCCCAGACGACAAGGGCATTGTGGGCCCAGGGGCACGGGAGGACCACATAGAGGCGGAGCTGGGAGTCCCCACGACGACGGGGAAGCGGACGGCGTGCGGGTGGAGGTGCCGGTCACCGAGTCCGACGGCGCGAGCTGCCGCATGAGGAGCTGCCACGCGGTGCTCCAGCCATGGCGGACGGCGAGGACGAGCTGCGCCGGGGCAGGGATAGAGGTGGGAGAGGGCGGTGAGGAGGTCTTGTGAGGCGGGTCTTAAAGGGACGAAGCGACGGACTTGTAAGCCGCTGGAATTGTGCTCCATTCCCAGTTCGCCGCCGGCGGGCCTCACACGGCACCTTATCCGGTGTGGTGTGGGTGGAGTCATTGCACTGCCAGAGGAGGCCAATTCGCCGGCGGAGGAGCTTTATTCGCCGGCGGGGGGATCGACTTGACGATGTCGGAGTTCAATTCGTCGGCGACTTGAAGAGGCAAGAGCATGGTGTTTGGCTGGGGCAAAATGCCTCGCGGAGGTCAACGGGTTTTGAGTGTTCCCTGTATAGTTTTTTTTGTCTCCTCTTCTTTTTTTTTCCTTTTCCTGTTTTAAGTCCGCTGGGGCTTACTACTTGTAAATCTCTTCTATATTAATAGAAATGAGCACAATCTGTGCTACGTTCGTTCAAAAAAAAATTCGTCGGCTAATAGCTTTGGTTTCGACGCAGCAACATTTACAAGTTAAAATAAATATTTTTCATCTGGATTTACCAAAACACCCTTTATCAAATTAAAAAATAAATTGATAAAAAGCTACCGGGCCCACTGTTTTTGATATTGGCCCCACCATTTTTGGTACTTCTCGGTACATTTTTACATGTAACTCCTATTTTAGAACCGTTCGATCTTCTCGATGGATGGCTCTCATTTTTCGCCAATCACCATAAAAAATCTCTCATAAAAAATGCATTATTTCTTGATACCTATCACTGTCCCAGTCTATTCTGCAATTAAGATGGTAATGAGTATAAGAGGCATGTTAAGTCGGCACCTCATTGATCAACGAAAGCTGCGTGATCATGGGCAGCATTATGGTATCTCCATGCATTTCAGATTCATGGTCCATCAGAATATTTCCTGAACTAGATGCAATCAACCATTATTGACCTGTTAATTCTGGAATGCCAAAATTCAGATATATGGACACTTGGCAGTTCCTTTGTATCGATCGGTAATGGCATTCGGTGCCACGTAATGGAAAACAGAGACATCATACCTTGCAGGCGGCTTAGATTGATGCAGGCCGTTATCTTTTGGAAGCTACGTTACGGGAGAGCCACCTCCGCCACGGCGCCGCCGCCCCTCGCTTTCATCATCGTTGGTCGCCTTCTTTCCCACCTTCAGCAAGTCGTCGGAAGGAGCGGGGATACATCTCTCTAATAGTTTTTAATAGATCAAGTTCAAATTGGGGTTAGGGTTTCCTCATACCGAGTTTCTTAGTATTGGAGATTTGTTTCCTCCTTCTTGCCGGTGACGATGAGGAGGTAGGGTGGATTTGGTCTCTCCATAACGACTCCGAAGAAGATGATGGTGACAACTACGACGTCAGCAACTTTCTTGGCATGATGATATGGAGAATTAGGTTTTCGAATAATGACATCGAGGCGGTGATGATGTTGCCGTCATGAAATAATTTTCTCCGATCCCTTCTCCGTTTTGTTGTGGTTAGATCTGGACACAATAAAAGACTGGTGAGAAATAAATTTACCTCTAAAAACGGTGGCAGTACAAAGAAGGAAGACAAAAGAAAGAAGAAGAAGAATATGCTTAATTCCGCGTATAGGAATGTTGGCCGCCGTTCTTTGAGCACTCTCAACCTGTTTGTTGTGTGTTGCCTGTGACGTCATCTATATGATTTTTCATATGGGTTTAGAATTGAGATTTAGAGCTACATTTTGTATGAGTACCATAGATATGAAAAACGGTTTGTAAGTCGGAGTGGACATAAATAACCGAGAACCAAAAACCAAACCAAAAGAACCAAACCGAAACCGAAACCAAAACCGAACTAACCGAAACCAAAAAAATCGGTTCCTAGTTCGGTTCCAGACAGCATGGAATCAAACTTTTTATGTTTATTTCGGTTCTAGCTCTTAGTTAACTGAAATAACTGAAAGAACCAAATTTGCTTTATAACTAGCACATTTTTTTTGGTTGTGTTAGTCTCTACTAATAACATTCGGTTAGTTCGGTTATAATCGAAAGAACCGAGAACCTAAATGCTCGATTCCTAAAATTTCTCATAACCGGTCAATTCCCATTTTCTAGTAACCGAAATTTGTCAAAAACCGAAGAACCAAACTGAAAACCGAATGCCAACCCCTATTTGTAAGTACCACTACGGGAAATAGGAGGTTTGCCAAGTGGCACTCGGCAAAGGCCCAAAAACACTTGGCAAAAGCTTTGCCGAGTGCCACCCACGCAAAGCCCACTCAGCAAACGGTGAACAAAAAACACCTAAAAAAATAGCACAAAATTTTTCAATGGGGAAGGCTGCCACGGGGGGTTTTTGCCGTAAGATTCGTGTGATACGCAGCCGGTGGGATTTGAAGCCACGACCTCTCCCCTGCGTGTAACCTCCTTTACCACTGCACCACACTCTCACTTATGTTTATATTTCGTTTTGGTTACTCACATATTATACTAAATCATGTAATTTTTTTTGACGAAATAGTGGGGAAGGTCCCCACTGACTCTTTCTCATTAATAAATAGCATATGTACAGGTACAAAGGTTGAAGACCCAAAAGCAGACCCTACCTAAATGAAAGGAGCTAAATTACATATTACTAAGCCACAAATCGAGTTCAAGCTTTAGGGAGGCCTTAGCTCTAACTGCAGCCTTACCAATTTCCTCCCTAAAGAGGACTTTCCATCTATCCAGAGATGTACTCGTCTGATCAAAAATGATAGAATTGCGATGGCACCATATGCACCAGCAAGCAGTGATCATAACTTCCCTAAAGCAGCTGAGCCCAAATGCTTGCTTCGCCTGAATCACCATATTCACTGGGTTAAGGTTAAAGTTCCATTGGATTCCGATGTAGCTCCAATATGTCTGACTGAATGGGCATAGGAAAAAGAGGTGCATCAGAGTCTCTTCTATGCTGCCATTGCACAATACACAGTTATAGTCTTGCAAAACCATTGATTTTCTCTTCATGATGTTTCTCGTGTTTAACCTATCCCTGAGCAGAAGCCAGAAGAAGAATTTGAGTCTTGGCCTGCAGCTAGATTTTCAAAGCCATTTAAACAGAGGAGAAGAAGGGAGAGAGCCAATTATAGATATGTAGGCATTCTTGCAGGAGTAGGAACCTGAACTCCAGTTACAGATCCATTTATCATTTTCTGTGGTGACTCTATTCAGACCACCAAATAGCAGACTTAATTCTTCAAACTGTTCAAAGGCTCTTTCAGACAGTGGCGTGAAGAAGCTCTCATGAACATCCATCCCAGAAAATTTCTCCAAAGAGACGTTTGGGTTTCTGGCAAAAGCGAAAAGCTGTGGAAATCTTAATTTCAGGCAGCCCAGGCCCCAAGCATCCTCCCAGAACATCACTGTGTTTCCTCTCTTGACAGAACAAGTGGCAAAACTCTTGTAAGAGGGAAAAAGGGAAAGGACATCTCTCCATTAGAAAGACCTAGTTGGTGTTCTCGCATGAGGGGCAATGGGTCTGATGTAATAACTTGTCCATGTAAGCTGAACCCAAGAATCAACCCTGTTGTAGAACTTGTCCAGATGCTTGATCAACAGGGCTTCATTATGAGCTTTTAAGTCAAGAATTTCCAGCCCTCCCTCATTTTTAGGCCTGCAGGCTTCAGTCCAAGCAACAAGGCATCCACCCCTTCTGTTTGTCTCCTCTGTCCCGAACCGCGTGTATATTGTTTGTTTGAGGCCTAAACGTATTCAATTTAAAAAGTTGTCAACTACAAAGTTTCATAACTTTTTGAAATCTACAACTTTAATTTTGGTAGTTTCTCCATCCGAGGTCGTTTATAAAATTTGAATTTCAAATTTAAGAAATTCAAACTTTGTTGACAAGATGATTTTAAATAAAAAAGTTGTCAACTACAAAGTTTCATAACTTATTGTGATCTACAACTCTCATTTTGGCTGTTTATCCATCCGAGGTTGTTTGAAAAACTCAAATTTTAAATTTGAGAAATTTAAACGTACTTTTCGTTGGCAAAATTAATTCATATTAAAAAGAGTTTAACTACAAAGTTGTATAACTTCTGAAGATCTACAACTTTTATTTTGGTCATTTGTTCATCCGACATAGTGGTAGTAACATTGCTCACAAATCTTATATATCTCTTTTCTAGTTTCATGAAACTATATGAGAGATGTAGATTTTGTGAACAACATTACTATCGTTTTGTCGAATCAAGAAATGACTAAAACAAAAGTTATAGATCTTAAGAAGTTATACAACTTTGTAGTTGAAAACTTTTTAATTTGAATTAATTTACTGCATCAAAATATGCTTTGAATTTCTCTTTGTCGAGTATTTTTTCTACAGCAGTCGGCAAACAGGTGGTTGCCGAATGCCGAGTGTTTTTCTCCGGCACTCGGCAAAGACCTTGTTTGCGGAGTGCAAAAAAAAAACACTCAGCAAACAAGCAAGTTTGCCGAGTGTTTTGTCTTTTCCGTGTGTCTTTCAATTTTTTGCCGAGTGTTTTTTCTGACACTCGGCAAACATAACTTTTGACGAGTGTTTTGTCTTTGCAGAGTGTGTTTTGTGCGGCACTCGGCAAAGCGGTTGTTTGCCAAGTGCCCGATAGAATGCACTCGGCAAACCATCGGGCACTTGGCAAATAACCGGTTTTCGGTAATGTACACTTGTAATGTCTATATTATAGAGTTCTCGTAACATGAGAATGTACTCGGATATAATTTAATATAATTCTTCCTTCTCCCGAAAAACTTAGGTCCTGTTTAGTTCACCAACTTTTTTATCGCTACTGTAAATTCGAATGTTTGGATACTAATTAGAAGTATTAAATATGAATAACTGACAAACCCATTTCATAATCCCCGAATGAAATTGTGAGACGAATCTATTAAACTTAATTTGGCCATAATTAGACAATGTTATACTACAGTAAACAATCTCTAATGATGGATTAATTAGGCTTAATAGATTCATCTCATGATTTCCCGTCCATCCGTGTAATTAAAAAATTAGATCATGTTTAGTCCTCCTAATCTTCAGTTTAAAATTGCTACAGTAAATTTTGCAAAGTTTCTCACCGATCTAAACAGCTACCTTGCATAAAAAAAAAGAACATTAAGCTACCAGACATAGAGATGCAATTGATTCTGACGAGTGACAACAGCAAATGTCCAGTGTGTCCTACTAAGCTGCACGTGCGTGTCGAAACAAGTCGCGTGCACGAATAGTTCTGTCACAATATATTTCATTTCTATTTGAACCTTGATAATACGTTGTTTAGCATGGTTGAGCGAGCTACTGCAGATGTTATCCATGCATGCTCTTGCTCCGTTCACTAGCTGCGGCCGCCGGCGCTCTCGCCGACGAACTCGGCAATGCGTATCACGAGATCTCGCGCGTCGTCGAACATGGGTATGGTGTAGAACCCGTGGATGGCGTCCGGGTACTCGACCACCCGCACGTCCTTGCCCTTGCTCCTCAGCATCTCGCCGTACCGGCGCTGCCAGTCCTGCAGCGGGTCGTAGCCGCCGATGGCGATCAGCACCGGCGGGAACGCCGGGGAGTCGAGGCCGGCGGCGGCCGCAGGCGCCGCGAAGTTGCAGGCCTCGTGGGTGCGGTCGGCGCCGGGCGGCAGGAACGCGCGCCACATCCAGTCGGAGCGGGCGACGGACACGATAGGCGCGGCGCCGTCGAGGCGGAGCTCGGAGGGGGTCCTCTCCTCGCCGCCGAGGAAGGGCTGGATGGCGACGAGGCCGGCGAGCCGGACGTTGGTGAACAAGGTCGGGGTCGCGGCGTAGCGGCGGGCCACGTGGTGGGCGACGTTGGCGCCGGCGCTGTCGCCCGCGAGGAAGCACCGGGAGACGTCGAGCGGGGCCGGGTGGTGCTTCTTCGGGTCGTCGAGGAACTGCAGCGCCGCGAGCCCGTCGTCGTAGGGCGCCGGGAACCGGTGCTCGGGGGACCGGCGGTAGTCCACGGAGAGCACCGCCGCGGAGGCGCCCCGCGCGACGCGGCGGCAGGCCACGTCGAAGGCCAGCGACGCCGCGGAGAAGTAGGCGAACCCGCCGCCGTGGAAGAAGACAATCACGGGGAGCGGCGCGGCGGCGGCCGCCGGGAGGAAGAGGCGTGCGCGGAGGCGGAGGGCGCGGTCGATGACCACGTCGTGGGTGGAGACGCCGCACCACGGCGAGGAGATGGCCGGGACGGGCGGGTCGAGCAGCGAGAGCACGGCGCGGTTCAGCGTGCCGTCGGCGCGGCGGGTGGCGTCGATGACCAAGTCGGTGAGCCTGAGGGAGAGCCGCGTGAGGCGCGACATTCCTGGCTTCGGCTTGCACGGCGCCAGAGGCATCTCCGACATGGCCATCGCTTCGGACTCCTCCGTCGTGACTTCGTGAGGGCCTCGAGTGGTGCTCTGCTCTGTATTTATAGTGGTCAGGCCTCACTGGCTTTCGTTGAGCTCTCCGAGATAGCTGCTGGCATCCACATGTAGGGTTTGGTATGTTGGCCCCCACTTATGTCTTTGTTTGAATTTTGTCAATACGCAGCCTCTACCTTTCTATCGAAATATTTATCGTCATTGACTTTTTATCATCATTTTGAACATTTGTCTTATTTAAAATATTATGTCTATATCATTTATTTTGTTTGTGATTTACTTTATCATTATCTGTACTTTAACTGTGACTTGCCCTTTTGCATGTTTGCATAAAAAAAATTAAATAAGACAACACGTCAAAGATTCGAGGAAAAAAATCAACGACGACAAGTATTTCGATACGGAGTACTTATATATACTTCTAAAGACCTAATCACAGGACTTCAACCTACATAACCCGCATGTGCCTTTTGCCTTTGTGTCTCAAGGGTATAGTCATATTGTCAATTCGTGATTGATGGCAAAGCATGATCTCCTGCCAATCCAGGTTGTACCTATAATCCTTAACAGCATGAACTATTATTTCAACAGTCTTAACAAAGGAAGACCGCACATCACATGGTTTATTTTTCTTTATACAGGGTCCATGATGAATTCTAGCCATCCGTTTCTCTCTCTTCCCGACCTCTCCCCGTGGCGGCGGCAGGCACGGCGGCGGCGAGCATGGCAGCGGCTGCTATAGGGGGTGAGGCGGCTGCATTGCAATTTAATCAGTGGGGCATTGTCTCGGCGTTAATACGATCCACCCCCGAGATCATGACGGGGCATTATGAGCATCCAGCCCATGCCTGAACATGAGAGGAAAGGTCAAACAAGATTGCATGAAACATTGAAACACATCCGGTTAGTTGCCCGATCATTGCCGACGTCGTTATGTGCTGGCCTGCTAACCAACTCATTTAAAGGAAGCAACTTAAAAACGAACATACACTGTGGCCTTCACGGCGGATGCTCCATGGAGAAGCCATCATCACCATGCCCTGATCACGACAAGTCCATGTGGGCACGCGGTATGTTTCACGATCAGACACGAGGAAAAGAGTACTGCTGCACAAGTTCTAGTGGTTCTTCGTGGGGAACGGTAAAATTTCAGGCCATGTGCGTGCGAGAGTCACGAGGAAGATCAAGTTTACTGAGACCAGTCTCAACAGGGAGTTTCATGACATTAAATTTAATGCCACATCAGTAAAATTACTGACTTGGCAAGATAATTAATAGAGTGGGTTTCATTAGATGAGAGAGCAGTTTAATCCCCATGAAGCTCATCTGCCACAGTTACCTACTAGTTCTCAGTCCAGGTAACCCTGCAATAAAACTCTCTGTTGAGGCTGGCCTAATAAAGCTAAATGCTTGGATACAAAGACAAGCGATGTCAATATCATAATGGGAACATATCAGGTGTAAACCAACCCTTCCGTGCAAACTATGGAAACTTCAATCTGGACCACGTGATATTGATCCAAGGGTGCACTCAGGGGAGGTGGGAGGGGTGATTTGCAAAACTCAGGGAAGGTGGGAGGGGTGATTTGCAAAGTCGTATTGCAAATCACCCCTCCCACCTCCCCTGAGTGCACCCTTGGATCAATATCGTGTGGTCCAGATTGAAGTTTCCATAGTTTGCACGAAAGGGTTGGTTCGCACCTGATATGTTCCCTATCATAATAGCCAAGCCTTATAACAACAACTAGTACTCCCTCCGTTTTACTTTCATAGGCGCTTGTGTGTGTGAGACCAAGGTAGCGAAGGGGCAGGCATGGCGAAGCCCGCGTGATGCCCGGCCCTATATTTCGGGGAATATCCAATATTTTTAAAGCAAATTTACTTCAAGTTCATACATATATACATATAGGGGTGATTGGTTGGCCTTATCACCCCCGAGCCAGGCTCCCCGTGTGCATGCACCGGGTGATTAGATGGCTGGACAAGCGGCTGGGCTTGGCTTCCCGTATGCAGTCGTACAGGCCGAGCAAGGCTCGCGGGAAACACCAGATTCGGTCGTTTTTAGCGGGCCTGGCTTCCCGTATGCAGCCATACAGGCCGAGCCAGGGTCGCGAGAAACATGAGAGTCAGCCGTTTCTGAGGGCCTAGCTCGTGGGGGTCAGGTATTAGTCAGCTAATAATGTTATTAGTACATAATTAACATATATTAAGTAATATTAATATATTTTAAATTAGATTAAGATTTACAAAGGTAAAATAAAATCATTAAAATACAACTCCATAAGCTCAACAAATCACTTGTTTTTTTAATCTTATCTCATGCGACATGATACATACAGGTAACCAAACACCATCTCTTCTCAGCTAGGTTGGACACGTGTAGTCTACCAAACACGAGAATTTACACACACTCAGCCTAGTTCAGGCTAGAATCATGTAGGCAACTAATCAGACCCATAAGTGTTAGGCTTAAATCTTGCTTTCTTGAGCTACAAACAGTCAGACACAGCCCGACAGTCCCAACCTGGCTCCTCGGGTCACCTCCTTCCACCATGCCGGCCCAGAAGGTCCATCAATCCACTAAATGAGGCCCCGCACTCTCGTTCCCTGCATCCTATAAGTCGAAGCACTAGGTGCAGGTGCTCCCCACGGTTGTCGTCCCCCCTGCCCCGCCATATCCCAAATTGGCAATGAGCCCGCCTCCGACCTCCACGACGGCTTAATGGCGTCGGGGCAGCCGGCTCGTGGCCTTGTACTCTGCTGGATGCGGCTCCATAGGGTAGCTATGGCTGCCATGGCGCAGCCGCAACGCCGGGAGGTGTAGCTTAGAACCTGCTATTAAAAGGGGATTTTCACGGCGGTTCATATGTGGAACTGGTTGTGAAAGTGGGGTTGAATCTCATAGTTGGGTCTACTCATGAAACGGATGTGAAAATGACGGCCCTACTTACGAACCAAAAATATTTTAGCGTCTCTTTTTTTTAAAAAAATGATTGTAAATATAGGGGCTAGAAAAATTCATTCCATAATAGTGTGAGGCACTAATTTCCAGTGCAAATGTGCAATGCATAGTTGCAGCTGCTCACCTGACTAAGCGGCGATGCCGAAGAAATGACGACATGCTAAAGGTTCTATCGCGGCAAGGGAAAAAAATAGAAACCACTAATAACCGCCTTCAACGTTTGTGACTTCTCGGGTTGTACAGACTTTAAGGGCAACACCAGCACTGCCCTTTAAACAAACCCTTTCTCTGAGGGTTTGCCTTCATTTTTTAGATTTGATTTTTGTGTCAATCCCAGTAGTACACCAGGTTGTATGCATCACAATGAGTTGGTGGTTCCTTGGTCTGTATCATCTACTCATATAGTATTAAAGGGTATAGAGTAGTGTTATCACCTGGTACAGAAGCCACGAAAAGCATTAATAGCATTAGTACCGAATCTTTTTACAACCGGTACCAATTTGTTTTTGAGGTGTGGATGAATACTGCTCTCTACTAGTGGTGGCAAGAAAACAATAAAAATTGCTAATAAGCGCCATCCACGTTGGTGACTCCTCGGGTCATACAGGCCCGCCATCTCCAGCCTAAGACACTACCATGTAGTTTCTATAGTTGTCATGTCATATAAACATTGCCATGAAAACTATTTTCTCAATATGTAATTTATTCAAAATAAATTATTATCCAAACTTCTCTTTTCTCTCTCTTTCTCTCACCCTATCTCCTTTCTTCCTTTCTTGGTTCTTGTGTAGACATGCATGAGAAACTATTTTCTTCTTTCACCTCTTTAAGCATGTGTTTGGATTGGGAGCCAACTGTGTTGGGTTGGTTCCGTCCTAATTTTGTGGTTAGGATAAACCTGTCTCGCGTTTGGTCAGAGGGTTAGGTTCAACCTAGTTTTTTGTTTGGTTAGAAGGGTTGAGAGGGATGGGATGATGCCATGTTAACACCATTAGCCATGTCACCTGTGGGATCCACTTGTCATTCTCTTTTTAGTTTCTTCTCTGTTTTTATTTTGGTAGTTATCCTCTTCCTACCGATTGCGTCTTGCTCTCACTGGGATCTACCGAGCCGCCGCCGCTCGCCCAGCCCCACAGCCCTTGCCGCGACAACTGCTCGGCTCGCTCGGCCGGCCGTTGTAGCTCACCTGGCCTAGGAAACCACGCCGCCACCCGCCCACCTGCCCCCGAGCACGGCTGCCCGTGTGGAGCACGCCCATGCTGCCCTCTCCACGTCACCTCCGGTAGCCAACACCTGTGCCGCGACGGCACTGGCAACCGGTGGCTACCAGCTACTCTTGTGGCGCCCTCCCCCACCGCGCCCCCACCTCCCCTGTCGCGCCGCCATCTCCCCCACTGCACTGCTCTGCTCCGCCCTCCCCATCGTGCCCCTGCCTCTCCCGCCGCGCTGCCAGCGCCCCCCGCTGCGCCCCTGCTATAGGCCGTGGTAGCCGCACCGCTGCTCACCCGGATGCGAGGGGCCGTGGCTATGGCCACGCCGCCACTTGCCCGGCCTGGGCAGCCGCGCCGCCACCCGGCCCGCTGCCCCCGCGTGACGTCGTGGAGCTGCCTAGGCCTTCGTGCCGACCGCCCTCGAGTTCGTCGTATCCTTGTGCAAGAGAGGGTGTTGGACGCTGTAGATGCGGGTCAGCGTGGTCCGTGTTTTTGAGGGTATGCAGGGAACCTGCATCTAGAGGAAATATACTCTACTAGGTTCGACCCAACCCGTTTCCTTTTGCAACAAAATATGGGTCAAACTGGGTTGAACCCACACCAACCCTGTGCGACCCGCAATCAAAACACATGCTAACACTTTTACGACATCACCAAATTGCTTATATGGTACCCTCATTAATGTTATGAAAACTATCTTACACTACCCCAGCCAGGTTTTTCCGTGACGGGTAATTCCGACAGGGAAAGTACTAGAAACCGTCACGGATGACCTTCCCTGTCGGTAGCCGTCAGGGATAACCCGTCAGGGACAGACTGACAGGGAAAGTCACTCTTCCCTGACGGAAAACCGTCACGGATTGATCCCTGACGGTTGGAACTGTCAGCGAAAACTTTCCCCGTCGGTTGTCAGAATACCGTCAGGAAAACTTTCCCCGTCGGTCGTCAGAACCGTCAGGGAAACTGCAAACCCCCCCCTGTCAGTACATTTCCAATAACAGGTCTATACGAATTTACATTTCCAATTACGGGCCATTTAACAGTTACAGAAGCGATAAATGTTTCATTCAACAGTCATGAGAATATATATAATCATCAAATCATTCACAATTCAATCTTAAGGTACATTCTAAGTTGCAAAATAATGTCAGTAGGCAATCCAAGTTGCAATTGTAGCTAATTCATGCAAGCATGAATTTGAAGTTCAATATTATTGTAAGCAAAACTTGAAACTACTGCTTCCTAAATCCTAACCGGCCTTTTGCTTGTGCAACAGTTCAAGTTTGTTGAAGCATGAGAAGATCCATCTCTTGTCCTTCCCTGCACCCAAAACAAGATAAAAAGAACCATACATGAGAGATCATCATGACAATATCATGCAGACTTGCAGAGTAAAATGACAGTTCAAATTATTGTTGCCATCCATTTGGGCAGTAACAACAGAATAGCTGAGTCCCTAGTGGCAGGGCAACATAATATTTCGTACGATTCTTGCATCCATGGTTGCTCTAAGTCTCTACTGCATGTCGCACAGCTTATAGCTACTAGTTTCAGGTCAGTAAGACAGATGTGCCTTTTGACAAATGAGCTGCAGGTAAAATAGTACTGACATGAACATGGTGCATGCATATTTTTGGACCTTCAATTACAAATTGGATACAACCCCAAATAGAACAGTACCTGAAGCATACAAAGATGAGCACTGAAATATAGAAAATGTAGTTGCAACATCTCAGATTAGATAGATTTAATGCCTTTGTGCACATCTCAGATTTCAGACGCTTGCATCCTCTTTTCCTTCTCCTGTATGCAGTATGCACCCAGCAGAGTGTAAAACATGGGAGCACTTACAGCACGGCTATAAACTGAATAGTCAATAATTGTACTAATCAAACAATGATGTTGCCTAGTATTCAATAATGATGCTTACATGCCAAAAAAAAGAACACAAAATCCATCGAGCCCAGTACCATCCAAATTCCACATCCTCTCATTAAGAATAGTATGAATCAGAATGACATCAACTTGACCCAAAATCCTAATAAACTTGACCTTATTTAGAGTGATAGTGTGAACCAGAATGACATCAACTTGACCCAAAATCCTAATAAACTGAATATAGAAAATGTAGTTGCAACATCTCAGATTGGATAGATTTAATGCCTTTGTGCACATCCTAGTAAGATGAAACTAGCAGTTACTTTTTCGCATCAAGTTTCAAGCAATTGAACTGCTACCAAAGATTGACAACATTGCAAGATGTTAAGTCTGTACCTAATTACAACTATGGAAATTAAATTAGGCACTAGGACTTACCATCTTATCTGCAATAAGCTGGGCTACAAGAGGTCCCCTCCTGCTCAACCATTCTCCCTCTTGGCCCCAATTTCAATTTCAGACACCGGCGTCCTCTAATCTTCTCCTGCATGCACTAAGAACAGATTTAACACCGATTCACAATCACACAGCTTCAACACAATAATTATTCAAAATCACCACAGATCCAGAAATCATTGCATAATCGGAATAACACAGATACACAAATCATCATACCTCAAGATCTAGCCATGGTTGAGAGAAAGGAAGAGGGGGACACCGGCAGACGTATGGCGGAGGAAGAGGAGGGCAACGGCAGAGGCGAGGTGGAGGAGGGGGCACGGAGGCGAGCGCGAGGCAGAGGGCGATGGGCGCCAGTGCCGAGCACGAGGCGGAGGTGGGGGGCGCCGGCAGCAAGCCTCAGTCGAACGAGAAGGGGGGCACCGGCGGCGAGCCTCAGTCGAAGGAGGGGGCCGGCGGCGGCGAGCCGCAGTCGAAGGAGGAGGGGGGCCGCTGCCGGCGAGCCGCAGTCGAAGGAGGAGGGGGCCCGTCGCCGGCGAGCCGCAGTCGAAGGAGGAGGGGGCCCGCCGCCGATGAGCCGCAGTCGAAGGAGGAGGAGGCCGCCGCCGGCGAGCTGCAGTCGAAGGAGGAGGGGCAGCCTTGTGAGATCTGACACGGAGGAGGGACCTGGTGGCTGCGGCGAGAAGCAAGGGCGACGACCGGCGATTTTGCGAGGAGAGCGAGGGAGTCGAATGGATCTGGGGAGGGAGAAGTCACGGGGGAAAGGAAAAGCTTGGAGATTTTGTTTTTTTTTTGCGTCGCACAGCCTCTGCGCTCTCTCTTTCACCTTTGTCTCTGCTCAGTGGGCCATACCAGAGACCCTGACGGTGGAGATTCGGAGCCGTGGGGAGTGCTGCAGGCCGACGCGAAAAAACCGGTCTGCGGTAGTGATAATAGGAGAATCAATCACATGCACATTTCTTTTTTTAAAAAAATACAATTCCTGATCACGGTTTTGATTGTTCCCCATAAGTAAAAGTTGAAAACATAACAGCAACGTATAATCACTCATCTCCCCATAAGTAAAAGTTTCCTCACTTACATGATCGCCAGCTACGTACTCACGAACAAAGGCGTCGAACAATAAACCAAAAAAACTGAATTATAATTCCCCATATAAGGAATTATA
The DNA here is from genome assembly GCA_004135705.1 of Alloteropsis semialata. Lineage (NCBI taxonomy): Eukaryota > Viridiplantae > Streptophyta > Magnoliopsida > Poales > Poaceae > Alloteropsis > Alloteropsis semialata. Next base: position 23,826,657 of record CM014277.1, on the reverse strand, counting down.
ATTAAGTAATTCCATGACCAAATTGAATTGCAAACATACACATATTTATAATAATGAAGAACATCAGGGGTCTATATGTAAAACTATATAGACTCACAATAAAACTGAAGAACTACCAACATAATTTCATGAAAATAAAGAGTCCAGAATTAAAATTACTGCTGAAAATAAAATTTAGAAATAAATAAAGATAAATTGATGGTGGGTTGAAACAACTCGATTTCAGCCCACCACCCCTTCATGCCCATCTGGACAGGTGGGAGAGGTGTGCATGCCGGCTGGCAGGCTGGGCCGTAGGCCAGCGTGCAGCAGCAGCCTGGGCTGCAAGACCAGCATGCCAGCAAGGCTTGTAGGCCTGTGCGTGCACTGGGCAAGGCAAAAAAAATGCCCACCAGGACATGCATGCCCCAGCCGTATCCACAGTTCCACACAAGCCCAAAACCGCCGCCGCCGCCGCCGCCGCCGAATCTCGCGATGGCCACGCCTGCAACTGCCGCGGCTCCGCCTTGTGCGCTCACAAGTCACAACCGCCGCCGCCCGGCGATCGCGACGCGGGCACGGGCCGCGGTTCCCGCGGAGCCCCGGGCCCGCAACCGTGCGCCGCGGATCTCGCGCAGCCACGGTCCGCGCGCAGGAACCGAGCCCGTCGTCTGCCGCATCTCGCGCACCGCGGAGGCTCGCACCCTCGGCCGCCACTACTGCAAAAACAAACTGTAAGAACGTCTCCTTTTTGCAACAGAGGCGGTTCGGGGGCGGACCGTTCTTACAGCGACGGAACAGCCCCAGGAGCTGACCAGCCGCCCCTACAGAATTAACAGTAGGGGCGGCTGGAGTTACGAACCGCCCTTACTGTTAGTAGGGGCGGTTCAATCACCAGCCGCCCCTACTGTGGTTCACAGTAGGGGCGGCTCTATATTGAGGCGCTCCTACAGTGTTTTGCCGAATTTTGAAATGAGACACTAGAAAATACATTTTTTAAAATGACCTCGGATGGAAAAACTTCCTAAATAAGAATTGTAGATCTCGAAAAGTTATGAATCTTTGTTGTTGACCACTTTTTGAATTGACTTTATTTGATGCCTCAAAATGTGGGTTTGAATGTCTAAATTTTGAAATTTGAATTTTTCAAACGACCTCGGATGGAAAAACTTCCTAAATAAGAACTGTAGAGCTCGAAAAGTTATGAAACTTTGTAGTTGTCCACTTTTTATTTTAAAATCATCTTGTCATGCAAAAACTACGTTGAAATGTCTCAAATTTGAAATTCAAATTTTGTAAACGACCTGGGATGGAAAAACTTTCTGAATATGAATTGTAGATCTTGAAAAGTTATGAAACTTTGTAGTTGACCACTTTTTCATTTGAAATCATATAGTCAACGAAAACTAAGTGTGAATGTTCTCAAATTTGAAATTCAAATTTTGTAAATGACCTCGGATGGAGAAACTACCAAAATAAAACTTGTAGATTTCAAAAAGTTATAAAACTTTGTAGTTGACAAGTTTTTAATTTAAAATCATTTAGGGCCTCAAACAAGTAATTTACACTCAGTTTAGTATAATACGGTAGGAATCAAAACAATATCTAGTCACAAATGAGAGTGTGGTGCAGTGGTAGAGAAGGTCACGCGTGAGAGAGAGGTCGCAGGTTCGAATCCCGCCGACCGCGTAGCGCGCGAATTTTCCGCAAAAATGGCGCGACTTTTTTCCGCGAAAAATGGCGCGAACGTGTTTGGATGGTTGGAGTCTTTCCCACATTGGAATAAATTTTTTTTGCTATTATTTTCGGTTTTTTTGAATTTTGAAAACCCGATTTCCTGGAATTCACTGTAGGGGCGGCTCATACAGTAGGGGCGGTTGCATCACCAGCCGCCCCTACTGTGGTTCCACTGTAAGAACGGTTGATTAAGGGCGGCTCGTAAAACCGCCCCTACAGAGGCTTACGAGCCGCCCCTACTGAAACTTTCTGTAGTAGTGCGCCACGCGCCGTCGCAGCAGAAGCAAGTTGTCGGATCCCGGCCGGCCACGCCGTGCCTCCCCGCCTCCTCCCTCTCGCCACCGAGCCCTTCTCGCATGGCGCTCACGCCACCTCCTCGTCGGAGGGGATGTAGCCGCGGCTAGACCCTCCAACGCTGTTGAGGAGGTGGCTGTAGCCGGTGGAGCGGATTCCTGGCCGGCGGTTCGCTGCCATGGTCGCGTTGCGACGTGCGGGCGTCACTGTCGAGGCGGGAGGAGGAGGAGGAGGTACGGTGGAGGTGGAGGCGCCAGAGCTGGGTCGGGGATGCCTAAAGGTGCTGCAGCCGTGCCTGATGGCACAACTGCCTCGCCGCCCGACGCCTCCACAGCACCTGCCACGCTGCCGGAGCCTGCCGAACTGATTGGTTGGGCTCCACTAGGGATGGAAACGGATCGAATACGCATAGAGTCGAATTCGGATAGCACTTTTTACCATATTTTTACTCAAATACGAATACGAATTCGAATGCTCTCGAATACGAATACAAAACGAATGGTCGGATGCGGATATGCATTCGGTTAGAAGACAACATTTACTTATTTTATTCATTGATGGTTTTTAAATAACAAAATTATTATACAAGTAAATACTAAAGTATAAGTACATAACAAGTGTAGACAAAGACCGCTCGTTAATAATGTCACATTTATCTATAATTGTTTCAGTAATTAATAATATAAAATTAAATAAAACTATAGATAAATATATTTAATAAATAAATATATACATTTATCATGAAATAATAAAAAGTATATAAAAATATTTTCATCAGTAAATAAATAAACTATAGTATTAAATTAAATTTAATATTCATATATCTTTATTATTTAAATTAATTATATTAGTTATTACAATTAGAGATAAGTTTTAAATAGTTATATGGGTACAATAATAGTAATATTAAAATTGATATCATAATCATTAGTAATGGAGATAACATTTTTTAAATAGTTTTGATTATACACTATCATTACTAACATCCAAATAAACACTTTAAATGTTATCTTCATATGGTCGGATACGAATAGTGTCGGATATTGCCGAATACGGATGTGGAACCGGATAGAGAAAATCGACGAAAAACGAATTCGGATGTATCCATTTTAGTACCACATTAAATTCAAATACGAATACGGATATCCATATTTGCATTTTAGCGGATACGGATATCGGATAATTCGGATTCCACTTTCATATTTCCATCCCTAGGCTCCACAGTGCGCAACAATTGTCCCATGAAGAGTGAAGCCAAGAGGAACCTCCGGCGTGGGTGTGGGCGGCGCCTGCGTCGACAAACCTGCAACATCACTAGTGAATGTCGTCCACCCATGCTCTGGACAATAGCCCATGATCTCCTTTGGTAGGAGAGACTGCACATCCACATCTTCAACCCGCACCACTGCCGTCCATCCATGGACTGAGCAGTGGCGTGGGGAGTGCACACGTACTCTGCCGCTGTCAGGGACGATGCAGTTGTTCGGCTGTGGAGAAGCCGGTGCCGACGTAGGAGGATTAGATGGAGATATGTTCATCGGCTCAGGAGAGGGAGTACGATCCCCGATGGTTCCTAAGCACGACGAACACGGCTCAGGAGAGGGAGTACGATCCCCGATGGTTCCTAAGCACGACGAACACGGCGGCGGCGGCCGCCAACTCGCCCCCTGTTCTCATCGCGAGATAGTAGGGACGACTTCCCCCACCGTGGCCTCGTTCCCCACCGCGGCCAATGGCACGGTGGCACTGAATGATCTGAGAAACTCTCGGCATTGTGTACCTTTGAGGAAGAGGATGCTAAACGCTTTCCCTTGACTCGAACTCGGCGACTTCGACTCGCCCTCGTTCCGCCCTTGACGAACTCAGTGAGTTCTTTTTAGCGACTTCGACTCTCAGCGGAGAACAGGTGCTGATAACGTGTTAAATGTGATTGGAATAGAGAAAATAGGATTGGCGAACAAAAGGCAATCTTTATTAAAATAGGATTGGCGAACAAAAGGCAATCTTTATTGATGATTAGATGCATATATATAGGGGGACGGAATCCTTAGGGAAAGAGCGTAGACGGCAACCGGTCGCGACGATTCCCTTACAAATCATCGTAACAGGATGAGATCACCTTTGCAACATTTATTTGTAACACGTGTCATCGACTCGTCGTATACCATATGTGGTGGCGGCTCGCGTTCTTCCCAAATAATAATAAGTACTTTGTTACAATGTTATGAGCATCCGGTAGAAGTTGCAAATTTGACTACCATGTGAAATGATGAGTGACTCTGTCCAAAGACAACGACTATATTTTCTTGGAGCCTTTTGTGACGAGATCAATGCATCGACCACTACCGGAAACAGTAGGTTTGCCGAGAGCAGGACCCTCTCGGCAAAGAAGCAAACACCCTCGGCAAAGGGTTTGCCGAGAGGAATTCGAGCAAGGCTCTCGGCAAAGCTCACTCGGCAAACTATTTATCGGCAAAGGAGCCTTTGCCGAGAGCCAAGACGCGGCCACTCGGCAAACCCTTTGCCGAGAGCCCTGGCAGCCTTCGGCAAAAATATAATACACTGACGGCGAGGAGACGGCACGGTAAGGAAGGAGTGGGGTCCACCCGTTACCTTTGCCGAGAGTCAGGACGTAAAACGGTCGGCAAACATAACGGCACGGTACTGTGGAGGCGGACTCAACGGTATGTTGGAACGGGGCTTTGCCGTGAGCCTCCACAAAAGCTCTCGGCAAACCTCCTGCTTTTGCCGTGAGCCGTCGCCATAAGCTCTCGGCAAAACTCCTGACTTTGCCGTGAGCCTGTCACAAACGCTCTCGGCAAATATCCCGAACCAAGAACCAGAATTGGCTCTTTGCCGTGAGCTCAAAGGTAAAGCTCTCGGCAAACACTTCTCTTTGCCGAGAGCAGCTCTCGGCAAAGGTTACAGTAGGGCGCCATAAATGGCTCTTTGCCGAGAGCTGCTCTCGGCAAAGGCCCTGTTTGCCGAGAGCTTTGGGTAAATGCTCTCGGCAAAGAGCTGTTCCTGGCACCTGTTTTATTTGTTTTCGCTCGTATATGGTACCCCCACTCAAATTCATCACAACAAACATATCCAATGCATCACAATAAGCATTACAGGCAGTTCATATAGACATTTCACAACCACAAATAGTCCACAACCACAAATAGTCCATAATTATTACACAACGACAAGTTCGACCACATATCCACAAGTTTAACAACTCAAACAAGTTCGACCACATATCCACAACGTTATCAAGTTCAATGGTGAGGCGGCAAGGCAACAAGTTCAAAACCTAGTAAGGAGACGGCCTCCATTCCCATGGGTTGCTCTGGAAGGGTTGAGACAAGTCTTGATCCTGTTGGTCTTGTGGGTCTTGAGGTTCTTGTGGCTTAGATCCCGGCCAAGCCCCCAAAGGCTGAGATCCCGGCCAAGGCCCCCAAGGCGACCTGCGAGTGCGAGGCTGACTACTACCAGGCGACACATGGGCAGCAGGATCATTTGAGGCCGCCGATAAACCCTGCACAAAGGAGAATAGATTGCACGTGTGAAACAAGATTTAAGTTAGAAACTCATAAACTAAAGCATTTATACTCACAGGGGTGTGTTGGCGAGGCGGTGGCTGAAATTGAAGCTGAGGGGGAGGTATAGAGACTTGAGTGCCCACACTCTGCATCCAAATGTACATCTGGCTCAGAACTCCCTCTAAGTGCTCCCGTTGGCTCCTCTCAGCTTGCAGATCGGACTGCCACATAATAGATGTTAGAATTCAAACAATCGCATGCCAGAATCAATGAAAGACGAGGTAAACAGAAATAACCTTTAGACTCGCTATCTCCATCTGGTCAACCGTCATACGTGGGCGTATGGACTCGCTTCCGCTCGGCGCCCTTGCTCGAATCTCGGAGAGTCTTGGCACCGAGGTCGAGTCGATCGAGCCATCGCCCAACCAGTAACGCCCATGCTTCTTCCCTCCTCCCACCTCCATGACGATTTGTCCATCAAAGTCCTGGGTGATTGGGTCGTACTCTGGCCCATGGACTTCCCTTGCCCTCTCTGTGTACGCATCAAGCCGCGGGGCGATGGTCGAATTGGTGAACGCCGAGGCCGGGGTCTCCAGGGTGTAGTCGATGTCGGCCGTTGCCCTGCCCATGTGAGCTAAAGCGTATGCCTTCACCTCACCAATAGGCTGGCCACCATGTGAATCAGATTGCGGACAATGAGTAAAAGACGGGCGGTTAGCAATTTATCACTATGTCTAGCTAGCATCAAAATAAAGAAATGAATCTGCTTACATATCTTTTGGCGTATGCCTTGAGGCTTAGGTTGCCTTGATGGTGCGATGGTCCTGGCATCTTCAAGCGTCTGTCCCGGGCAATGTTATGCTTCTCCAGCCACTCGGGAGAGCACCACCTGTCCACCATCCTTTCCCAAGCTTCTTGGTGATTATTGCACCAAGAAGGAGGCACCTGCAAGTCATCAAAATGAAGGTAGAAGATCAAATGAAGCATGTTCATTGTCCAAAAAGATGAATCTTGATGTTATCAGTTACCTGGAGAAACTGCTCCCTGGTCAGCATCATTTTTCTTTCATCCTTCTTCTTGACCTTCGTGTGAAGCTCGGTTGCGTAGTAATTGACGATGGCCTGGATGCGCGCCTCATAGTGCATGTCATGCAGTAGCTTTTTGCATGCTCTGTGAGCATTTTGCTGCGCCCTTGCCTCATATCCATCCTCGCACTTGAAGAAATCCTGCATATACACGCAATGCTTCTTAGCGTAGGTATGTGATGAATTGAGTAATGTCTGAATGCGATGAATTGAGTAATGTACTACGAGGAAGACTTACCCACAACTCCTGCTTCACTCGCTCCGCCTTGTTCTCGAAAACGCTCCCCAAAGGATCTTCCTGGTCTTCAGCGGAGTAGTAGTGCTCAAAGTACCACGCCGGCTCGTAGTTAGAGGCATGCATCACCATGCCAGGGAAGTGTTCCTTGCACAGAAGGCCCAGTATGCCGTTGACCAGGCGTGTGTGATCACCTACGCCCACCATTTCCCAATTCCTGAAAAATGATTACAATGAAATATTATGTTCTTCTGAAAAATAAAGAATACCATATGAAAAGTAAAGATCAAGTCAAAAGCACTTACTTTTGCCCAAAAGGTCTAATCACCGGGCGTCTGTTTGGAGCCGGTCGTCTGGGGAGGGTCGATGGACCTCGCAACCAAACTCTCGGTGGATCACCAATGGCCTCCTCGTACCCCTCCCCCTCCTCCTCCTCGTTCCCCTGGGCCCCCTCCTCCTCCTCCTCGTCCCCCTGGGCCCCCTCCTCCTCCTCGTTCTCCTCCTCCACCGAGTCGTACACCGACTCCTCCTCCGACGACGGCGCCTCTGCGGGAGGTACAAACTCCTCGTCCGTGGAAGACTCCTCCTCAGGTAGAGGCGACGGTGACCTCGGCACTCGACGCCTGCGGCCTGTACCAGACCCCTGACCACTCCAAGACCCCTGACCACTCCAGGACGCCTGACCACTGCCTCTTGGGCGACCCCTGCCCCTCCTCTGAACCTCCCCTGACCCCTCTCCCTCCGTTCTCTGGTAAACAGAGTTAACGTTCCTGACCTTGCCGCCCGCCATATTTGCTCAACCACCTGTAAATAAAGAAGAATAGACAAATTAGCACAATTAAGCAAAATATACTTAGAAAGGAATGCAAAGTAATAAAACACTATTAGAAATAACATAGCAATACAAATATAACTAAAATATTATGGAACGTACATTTATACGAAATAATCATCATCATCAAGATTATGTTCCTGAATGTATTCATCATCATCACTATCACGTGCATCGAGATCATCATGCTCTGAAGGAAGAATGTTATCACTTTCATCATTTAATTGCCATCGCTCAAGTAATTGTAGGTCCATCGCATTTTCAACCTCATCTCCATCGTCTTCGTCACCTAGATCTTCATTGTCAACTTCCATTCCGAGAGTTTCTCCTAAGTCTATAACAAAACTCCCTTCAAGGCCATCTTCTTGAAAGAATTCCCCCTCATATGTGTTTGGATCTATATTATAATCATCATTGTTTGGGACAGGTAATTTGCCATGAGGCGATACCTTGTACACAACATCCCACCCCTTAAGATGCTCGTCGGTCTGACAAGGGTATTGGAGAAAATAAACTTGTGTGGCCTGTTGAGCGACAATATAGACATCGTCTCCTGGATAGACAGATGACTGCCGGACTTCGACTAGCCCAACATTCGGGGTTCGTCTCACTTGTTCAGGATCAAACCAATGACATTTGAATATGACAGGATTGAAAGGCCGGCAACCACGAAACCCCAATTCGTATATTTCCTCGATTCTTCCATAATACTCTACCCCATTAGAGCCTGGCGTAAAAACTCTGCTATTGGTGGTCCTTCGATTGGGCCGACCGCGCTCGTGCCTTGCTCGTGCCTTGCTGGTGTGCATCAAATCAATGTTATGTGGAAGAAGAATGTCTACCATATAGGCGAGCCTCCACAATCCTGACTTATGAGTCCAGTTATGTTCTTCACCATATCCCACAAAACCACCTTGTTGGTTGACCTGGAGAGCGGCTACCTGAGCACTCACCTCAGCACCGGTCATAATGTGCGGTGGAGGGTCTATAACTTCAAGACCTTTTGTGAAGTTCTTGATGTCTCGCCTAAATGGATGGTCGAGAGGGAGGAATTGCCGATGCTTGTCGAACGCAGAATACTTGCCACCCTTCTGCAACCAAATGAACTTCAAAGCTGTCTTGCATATTGGACATGGCATCTTCCCGTGAACACACCAGCCGCAGAATACCCCATATGCCAGAAAGTCATGCAGGGAGTAGTGGTACCAAACATGCATTATGAAGTTTCTCTTTGTAGCTCGGTCGTATGTCAGTACCCCTTCCTCCCAAGCACGCTCCAATTCATCGATCAGAGGCTCCATGTACACATTCATATTAGTCCCCGGGTGATCAGGAATTATCAACGACAGGAATATGTTCTGCCGAGTAAAGATGACGCCGGGGGGGGAGATTGAGAGGGATAACAAACACGGGCCAGCAACTGTATGAGACCGCCCCCATCCCATAAGGTTGGAACCCATCTGTAGCCAGAGCGACACGAACATTACGGGCCTCTCCAGCTTTCTCACGATGAATCTGATCAAAATGTTTCCATGATTCACCATCGGATGGATGTACCATCTTGTCAGGATTGTATCTGCGTCCTTGTTTGTGCCATGTCATCTGTTTCGCGGTTTCCTCGGTCATGTAAAGCCGTTGGATCCTCGGTATGAACGGCATGTACCGTAGGATTTTCACGAGGAGCTTGCTCTGCTTCTTCTGACCATCAGCACAGTCTTCCTCCACGTACCTAGAGGATTTACACTTTGGACAGTAACTCGCTTTCTCGTGTTCTTTCCTAAATAAGATGCATCCATTTGGACAAGCATGTATCTGCTCATAGGGCATCTTGAGGGCCTTGATGATACATTTTGCCTCGTACATGCTCTTTGGCAGAATGTGACCCTCTAGAAGCAAGCTGCCAACAACTCTCAAGATATTATTGAAGGCCTCCCGACCAAGGTCATACTGGGACTTTATGGCCATTAGGCGTGCAATGCCATCCAGCTGAGAAACATCGGTATGCCCGTGAAGGGGCTGTTGAGCTGCGGACAACATATCGTAGTACGCCTTTGCGGTTGCCTCTGGCTCCTCCTCCCTAAGTTCTTCATTGAAATGTGCTTCATCATAGTCATTTAACATGTCTCCTACCCCGGCTTCAGCATCAAACTCCATGACGCGTTGCCTCACGACCTCCTCTCTCCTACGGTCGGATTCACCATGGTAGACCCACCGAGTATGGCCAGGAGTATATCCATTCTTGCAAAGATATTTACTCATGACATCCTTTGGTTGTCGTTTCCTGTTTGAACAACTGCTGCATGGACACCAAGCCGCTTTGGCTCCTTTAGCATTTTGAAATGCTAGTTTCACGAATTCCTCGGTTTTGTCAATCCATTCAGATGTAAACTCACGATTACTCGGACGGCCTGTGTACATCCACTAACGGTCCTCCATCCTTCAACATATCAACGAGGAATATATAAAAACCTTGACTACCTACACGCTCCTAATACTTTCTAATAGGTGAAGATAAGTCCTAATCCCACCCGAGGATGTGGAGATGGGGTTAGTCCCCATGCTCTACTCCTATCCAAGACAGAATTTCGGCAGCACCTCCCCGCTGTTCTCCAGATACACGTCCTAGTAAGGAGAGTGTGTATTCGAAGAACAATGGAAGGTGATGCCGAAATTCTATCCCGGATAGGAGCAGACCATGAGAACTAAACCCATCTACATATCCTCAGGCTGTCCAAAAAACGTGGACAATTCGAAACACATAAGGTTGTACGTATGCAAAAATTTGCATACGTACAACGCTATATGTTCCAAACGGGAGTTACCTCTAGGTTACGTATGCTACATCTAGGTTACATTAGCTACATCTAGGTTACATGAGTTCAGGACATACGTGCTCACCTAGCAACTTCAAGACGACGAGGCGGGGACGAGCGGAGCACGAGGATCGATGAGTCCACCGAGGCAACAGCAGCTTGACCTTCTAGTCCTTCTCCTTTCTGCAATAACAATACAATACTTAGTGTTAACTAAAAAATTCGGCAGCATCTCCCCTGTACTACAAGGTTTTCAAAACCTGCAAGAAAAACACGACACGAAGGTCGGACAGATTCGCACAGCACGGCTCGATGGCCGAACACATCGATATCACCGCAAAATAAGTAACTAATTCTTTAATTCTTTAAACTACTAGCTAGAGCTCATCCTTAACTCTATATATCCCTGAAGCAGCAGCACTAGGCTGTTAACTCAAATTTAAAAGGTCGGCTGTTATCTTGACATCGGCATATAGTTGCCTACGGCAATGATACAAGCTGTGCCACTCTGAAAATACAACTCTATACATAGATCTCTTGTATTCCCTGGACTAAAAGAAAACTGAAACAAAAGAACACTGTCAGCTATGTCCAATCCAGTTGCCAGATCAAACTGAAAAAAATAGAGGGCAGTTAAAAAATTGTGAAAGGATCTGTGGAAGTCAGAGCTCACTTTGTTCGTATCCCTTCAGGCACTTGTCAAAACATTGTTGAAGATAGAGGCCAGGTAAGCTCCAATGACACCTATGAGCAAAAAGAAAGTGCACTTAGTCCACTATTTGCTCCTTTAAATACAAAATGTTCTGCTAGCAAACAATGCAATATAACCAAATCAATAAATAAAATATTATCACCATTTTCACCTCTGCCATTCAGAAGAATATTAATTAGTAAAAGTAGCAGTCCCTACTCCCTACACACATTAAGTTCATCCACAATTAAACCAATTCCCAGGAGACATTGTCTCTGTACAAGGAGTATGTATTCAGGCAGTGGATATAGAGAAAAGTGACTGCTAATTTTGAGCAATGCTGTCAATCTAAAAAACTGTCACATAGTGGTTAATACTTACACTTAAAACTGTTAATGCCAAAGCTCTTAAACTGTTACTATGCGCTACTACTATTGACTTCAATGAACTCTATCCATATTCACTTATTACATTTCAACGATTATAGAACGTTAACCATGAAAAGGATTCAGACAGGAAACAAGTTTTCAGTGACTAAACAAATATACCTAGGAAATATACCTAGTTAAGTACAGAGGCAGCAGGTACCGAAGCAGAGACAGGTGAAATGATCTTCCATATATCTGGGAAATTGCAAATAGTCAGGCTACACACGATGTCCTCATCCACGGCTCGATGGCCGGACACATTGATAGTAGCTAAACATTTGGTTGATACGTCATTCTGGACAAGTCATGTGTGTTACTTTTTTTGTTTTTCCAACAATTTCGAGCAATTCTGATGCTACATCGCTTACTAACATAAAACATAATCAATCTCAACTACTTTTGCACACAACATTTTATCTAGCAAAAGAGCAGATCATATCTAGCACATAGATTTACAACTACCAGAAAGAGGAGCAGGAAGAGAAGTAGTACCAAGATGGCCGAGCAGCAGGGAGGTCGAGGCCGGGGCCACGCGGGGCGAGGCCTCGGCACCGGAGCCGGGGTCGGGCGCAACGCGGGGCCAGAGCTGGGGTTGGGCGCCGGAGCGAGGGCTGGGC
>CM014277.1:23797212-23810903 GCA_004135705.1 Alloteropsis semialata | reverse complement strand
TATTACATATTTATCTAAAGGGGGAAAATGATGGAAGATCGCACCTCCTCCCCTTCCACTGCATGGAGATTACCAGGCCAACTCTTGGGAAAAACTTATATCATTCATAGTACAGTACAGTCACCCGTTAACAGAAAAAACACTGAAGTCTGCAGCCCCCGTGGACAAATAAATAAAACTCTCATATCAGTATTACATCTCCTGATCACTTTGTTGGTACTCGTAAAAGCATGGTGGAGGGCGTCCTGAAGATGTCGTCATGTCGATGAGCTTTTCTTCAAAAAAGAGAAGATGTTGACAATGGTGGAAAAAATGGTATGCAAGGCTCCCCTTAGGAGCTGAATTCTGTAGTGCCCTTACTGAACATGGGTTGCAGACATAGTGCACCGCTGGGTGGGGCGCGGGCAGCGGACAACCACATTGTACGCCAACCAGTTTCAGCAATGTACCATCAATTCAATTACCTTTCATCAAATCTAAACTTCGGATGCTGATTTCACAGACATATCTAAACTTCAGATACAGTTTTTACACTACATCTGTGAATCGTACATATTCCAATGTTCATATCTCTTTTGAGAAACTTGCTACTTGTGAATTAGTCCAGCGGAATCTATTCATATCATGCTTGTGAGCACATTTTCAATTCCAACACCTGAAACCAACCAGCGATTCCACCAGCCATGATTTACTATCTCTACTTATCACATTTAATCCTAAAATTCACTTGATTCCAAGGCTTGTTTCACGTTGACCCCGCAGCAAATAATATTAGCAATCCTTCCTTGTAATTTTTTCTCTTCTAAGAGTTCTCTTGCTTGTTTTGATTCATCATGGGTATCTTACTATATTCTATATTAAATTGCTACAAAGTTGAGTTCCTAGGTCTACTAGCAGATAAAACACTAAATCCCCCCCAAAAAAGCATGAAAAAACTGATAAAGTTCATAGCAGCCTGTAATGAGGCAGGAAGGTTGTACCACTGCACACGGATTACATTCCACCAACGATAAGACTCTATGACAATTGTTGGTACGTGGTATGTCACATCCCTTGATTAATTAAGCTAATCATGCATCATTAAGAGCATCATTTAGTAATAAACTATAGGGCTAAGCCCATGCACATTTTTGCACGGCGGACAGTCCGCCCAGCGCATGCGGACGGTCCACCCGTCCACGTCATCACGGTCAACAAAACCACGGTCAGCCCCACGCCACATCACCCGTGGACGGTCCGCGCTACACGGGCGGACAGTCCGCCACCGCCGTGCGCGTGCGTGATGCGGGCGCAGAACTTGCACGCCACGCGTCCCATGGGCCCGCGCGTCAGCTGAGCCCCTCTCTCTCTCACCTGAGCTGCTGCTCTCACCCTCCCCCTCCTCTCACTCACTCAAACCTTCTCTCTCTCTACACTTAAGCCATGGGAGAGTGCCCCAAGCTCCACCACCATTGAAGCCCGCCGACCTCGCCGGAGCATCGCCGGAGTTCGCCGCACTACCACGAGCTCGTCTTCTTCCCCGAAGTTGGAGCTAGGAGCTTCCCCAAGCTCTTCTTCCTCCATCTTCATCCTCTTCTCCAAGCTTCAAGCCAAGCCCGAGCTCAAGCTTCCCCAAGGCTACTCTACTCCAACTCGTGGCACCTCACCAGAGTTACTCTTGCCGCTGGTGAGTTACCCCATCCCTCGATCCATGGACATTGCCTAGGATTCAAGTTCTTGATCCCTATTAGAGCCATTTCACCATTGATGACCTAAAGCTTTGGAAACTTAGTGCATGTCAAATACACTTGCCAAACCTTACTCCCCATGTTCCCAGGAGTCTATAGCAACAAACCCCATCCCAATCGGTCGCCGGAGTCACCAGCGGCGAACTCGCCGGTGAGCCACGACCACAGGCGCGGACAGTCCGCCACCTAAGCGCGGACGGTCCGCCATCCACAAACGATTCCCACCCGAGCCTCTGCACTTTTCTGTGTTGCACAACCCCTTTGAACCGCGGACGGTCTGCCCTTCGCAACCGGACAGTCCGCAGGTCATTCCGAGCCCTAGAACAGAAGATATAGCTGTTTCTGCGAGTGCTGAAATTTGCACTGCGGACGGTCCGCCTGGGCGCGGATGGTCCGCCCTTATGTCCAAAAATTTGTCCCAAATCTATTCTTTTTCACCATAACGGTCCGCACTTGACCCCGTACTGTCTGCGGGATGGTCCGCCGTTATGGTCGGACAATTTGCCATTTGGGCGCGGACGGTCCGCCGCTGCTCGTCCAGCACCCACATCCTTAGGCTTGCTTCACCTACACTTGTTCTATGTATCTAGTTTATTTAGAGATACTTTATACATATTTATGCATTATTTATCAAACCATTTCATGCATCATAGCAAACATTCATGGCATATGTATTTATCAAGCATCATTGCATTCGTGTAGAGTACGAAGCACCGGAGGTTGAGGAGGCGGATCCCAAGGAGGAGGCGGATCCCAATCCGGAGGCTTTCTCCGATGACATCCTCGCCGAGCCTCAAGGCAGGCACCTTACTAAGCATATCTCTCCCTATTTTGGAATCAAATTGTATCTATGAGTCTTGCTTGTGCATTTGTTATGGTTATATACTATGCTTAAGTAGAACCCATTTGATGCATGATCCTCCTTGATTAAGTTCAATCATTTCTAGAAGAGTATGCTTTGTAGGTGTCATGATTATTATGCTTAGCCATGCTTAGCTATGGTAGAAGTCAATAGGTGGCAAGATCACCACCCTTGCGAGCTATAAGGTGCTTGACAACAATTACTACTAGTTAGTGGTGAATGAGTAAAAGATGAGCAACTATGAGAATGATGATCAAGGCTTGAGCAAGTATGGTGACTTGCTTGAGTGCATAGGGATGTATCATTGTAGCTGAGTTTCTTGAGCACTATCCGTACAAACCACATAATTTGATCAGGAATGAAAGCTAAGTAGTATAAGTCGCCCGGGTCACCCGTCTGGTATGTCCGGATTGGGATGAGGTGTCGCTAGCGGATTCTAGGGCATCTATCCACTACCGGGCGCCGGTATGGGCGTTTGGTGCAAGTATATGAAAGGTTGGGACATGAGTCGATGCTTACCCTCGGCCTAGGGTATGGTGAAAAGCCTTGTTCCATGTGGTCCCAGTTGTATACCCCTGCAGGGTAATTGATCTATTGCAACAGCCGCGCTCTCGGTCATGAGCATGCTCTTGAGGTTGGAATCTCAATGTAGGTACTGGAAATGGGTTCATGGAAGATTGAGCTTATGTCACTTGATCACTTATTTATTTATGCAAATGTATTGGTGAATGAATTAGAATAGCTTAGTTGCTATGTGTTTTGCTTATTATAACTTCATCAGAAGGTAGAGGCTTTTATGCAAAATTAATTATCCAACCCTTCCTTTGCTACTTATCCATATTCATGTTCCTTGGAGTCAGGTTCATATACCCTATGTGGATAAGTCCTATGGAGTACCTTTTGTACTCACGGTGCTACCGTTAAGTTGATGCAGGTGATGCGCAGCCAGAGGCCGTGTTCGGCTACTTCTACCCCGTGGACGGAGGCACGGGTAGGGAGTGATGGCTGGTGGCTTACGTGGAGAGGCACTATCGGCATATAGTGTGGACTCTCTGTAATGCTTTTGGTTTATCATATGAGTGCGATGTAGACTTTCCGCTGTTAAAACTCTGAACTTGGTTATGTAATAACTTGAATCTCTTTATGTATGTGAACTGTGTGTGGAATGTTGTATTGTGATGATGTTTCACTATGTTTTGCTTTGTGAGGTGTGTATAAATCCTGGGCTTGCTCATGACACATCTCAAGGACTACCGGGATTAGACTCCTTTAATTGAGTTGGCCAATGGACGACGCTTGATTAAATGAGTTTAATTTGGTCGGTTCCTCACAGCGTGGCTTCAGAGCCGTGTTGCATTTTGCTACATGGTTTGCACTTAAAATTTGTATGAGGCACGGTAGAAATAATGTGGTGATCACCTAAATTCACTTGCTTTTAAAATTTTGACTCCCTAGGGTTATATTTCTTTGTATTGTGCTATGTAATCCTTATTTATCATCGAGCTAATCTTTCCTATGGCTGCACTTTAATTCTTATAATTTGTTCACTAACTTGCCTTTTCTTGCCATATCTAGATGAACGGGAACTTCGAGCGCTTGGTTTTTGCCACCCGGGGTAGGAACGCGGAGGGTTTCCCACCACTTTTGGATGAGATGCTTTGGAGGGGAAACTTCTCCTATAGGCCAGAGTACTTGGTCTATGCAAGGGGACTTGGGCCGGGAATGGTGGACTATGTTGCCACCGTGACCATCCCAAGGCGTTTGGCGGAAGGTGTGCACCATGAGCACTGGATTTCAGCTCATGGAACGTCGGTGGAGATGGCAATTCAAGAAGTAGCATACAAGGCCATGGCAATCCTTCGCCAAGATATCATTGAGCTTGAGCGCAACCATTCACCAACTTTCCAAGGAATGGTCCATTTCAAGGAGTGAATGAGTTTGAGGTGGATATGGTAAATGCCACCTTGTATGAGAGGCGCATGTCCGAGTTGGTGGCGGCACAAGACCAAAGCCTCCATTGCATCCGGGCGGAGTTAGTGGAGACGAGGCGCCGTTTCAACCGGCTCCAACATGCTATTGAGCCCTATGTGCGCATGGGTCGTGTCTCTCAAGATGTGCTCTATGGACCCAATGACCTCACCCCACATGAGGCGGCACCATTGGAGTTTCGCTACCCTCATGTGTCGGGTTACCACATTCCTCAACCGGCAATGGTTCAACCTCGCATGTCCAATGGGCTACGTGTACGCCGCATCACACCTACGGAGTGGATGGTGGATATGTTACTTGGCACCGAGCATGAGGCTCTCACTCATCCGGAGAACCCGGAGGACACCGGTTCACCCAACTACCACCTCCTTGATGAGTTTCCACCGTACTTCGCGAGAGGTCCCTATGGCCCCTTCTAGGCCTTTTTATGTAACCTTGTGGCGGTTTGAGACTCCTCAAGCTATGGTGCTTGTTGTAATGTACCGCCTATTTTATGTAAGCGAATAGTTAATTGGTGAGACGATGTGAGACACTAATTAGCTACTATGCCATGTATTGTACTCTATCTATATATGTGGACCTCCGTTATTATTTGTGCGTTGTGATATTTAATTACGTACGGCTGCGACATATCATCATTATCATTCATGCATGCATTTCATAGCTATATGGTAAATATTGGACCTATATGATTATGTCTTGTGGGTAGTGAATTTTATTCCTAGCTGTCCAATCATCTTTAGTTCCATCATTTTAAGGTTGATCTTGTCCATGTTGTGAGAATCTTATCATCCATGAGTTGCCAATATTGTATTGATTGTGCAAATGTTTTTCTTCTTGTGCAATGGTACTCTATCAATTTTATTTTCCAGTCGCTAACCTCCTTTGTGGTTGGCGGCAGGATGGTTAATCCCAATGATGTTCCCGGTGGTGCGGGGAGGAACTTCCTCCTCCTCCTCCTCTCCATCCCAACCTTGTGGAGCTTTTTCGGAGGTCGGATGCTAGCCAACAAACTCAAAATCTCATCTTGGAAGCACTTGTGCAAGGCATGGGGAACCGCGCGGCGGTGCAAGACAAGGGTATCAAGCTTAACCGACCCACCCCTCTTCCATAGGTCAACAGAGCCTTTGGATGCCGACCATTGGCTTCGGGCTATTGAACAAAAATTTGATCTCATACAAGTGACGGACGCCGAGAAAGTGGCTTTCATGGCACATCAACTTTGGGATGCCGCAGGAGCATGGTGGCAAAGCTACTTGGCTCAACAAGCACAAGGCCATGTGATGACTTGGGCGCAATTTCGTGAGGCCTTCCGTACTCACCATATTCCCAAGAGTGATCTTCTCATCAAGAGGGATGAATTTTGCAACCTCAAGCAAGGCAAGAAATCGGTCACGGAATATGTCAATGCCTTCAACTATCTTGCCCAATATGCCCCGGATAACACCTCTTCGGATGAGAGGAGGCAAGATCGTTTCATGGGAGGTTTATCTTTGAAGCTCCAAGAGAAGCTCACCAATAATAAATTTGAAGATATCAATGACATGGTGAGTCAAGCAATCAAGCAAGAATACAAGGTGAATGAACTTGAGGAAGAAACCCGCGTGCTTGAGGCGGAGAGCTGCAAGCGGGCTGCCACTTCCTATGCGGGTGGCGGTTCGCAACGCTCGTGTTCGGGGCCTTCTCAACCGCCCCGTGTGCCGGGCTATGGAGCCCCTCAACCTATGGGGATGGCACGCCGTCCTCCCGCTCCCCAAGGACAAACTTCTCGCTTTATGGGGCAGTAAGGGGGCGGTCGAGGAAATACCTCCCATGGCCCATGTTACAATTGTGGAGGCCAAGGTCACTTCTCTAGGGAATGTCCCTCACCCAAGAAAAATGGAGCCAGCAATGCTCCTAGGCAGCCCACTTCTTCACCTCCTTCTCTCCAAGGGGGCAAGAACAATCAAGCTCCAAGAAAGGCCAAGATCAACTATATCAATGCGGAACAAGCTATGGAGGACGATCAAGTTCTTGTTGGTATGCTTCCGGTTAATTCTCACCCGGCAATTGTTCTTTTTGATTCCGGAGCATCGCATCATTTGTTAGAAAAGGATTTGCTATGCAACATCACCTCCCCATACAAAGTACTACCATTCCATATCATATAGATGCACCCGGTGCTAAATTAGTGGCCACCCAAGTAGTTCCGAATGCTCAAATTAATATTCATGGGAATCCATTTTATGTCCATCTTATTCTTATTGACACCGAAGATTTAGGTGTGATTCTTGGTATGCAATGGCTTTCTAAGCATGAGGCGGTTATTCGGTTAAATCCTCGGTCTATAGAACTCAAACATCCTTTCGGGTCACTTGTGCTTCTCCATTTGGGAAAGAAAGTTGGCCCCATGCTCTACGCTCTTAATGCCACCGTGCTATTGGAATTAGAGGCAATTCCGGTGGTATGTGATTTTCTGGACGTGTTTCCTGATGAATTACCGGGGATGCCTCCCGACTGGGATGTGGAGTTTGTTATTGAGCTACTCCCCGGGACGGCCCCAGTATCTAAAAGACCCTATAGAATGGCACCCGATGAGTTAGTGGAGTTGAAAAAGCAATTGCAAGATCTTCTTGATAAGGGATATATTCGCCTGAGCTCCTCACCTTGGGGATGCCCGGCTCTCTTTGTGAAGGAAAAAGATGATAGCTTGAGAATGTGTGTGGATTATCGACCGTTGAATGATGTGACCATGAAGAATAAATATCCTCTTCCTAGGATTGATATCTTGTTTGATAAATTAGTGGGTGCAAAATTCTTTTCCAAGATTGATCTTAGGTTGGGTTATCATCAAATCAAAATTAGAGAAGAAGATATTCCCAAGACGGCTTTCTCTACTCAGTATGGACTTTATGAATATATCATGATGTTCTTTGGGCTAACCAATGCCCCAGCTTATTTTATGTACTTGATGAATTCTATCTTCTTTGAGGAGTTGGATGTGTTTGTGGTGATCTTTATCGATGATATTCTTATCTTCTCCAAGACCGAAGAAGAGCATGCCGAACATATTCGCATTGTTCTACAAAAACTTCGTGATCATCGTCTCTATGCCAAGTTTAGCAAGTGTGAATTTTGGCTTAGGGAGGTATCCTTCCTTGGCCATGTTCTTTCCGAAGAAGGAGTTGAGGTGGATCCAAGCAAGGTGGATGATGTGCTCAAATGGAAGCAACCACAGTGATGTTCGGAGTTTTCTTGGACTTGCGGCTTATTACTATAGGTTCATTGAAAATTTCTCCAAGATAGCAAAGCCTATGACCGAATTATTGAAGAAGACCGTAAAATTCAAGTGGACTAGTGCCTGTGAGAAAGCTTTCCAAACTCTCAAGAATCGTCTTACAACCGCTCCCATTCTTGCTCAACCTGACATCACCAAGGGTTTTGATGTTTATTGTGATGCTTCTTGTATTGGACTTGAATGTGTTCTTATGCAAGAAGGCCGTGTTATTGCTTATGCCTCCCGGCAATTGAAGAAACATGAAGAAAATTATCCTACTCATGATCTTGAGCTAGCGGCGGTTGTTCATACTCTTAAAATTTGGCGGCATTATCTTCTTGGAAATCCATGCGACATCTACACCGATCATCAAAGTCTCAAATATATTTTCACTCAATCAGATCTTAATATGAGGCAAAGAAGATGGCTTGAATTGATCAAAGATTATAATTTGGAAGTTCACTATCACCCCGGCAAGGCTAATGTGGTGGCCAATGCATTGAGCCGCAAGGCACAATGCCATTGCTTGCAAGCACGATCCGGAGTTAACACACTTTTTGAAGACTTCCGGAAGCTCAACCTCTTTATGGTCGAGCATGGATCGCTTGCCACTTTGGTTATCACCTCCGATCTTATTGATGAGATTAAGAAAGCTCAACTTGAGGACAAGGGCATGAAGAAGTTAAGAGAAAGGATAGGTGAGGAAAATACCAAATATTTCAAGTTGGATGATCAAGGAATTCTATGGTTTGGAAAATGATTGGTGGTTCCTAAGAATTTTGAGCTTAGGAAGAAAATTCTTGATGAAGCTCATAAGTCTCAATTTTCTATCCACCCCAAAAGCAACAAAATGTATCAAGACATGAAGCAAAGATTTTGGTGGACTCGCATGAAAAGGGAAGTTGCTCGCTATGTGGCCGAATGTGATGTTTGCCAATGGGTGAAGGCCGAACATCTCAAGCCGGCCGGAACCCTTCAACCTCTCCCAATTCCTTCATAGAAGTGGGAAGATATCTCAATGGATTTTATCACGGGTTTACCCCGTACTCTTCATGGCTATGATTCAATTTGGGTAATTGTGGATCGTCTCACAAAATCTGCTCATTTTCTACCAGTGAAGACTTCCTACACCATCCTTAGGTATGCCGAGCTTTACCTTACCAAGATTGTTTGTCTTCATACTGTACCCAAGACTATAGTGTCCGATAGAGGTCCTCAATTCACCGCCAAATTTTGACAAAGTCTCCATGAAGCTATGGGCACCAATCTCGCTTATAGCACCGCTTATCACCCACAAACCGGTGGCCAAACCAAAAGAGTGAATCAAATTGTTGAAGATATGCTTAGAGCTTGTGCTATTATCTATGGAAAAGATTGGAAAACTTGCTTGCCATTTGTGGAATTTTCTTACAACAATGGCTACCAAGCAAGTACTGGGATGTCTCGATTTGAAGCATTGTATGGGCAGAGTTGTAGAACTCCTCTCAATTGGTCGGAGTCCGGAGAAAGGATATACTTTGGTCCGGATATTGTTATGGAAGCCGAAGAGAAAGTGAAGAAAATTCAAGAAAGACTTCAAGCTGCTCAAACCCGCCAAAAGCATTATGCCGACCGGCGGAGATGACCTCTTGAGTTCCAAGTTGGTGATCATGTCTATCTCAAGGTGACACCCTTCAAAGGTACCCAACGGTTCCAAGAGAAGGGCAAGCTTGCTCCTCGCTATGTTGGCCTCTTTCGGGTGTTGGCAAGGCGTGGAGCCGTTGCTTATAAATTGGAGTTGCCACAATCTCTCTCAACAATTCATGATGTGTTCCATGTCTCACAATTGAAGAAATGCCTCCGAGTTCCTTCAGAAGTGGCTAATGTGGAGGAATTGGAACTTCAACCCAATCTATCCTATAAGGAGCATCCTATTCGCATTCTAGACCATGCCGAGCGCAAGACTAGAAATAAGATCACCAAGTTTGTCAAGGTTCAATGGAGTCGCCATTCCGTGCATGAAGCAACTTGGGAGCAAGAAGATCAAATTCAAAAATTATACCCCCATCTCTTCATGGATGAGTATGTGTTTCCTTTATGTCCTCAAATTCAATCCTTGTCCAGATCAGCTTGTGATGCCAGAATTGTTGTGATTTTATTCCTTATACATGTCTTGCTATGCATGAGAAGTTATGGACTAGTAGGAACTACCTTAGATTATATTTCAGGGTCATTTTTTGACCACGTCAAACAGTCTTCGCCCAGGTCGCGGAAGGTCCACCGTTCAACCATCAAACTAGACTAAAACTTGCACTTTTCTGGTGGTCCAAAAATTTGTGAGGAGGACGGTCTCCCCCTGGGGGCGGACGGTCTGCAGTTCAAATTTTTCAGCCCACCTGAGAACTCTCGAAACTTGCGTTTTTGGGCCCTTGGCCGGCGGACAGTTTGCCCAGGGACCCCGTACAGTCCGCCGTTGGCCCAAAAATGTCGATCAGAGGTGTCCCGAATTGGTTAGCTCCCACGGCTTTTGCCGGCGGATGGTCCGCCCTTGGGCCCGGACGGTCCGCCGTTGAACAACCCCGACCCCAACATAACCTAGAACTTTCTGTGTGTTTTCCCACTCATGACCGCCGGACGGTCCACGCCTCTAGGCCGGACGGTCCGCACTCTTTAGCACTTAGCCAAATCTTGGGACGTCCATTTTTCCATGGGGGAGGGAGGAGAATTTGTAACATCCCTTGATTAATTAAGCTAATCATGCATCATTAAGAGCATCATTTAGTAATAAACTATAGGGCTAAGCCCATGCACATTTTTGCATGGCGGACAGTCCGCCTAGCGCATGCGGACGGTCCGCCCGTCCATGTCATCACGGTCAACACAACCACGGTTAGCCCCACTCCACATCACCCGTGGACGGACAGTCCGCCACCGCCGTGCGCGTGCATGGCGCGGGCGCAGAACTTGCACGCCACGCATCCCGTGGGCCCGCGCGTCAGCCGAGCCCCTCTCTCTCACCTGAGCTGCTGCTCTCACCCTCTCCCTCCTCTCACTCACTCAAACCTTCTCTCTCTCTACACTCAAGCCATGGGAGAGTGCCCCAAGTTCCACCACCATTGAAGCCCGCCGACCTCGCCGGAGTTCGCCGCACCACCACGAGCTCTTCTTCTTCCCCAAAGTTGGAGCTAGGAGCTTCCCCGAGCTCTTCTTCCTCCATCTTCATCCTCTTCTCCAAGCTTCAAGCCAAGCCTAAGCTCAAGCTTCCCCAAGGCCACTCTACTCCAACTCATGGCACCTCACCGGATTTACTCCTACCGCCGGTGAGCTATCCCGTCCCTCGATCCATGGACATTGCCTAGGATTCAAGTTCTTGATCCCCATTAGAGCCATTTCACCATTGATGACCTAGAGCTTTGGAAACTTAGTGCATGTCAAATACACTTGCCAAACCTTACTCCCCATGTTCCTAGGAGTCTATCGCAACAAACCTCATCCCAATCGGTCGCCGGAGTCACCGGCGGCGAACTCGCCGGCGAGCCACGGCCGCAGGTGCGGACAGTCCGCCACCTGGACGCGGACAGTCCGCCGTCCACAAACGATTCCCACCCAAGCCTCTGCACTTGTTTGTGTTGCACAACCCCTTTGAACTGTGGACGGTCTACCCTTCGCAACCGGACAGTTCGCAGGTCATTCCGAGCCCGGAACATAAGATATAGCTGTTTCTGCGAGGGCTGAAATTTGCACTACGGACGGTCCGCCTGGGCACGGACAGTCCGCCCTTATGTCCAAAAACTTGTCCCGAATCGGTTCTTTTTCACCATAACAGTCCGCACTTGACTCCCAGATTGTCCGCGGGACGGTCCACCGTTATGGTCGGGCAGTCCGCCATCTGGGCGCGGACGGTCCGCCGCTGCTCGTCCAGCACCCATATACTTAGGCTTGCTTCACTTACACATGATCTATGTATATAGTTTATTTAGAGATACTTTATACATGTTTATGCATTGTTTATCAAACTATTTCATGCATCATAGCAAACATTCATGGCATATGTATTTATCAAGCATCATTGCATTCGTGTAGAGTACGAAGCACCGGAGGTTGAGGAGGCGGATCCCGAGCCGGAGGCCTTCTCCGATGACATCCCCGCCGAGCCTCAAGGCAGGCACCTAACTAAGCATATCTCTCCCTATTTTGGAATCAAATTGTATCTATGAGTCATGCTTGTGCATTTGTTATGGTTATATACTATGCTTGAGTAGAACCCATTTGATGCATGATCCTCCTTGATTAAGTCCAATCCTTTCTAGAAGAGTATGCTTGCTAGGTGTCACGATTATTATGCTTAGCCATGCTTAGCTATGGTAGAAGTCAATAGGTGGCAAGGTCACCAACCTTGCGAGCTATCGGGTGCTTAACAACAATTACTACTAGATAGTGGTGAATGAGTAAAAGATGAGCAACTATGAGAATGGTGATCGAGGCTTGAGCAAGTATGGTGACTTGCTTGAGTGCATAGGGATGTATCATTGTAGCCGAGTTTCTTGAGCACTAAAAACCACATAATTCGATCGGAAATGAAAGCTAAGTAGTATAAGTCGCCCGGGTCACCCGTCTGGTATGTCCGATTGGGATGAGGTGTCGCTAGCGGATTCTAGGGCATCTAACCACTACCGGGCGCTGGTATGGGCGTTTGGGGCGGGTATATGAAAGGTTGGGACATGAGTCGATGCTTACCCTCGGCCTAGGGTATGGTGAAAAGCCTTGTTCCGTGTGGTCCCAGTTGTACACCCCTGCAGGGCTAATTAATCCATTGCAATAGCCGCGCTCTCGATCATGAGCATGCTCTTAAGGTTGGAATCTCAATGTAGGCACCGAAAATGAGTTCATGGAAGATTGAGCTTATGTCACTTGATCACTTATTTATTTATGCAAATGTATTGGTGAATGAATTAGAATAGCTTAGTCGCTATGTCTTTTGTTTATTATAACTTCATCAAAAAGTAGAGGCTTTTATGCAAAATTAATTATCGAACCCTTCCTTGCTACTTATCCATATGCATATTCCTTGGATTTGGGTACATAAACCCTATGTGGATAAGTCCTGTGGAGTACCTTTTGTACTCACGGTGCTACCGTTAAGTTGATGCAGGTGATGTGCAGCCAGAGGCCGTGTTTGGCTACTTCTACCCCGCGGATAGAGGCGCGGGTAGGGAGTGATGGCCGGTGGCTTACGTGGAGAGGCACTATCGGCATTTAGTGTGGACTCTCTATAATGCTTTTGGTTTATCGTATGAGTGTGATGTAGACTTTTCACTATTAAAACTCTAAACTTGGTTATGTAATAAGTTGAATCTCTTTATATATGTGAACTATGTGTGGAATGTTGTATTGTGATGATGTTTCACTATGTTGTGCTTTGTGAGGTGTGTATAAATCCTGGGCTTGCTCATGACACATCTCAAGGACTACCAGGATTAGACTCCATTAATTGAGTTGGCCAATGGACGGCGCTTGATTAAATGAGTTTAATTTGGTCGGTTCCTCACATGGTAGATCATAAAAATAGTCGGTTTAGGACTTGGGAGGCACCATGGGTGCAGTTTCACTCCGTCAACAATCTTTGGCTGACAACCTAGCGGCGAGCTCAAGTTAGAAGTCACCACAAAATAGTGCCACCGTTAACGGATTGAGCTAAAGTATATGCTGGCCACTTTCAAAACTCCGGCCATTAATATCGTTTTTGGTGTTGTCCAACCATCGTAGAGAAGTCTTGGCGCTGCAGGGTGTAATATAGTGATAAATAGGCATGGGAGGCAGCAGGAGTTCAACATCAATTTGATGATAACATCTTGCTGACCTGCCTGTGTAATTGCTG
>CM014277.1:23779023-23793986 GCA_004135705.1 Alloteropsis semialata | reverse complement strand
ATGAGGGGAGACTACTTGGAAAGGGCACGTTAGGAAGGAAACAAACAAGGTGTAGCGACTATGATTTATTCATGAAAGCCCATTACACTGTATTGCAGTCGTCAACCATGGTGGCTCCTTACATCGAGGAGCACAAGACTATAATATGCTACCAAAATCCAAGAAAGTCTGACAAGTGGATTACACGCCATCACATAGAAACTTTCGCTGGTTGGTTGCGACAAAAGCTCATGGGTAACGAGACAATACATACACAGCTGGCGTATTTGGCAAGGGGACCATCATCCTCATTCTTTATGTTCCAAGGCTATGACATAAATGGGTATACATTTTACATGAGAGCCCAAGACAATAAAAGCACCAACCAAAATAGTGGTGTCTGTATAGATGCCTATGACAACAAAGGGAACAAGGACTCATATTATGGCCAGGTAGAGGAGATCTGGGAACTAGATTATGGACCTTTGAAAATACCTATTTTTTTGATGCAAATGGGTGGAACTTACAAGTGGAGGTGTTAATATAGACTGCTATGGCATGACAACTGTGGATCTCAACAAAATTGGGTATGTAGACGAACCATTCGTGCTCGCCAAGGATGTGCATCAAGTGTTTTATGTGAAGGACATGTCTACCAAACCCAAGACAGGGAGTCTGCAAACAAACAACTTCGAACTTAATCCAAAACGACACATTGTTCTCACGGAGAAAAGAAAAATCGTGGGTGTCGAGGACGTCACCAATGAAGATGATTATAATAGGTGTGACGAGGTGTCTCCGTTCAGTGTGGAGGTTGACACAAGCATCCTATTGGCCAATGAAGATGCTCCTTATGCTCGCAACGATCATAACGAAGGCACTCTTGTAAAGAAAATATTTATTGCCGTTCAAGCATAATGTTGTACTTATG
Organism: Alloteropsis semialata; assembly: GCA_004135705.1. Lineage (NCBI taxonomy): Eukaryota > Viridiplantae > Streptophyta > Magnoliopsida > Poales > Poaceae > Alloteropsis > Alloteropsis semialata. Next base: position 23,793,076 of record CM014277.1, on the reverse strand, counting down.
TTGAAGCATGATGCTATGTAATTCTAATTATGATGAACTATTATGGTATGTAATGTAGTACTTATGTTGAAGCATGATGCTATGTAATTCAAATTATGTTGAAGCGTTATGGTATGTAATGTAAAGGAGTTAATATATATTACTAAATAGTAATATGAATCTAGAATAGTAAAGGAGTTAATATATATTACTTAATAGTAATATGAATCTAGAATTGTAAAAGAGTTAATATATATTACTAATATCAAAGGAATTAATATATATTACTAATACCAAATAAAATATACATAGAAATATGAATCTAGATTTACATTATTTCATATATCATTATAAGAAAAATAATACTTGTTAGTTGATGTATACTTTGTTATTTCATGTATAGAAAATTAAAAGATTATTATAAGAAATTAATACTTGTTGGTTGATGTATACTTTGTTATTTCATGTAAAGGAAATTCATAGATTATTATAAGAAAATAATATACCAAAGATAAATAGAAAAAACAATTTAGGAACAGGGATGGCGGGAAAGGGAATTAGGGGGAATTGAACCCTCTATAGGTACCGGGTGATTACACCACCCGGTACCTAAGGGTTGTGAATTGGCGCCCTCACACCCTTTGGTACCGGGTGATGTCAGCACCCGGTACCAAAGGCACATTGGTACCGGGTGGTGACATCACCCGGTACCGATGAGTGGTGGGGATATATAGCGGCGCCCCGCCGGTTCTTTCCCGAGCCCTCCTCGACGCCGCCAAGTCCCTCCACGCCGCTGCGTCCCCGAGCCCTCCTCCACGCCGCGCCGACATCCGCCGCCCCGACCTCCGCCGGCCCCAAGTTTCGCCGCCCCGCGCGAGCCCCTCCATGCCGCCGCGTGCGCGTCCCCAAGTCCTCCTCCACGCCCGAGCTCCTCCGCGCCCCCGAGCTCCTCCGCGCCCCGAGTGCCGCCGAGCCGAGCTCATCCGCACCGCCCCGATCGACCTCCTCCTGCGCCGGCCCCCTGTGCTACCCTGTGTGTATGTGTGTGAATTGCAGGGGATAGAATTAAGAATTATGCATTGTGCATTGATACAATTGCCGCATTGTGAATTGTGCATTGTGAATTGCCGCGCATTGTGCATTGATAGAATTTTTGTTTTAGTGATTTCATAATTTTAATCAAAATATTCTTCTACGATAATTTAATGAAATTTGTTGACTTTACTCAATAGTATCAAATTTCAGAATTCAACTACTCTTTTTTATGTAATTATAGGATTTTTATGTAATTATTGGAAATTATAAGATTTTTTATGTAATTATAGGATTTTTCATGTAATTCATAGAAATAAGAATCTAGAATTTACATTATTTCATGTGTCTAATGTTCGACAACGAAGCCTATGCATTGGGGACATGGTGCTCAAACTGGATCAACGCACCAAGGACAAAACTAAATTGTCTTCTCCATGGCAAGGACCGTACATTGTAGTAGATATCGCCCGACCAGGAGCCTACAGGATTGCAGAGATAGATGGGGACATACTGCCAAACACGTGGAATATGGATCAACTACACAGGTTCTACGCCTAAACAATGAAGATCGTGCACAGTTCTAGACCGACCATCAGGTTTGGCAGGTATAAACCATCATCTGCGTCGCCTACAGCGCCAACAAAAAAAAAGAGATAAGTTCTATATACTCTACTCACCCTCGCTTTTATGCTCGGGGCTGGGTTTCTATTTTCTATTCTGTTTCTACTCTTTGTTACCATATTGCATACACTAACAAAGAGCCGGGGACTACCATGCTGAAAATTTTCTTTTCAGACCTATTCTATGCGTCCCGAGCTCTATGCTCGGGGGCTCCCCATTTGATCGGGAAGTTTCTTGCAGTTTGTACTTCTAAACTCTTTTTCAGCATGCCAGCATGGCTGTAAAAGAGCCCGGGGGCTACTACGGTACTACTACCATGCAAGAAACGGGCTTTTTAATTCAAGAAAGCTAGGCTACGCTAAAATTACCGAACACCATGACTACAAGGAATTACACAGTTCAGAAGGCCGCCCGTGTCTCAGCAACTAAACAATTCCAGAATAGCTTATGGTAACGGGACTTTTTGGCTATGACAAAGCTATCAGTTAAAAAGATCCATGAAAATACCGATCAGCTCTAAGATTTACGCAAAAACATGCAAGCATATGTTTAGCAAAATGTAACCGCATTCTAAACCATTAAAGTTTTGCCCTATTACAGGAATCTTGCACAGTGTTCAGGGTGATTCCTCCGAATCACTCAGATGGAGATCAAGTTTTCTGACAAATGGTTCCACCAGTGGGGTAAAGCTATTAAACATTACCTCAGCTTCTGATTCCGAGCACTTGAAGCCTTTTGAGAGCAGAGAAACGTCCAGATCAGGGAGGTGGCTTTTCAAAGCCCCGATGGTGTGAGTTGCAGCGACGCAGGCACCTTCCATCAGCCTGGACTCCAAGGACGAACTGCGCTTCTCTGATGCTTCAAGACGGGCGGTCAGATCAGCCACGTCTTTATCTCGAACAGCCAGACTCCTTTCCAGATCCGAGTTTTTCTTCTTGAGCACCTCAATGCTCTTGGAGTTATCTATGGGGTCAAAGGCAGCATGTAGGCAAAAGTTCGAAGATAAAGACTCAATAAGCAAAGCATGAGATTTAAGGCATGTACCTTCTTTCTCGGACTGGAGAACGGTCACCTGGGCTCCCAGTCTGATCACAGACGCTTCTGCAGCAGAGGCACGAGCGTCTAGCGAACGCCATTGCTCTTCAGCTGTCGAGAGCGCGCTAATGATCGGGCCCAGGGGCGTCGGGATGGGTCCCACGATCTCTGCAGTTTTCTCCGAACTGTCAAGTTGTGCTGTCGAGTCTGGCTCGGGAGTTTTCTCTTTGGCAGATGGTCTGACAGGAGGAGAAGCTGTGGGATCGGGTTGCCTGAATTCCCGAATAATCAAATAAGTGAAAACAACATTCAAGAAAAATGCTCATACATAATCAAAGATTGTCAAAGCTCTTACTCGGCCGTCGGGATTTTTACTTTAAATCTCTTGGCACCAGGAGTAAGCTTTGATGATTGTCTGGTCAGACGATTTTCCTGTCGAGAAATCTCCCGATCACGTTTAGCTTTGGTTATGAAATCAAAAGCTGCGAATAAACGCCCGAATACGATCATGCTCGATACCTGGGCAACAGGACGAGGTGGATCACGACTGGGCTGCAGATCGACGGACCTAGGCGATCCAATAATTCCCGACTCCAGAACTGTCTCCTCCACACTGTGAGAGCGTTTCCGGGTTCGGGGGATAATCGCCTGGGGGCTGCTCGGGACCTCTTTTTCCAAACCAGGTTATGATTCAGGTTGTTCGTTGGTCGGAGCCTTGGTGCCTTGATCAACGGGCTGATCTCCCTCTTCCTCAACATTGATGGCACCGCTCTGGGCGGGGGCATCAACAATAGCTGGGGCCTGGTCGGGAAAAAACGAGTTGCATCATATCAATATTAAACAAGAAAGAGCTTTTTCTGAGTAACAGTTTACCTCTGGAGGAGGGTTGTCAGCGCTGTAGGGTGCTGGGACGTTTTTCCAGTATGGGAGATCAGCCCCGAACATCTTCTTCAGGCGTGCGGCCACTTCTGTCTCTGGGACAACTGCTAGTTAAGAGTCATGAATTCAAATGACCGAACAAACTCGGAAAAACAATCGAACAGAAAAACAAATGCTCACCATCGGGTTTCATTCTGTTCGGGTCATTGTCGCCCCTGAAATGTCCAAGCGTAGCGGTCGTGAGTCATAAGCGGAATGAATCTCCATCTAATGAAGATTTCTGCTACATGAACCGCCGTCAGACCAGCATTGCGGAGCTCCAAGATCCGATCAATGTGCTTTTGCATCTCCGAGGTGATTCTTGGTAGGGCTTTGGCCTCATCCTTGAGATAGGGCATCAGATACTTCCCTTTTGCCAGTGAGGTTTGGGGAAGGGTGATGTAAAACCAGTGATGTTCATATCCTTTCCAGCAATCCTTAACTGGGAAGGGGATGTACATCTCCCGATTTCTCAAGGAAAAACCGATGGACCCGAGCATCACTTGTTTCTTGTAGTATGAAGGGCTATAAAAATATCTCCACAGCAACAGTGAAGGCTTAATCCCTAACCAGGCTTCGCACAGAAAGGCAAAGACGCTAAGCATTGTCAAAGCGCCGGGCTTAAGGTGCACAAGCTCTATCTGGTAATGCTCGCAGACGCTGTGGAAGAAATCAGAAGGAAAAACCCCGAATCCACAGTGGAAGAACTCCAAGAACACCACCATCTCGAGAGTGTTGGGGGTTGGATACGTCTGACCTTTGGCATGACGACGAGGGAAAAGTTCGGTGTCAGGGAGTAGTCCAAGGTCCTCCAGCTTCTGCAGCTGCTTGGCCGTCGTGGTTGATCTGTACCAGTACTCGTCCGAGGTGGGGATGGTGTTCCCACTGCGGAGTTCTCGTCCGGCGGCGGCGCTGCTTTGGTCCCCTGTGGACTCAGTGCCAGAAGACGATTGGTGCGTGGACGCCATGGCGATTGGAAGCTAGCAGGGTTGGAGGAGCAGGTGGACGAGGGAAGAAAGCGGTTGAAAATGGCGAATGTTTTGTGGATGCGAACGAGGAAGACGAAGTCCCAAATAGATCTCAAGCGGCCGCGCTTGGGGGCTTTATGGTTCTGCAAGGGAGCACGAACCCCGAGAAACCTGCCCTTGAGCCGCGCAATCCGCAGTGACTGTTGGGTCAAAAAGATTCTTTCCTTTTTCTACGGCACGCGTCGTTTCGAAAAATGTGCAAGTCCAATTCAATGCATTTAGGGTTGTTAGCTTATTTGGTAAGTTATCAGTTTTAAATGACCAACCGATCGGTGTGAATCAAGGAAATGCCCCGATCATGTCTGATCAGGGCCAAATTTCCCGAACACACTAAAGATAGTCAGTCTGGTCGGAAGAAATTTTTCATTCGGGAATTTTGTTTCTGGATGAGCAATTTCGTGAACAGATTGACACGGATAAATTTCCAAAGCACAAGGGATTTAAGTTACATCCATCAAGTGAAATTTCTTCATTAAATCCAAAAGAGGGAACATTTCACAATGGATTGACAACTATTCTGAAATCAAAATACTAAAGCGCCCTGATCTTGGGTTGATGATTGACAACCAATCTGATCAGGGCGATGGTGTGCTCGCCGGTGGATCATCATCTACCGCGTTCTCTTCTTCAGAGTCGCTGACGAGATCCACGAGCGCTCCGTCTCCAGGGATCCCGATCAGGTCGCGGTTCAGGGAGACGAAGAGGCGCCGGGCGAATTCCTCGTCGCCGCTGGTGTCCACCGGAGCAGAAGACGAAGATGCGCCTGCGTGCGCCGCCTCTGGCTTCGGCCGGATTCCGCTCCTTCCTTGCTCTGGCTCGTCGTCGGAGGAGAGGGAGACAGGAGATGCCGGGGCTGGGGAGGAAGATGCAGGGCGTTTCCCGGCGGCAATGCTTGACGGAGCAGCCTCGGGAGATGGCGGCGCTACCGCCGGAGCCTCCTCCTCTGGTGGCTCGACCTCGACTCCATCATCCCCATACCAGGGGAGAGCTAGGAGCGGAGCCTGAGGAGGAGCGGTGGGTGATGTCATCGCCGGCGGGTCCTCCGGCTTGTCGGGCGGTTGTTCGCCGGAGCTACGAGGAGAGTCTCCGAAAAGGAGGCGAGGAAGCTTGAACCTGCAGCTAAGCCTTTTCTTTCCCATGGCGAGTGGAGGAAGAAGGTTTAGGATGGAAGTTTCAAGTACACGTCAATCCAGGAGATCTGATATTTAAAGACTCAGAGGTGCGACGCTTCGCGCGAGAATCGAGGAGCCAGAGCAGAGCCATATCGCGTGCGCTGCTAAAGTTCCGGGAGACGTGCGGAGTGGGTTTTTAATGCACTGGGCAGCAGTTACATCAATCCTGGGGCGTTTCACTTTCCAAGACGGAACAGTTCTTTTTTATTATTATGGCTGATATTTTTCTTTGACCTTATCATTCAGATGCAGGTTTCTATATTCAAGAGTTCGGGAACTTTTCTGGCTCTCATGCACAAGTGATTGACGAGGTATTAACATATCCGGAAATCACCCGAAGAGCAAAAAGACCCGAAGGCTATTGAACAATCAACCTTTTCTGAACAAGATAAGCTCGGGGGCTACTGTTGAGGCCATAATACCAGGGTGCCCGATCACGAGGATTACCGACTACCGACTCCAAACTACCAAGACTCCGAACAAGACACGATGGCCAGATCGCAGAAGGAAAGCCCGAAGATAGTTAGAGTCCTACTAGGTTTAGGTCTGTTTTGTCTTGTAAGGCACGTCTCCCTGGATATAAATAGCGGGGGTCCTGTGCGTAGAGGGTATTCCCTTTATCTACAATCTTAGACAATCCACCGAGGGTACTTGTTACGCATTGTAATCTGTACTCGACGAAATAATACAAGCAGCAACTGGACGTAGGGTTATTACTCGATCTCGAGGGCCCGAACCAGTATAAAAATCCCGTGTTTCTCTGTTCGTCACCGTGATCAATCTTCGCACGAAGCGGGGTGCCTGCCGGACAAATATCTGACGAGTACAACCTCGACACTAATCATTCAAATACTGACCAGCAGTCCAGCACAATATAATAATGCATCTGAGTTACAATGGCCAATACAAGTAGTTTATGTTGTACAGAAATGATCCAAGGCAATGCTTACTTGATGATGAAAGTGACACTTCACTTACCTCTGACTCCCAAAGCCTCGCTGCTCCTTTGTTTTACGAGCTAAATGACAAAGAAGGGCGCAAGCTGCAGCTACTGATCTGAAAATAAAACACACTTCTGTTGACCAACGACCGAGATGAGCTACTGATCAGTGAATAAACAAAGCCATCTTGCTGCAATTTGATCCACAAGAAAAAAAAACAATCTGCAGGCGAGCAAATCTTTTGAAAACACCCAGAGGAAACTGCAGCTTTGTGGCCTGATGAAGCTGTCGCGCGCACAAGGCTGTGCTGACGAACTGATCAGCTGTGTCGCGGTTAGAAATTAATTAGTATAGAGACCGTCACATCACGGATAACTGCAGCTTAAGCTCCAGTCCAAAATCACTACCAAAAACCGGCTGTTTACCGAGTGTACGGCGGTTGCACTCAGCAAACAACCGCTTTGCCAAGTGCCGCACAAAAAACGCTCGGCAAAGACAAAACACTCGGCAAAAATTGTGTTTGCCGAGTGTAAAAAAAAACACTTGGCAAACAAGGTCTTTGCCAAGTGTTTTTTTGGCACTCAGCAAACAAGATCTTTGCTGAGTGCTGGAGGAAATACACTCGGCAAAGACCCTGTTTGCCGAGTGCTGGAGAAAAAACACTCGGCAAACAAGAAATTCAAAGCACATTTTGAAGCAGTAAATTAATTCAAATTAAAAAGTTTTCAACTATAAAGTTGTATAACTTCTCAAGATCTACAACTTTTATTTTGGTCATCTCTTGATTCAACAAAGTGATAGTAACATTGCTCACAAAATCTACATCTCTCATATAGTTTCATGGAACTAGAAAAGAGATATATAAGATTTGTGAGCAATGTTACTACCATTATGTCGGGTGAACAAATAACCAAAATAAAAGTTGTAGATCTTGAAAAGTTATACAACTTTGTAGTTGAAATCTTTTTAATTTGAATTAATTTTGCCAACAAAAAGTATGTCTGAATTTCTCAAATTTGAAATTTGAGTTTTTCAAACGACCTCGGATGGGGAAACAGTCAAAATGATAGTTCTAGATCACAATAAATTATGAAACTTTGTAACTGACAACTTTTTTATTTGAAATCATCTTGTCAATGAAAACTAAATTTGAATTTCTCAAATTTGAAATTCAAATTTTGTAAAGGACATCAGATGGAAAAACTACCAAAAATAAATTTGTAGATTTCGAAACGTTATGAAACTTTGTAGTTGATAACTTTTTAATTTGAATTTATTTAGAGCCTCAAACAAGCAATTTACACTCGGTTAAGTATAATATATGAGGAACCAAAACAGAGTATAGACACAAATGAGAGTGTGGAGCAGGCCCTTACGCGCAAGGGGAAGGTCGCGGGTCCAAATCCTGTCGGCTGCGTAGCACGTGAATTTTACTGTGAAAAATATCGTGACTTGCCTGCTGGCTGGTGGGGGCCTCTCCAATTAATTTTTTTTGTTATTTTTTTGCTATTTTTTTGAGTGTTTTTTGTTCACATTTTTCCAATCCAAAGAGCTCATGTGAGAAATTGATTATGGTGGTGGAGGAACCCCTTTTCTAAGGAGTCCAAGGGATATTAATCTTTCTAATTGTAAAGGCATCGTGTCCCATGTACAAAAATGTCCACAAAGATATCAGAATAAAATTATAGAGTAGCCAAATTCCATTGGCCTTTCTCTTCCTGATTCACGCCACGAAATCCGGGATGGTCACACGTTCCTTGTCAGCTAGCTCTTGTGGTGGCCTTTGGCTTCATGTCCCTTAAGCTGAACTCCACGGAGGTTAGTTGGTGGCTCCGATTTGCTTCCTCGGTAATTTCCTTAAATCAAGTTTTTGTTTCCTATGTACTGTTGATTTCAGTGGATTTCTTTCCGAAGGTCAGATTTTAATGATAACCTGATTCAAGCGGTTACCTTTGCATTTTTTAATAACAAACCATGCGGAGGCCAGCTTTTCCTCTGATCCCCAACAGGCACAACATAGAATCTTTTTATTACTCCAAGATGTAAGATTACAAGCCACCCCTAGAAACCATGCAAACTAGGATGACAAAAACCTCAAATCAAATAGCATCCCCTCTCTAACCTAACCAAATCCTCTTAACCACACAATTGAGAGGCTATCTCTCCCTAGACTTGGTCTCTACAGCCAACCACACAATATATATAAATACATACAGGGACGGATCCATGATTAGAACAAGAGCAGGGAGGGGGAAAACTAACTATATTTTGCAAGTTTCTTAGATACTCGCATCAAACCATATATACTTGAACAAATTTTAGTGCAAATTAAATATACTGTAGTGAAAATGCTTTGACCATGGGGGCATGGCCCTGCCAGCCCCACCCTGGCTCCATCCCTATATATGCAGGCATTTGGCATAACACCTAAAAGTTTTCACATGAAGTGCATGACCCGCTTGATGGATGCATCGATCATCACTAAAGCCTATAAAAGCTCTTAGTAAAATATCTCCCATTCCAATGAAGGGAAAAGGCTAAACACAACCGACGAGTCAAGTAAGAGACACAAGAACTTCACGCAATTCCAAAAACCATTGAAGCGATTTCGTCGCCAGTCAATCAAACCTAGATTCTTCTCTATGACACCCTATTTTATTGCATTTTAGGATAAGAATGGGTAGTAAAAAAAATATAATGATTTTCTTGATTTTCCAAAATTCAAGATTTATTATTTATGAGGGAGTTTAGTATAGGGAAATAATGATCTTCCTGGAATAAATTTAAATGACATAGGCTCTAAGCGCTCTTGTTGTGTTCTTGCTTTAGCGAATCTTGTGTTATTTGGGTGCTTCTAGTTTTAAAAATGTATCTTATGCAGATTTTCTGAACTTTCCTAAGTTTATTCCTATTTTGCTAGAGCTAAATCAATATTTCAAGAAGCTCTTTTATTCCTAATTTCCGAACTCAGTTTTCCATTGTCATTTTTAATTAAGATGACTAATAACAATATAAATGTGTTTTCTAACTAAAGTTTGTTTAGTCAAACACGACAAATATTAAGATTCGATTAGATGTTCTCACATGTCTATTTCTAAAGTTAAATGCTGAGTTGTTTGATTTCCACATAAAAAGTTATGTATAAAACTTTAAATAAACTCAATTTTCTAAAATAAATGCTAATATGTAATAAATCTAACTTAGAGTATTTTTCTAAATGACCTTTATATTGTTTTCATTGAATTAAAATGAAACCATCCAATAGTCTTTTGTGTTGTTATATATACAAGTCATTCGATAGCGGTCCTTTGTCAGCTTCAGCTCAGAATCTCTTTTATATATCTAGTCTATGAAACTTTAGATCTTTGAATCCTAGTTCAAGATCAAACCCTATTTCTTTCACAGATGTAACCGAGCCTAGTTTCTTGAACATTGTTTGTGTGTGCACTGCTAGAGATTGTAGGATAATCTGAATGTATGTGGTTATCTCCATGTAAGTTCTTCACCTTTGAAATCTTTGTTGTTCAGCCACGTGGGTGCTCTCTTTGTAGACTAGTTTTTTTCTAAACGATAGCCGCCTAGATGCTCTCTTTGTAGACTAGTTTTTTTTTAAAAAAACCATAGCCGCCTAGTTGCTCTCTTTGTAGACAAGTTTTTTCTAAACCATAGCTTAAGTTTTTCTTCTGCGCTTTAGTGTCTGTTCTTGCTATTCTTGTTCGTTTCACCTCAACTTTTTTTTTTGAGGGAAACGGCAGGGGAGGCCCCTACCTATTTTTTATAAATATAAAAGGATATGTACAAGGTTACAAGTCTCAAAAGAAAAGCGGACAAAATCTTAAAAAAGACTACTCATCCAAGAATCTAATTGCATCTTCCTCACTGGATTTGCCTTTAAGGTTACCAGTCTCATTTGCTCCCTGAAAATTTCGCTCCACCTTGTGAATGATAAATGTCCTCCATAAAAAATGATGTCATTTCTCTGACACCAAAAATGATGTCACCTTAACTTATGCAGTAGCAGTGTATATTACCTGTAGCTTTTCCCAAAATTAAAGTTAAATATAATTTGACTAATACTTATTAAAATCTTTTTCAAATTAGAATTTGATTAGTTTTACAAAGGAAATTTTCATATGAATGTTAACTTGACTAATGTTTATTCCATCAGCATTCTGAATAAAAATTTGTTAGGTCCATCTCAGATTTTTTAATAAAAGTTAATTTGGTTTTTCTAATATAAAATCTAACTATAGTTTCACATCGGTTTTCTTAATCATTGTTAATCTGATTAATATCTACATCAACAAGTGCTTTGAACAATAATATGGTAAGTTCAACGCGATTATAAAGTTATGCCTCTAGATGTCACACATAGTTTAGTCATTTTCAAAGATAAATGCTTTAACTTGCATAATTTGTATTTCAACCTTTGATAATAAAATCTGTCTAGCTTCTAATTCAATCTTTACAAGTTAAAATATAATCTGACTAAATTTGTGTATTAGGTATTTTCTAAATATCATTCACACACATGTTTTCTTAACTAAAATGAATCTAGTAAATAGCTCTTATTTTTAATTGCCTGACTGAATCGTTCTTCTAGTTAAGCTTTGAGTTAGCAACGTTGTTTCCATTAGAACTGAGTGTTGTTCTTTGAGCTCTATCCTTTGGTACATTCTTTTAAAGCTTTTATTTTGATTAGCATATTGTTCTTAGTTGTGTTTGTTTGCTTGTTTGTATGCATGTGCCAGTCTTTGCTTTGAGTAGAAGGAACATTGTTTGAGTCCTTTGAAGATCAATAGTTTCAAGAGGAAGAATTTAAAAGCTCTTAGCAGTAGTAATTCTTTTTGCAGAAAGGCAAGTGTCCCTAACCATCCTCTTGTCTGTGCTTATTTACAATATCATGACAATTATAATTGGAACATGGAGTGACCATCCATAAAAAGAGTACAACCACAAGACCGAGAATGAGTTAGTCTTGGCTGAGTAGTAGAAACCTTGAAATCTTTGAAGTCTTACCAAAAGGGCAAGAGGGTAGACAATCGATGGGGTATAGCCTCATCCTCTTAGGAGTAGCCATTGGTAAGATACTCAGAAATTATTGAGGGTTATGCTTCGCTTTGACCTAAAACTTTAGCAGGCTACTTAAATATTTGGGGTTCTCTAGAAAGGTCTCGTTGTGGATCCCTGGCCTCACAGGCTGGCTACCTTGAGGTTATGGGAGATATGACATGTGAGTAAAGTTGTACAACCTCTGCAGAGTGTTAAAAATATGAGTCGTGGTCACGATCAAAGCGGCCAGGACCTCTGTAGAGTGTTAAAAACAGCCTTTAGTCCCGGTGCGGAACCGGCTTTAGTCCCGGGTCTGCAACCGGGACTACGGCGCACGGCCTTTAGTCCCGGGCATTTACCCGGGACTAAAAGGCCCCTTTACTCCCGGCCTTTTTTTTCTTTTCTGTTTTTTTTGTTTCTTTTATACAGAGATACGTATTATATCTATATAATAATATACATATATGTCCATATACATATTAGTTATACGTCACTAAAGCTTAAACCAATAATAGTAATATTAATATATACGCTAATAATATTAAACTTACATATATATATTTACAACAAGTTTTGAAAGGCGAATATTAATATTTACACCAAGATTTCAAAGGAGCATATATATGTATATTTACAAAATGTCTAATATTTGCTCCTTCTATCGACCTCGTGTCCATTCCACCAGAATGCCCCTGTCTTGCTCACGACCTCATCAATTATAAATCCGCAGAGTGCCTCTTGAACCGCCGCGACTCTTTGGATCGGTAAGATCTCATCTTTCATATGCATCATCTGAGGATGTGGTTAATAGAAAAATATAAATAATATTATTATGAATCACATATATACATACATACATATAGATATCCATGCAAATTGAACATACCGTCAGTTTCCAATTAGTGCAGATCGTCCTATGCCCAACAAGAGTGTGCATGAACTCACAGACATAATATCCACATAAATTGGTGCCTTGATTCTGCCTATAACACTTTATAGGAGAAATGGTCAAGTCATTACATGCATATTCACGATAATGAAACAAACAAAATGAGATGTGTGTCTGTGTATAGTAGTATTTACCGAAATGTCTCCCTTGATACCAAGTTGTTCCTTGAATGGACCTTTGTGCTCTGCACGAAACTTTTTCCAACACCTGCGCACACCATATGAAATAAATGGAATTCTTGGCTGATCTAAAGAGGAATAATAGTGCGAGGACGGAAATTACTTTTGAAGGAGGTCAATCATTGATTGGTATGCTTCCCGTGGTCCCCTCAATGAGTCCATGATGACCAACAAGCTTATGTCCGGTTGTATAACAAATAATATCCAATGGAACCTATTTACATGCATGTTTTGTACCAATGGTGTTGGTATTTCTTACGGTCGTAGATAAATCCGCAAGCGCACGAATACCGTTGTAGCTTTCACCCGGAAGTATTCTGGGTATCGAATCCACATGGAACAAAAGGGCACTGTCTAATCACTAAAGTTGACCGGATCGATCGAGTTTATATGAAGGCTAGGTAGATAGGATAACTTAGCATTAAGCTGGGAATATAGCGAAGGGAGTTCTCCTATGCTTGCTTTGGGCACCGGGGTATCCTAGGCCCCTAGGAAATTGCTGGCAAACAACTCTACGCCGTACCTGAACGTGGAAGATTACAAAGGACGGACAGGGCTGTCACCACCTACCACCTACCTCTTCTAATCCGTGAGGCTACAAGGCAAACGAGGGCAGATACATTCCTAAGCACCACGCTTAAGATAATATCAGCTATCCTAACTGTTGAGGCCATAATACCAGGGTACCCGATCACGAGGATTACCGACTACCGACTCCAAGACGACCAAGACTCCGAACAAGACACGATGGCCTGATCGCAGAAGGGAAGCCCGAAGACAGTTAGAGTCCTACTAGGTTTAGGTCTGTTTTGTCTTGTAAGGCACGTCTCCCTGGATATAAATAGCGGGGATCCTGTGCATAGAGGGTATGTTCCATTGATTTGCAATCTTAGACAATCCACCCGAGGGTACTTGTTACGCATTGTAATCTGTACTCGACGAAATAATACAAGCAGCAACTGGACGTAGGGTTATTACTCGATCTCGAGGGCCCGAACCAGTATAAAAATCCCGTATCTTTCTGTTCATCACCGTGATCAATCTTCGCACAAAGCGGGGTGTCTACCGGACAAATATCTGCTTTTCTTTTAGTTTTTTGTTTTCTCTCTGCTTTTCTTTTAGTTTTTCTGGTTCTCGGTAGACA
>CM014277.1:23764800-23778023 GCA_004135705.1 Alloteropsis semialata | reverse complement strand
ATACTATATTAGAAATGATTATTAGAAAATGTTTAGAAATGATTATTAGTGTATATGACTATAGAAATATGAATCTAGAATTTACATGATTATTAGTGTATATGACTATAGAAATATGAATCTAGAATTTACATGATTATTAGTATATATGACTATAGAAATATGAATCTAGAATTTACATTATTTCATGTTTGTGTGTGTGAATGTGCAGGGGAGCAATGCATGTGTGATTTCATAATTTTAATAAAAATATTCTTCTATGATAATTTAATGAAATTTGTTGACTTTACTTAATAGTATCAAATTTCAGAATTCAACTACTCCTTTCTATGTAATTATAGGATTTTTCATGTAATTAAAGGAAATTATAGGATTTTTTATGTAATTACAAGATTTTTCATGTGATTTATAGAAATATGAATCTAGAATTTACATTATTTCATGAAAATATGAATCGGCTAATTTACATTATTTCATAGAAATAGGATCTAGAATTTAATGCAATTCACATGTAAACGTCAGTATCGGCCAATGCAAAAATTGTAGATGAATCAATGAACTACAACTTTTATAAAGGAACCGTTAACGTTTGATCAACAGTTGGAAAGTTATAGAGTTGTGAAAACAGGGAAAAAAACCATATTTTTAGCACTTAGGCTGAAAAGGTTGTGCTGAAATTTCAGGGTTTTGACCCGACTTTGATTCATATTTTCTCCAAATTGCATTTGTAAACTCAGAAAGCGACCAATACAAAAGTTAGAGAAATAATATATATGCCTATGACTTTTGTAAAGGGTGCCACATGTATTGAGCAAGGGTTTGGAAGTTACGAGGCTGTAAAGTTGGGCAAAAACATGATTTTCAGGACTTAGAGCCTTTTCAGCTAAGTGCTGAAATTCAGAAGTTTGACCCAAGTTTGATCACTAATTTGAATAATCAAAACTTGTTTCCATGGATCAAGATCATCACCATTGTAAAGTTGGTACTTTGTACTCCAACTTTTATATTGGTGGTATTTCAAGTGCTTAGGCAAAATAAATTGTTTTGAGTCTCCCAATAAGGTTAAAAAGAATTTGCTCATTTACATAAAATGAGAGTCAAAGGAGTTCAAATTTGAATTTTGAATTTTTGTTTGAACTTCCAGTACTCATTTGAGTTCATAAACATGTAATTGACCTTTTGTTATTACTTTGTTATTAGATTTACAAATAGTTTATGTATATTTTCTTATTACATAGCAAATGAATTTCGAATTTTCATTTGAACTTCCAGTACTCATTTGAGTTCATAAACATGTAATTGACCTTTTGAGCATCATTTTGGTATATTTTTCATATATGACTAATTTGCCTATAAGGTTCATTTAGTTGTGTTAGAAGTTGATAGAATTTGATAGAATTTTATAGAATTTGATAAAATTTGATAGAATTTGATAGAATTTGATTGCATTTGATCGAATTTGATAGAATTTGATCGAATTTGATTGAATTTGATCGAATCTGATCAAATTTGATCGAATTTGATTGAATTTGATCGAATCTGATCAAATTTGATAGAATTTGATAGAAATTCATCGAAATTGTCTTATCATTAGTGTAATTTCATAGAATAAGATAGAATTTGATACAATTTTAGGTGCCAAGATGATGACAGAAGAGGAAATGAACGAAATGTTTATGATGGACACAATCGCAAAAGGCAGTGCACGTGCCACTAACCTCCTCGACGTTGAGGAGGAGGCAGGTGGTGACGATGGCAGCCAATTCCTCAATATGTCTGGTGATGGCATGGAAGAACCTGCTGCAAATGTTCACACAGAGGAGGTATACATGTATACCTATAGTCAATATCGATGATATATATATGTATATGTTGAAGCATGAAATCTTGATACATTTCTTTCTCGTACGTGTGGCCCTCAGGCTCACAGCCTTCTGGGTCCTCATCATCGAAGAGGACGAAACGTGGCCCGACCAAAAAGTTAGAGGGCAAACTTATAATCACAGATGTGGCAGAAGATGGTCGGCCAGTTGCGCCAGATAAAGCTGCTACAAAGATGGCCAATCAGTGTGGTGTTCTAGTGAGAGACCACATGCCCATTAGCTTGCAGAGGTGGAAACCCAGTGTTGATCATTCATACGTGCCGCAATCAGAGAAAGAAATGCTATGGACTAGTCTGAAAGAACGTTTCACAGTGCTGAAGGTTCAGAGGAAAGAGTCAAAAATTGGGCTCTAAGGACGATGTGTACTTCATTTGAAACATGGAAGAAGAACCTGTACAAGAAATATGGCGAGAAGAACCTGACACCCAACTTTGATGATTACCCAAAGCTGAGGGGTCATTGGGATTTGTTCGTGCAGTACAGGCGGTCGGAGTTAGGTGAAAAGAACTCGCGACAGAATAGGATCAATGCTGCGAAGAAACAGTACTTCCACTCTCTTGGACCAACTGGCTATAAGAGGAAAATTCCTATCTGGGACAAGATGGAAGAAAATTTGGTTGCCAGGGGAATCACGCCGACGACAATGAATTGGCCCGAGCGATCAAGGCATTGGTATTACGCTCATGGTGGCACTCTGGATCTTAATGATGGGTCGCTTATATACAACGATGAGTTAAAAGAGGTGGCCGGTGCTATCCTTAAGGTACTTAAAGAGAAAGCCGATGGGACATTTGTTCCCGACAGAGAAAACGACGAGCTAACAAGGGCTCTGGGGAATCCCGAACATCCGGACGAGCTAGAGGTGTCGGCGTCGTCCCGTGAAAGGTTGCATTCCCTGCGGACATTGACACGTACAAGAGTCGAAGCCGCTCTAAGGCCGCACAGGAGAGAAGAGTTGAGAACTTGGAATGAGAGCTCTAGCAGACAAAGGCCGGCATCGCAGATGAAGTGTGTAGACAGATACAGACATTGCTGAGCCAAGGGCAGACGGTGCCAGGAGCAGTACTTGTACCAGCTGTTGGATCAGCTAATGGTGTTAGCCCGACCTCCCAACGTCGCAGCAGTGTTGCTTCCACGGAGCTCCCACCCGCCGATGTCGGGGACGAGAGTGCTCACTATCCAGTGGACGAAATCACTCTGCGTACGCCATGTGAGCTTCATATATCATGCCAGAACCTATCCACTAAGGTGGCTTACGGTATGGCTTATCCGGTGGAGCAAGGGCAGACCATTCATGGGGCACAGATTCCAAGTGGCTACTGCAAGGTGGGGGTCGAGCAAATTTGTGAAGGATATGATGACTTGGAGCTCGACATCGAAGGTGGCGACGGAGAAAGGACGTTAGCAGATGCTGCCCACGGCAGTATTATTCTATGAAAGAAGTGTTACATCAAATTTGGCAGTCAAGGGCCATCATCTACTCCAACCAGGGATCCCCCACAGTCACTGTCACCTTCAAAAAGGGACGAGGATGAGCCAGAGCTGCCACCTCTAGGTAGGGATGATGCCGGCTCACACATGTCTCCTCCTCCACCAGCATGGCATCCCCCAAAGCACCAAGCTGCGCCCCCACGGTGGACTACTCGCCAGAAAAAGCTATATCAAACGGTGGAAAAAGAGCCTATCGAAGAAGAAAAGTTAGCCGCCATAAGGAAGAAGTTACCTTACGACCAAACTGACGAGGAAACTGCTTTGGTGGTCGAAGCCCAGGTCAAAGAGTATTTCAAACCAAATGAGCCAGAGAAGCCGGTACACATAGATCCAAAAGCGAAGACCTTTTTCAGAACAATGAGCGCGGCGAATCAGAAGAGATTCTTAGTATCTGACTACGACTGCCAGCTTGCAAAGTCTTATCAGCAAAAACAAGCCAGCAGTGGATCCTCGGGGAAGAAGGCGGCCATTCCTAAGAAGAAACAAGTCGGTCAGAGCTCTGCCAGGGTTTTTTTTACCGTTGGGAACCGGTCCGGTTCCCACGGTTACCGCTCAAACCGTCCCGGACCGGTTAGGGTACTGTTCATCGGTTACCGAAAAAAACCGGTACTGTTCATCGGGAACCGGTAAAAACCGGTCCGGCTTACCGCTACCGCCGGCCGGCGGTAGCAGGTACCGGTACGAGAAAAAAAACCCTGAGCTCTGCTAGGAGGACACAAGTGCAACAGGATGTTAACGATGAAGAACTTGCTTGGTTGTGCACGGATACGGGCCTATCACCGACACAACTTTTAGAGGGCGAAACTCCTAAGGCAACACCAGTGAAACATTGGGATTTTTGATATGGCGAACCAATGGTGCCCCCATTTTCTGTGAAGCTACTAACCACTCAAGCGTACCGATTCCATACGTGGTACCTGAAGGTGTCCAAACAGGGTAGACTGATGCTCAATGTTTTGATACAAGACCGTGATTACTTCCTTGGGCCGGGTCTTTTAATTTTGGATTTCAAGAATGTGTATATGTTGTACCATCAAGATGCCATAGACCTCTCATTGATGGGCTGCTGGGTTGTGTAAGTTTGTTTCACTGATCTATTCTCGTAATATTTGTTTCCTTAATTACAATTTGCAACAATAACAATCTATTCTTGTCATATAGGATGGAGATCCATACATGAAAAATCGTATGATGATGTCGGCTTCATGGATCCATGCATGGTAAATGCCGTACTTGTATCCAGTAAGCCACTAGAGACGGTGGACAACATATACTTGTACCTGGAGAGACAAAGAAGCAAGACTTACATTCTTTTGCCATACAATTTTACGTGAGTACTTCTCTCTATATATGTATAACTTTAAGACTTTGTTCTCAATACTTGTGCATGTGTGTGTGTATATATATATATGTTCCACTGGATACTCCTTGTGATCATCATAAACACCGGTCAAATTATTGTCTTGGACTCAACGCGGAAACCACAAGAGGATTACCAACCTGTTTTAGACCTGATTGACATGGCATGGACACGTTTCCGTGCAAATGTTCGAGGAAATTTCAAACAAATATTGGATGTGAAGACGGACTTTCCGGTATGTAGCTGGAGTACCCGCATATCTCGTAAAATCACACTAATATATAGTTGTTACGTCTAACTTTATTCTTCTCCACTTTTAGTGTGCCAGACAGAAACAAGGGACGAATCTATGCAGATACTTCGTCTGCCAGTGGATCCATACCTTTATTTCTCCCAAAAAAGCGGCTAAGAAGAACTCATGGCATGAATTAAAACAATTCATACTTACATATGACTTGTTCTGTAATGTGTATGATCTAGTGTTATCCAATGGATAATAAGATTAAAATATTATCATTTGTGATTAATGCAGAGGATGTTTTACCATGAAGAGCTCCCAATGACAGAAAAAGCAAAAGCTATTGCGGACCAACTATTTGGATTCATTATGGATCAAGTTATAAATCCAAACGGAGAGTACCACCATGACGGACGCGATATCTCTCAATATCGCTCCTTTTCCGCTCCTTCTTCCAGTTTTGCTCGTCGTCAATTGTAAACAACTTTTAATTGCTCTAACTTTTGTATTGGCTGATCTCAATGTTTATATGTGAATGTTCGAGAAAAATGCAATCAAAGTCGGGTCAAAATCAATTGACAATTGCGACGACTTCAATCTTATTGCGTGAAAGATCGTGTACGACATACGACATATGATACCGGTTCTGGACCCGGTACCAAAGACCAAGCCCTTTAGTCTCGGTTGCGCGGTACCGGTTCCCTCTAGACCCGGTACTGATAGAGCTCTCTCCAGTAGTGTCCCCTTCCATCCATACCCGCCGCCCATCCCTCGCTTCGCTTGCCCGCCCAGTCCATGCCGCGCCCCTCCGACCCCTCCATACGCTCCGCCCCCTCCCTTCGCTCTCCAGTCCTGTGGTACTGCCTTTCTCGGCGGGTGAGGCAGACAGCAGCGGCGCACCTCCTCGTGAGAGAGCAGCAGGGAGGTGCCGGTGAGCACTGCATCGGATGCCACAGGTGCGAGGACGGGGGCGCCTGCTTCAGATCCGGAACAGCGAAGAATAAGAAGCCCTTGGCACCGTCGGCGGCTCCTGCGCAACCGGAGAGGGCAACGGATTCCAGTCGCCAAGGCTCAATACCTTAACCGTAGCCGCGTCCACCGCTTCCTAACCGGCGAGGAGACCTTGCGTGGTTGGCTGGTTGCTGCACGCCTTCGCCAGCATCACCATCGACCAGTTTTTTTTTGGGAGATCTGGAGCATTAATCGCATGTTGAAGATCATCTGCACACCATCTTCGACATCAATTATCAGGTCGATTACTTACCTCAACCTGCACGGATCCATTCCCTACGTCCATGTCCCATCAATTTTGTTCTGGTGTTTTGTTGCATCACTAGGGCAATTTTCCTCTTCCGTTTTTCTGGTTTCACTCCACTTCATATTATTCAGGTAGATGTTTTCGACATTGCAAGGTCCTCTCCTAAGGAGGATGAGATCACGGAATCAGATTTTCTGTCTAGGATCCTCAAATCTTCATTCCAGCAAATCAAAATTGGAAGGATGCAGCCGTGGGATTCCATTTTATTTTCCGCCTTGCGAGTAGACTACCATGGACCGTGGTTAGCAGCAAGTCGTGGAGGGATATCATAGCTTTGCCAGATCGGTGCTTACAGAAGGTCATCAGCAATACGTACATGTATACCGTATTTAAGTGTCATTCCTTCTCTCTCTCCTTCAACTGAACCTGCAGTCATGTACTCACATCATGGATAATGAGTCTGCGTACCACGCTACTTATTTGATAGCATGCCCTAAAGAACTAACCTTGGTGGCAAGTATAAGACATTGCTCTGATCAACGCCCAGTTGGTTTGTACTAACTTGGATTAAGTCGAATTTGATTTTTAGCAGTTTTAAATTTGTGCATGAAGCGCAGCCATGCGCACACGGTGTATTCGTTGAATGCCCAAGTCCTAGCTACAATGCCAATATACAAGGTGGTAATCTTAAAGCAAGTAAAACAGAAACGAACTTATATTACCAGCAAAATGTGATAATTGTTTAACTAGAAGATTTTATCCACTAAGTGTTATGACTGCTCTAATTGTGGTTAAACTACTTTCGATCAGTATCCCAAACTTTTGGAAAATATACACTACTGGAGAGAGCTCTCTCAGTACCAGGTCCAGAGGGCCATCGGTATCGGTTCTGGAACCGGTACCGCGCAACCGAGACTAAAGGGCTCGGTCTTTGATACCAGGTCCTGAACCGGTATTAAAGGGGGCCTTTGGTACCAGTTGATAATACCAACCGGTACCAAAGGGCCCTCCCACGTATGCTACTGGGGAGGCCCTTTGGTACCCGTTGGTGTTATCAACTGGTACCAAAGGGTGTTTTGGTTATTTTTTTAAACGTTTACTATTTGGGTTTGTTATATGCAATTCATCTACATGTCTACGCGTCTACGTGTCATATGTCATATGTCGTACACGATCTTTCACGCAATAATATTGAAGTTGTCGCAATTGTCAATTGATTTTGACCCGACTTTGATTGCATTTTTCTCGAACATTCACATATAAACATTGAGATCAGCCAATACAAAAGTTAGAGCAATTAAAAGTTGTTTACAATTGACGACGAGCAGAACAGGAAGAAGGAGCGGAAAGGGAGCGATATTGAGAGATATCGCGTCCGTCATGGTGGTACTCTCCGTTTGGATTTATAACTTGGTCCATAATGAATCCAAATAGTTGGTCCGCAATAGCTTTTTCTTTTTCTGTCATTGGGAGCACTTCATGGTAAAACATCCTCTGCATTAATCACAAATGATAACATTTTAATATCATTATCCATTGGATAACACTAGATCATGCACATTACAGAACAAGTCATATGTAAGTATGAATTGTTTTAATTCATACCATGAGTTCTTCGTTAGCCGCTTTTTTGGAAGAAATAAAGGTATGGATCCACTGGCAGACGAAGTATCCGCATAGATTCGTCCCTTGTTTCTGTCTGGCACACTAAAAGTGGAGAAGAATAAAGTTAGATGTAACAACTATATATTAGTGTGATTTTACGAGATATGCGGGTACTCCAGCTACATACCAGAAAGTCCGTCTTCACATCCAATTTTTGTTTGAAATTTTCTCGAACATTTGCACGAAAATGTGTCCATGCCATGTCAATCAGGTCTAAAACAGGCTGGTAATCCTCTTTTGGTTTCCGCATTGAGTCCAAGACAATAATTTGACCGGTGTTTATGATGATCACAAGGAGTATCCATTGGAACCTATATATATATATATATACACACACACATATACATGCACAAGTATTGAGAACAAAGTCTTAAAGTTATACATATATAGAGAGAAGTACTCACGTAAAATTGTATGGCAAAAGAATGTAAGTCTTGCTTCTTTGTCTCTCCAGGTACAAGTATATGTTGTCCACTGTCTCTAGTGGCTTACTGGATACAAGTACGGCATTTACCATGCATGGATCCATGAAGCCGACATCATCATATGATTTTTCGCGGCATGTATGGATCTCCATCCTACATGACAAGAATAGAGTGTTATTGTTGCAAATTGTAATTAAGGAAGCAAGTATTGCGAGAATAGATCAGTGAAACAAACTTACACAACCCAGCAGCTCATCAATGAGAGGTCTATTGCATCTTGATGGTACAACATATACACATCCTTGAAATCCAAAATTAAGAGACCTGGCCCATGGAAGTAATCACGGTCTTGTATCAAAACATTGAGCATCAGTCTACCCTGTTTGTACACCTTCAGGTACCATGTATGGAATCGGTACGCTTGAGTGGTTAGTAGCTTCACAGAAAATGGGGGCACCATTGGTTCGCCATATCGAAAATCCCAATGTTTCACTGCTGTTGCCTTAGGAATTTCGCCCTCTAAAAGTTGTGTCGGTGAGAGGCCCGTATCCGTGCACAACCAAGCAAGTTCTTCGTCGTTAACATCCTGTTGCACTTGTGTCCTCCTAGCAGAGCTCTGACCAACTTGTTTCTTCTTAGGAGTGGCCGCCTTCGTCCCCGAGGATCCACTGTTGGCTTGTTTCTGCTCATAAGACTTTGCAAGATAACGGTCGTAGTCAGATACTAAGAATCTCTTCTGATTCACCACGCTCATTGTTCTGAAAAAGATCTTCGCTTTCGGATCTATGTGTACCGGCTTCTCTGGCTCATCTGGATTGAAATGCTCTTTGACCTGGGCTTCGACCACCAAGGCAGTTTTCTTGTCAGTTTGGTCGTAAGGTAACTTCTTCCTTATGGCAGCCAACTTTTCTTCTTTGGTAGGCTCTTTTTTCACCGTTTGATGTAGCTTTTTCTGGCGAGTAGTCCGCCATGGTGGCGCAGCTTGGCACTTTGGGGGATGTCGTGCTGGTGGAGGAGGAGACATGTGTGAGCCGGCATCATCCCTACCTGGAGGTGGCAGCTCTGGCTCATCCTCATCCCTTCTTGAAGGTGATGGTGGCTGCGGGGGATCCCTGGGTGGAGTAGATGATGGCCCTTGACTGCCAAATTTGACGTAACGCTTCTTTCATAGAATAATACTGCCGTGGGCAGCATCCGCTAACGTCCTTTCTCCGTCGCCACCTTCGATGTCGAGCTCCAAGTCATCATATCCTTCACAAATTTGCTCGGCCCCCACCTTGCAGTAGCCACTTGGAATCTGTGCCCCATGAATGGTCTGCCCTTGCTCCACCAGATAAGCCATACCGTAAGCCACCTTAGTGGATAAGTTCCGGCATGATATATGAAGCTCACATGGCGTACGCAGAGTGATTTCGTCCACTGGATAGCGAGCACTCTCGTCCCCGACATCGGCAGGTGGGAGCTCCGTGGAAGCAACACTGCTGCGACGTTGGGAGGGCGGGCTAACACCATCAGCTGATCCAACAGCTGGTACAAGTACTGCTCCCGGCACCGTCTGCCCTTGGCTCAGCAATGTCTGTATCTGTCTAGACACTTCATCTGCGATGCCGGCCTTTGTCTGCTGAAGCTCTCTTTCCAAGTTCTCAACCCTTCTCTCCTGTGCGGCCTTAAAGCGGCTTCGACTCTTGTATGTGTCACTGTCCGCAGGGAATGCAACCTTCCACGGGACGACGCCGACACCTCTAGCTCGTCCGGGATGTTCGGGATTCCCCAGAGCCCTTGTTAGCTCGTCGTTTTCTCTGTCGGGAACAAATGTCCCATCGGCTTTCTCTTTAAGTACCTTAAGGATAGCACCGGCCACCTCTTTTAACTCATCGTTGTATATAAGCAACCCATCATTAAGATCCAGAGTGCCACCATGAGCGTAGTACCAATGCCTTGATCGCTCGGGCCAATTCATTGTCGCCAGCGTGATTCCCCTGGCAACCAAATCTTCTTCCATCTTGTCCCAGATAGGAATTTTCCTCTTATAGCCAGTTGGTCAAAGAGAGTGGAAGTACTGTTTCTTCGCAACATTGATCCTATTCTGTCGCGAGTTCTTTTCACCAAACTCCGACCACCTGTACTCCACGAACGAATCCCAATGACACCTCAGCTTTGGGTAATCATCAAAGTTGGGTGACAGGTTCTTCTCGCCATATTTCTTGTACAGGTTCTTCTTCCATGTTTGAAATGAAGTACACATCGTCCTTAGAGCCCAATTTTTGACTCTTTCCTCTGAACCTTCAGGCACTGTGAAACGTTCTTTCAGACTAGTCCATAGCATTTCTTTCTTTGATTGCCGCACGTATGAATGATCAATACTGGGTTTCCACCTCTGCAAGCTAATGGGCATGTGGTCTCTCACTAGAACACCACACTGATTGGCCATCTTTGTAGCAGTTTTATCTGGCGCAACTGGCCGACCATCTTCTGCCACATCTGTGATTATAAGTCTGCCCTCTAACTTTTTGGTCGGGCCACGTTTCGTCCTCTTCAATGATGAGGACCCAGAAGGCTGTGAGCCTGAGGGCTACACGTACGAGAAAGAAATGTATCAAGATTTCATGCTTCAACATATACATATATATATCATCGATATTGACTATATGTATACATGTATACCTCCTCTGTGTGAACATTTGCAGCAGGTTCTTCCATGCCATCACCAGACATATCGAGGAATTGGCTGCCATCGTCACCACCTGCCTCCTCCTCGATGTCGAGGAGGTTAGTGGCACGTGCACTGCCTTTTGCGATTGCGTCCATCATAAACATTTCGTTCATTTCCTCTTTCGTCATCATCTTGGCACCTAAAATTGTATCAAATTCTATCTCATTCTATGAAATTACACTAATGATAGGACAGTTTCGATGAATTTCTATCAAATTCGATCAGGTTCAATCAAATTCTATCAAATTCGATCAAATTCGATCAAATTCTATCAAATTCGATCAAATTCTATCAAATTCTATCAAATTCGCTCAAATTCGATCAAATTCTATCAAATTCGATCAAATTCTACCAAATTCTATCAAATTCTGTCAAATTCTATCAAATTTGATCAAATTCTATCAAATTCTAACACAACTAAATGAACCTTATAGGCAAATTAGTCATATATGAAAAATATAGCAAAATGATGCTCAAAAGGTCAACTACATGTTTATGAACTCAAATGAGTACTGAAAGTTCAAATGAAAAATCGAAATTCAAATTTGAACTCCTTTGACTCTCATTCTATGTAAATGAGCAAATTCTTTTTATCCTTTTTGAGAGGCTCCAAACAATTTATTTTGCCTAAGCACTTGAAATACCACCAATATGAAAGTTGGAGTACAAAGTACCAACTTTACAATGGTGATGATCTTGATCCATGGAAACAAGTTTTGATTATTCAAATTAGTGATCAAACTTGGGTCAAACTTTTGAATTTCAGCACTTAGCTGAAAAGGCTCTTAAGTCCTGAAAATCATGTTTTTGCCCAACTTTACAGCCTCGTACTTCCAAACCCTTGCTCAATATATGTGGCACCCTTTACAAAAGTTGTAGGCATATGTTATCTCTCTAACTTTTGTATTGGTCGCTTCCTGAGTTTACAAACGCAATTTGGAGAAAATGTGAATCAAAGTCGGGTCAAAACCCTGAAATTCCAGCACTAAACCTTTTCAGCCTAAGTGCTGAAAAATGTGGTTTCTTCTGTTTTCACAGCTCTATAACTTTCCAACTGTTGATCAAATGTTAATGGTTCCTTTATAAAAGTTGTAGCCCATTGATTCATCTACAACTTTTGCATTGGCCGATACTAACGTTTACATGTGAATTGCATTAAATTCTAGATTCTATTTCTATGAAATAATGTAAATTGGCCGATTCATATTTCCATGAAATAATGTAAATTCTAGATTCATATTTCTATGAATTACATGAAAAATCCTATAATTACATAAAAAATTCTATAATTTCCTATAATTACATGAAAATCCAATAATTACATAAAAAGGAGTAGTTGGATTCTGAAATTTGGTACTATTAAGTAAAGTCAACAAATTTCGTCAAGTTATTGTAGAAGAATATTTTTATTAAAATTATGAAATCACACATGCATTGCTCCCCTGCACATTCACACACACACATGAAATAATGTAAATTCTAGATTCATATTTCTATAGTCAAATACACTAATAATCATGTAAATTCTAGATTCATATTTCTATAGTCATATACACTAATAATCATTTCTAAACATTTTCTAATAATCATTTCTAATATAGTATGATTCACACACACACATGAAATAATGTAAATTCTAGATTCATATTTCTATAGTCATATACACTAACAATCATTTCTAATATAGTATGATTCACACACACACATGAAATAATGTAAATTCTAGATTCATATTTCTATGAATTAAATGAAAAATCCTTTAATTACATAAACAATCCTATAATTTCCAATAATTACATGAAAAATCCTATAATTACATAAAAAGGAGTAGTTGAATTCTGAAATTTGATACTATTAAGTAAAGTCAACAAATTTTATTAAATTATCTTGGAAGAATATTTTATTAAAATTATGAAATCACTAAAACAAAAATTCTATCAATGCACAATGCGCGGCAATTCACAATGCACAATTCACAATGCGGCAATTCTATCAATGCACAATGCATAATTCTTAATTCTATCCCCTGCAATTCACACACATACACACAGGGCGGCGCAGGGGGCCGGTGTAGGAGGAGGTCGATCGGGGCGGCGGCACTCGGGGGCACGGCCGGCATGGAGGAGCTCGGGGCGGCGGCACTCGGGGGCGCGGAGGAGCTCGGCGCGGCGGTGCGAAGGAGCTCAGCTC
>CM014277.1:23743449-23755277 GCA_004135705.1 Alloteropsis semialata | reverse complement strand
ATATGTGATATGTATATCAATCTGTGTTTGTGATGTGATTGACTGGTGGCTGCCAAATCCTGGCTGGTTCCAGGATGCAGCCAGAAAACTGGCTGGAGCTTGTGGGGGTGGCACAGTAAAGGTAACGGGCATTAAACAATGCCGATTACAAATTAGGAACAGATGGGTGTGATGGGTAACGCCTACTTGTAACGGGCAACTCGTAGTGCCCGTTACTAAAACATAAACTTGTAATGGGCCACCACATAAGCCCGTTACAATCTGACCATGTGGGCCCTGAAATAGACTGTTGGGTGATGGGTAACGCCCTCATGTAACGGGCACTACTATACACCCGTTACCACTATTACATATTTGTAACGGGCTCCAAACCAAGACCGTTACAAAATCTGACCAGTGGGCCCAGAAAGAGACTTTTGGGTCGCCTTTTTGTAACGGACATCCTATAACGCCCGTTACTTCTTTAGGCATTTGTAACGGTCCGTCATACTTGCCCGTTACAATGTCTGACAGTGGGCCCACAAAAGCAGCCATTTTTGCTTGCTGGTGACTGCTATTGGTAACGGTTGTTGTTACAGGCCCGTTACAAATATGTCTTATTAGTAACGGGGATTTGCCCGTTACCTTTGTTCGATTATTAGTAACCCAAAAAGGATAACGGGTGCATTCCCATTACCAATGGCAATCTATGCCCGTTACCTATCTACTGTTCTCACGTAGTGCATGCATCTCCAGCGGTTGAGAAATTCAATCAAGTGTTCTTACCTTTGACCACCATTGGCTAGCATCTCCAGGTGGTGGGGCCGACGTGGTCACCACCGCAAGGGCGGCGAGGAATAGGGCCGTCATTATGGTCTTTTCCATGGCCATTAGGATTGTTTCTGTGGAGCTTTTGCGATTGAGGTTTTGCTTAAGTTGTGGCATGCATTATATAGAGAGAGAATAGTTCGCGTCTGGGGCCGCGAGAGGTTCACGGGCACCTGTGGTGCCAATTGCATGCATGCATTTTCTCCCTGTTTGTGCGTACTATGTGTGTATGGAAGTTCTATTTTTTCCAACACCAAAGAGTTGCATGTGTGAATCACATGCAAATCAGCTATTAGTTTGAATATCTATAACCAGTGGTTACAATAATGTTTCTAGGATAAGATTCAAGATAGAATATTTTTTGTTCTACGATAGATATATATGATCCTATCATAAAATCATTAATCTATGTTTAGAATAGTTATATTTACATCTTTTAGAAAAACAGACATAGTTCCGGACTGTGTTACCGCACATAACCAATTTGTTGCAACTTTCAGCAGTACGCTGATCACAAGCTGAAGGAAACAAGTTTATAATGGGAAAGAGAAGGTAAGTGAAGTCTATTATTGCTCTTCCATTCATTTTTGGCAAAAAATTCTGAAGCAGTCACCTCAAATGATTTGATTGCCGAGCAAACAGTCTCCTTTGCTCCGTCACGTTGTCGTAGTAGGAAAAACAGTAAATATGTCCCGATGAAAACAGCCTGCATAAAAGAAATAATTGTTTTCTTCTCAAAAACCACATCGTTGCGACAATATTACCCACATAAGAGCGGTGGTGACCCACACAAAGATTAATTCTTTTCCATTGTTTCCAAGGACTGTTAGCCAATTACCAAGCATATGATTTATAGATCTAGCTAGGTGGCGTCAACCTAGTAGCTTTATATAGCAACCATAATATGTGTTTTTATAAGGGACATGTACTATATGTTGAATTTTTCTGTATTTCCTTGGATATTATAGCTAACAGGTAACATCATCTTCATTTAAACTTCATGACATCCTTTGCAATATAGAAGAAAAATACCTAGCTTGGTGATAGCATGGCCAAGAGGTTGCAAACATATTGTCTCCTGTCTTCACTGGATAGACCATGGGAACTTAATTTGAGTTTGCAGTTTCATCTTGTGTGCGTGACAGAAATCTTAAATTTCTATCCCTCGTGGTCAACCCATCAGGGATAGATATATATTTTTTTTAGATAATGGAAAATTTTCGGCCTCTATGTTGTAGCGTACACAACCTTCAATTATTACATCTTCCCAGCTTCATTACTGGATTTAAAAGAGAACCAAAAAGCAAACTTAAGCCTGACAAAGTCTATTATTATGCTTCCATCCATGACTCGCAAACAAATCTAAGGCTACCATCTCCAGAGAAGTGCTCGCCTTCATGAATAGCTCCTTTTCTTCTGCTCATACTGCAAGAGTGACCAGAATCGTAGCCAGTAGGTTACCCTGAAAATAAACTGCATAAAGGATGAGTGTTTAATGTCATAAAAAATAATATCATTTCGACAATGCCATATTGCCCAACATAGAGCCGCTGCCCCTGTTAGAATAGTAATGATCTCTTGATCATTAAAATTTTGAAGCCAATTCCCTAGAATATGGGTTACTGATCTAGGTGGGGTTAAACCAGTAGCAACTTGGACAGTCCTCCAGATTACCTTAGCATGTTGGCAATAAAAAAAATAAGTGTTTAAATGTTTCATTACAATTACAATAGCTACACTTTTGGCTGCCCTTTGAATTTTTCCTCGACAGATTATGCTTGGTTAGAATGACCACTTTTTTAGGTACCAAAGGAAAATCTTAATTTTTAGAGGAATTTTAAGTTTCCAAATCAGTTTATGATAGAAGAAAAAATTACAGTTTTTTAGGTGGAGATACATAGAGCAGACCGAAAATTGTCGGCTCTTGGTTAAGTACCATCCAAAAGTATACCTTCCTTGAGTCAAATTGAAGTTGGAGACCTGTGCTACAAGTATTAACCATTCATTTAATTTCTTTCCCACCAACGTTCTTCTAAAGGAAATGTTCAACGGTGTTGAACTCATAACATTTGCCACCGTGGCATGTGGATGGTGACAAATGTTGTATATGTTGGGATAGAGGTCTTTAAATGGCCGATTTGACGCCCATGTATCCTCCCAAAATCTCGCTTGTGTTCCATCCTTTATCTGGAAGGAACCATTAGCTAGGACCTCATCTTTAATTTTTATAAGCCCTCGCCAGAAATGAGAATCACCCTATTTGGACTCAACTTGTGTTAGAGATTTGGAGCTTAGGTATTTATTCCCAGGCAGTGTTTGCCATGTCCCTTCGCCATTAAGCAAATTAATTATCCATTTGCTTAATAAGGCTTTATTCTGGAGATGGAGGTCTATAATGCCTAGACCTCCTTGACCCTTAGGACGACAAATAATGTCCCATTTCGCTCGTCGATATTTCTTTTTATCTTTGCCGCCTTGCAAAAAAAATCTCAATCGATATTGATCAAGTTTCTTCAATACCTCCTTTGGTATCTCAAAAACAGACATCACAAACATGAGTAAACTGCTAAGCACTGAATTTATGAGAATTAATCTACCTCCATATGACAAGAGAGTTTCTTTTCGAAACGCTCTTCGATCTTTCTCCATATGACAAGTTTGGATTTGGCAGTTGAATGGTGTTGCCAAAGAGACAGGTCTTGGATCACACGCTGTACCACCTAGCTTGGAGAACAAACTTAATTACAAAAAGGACTTCCAAATGGCCACATGGCCACTGTGATGGTAGTGGTACGTGACATACTAAGAGGTAAACTCCACATGGGTCCTTGGATGACATGTTGGAGGATTTTTTTTTTTTGAGACAGGATGACATGTTGGAGTTGCAGAATGTCAGGGGCACCCAGGTCAATCCAAACAACTAAGGCCCAGTTTAGTTTGGTGAAAGTTACCAAAAAGTGATAACTTTCTTCACATTAACAACCGTGCCCCCTTTCACAGAACACGCTTCCCAATGGTAACTTTCTTTTCAAACTTTCCCAACTGTTAACGATCAAAATTGGCAAGGAACAAGTTCTGCAGGGAAACCGGTGGAACCGGATTTGCTAACCGGTGGAACCGGTTTGTTACACTGTGATGCGTCTGACAACGCAAACCGGTGGAACCGGATTTGGAACCGGTGGAACCGGTTTTTCCCGAGTTGTAATAGGTTTGGACTCTTTTTGTAGATCCGAATTGTATTTAGACTTTCCTTGCGGGACAAGACCTCCCCACCCTATAAATATAAAGGGTTGCGGCCGATTGAGAATCATCCAATCGATCAAACACAATTTATCTTTAATTTGTCTTTACTTTTGTCTTTACTTTATGTTTCTCAAACCCTAGCTTCTCCAAACCCTAATTGCTGTTCTTCCTTCGTCTCCACGGCGATTGAGGACGTTCTAGGTGGCCTGACCGATCCTAGAACAACCCAAGGTGCGCACACCCTGACGGGGTCCCTCCCGGGTGAGCGTTCGTTGGTCTTCGCAGGAAACCCTAGCAAACTGGTTTTACCGGTTTCCCAAACCGGTTTTACCGGTTTCTGCGCAGCCAGGTCTGCGTTCTGCGATTCCGCGCGTGTGAGTGTTTGGCGCGGCGCGTTTTAGCGTCAACACACTTTTTGGCGACTCCGCTGGGGATCAAGAAACAAGGATCTACTACCATGTCGAATCTACCGAAGCCGGGTGAAGTTGATCCTGACAATATTCAGAGGCCGACTGCTAATGAGCTATCGGCTGAGGATCGTCATCTATTCGAGCAACTCCTGCTGCAAGAAAAGGAGGAGATGGAACGAGCCAAGAAGAAGCTTGAAGACAAGGCGCAACGGTTCCTCTCACACTTCTCCAAGGATCGAAAGGGTGCTATCTCCAAGGACAAGGAGGTGGTTGTTCTTTCAGAAGGAGAAGAAGAAAAAGATGAGGTAACACCCACTGTAAGTGCTGCATCCGCGCTTGTTACCCTTGATCAAATTAATGGCTTATTACTTTCTGGTCAAAAAAGTCTTCTTACGATAGTTCAAGGCATGATTGATAAATCCGTAGGAAAACAACCTTCGACCGTAATTAGTAATGCTATTAATTCTGATGTAGTGGGTACTTCACAGCATGCAATTGTACCTCAAAATTCATCGGCAGCAGTACCACCCAAAAATCCACAATATGGGATGCCGTTGAATCAGTTAACAGGACAGAATTCTCAGGGACAATTTGGCCAGGCAATTCCGGTGAAACCGGTTTCTGTAACCGGTCCTACCGGTTTTAACACCATCATGCAGAACGGCCAAAATCCGGTCCAACCGGTTGTAGGAACCGGTCCTACCGGTTCTAATCCTGTTATTACATATCAGACAACACCTGAGCTTATAACTAGCATGCCAATTGTTCAGGCTAATTCTGGCCGAGTTAATGGTGTTTCTGGTCATATACCTACATGTACTCCAATGATATATACTATAAATCCTATGTCTTTCCAAAGTTCGGGTTATTTGCAACAACCATTACATGAATCACCGAACCAAATGTCACAACATGTGCCAAATGTCAATGATCAGCAAAGCTCAAATGAACTTTATATTCAGAGTCTGATGGAAGAATATAAAAAAGATTTGGCTATTTTGATTAAAGATACTTTTGGCGTAGAGGTTAAGAATAAAACTTTAGTATATCAGAAACCTTATCCTCCAGTTTTTGATACTATGCCTTATCCTCAAGGTTTTAAAGTGCCAGAATTTATCAAATTTACTGGGAAAGACAATAGGACTACATAGGAGCATATTAGCCAGTTTAATGCACAATTGGGTATTCATGGTAGCATTGATTATTTGAAAATTAGATTGTTCCCTTTGTCATTATCTGGTGTTGCTTTCTCATGGTTTTCGGCATTATCTCCTAATTCTATTTATACATGGTCTCAATTAGAACATAAATTCCATGAGCACTTTTATAGTGGTGATAATGAATTGAGGCTATCTCACTTAACATCGGTTGTGCAGAAGAATGATGAATCTGTTGCTGATTATATTAGAAGATTTAGAGATACAAAAAACTGATGTTATAGTTTATTATTTCTGAAAAAGATCTTGCCGAATTAGCTTTTAAAGGTTTGAAATTTCATATCAAAGATAAATTAGAAGTCTATGAGTTTCTTACCATTAACCAAGTATTACAAAAAGCTTTGGTTCAAGAAAGCCGAAGTAAAGATGCTAGGCCAAAATCTGATCGTCCTAACATGCATATGTTAAACTATGATTCATTGGACGATGAGAATGGAGAAGTATGTGCTGCTGAATTTACATGGCCAAGCAAGTCTCAATCATATAGTTGCCCTTCACTTAAGCCGATCCACAAAAATCGGCAAGAAGAAGTGAAATTTACTTTTGATGTGTCCAAATGTGATAGGATATTTGATGAATTACATAAAAACGGATACATCAGATGTGCATATACTTTACCACCGCTTGATGAGTTGAAGCGATGTGCATATTGTAAATTTTATAATTCTTTTTCACATGCAACTAATGATTTTAATGTATTTCGTAGACGAATTCAGTCGGCTCTTAATGAAGGCCATTTGACTTTGCATGAAATGAAAGTTGATTCTGATCCTGTTTCTAAGAATTTCTCTGTCAATACCATTGAATTACAGAATCCTAAAGTGTTGATCCGGCCGAATCAAGCCGATACAACAAAAGGAAAAAATGTAATCATTGGTGAAGCACGACCAGAACAGAAAAGGAATAAGAAGGTATGGTTGAAAAAAGACCCTCAAGTTGCAAAAAAGAATTTGACACTTGGGGGCAAACCAAGAGCAAATGTGCTGGTTCTGATAGAACCGGTGGAACCGGTTCCTCAAACCGGTATAACCGGTTTTTACCTGGAAGTTCTGGTGGTTCAAAGGAGAAAGCAAGGCCGACCTTCGAAGAGCTTTTGGAAAAGTATAAGAAGAAGGGAGCTGTCCAGCAAATAAGTCGATCACATAGCACTGGAGATGCAAATTCAACACCAAGACATCAAGATAGCCAAAAATTTCACCAATACCAAGGTAATTGTGCTGCTGCGCTATATTATTTTGGTGGATCTTATATGCCGATGTCTTGGTCATATCCTTGTTATTATGCTCCTAGTGACTATAGTAGTATGTGCATGCCACCATATATTATCTCTTATCCAAATTTTGGTGTACCGCAACAACCGATTGTTTATAATGATAATCTGGTTAAAAGAGATCCCAAACAGTGTGAGAACAGCAGCAAATTAGATTCTAAATATATGCAGCCGAGGTGGTGTCCCTCCGGCTTAACTCACACTCAAAAGAGAAAATTACAAAGAATGCGTAGGCAATCAATGGAGTCAGAGGTTGAGCAGAAATCAGCAGGACCTACAAGGATGGTGTGGAGACCAAAACAAGTTGCTTCAACTTCAACATAGGTGAGATGCATGACATGGCCGGTGCTTTATATGTTTAACATCGTCCAGAGAAGAATTTTGATCTTAGAAGTGTTTTCTAGTGCACAAGTTTACTAGAAAACAGGGGGGCATATGTTAACGATCAAAATTGGCAAGGAACAAGTTCTGCAGGGAAACCGGTGGTACCGGATTTGCTAACCGGTGGAACCGGTTTGTTACACTGTGATGCGTCTGACAACGCAAACCGGTGGAACCGGTTTTTCCCGAGTTGTAATAGGTTTGGACTCTTTTTGTAGATCCGAATTGTATTTAGACTTTCCTTGCGGGGCAAGACCTCCCCACCCGATAAATATAAAGGGTTGCGGCCGATTGAGAATCATCCAATCGATCAAACATAATTTATCTTTTATTTGTCTTTACTTTTGTCTTTACTTTATGTTTCTCAAACCCTAGCTTCTCCAAACCCTAATTGCTGTTCTTCCTTCGTCTCCACGGCGATTGAGGACATTCTAGGTGGCCTGACCGATCCTAGAACAACCCAAGGTGCGCACACCCTGACGGGGTCCCTCCCGGGTGAGCGTTCGTTGGTCTTCGCAGGAAACCCTAGCAAACCGGTTTTACCAGTTTCCCAAATCGGTTTTACCGGTTTCTGCGCAGCCAGGTCTGTGTTCTGCGATTCCGCGCGTGTGAGTGTTTGGCGCGGCGCGTTTTAGCGTCAACACACATCAATACCAAGATAATTGTGCTGTTGCACCGTATTATTTTGGTGGATCATATATGCCGTTGTCTTGGTCATATCCTTGTTATTATACTCCTAGTGACTATGGTAGTCTGTACATGCCACCACATATTATTTCTTATCCAAATTATGGTGTCTTGCAACAACCGATTGCTTACGATGGTAATCCGGTTAAAAAGGATGCATGTACTAATCTTAAACAGTGTGAGAACAGCAGCAAATCAGATTCTAAGTATATGCAGCCGAGGTGGTGTCCCTCAGGCTTAACTCGCACTCAAAAGAGAAAATTACAAAGGATGCGCAGGCAATCAATGGAGCCAGAAGTTGAACAAAAATCAGCGGCACCTACAAGGATGGTGTGGAGACCAAAACAAATTGCTTCAACTTCAACATAGGTGAGACACACGACATGGCCGATGCTTTATATGTTTAAACATCGTCCAGAGAAGAATTTTGATCTTAGAAGTGTTTTCTAGTGCACAAGTTTACTAGAAAACAGGGGGGCATATGTTAACGATCAAAATTGGCAAGGAACAAGTTCTGCAGGGAAACCGGTGGAACCGGATTTGCTAACCGGTGGAACCGGTTAGTTACACTGTGATGCGTCTGACAACGCAAACCGGTGGAACCGGATTTGGAACCGGTGGAACCGGTTTTTTCCCGAGTTGTAATAGGTTTGGACTCTTTTTGTAGATCCGAATTGTATTTACACTTTCCTTGCGGGGCAAGACCTCCCCACCCTATAAATATAAAGGGTTGCGGCCGATTGAGAATCATCCAATCGATCAAACACAATTTATCTTTTATTTGTCTTTACTTTTTGTCTCTACTTTATGTTTCTCAAACCCTAGCTCTTCCAAACCCTAATTGCTGTTCTTCCTTCGTCTCCACGATGATTGAGGACGTTCTAGGTGGCCTGACCGATCCTAGAACAACCCAAGGTGCGCACACCCTGACGGGGTCCCTCCCGGGCGAGCGTTCGTTGGTCTTCGCAGGAAACCCTAGCAAACCGGTTTCACCGGTTTCCCAAACCGGTTTTACCGGTTTCTGCGCAGCCAGGTCTGCGTTCTGCGATTCCGCACGTGTGAGTGTTTGGCGCGGCGCGTTTTAGCGCCAACACCAACTAAACAGGCCCTAAGCATGGGTACGATGGAGAAGAAAGTGCTCTTGAATTTCACCATGCAGCAGAACTCACAGGCGTCGGATGGCAGCCCCGTATAGTAGCAGGGGCAGGATGGCCGACTGCACAGGGCCCCCAAAATTAGAGGGCCCTAAATTTTGATCGTCTAGAGTATTAAGTATATTTGACCACTATTATAACTTGATACGGAGATATTCAAACTTTACAATCTTTGACCACTATTATAATACAAATTTGATATGGAGAGATTTGTAATCAAATTTACTATCCAATTATCATAAGTTTGTAATCATAATAATTAGAATAAAATAAATAAACAGTCAAAATGTAACGTAGGAGAGCTTGCCATATCAAACTATGACTTATAAATTAGACCGGAGGGAGTAAGTGAAAGAATACTTTGGTTACACCGTATTTCAAAATTTAGGGGCCCCTTTGTGTGTTTCGCACCGGGGCCTCCAATTCGTAGGTACGGCCTTGTTGGATGGAGTATCTATATATCCTATATAGATGGAGGCCACTAAAAGTCATTAATTGTTATAAAGCTTGCACCACATCGCGCCTCATCATCGATATTTCACAGCCATTAGATTAACTATATTTCCTATGATCTAACCCTTCATCTCTACTCTACTTCTCCCAACGTAACTCCTATGGACTCTTCTGCATTTCCTCTCCCACTATCCCTCTCCTTCAATGGCAAATTGCTACCAAAAATTGCTTTCATGTCCTCTCTTCTCCCGCACAAGCAACTGACTGTCCATCTCATTTTGGCTATTCTCGCTCCTTCCTGGCTCAAGCAGCTGCAAACAGTTGCTGTAAATCACCACATTATTGCATCTGCCCATCTCCATCTATCTGTTCTCCTTCTGGTTACAGCAACCTGCTGTATAAATCTCCACTACGAGCCAGCAGTATATAAGAGACAACAAAGTTTTCACCTGAGCACAGCATGCAACACCCACCATCCGTCGCAAACTCACAATGATTTATCCTGACACCATCGATTTGGAAGGCCTATCGATTTTCTACAGTTTGGAGGGATAGAAAAGAACAGGCAAATGTCATGTGGCCTAATTTTTCCCCGCTATGGTCTCAGGTAACAGGCCAGGCGTCTATACAGTTCTTTCATATATGCATTGAACCTGTTCGATGAATGCCTCTGACATGTATGCTTTCTTCTATCAAGTGTATCAACTCTGATCTTGCAATGGATCTCTCTATGTAGGTGATTTCCATGAGTCACTGTCAATTATACAGGTCTTTAAAATTTTCACACAATCAAAACATACTATATTATTTTTTGCTTTATTACTACAGTAACATCTCTAAATAAGTTCTGTCACAAACTTTTTTGCTACCTCAAATATTGAATATTGTGAAACTCAAACTTCTTTTATTTCTAAGAATTTTCCATGTTACTAAAAAATCATAAGAACAATATCATGTTACCAATTAGTCATCCATCAATTAAAATATATATACCCAACTACTACAACATATCCAGAATGCCCTCTACATGTTTCGCAGCAATGCGTGGGGTTTCTTCCTAGTACTGCATATTTTTGTAGCAACGGACGTCATAGGTGCGTGCCATGCTCATACATATCTAATAGAGGTACATGGCCACATTTCAATATTTGCATTGACTTTTATATATAACGACGGATAACGTATTCTAAGAGAAATTGGCGATCAAAGTTTACATATAAAAGATTTTTTTTGCCGTTTATCAACACACAGGCACAATGTTTTTCACACATTCACATCAACGGCAGAAGCAAGCTAGCAATATGCACTTATATTATTTGACTGAACGAAACTGAAAATTTACGTCCACCTTCAGTTCCGCTCTCTCTGTGAGTCTTTGCTTATCTCTGCTGCCCGACGCCAACCTACTGCTGCCTGCCGACCTGTTGCCACTGCTGCAAAAAGCAAAATTAAGCGGGGCACTGTTTGGTCACAAATAGGCCTTGTTTAGTTCCTCAAACGTCTTCAACTTTTTTGAAAATCTCCATCAACTAATTTGAAAAGTTACAAAAGTAACACATTGGAAAACGTGCCCCCTCTCTACTTTTATGCTTCCCAATGCAACTTTCAACTAAATACCCCCTTCAACTTACTTTTCAAACTTTGACACACGCTTCCCAATGCACCAAAGTTTGAAAAGTTTTGCCAACTAAACAAGCCATAATTTCAGAGTCCAGCAAACGATCGACGCATTGATGAACGATGAGGAACCAGCAGCCTCGTTGGATGGGGATGTCCCTATTAATGGCGACGGCCAACGATGTCATTGATTGTCGGATGGCAGTCTCGCGATTTCCCGTCTCGCGATTTCCCGTCCATCCGTGTATTTAGTTTTATAATTAGATCATGTTTAGTCCTTCTAATCTTCGATTTAGAATTGCTACAGTAAATTTCGCAAACTTTCTCACCGAACTAAACAAGGCCTCAGTCAAAAGGGACTTTTCTACAGCAGCGGCAGTTGACAATCGATTACTCACTCCATTTTTACTTATAAGACATGATATGATTTGGCACGGTCGTACAAATTGCAATTTGACCATTTATATATTTTATATTATATTGTTTATGAGTACAAACTTATGATCGTTGAAGAGTATAATTGGCTACGAATCCAACCATATAAAGTTTATATTATAAAAGTAATTTTTTAGCTAAATTATTGGTCAAA
>CM014277.1:23704233-23733463 GCA_004135705.1 Alloteropsis semialata | reverse complement strand
TCAATCCTGGGGCGTTCCATTTTTCAAGATGGAACAGTTCTATTTTATTATTATGGCTGATATTTTTCTTTGACCTTATCATTCAGATGCAGGTTTCTACATTCAAGAGTTCGGGAACTTTTCTGGCTCTCATACAAAAGTGATTGACGAGGTATTAACATATCCAGAAATCACCCGAAGAGCAAAAAGACCCGAAGGCTATTGAACAATCAATCTTTTCTGAACAAGATAAGCTCGGGGGCTACTGTTGAGGCCATAATACCAGGGTACCCGATCACGAGGATTGCCGACTACCGACTCCAAGATGACCAAGACTCCGAACAAGACACGATGGCCTGATCGCAGAAGGGAAGCCCGAAGACAGTTAGAGTCCTACTAGGTTTAGGTCTGTTTTGTCTTGTAAGGCACGTCTCCCTGGATATAAATAGCGGGGATCCTGTGCGTAGAGGGTATGTCCATTGATTTGCAATCTTAGACAATCCACCCGAAGGTACTTGTTACGCATTGTAATCTGTACTCGACGAAATAATACAAGCAGCAACTGGACGTAGGGTTATTACTCGATCTCGAGGGCCCGAACCAGTATAAAAATCCCGTGTCTTTCTATTCATCACCGTGATCAATCTTCGCACAAAGCGGGGTGTCTGCCGGACAAATATCTGACGAGTACAACCTCGACACTAACCTTGGTCAAAGATTAAGATACTTTATGAATAAAGCAATGAACCCACAAGCAAAATAAAGAACTCAGCTTTCTATAACTCAGACTTTACTAAGCTGAATATCCCGGATACTTACTAAGGAGCTCACATCCGCCGAGGTACAAGTGGAGGGTCGCCGACACGCCGGGACTCCTCCAGACTCTCCCTCACTCTCTCTCTATTTCTACTCTCATTTGAGGAGGGCTTCGCCTTGACTTGTTGCTCCAGCTCGATGATAATGAGCCCAGCCCTGAGTCCCTCTATTTATAGCTTGGAGAGGCAGAGAAGAGGCGGTGCGTCGAACGGCGGCCGGTAAGGAGGTGGGCTCAGGTCGGCCGACCTAGGGGGATCGGCCGACCGTGGGATTCACCGACCTTGGTGATGCACGGCACGGATGGTTTCCTGGAAGCGGTTGACAGTTGTGGGTCAAGGAGGTGGCGGTTTGGACGCGCGGCCAGGTCGGCCGACCTAGCCAAGTCGGCCGACCCGGGATTGTGGCCCCTCGGTCCCACTTTGCCAGGGACACTTCCTTATGGGCCCCGTGGTCGATTCTCGGTGGGAACTTGCGCAGTTATGTATGTTAAGTCAGGGATGTGGGCCCATGGATCCATGTGCTTGCCACATGTCTCAATCCCATCTCTTTCCTTCCACCGACTTGATCTCAAGGTTTCTGATCATCCCTGAGTGTTCTTCTGTCAGTGGGCCAAAGCTGGACTGAGTTGGGCCTGGACCCAGGTCGGCCGACCTGGTGGGGTCGGGCGACCTGGCCCTAGGCCCACTTTGGTTATTCTTTTGCCAATTTAGTCCCTGCACTCACATATTCACCAAAACTTGTGAAATGGATTAGATATAAGCCCTATAGCTATGGTGAATGCATTTTTGTATATATTTTCTATAGGAACTGACGGTCAAAAGTGGTACTTAAGGACCGTCAACAAAGGGTCATGTCAATTGAAATAAAATTATGTTAGGAAGAAAATTGGAAGATGCACAAGAAAGTAAAAGTACTCACCCAAAGTTGTAAGGAAATAGAATCATTGTCTTGTAATGTTGTACACGTAAGAATCTATCAATGTTGTTCATTGTCTCTTCATAATGATTTTTTAACATATACTGGTTTACAACTTTTGGGTCGATGAAGCCCAAGTGGAAGTATGAGTTTTTTCTGTATACTTCAATCTCCATTCTACACGATACAATTTAAAAGAAAGAAATGTTTAATAATACGGTTGACAATATATAGGAGACGTTAAATATAGAAATAAACGAAGCACTTACAGCACCCAGCAGCTGAGGAGAGACACGTCGAGGGCATCCCTATGGTATATCTGGTATATTTCTGAGAAATCCAGATACATAATATTATCGCCACGAAAGTAGTCATCATCTCTAATCTTCAATCCCACCATGCTCTAGCCTTCGGCCGATGCCTTAAAGTACCATTCATGTAAGCTGTACATTTTTGTTGATAGCGTGTTGTACGTATCGAGGTCAACTAGAGGTAAGCCAAGCTGAAATGGCCACCTTGGTATAGCATTTGGGTCTCCTTCTCAACCAGCATTTGCGTGGGCGTCAATCCGGCCTCTTTGCAAAACTGAAGCACGTCGACCGGTCCAAGTCCATCATTCACTATGAGTGGATCAATTGTTTGCTTCTCCTGCTCACCGAGCTGAGCAACAACCTTTCCCTTCCTTTGTTGCTTGATGCTCTTTTGGCTCTCAATAGTCTCTTGGCTCTGTTGCCTCCGTTGCTCCTTCTCCTCCCTTTTATTCTTCTCATACGATTTCTTAATAGAGCGGTCATAGTCTGACAACAATTTCTTCTGAATTTCTTTAGACATGACAATAAAAAAAGTAGACTTAGCAAAATCAACTACTTCTTTTTTTTTGGACTCCTTCTTTTTGAAGAACTCTTTAACCTCAGCCAGAATATGTTGCTTGCACTCCTCATCAGATTTTTCCCATGGTAGCTTGGCAGGTTCCTTGGCTTGCTTTGGCTGCTTTGCTGGCTTCTTTGTAGGTGGCTTTGTTGGTGCCTTGGCTTTCTGTTGTTTAGCTTTCTTTGCCGATGGAGGTGCAGGCGACGGAGATTGCTTAGCTTGAGGCGACAGAGATTTCTGAGTTGTAGGTGATGGAGACCTTTGTTCAGGGAGAACAGGCGAATATTGTTGCGACGGGGACTGCGGAGTTGGAGGCGGCGGATAGTGCCTTGAGCTTTGGGGTGACGACGAAGGCCCCTTAGGAGTTAATACGATGTAGCGCTTATCCCATGGGATAACACTATGAACTGCCTCTTTTAGTATCCTCTCCCCGTCACCTCCAGGAATGTCAAGCTCTAGTGATTCATACCCGGCCAAGACCTGCTCCACCCCAACTCTATCTTAGCCAGTAGGTATTTGCCCTCTATGGTAGAGTTCTCCTTCATTAATCGGTAAAGCACTACCGTACGCCACCTTGAACGTTAAGTTTTTAAATGGACTGTGCAGCTCACAAGTCGTCCGCATGTTTATATTGACCACGAGGTAGCGTTGGATTTGAGCATCATTTGGGACGTTAGTGGACGCGCAACTGCTTCGATGATGCTGGGTAGGGCTAATTGCGTCTACTGGAGCGTCGGTGGATCCACGACTTTGCTGCTGAGGGCTAAGTGCTATCTCAGTTGCCGCTGAACCTCCCCTATTCTTTGTTCGTTCTGCAGTATTCTTTCCTCAAGTCACCGCATCTTCTCTAACTCCTCGTTTTTTCTTCTGCTGCAACTTCTGTAAGACTCAATGCAGTCGACAAACCCGTACTTCCATGGAACCCCTCCTTTGCCTCGCGTCCGTCCAGGATGCTCAGGATTCTGCAGAGCAAACGTAAGCTCATCCTTTTCTCTGTCTGGGTGGAACTATCCCTGCTCAACTGCATCTATGGCCTGCATAAGTCTTTGTGCTGCTTCTTGTATCTGTTGTCCAAAGATGCATTCCCCGATATCCACGGCCAATGTTCTGCCATGGGCATAATACCAATTTTGTGCACGCTCAGACCAAGTTGCCGTCTGTGGTGTGATACCTCTATCACGTAGATCTTGCTCCATCTTTTCCCATTTTGGAATTGCTGCAGCGTAGCCACCTTGGCCGAGACAGTGATGGTATTCTTTCTAGTCAGCATTAGATTTGTTTGTCTCTGTAAGCTTCTTTCCAAGATTCAAACGCTTGTATTGCACAAATGCAGCCCAGTGGGGTCTTAGCTTCTCATATGCTCCTGTGAAAGCTGGTGTTAGATTTTTCTTAACAAAATTTTTGTTGAGTTTCTTCTTAAAGATCTGAAATTGTTCTGCCATCTTTGAAAGATCCCAAGCTTTCACTCTATCCTCAGTTCCTGCTGGCACTGTGAAATGTTCTAGTAGCTGCTGCCAGAGCATATCTTTCTCTCTTTGAGGGATAATGTTTGTATCCCCGTGTTTCGGAGGTTTCCATCTTGGAATGCTGAATGGGATGTAATCTCTGACAAGAACCCCGTATTGATTTGTCATCTTTCTTGCAACGTCAGTTGGGGCAATCGGTTTGCCTGTATCATCCCCTTGTGTGACAATATAACGACCCTCCAGCTTTTTTGTCGGTCCTCTTTTCCCTGGATTCGACATCGTTGCAGAGGGCTAAAAGTTAAGAGAGGATACTTAATTATTAATATATGTACCTCTTAAATCATCGTGATATTATCACTAAATGTGCTAATGTATATATACCTTGTCACCATCGGTGCCTTGGTCATCGTCACCATCGGTGCCTTGGCCATCGTCACCATCTAACTACTCAATTCCCTCACTGGACATGTTGAGTTACTGATCGGTGTTGCTGCCATCATCGGCTTCAGGGACGGGGCCAGCACCACTGCCTTGAGCAATCATTTCCCTTAGGAGGTTGTCGGTTTCCTCTTCGTTAAGTCCCGAATCCATTAATATCTAAAAATTGGTATAATTAAGATAATTGATATAAACTAATGTAAAAAATTGAGATAATTGATATAAACTAAAATCACAATAATATCCAACTAGTATCTAAAAATTGATATAAATGATAAAACAATTGATATATTATGACTAACAATTAATCCCCAACTATTTAAAAAATGATATATCCAAAAATTGATCTCACAAAAATTGATCTCCAACTAGTATGACTAAACTACATACATAGCGCACTATGACGCTAAATTGATATATCCAAAAATTGATCTCACAATTATAGTATATAAACTAAACTAAGTTTAATTTGATCTCCCATTTAGAAAATGATATATAATTGACATTTAGAATCTTACGACCCTAAAAGATATATAAAACAATGATATGGCTAAATTAAGTTTAATTTAATCTCGCAATTGATATACAAGTTTATATTAATTTAAAGTATATACTAAACTAAGTATATATAGACTGTACAATTTATAGTATATATAATAAACTAAGTTTACAATTTGTAGTTTTATATACTAAACATGCATTTGCCTTCTACACAATTTACACAAAATTCATATAAAAATGAAAATTGATATACAAGTTTATACTAATTAAAAGTATATACTAAACTAAGTATATATAGACTATACAATTTAATTATAGTGTATATACTAAACTAAGTTTACAATTTATAGTTTTTCACGCGGGAAGGGAAAACGCAACCCCTTTAGTCCCGGGTCGTGTTACGACCCAGGACTAAAGGGGGCTGTGTTTTTGCTTCCCACGCAAATCCAGCCCCCTTTTATTTTAGTTCTATTTCTTTTACTAATACGCTAATATTCATTCTTATATATCATTATCACAAAAAAATGCCAAAAAATTAACAAATAACAACTGCTTATATTAGAGCTTACAAAATTTAATAAACATGCTAATATGAGTTATATAATATTTATTTATCAAATATTAGCAAAAAATCTATAATTAAACTAGTTGATGTGATGTTTACATATTTTTCTTAATATTCGACACAGT
This sequence comes from Alloteropsis semialata, assembly GCA_004135705.1. NCBI lineage: Eukaryota > Viridiplantae > Streptophyta > Magnoliopsida > Poales > Poaceae > Alloteropsis > Alloteropsis semialata. The sequence goes on along the minus strand of CM014277.1, from coordinate 23,727,788 downwards.
ACTCACAAGTATTCTCCCATACCTATTATGCATATGTATATGATGTTCATACATTGGCAAGGTTAACCTCCAACCAGGTAATGACAGTCTGTAGACATGAAACTTCCATAACCATGTTAAACAATTGTTGATGGAGTTTTTACTTCTCGATGGTTTTATTGTGAGCCTGAAAGATTTTAATGTCCCAAGGCTCACATTAAAACCATCAAAAGAAGTAAAAACTCCATCAACTATTTTTTAATACATGGTTATGGAAAACATAAGACTCATGGCCACAGACTGTCACTACCTAGCTGCAGATACACCTTGCCACTATATGATCATCATGTACACACACAAAAAAAGCATGGAGACAATGCTTGTGAGTATAGAGTGGTCTATTAAGAAAATCTATGCTTCCCATCAACTATTTTAATTATCAATTTTTGGCTGATATTTAATAAACAAAATAATACCACTCACATTATCATATTTAGTAAATTATGAAAGCACCAATAGATGCAGATGTTATTTATTAAAGTTTTGCAGTTTTGCTGGTAATAATGATATATATGAATAGATATTGGTCTATTTAGTAAAAGAACTAAAACTAAAACAAAAGAGGGCTGGATTTGCACGGGAAACAAAAATGCACTTAATAAAAATTAGTGTTATTACAACATGATAAAAATTAGTCCAACAAACTTAATAATAATTCTTATTACAACATGATTCATAAAAAAGCACGCCACTAAATTAATCTCCGTCCACGCCATCCTTTTCGTGAGATAAAAAGGATAGTTTATGTCAACAAGCTCGGCACCTAGATATCTATCCACGTAATCAAGTGCTCATATGAACGCACTATCAACCGCCTTATAGGGTTTATCCAAAACCTCGCCATAAATTTTTGTCTGCCTAGTCGTTCCACTTGCATCCAAATGTGTCAGGGTTGTGTCCGCTTGAAATCCACCATTAACACGATATGAATATGGCTTAGTGAATGTGTACCGTAGGTAATCAAGTACATGCTTTAGTATTGCTTATAACCAGGAGTACATATGCATGTATCCACAGTACAGGTCGTCCTATAAAAAAATAACAAAACCATGTTATTTCATAACATTCATAATGGAATTAAAAAAGTCATAGTTAACTTACATAGATGGATTCATATTCATGGGTAATTAATTTAGGCATCTGTGTCACGGGGAGGCCACCCGCCTCATGAGCTTTTAATTTGAAGTAGCTATAGTCTGGTAAAATGTGCTCACCTAGTAATTGCATTCGGTAGAGTGTTTACCTTACAGCGTCACAAGCCGCAACATGCTCCTGCTGCCAGGCATCCGATTCGACGTCGATATGCACAACTTGGCTTCAGCTTGGGTCACGTAAGGCATTTTGCCTAATCTCAATAGAAATGAGAACCCTCCTGGTGTTCTCATTCACCTCTCTGTAAACCAATGGGCATCGAGGAGCGATGTGCATTACTGCATCTTTAAACTATTTGATTAGCAAAATAATATGCTATATTGGTAAGTCACATTAATAAATTGCATGAAATAATCAATACATTGACATGTAGCTATTGAAACACTAAATAATTAATTTACCCGATTGAAATGAGCTTCGTTAGGTGCAGGCACTTCAATGTTGTTTCCGATAAACACGAGGCCAGGAACGTGTGCTTCTCGTGGCAGGTTTATTTGTGGTATCCACATAGGATCATCCCACCCTCCACCACGACGAGGTACCTGACGTTGTCTCCTCGGCATTGTTCTAACTAATTAAGAGCTGAAACCGATTTCTTTAATTATTATGAATAAATCACTAAAATCTATATATTACTCACAAAAAATAAAATATATATACTAAATAGAAAACAAAACTAAAAATTAAATAACTAAATTCTAAACAACATCTTCAGCTCAGCAACATCAATCAATGTAAACTACAAACAAATTCATAACTCAATATTGTGCTAAAATTCATCAATCTCATCAATATGGTAAAACTCAATTTTCTCTACGTACAAAGAAATCAACAAAAAATACTAACTGGGGAAGACTAGAGAATGAACAAGAAATACTAATCATGAAAAACTTCGGCGCACTCAAATCTTAAAAAAAATCAGGAGCACACCTCGCTCCCTCAGCCGAAGAATGACCAAGAAAGACAGAGTTTTGCTCTGCTCGCACGAGTGTTGGTCGCGGTCGGCCATTTTATGAAGGGGGCTTTTAGACCTGGTTCAAGCCACGAACCAGGACTAAAGGTCGGGCACCGACACCTTTAGTCCTGGTTGGTGGCCTTAACCGGGACTAAAACATGCTTTTAGTCCCGGTTGGAGTCTCCAACCGGGACTAAAAGCTCCTTTTAGTTATTTTTCAATTTTTTTTGTTTCAGTTTGTTTCTTATTTTATTTACTCAAAAAATATATTTCAATTAGTTTTTTTCATTTACTATATGTGATAATAATATGATTGATGTTATGATTATTATTATTATTCACTGCCAAAAAATATATATATTTCAATTAGTTTTTTAGTTCATTTACCAGCTAGATGTGCTAATATGAACATGTGGGTTGAGAACAATTTGAATACAACTCCATCACATAAGCATAAATTAAAATAGAAGAGTGCATGCTCAATATCTTACATAATGGTTATAACAATACATTAAACATCGCGATCTAGAACGGCAATAGTCTTCTTTTTCACGAATGCGCCTTGCTTATGATCACTACGTGCGTAAGGAGCATCCTCTTTAGCTAATAGAATGCTTGGGTCAACATTCATGGCGAATGGAGGAATCTCGTCAAACTTATCATAATCTTCCGACATGTCTATTTTGCCCTCGATACCGACGATGTTTCTTTTTCCGGAAAGGACTATGTATCGCCTGGGCTCATCATCTGACTTGTCTATTTGCTTCTTCGGTTTACTAGACATGTCCTTCACATAGAAAACCTGAGCCACATCCTTGGCTAGGACGAATGGTTCGTCTCTGTACCCAAGATTATTGTGGTCCACTGTTGTTATTCAATAATTGTCTTTTAACACCCCTCCTCCACTGAGCTTCACCCATTTGCACCGAAACAGCAACACTTTTAATAACGGGCCATAGTCTAGTTCCCATATCTCCTCTATGTAACCATAATATGTGTCCTTGTTACCATCGCTGTCTAGGGCATCTGCAAGGACGCCACTATTTTGGTTGGTGCTCTTTTTATCTTGGGACACCGTGTAGTATGTATTCCCATTAATCTCATACCCTTGGAATGTCAAGACTGTAAAGGAGGGACCACTGGCCAACCATGCTAGCTATTCATGTATGTCCATGTTGCGCATTAGATGTTTCCACAACCAACCGGGGAAAGTATCAATGTGTTTATGTGTAATCTATGCCTCAGACCTCCCCGGGAATTCAGCATGTAAAAGCTCCTTGTGTTCATCTATATAAGGACTAACCAAGGATGATTTTTGTATAATAGTGTAGTGTGCTCTATTGAAAGAATCATCATCCCAAGTAGCAACAACCTTCTTTCCTATTGTTCCCTTTCCACTGAGTCTCCCCTCATGCCGTGATTCAGGGACACCAATCGGTTTGAGATCGTCGATGAAAACAACACAAAACTTGATGACCTCCTCTGTTCCGTAGCCCTTTGGTATGCATCCTCCTGGTCGAGCATAGTTAAGGACATATTTCTTTAGTACTCCCATCAACCTCTCAAGGGAACATATTGTGCAAGAAGACATGACCCACAATTTCAATCTCTTTGACAAGATGAACTAGTAGATGTGTCATAATGTTGAAGAACGATGGTGGAAATACCAACTCGAAGCTCACCAGGCATTGGGCCACATCAACCTGCAACTTCAGTAGATTGTCTGGATCGATTACCTTCTGAGAAATTGCGTTGAGGAATGCACATAGCTTTACGATAGCTAATCATAGATTCTCTGGCAGAACTCCCCTCAATGCCACTAGAAGCAGCTATGTCATGAACACGTGGCAGTCATGAGACTTCAGGTTTGTAAATTTCTTCTCTAGCATATTTATTATTCCCTTAATGTTCGAAGAGTATCCAAAGGGTACCTTGCTACTATTGAGGCATTCGAGCATGCTTTCCTTTTCTTCTTTGCTAAGAGTGAAGCTGGCAGGACTCAAGTAATTTCGCTCATTGTCCCTCTCTTCTAGATGTAGTACATGTCATTCTTCCATATGTTGCAGATCCTGGCGTCATTCTAGTGTATCTTTTTTTTTACCATAGGTGCCTAGAAAGGCTATCAAGTTGATGCAAAGATTCTTCATCAGATGCATGACGTCAATTGCATTGTGGACCTCTAAGACTTCCCAATACGGTAGCTCCCAAAATATACTCATCTTATTAAACATGGGTGTCATCCCATTACTATCGTTTGGAATAGCAACGCTACCTGGTCCCTTTCCAAAAACAACTTTTAGATCTTTTACCATAGCAAATACGTACTTTCCATCATGATACTTAGGCTTGGGATGACGATCTGCCTCCCCTTTGAAATGCTTGCCTTTCTTTCTTAGCGGATGATTGAGAGGAAGCCATCGACAATGGCCCATGTACACAACCTTGCGACAATGTTTCAAATAAATGCTTTCAGTATTATCTAAACAATGTGTGCATGCCCTATATCCCTTGTTTGTCTGTCCTGATAGGTTACTAAGAGCCGGCCAGTCATTGACGGTTACAAACAGCAGTGCTCGTAGGTCAAATTCCTCTTGTTTGTGCTCATCCCACATACGTACACCGTTTTTGCCCCACAGCTGTAAAAGTTCCTCAACTAATGGCTGAGATACACGTCAATGTCATTGCCCGGTTGCCTTGGGCCTTGTATAATCACAGGCATCATCATGAATTTTCTCTTCATGCAGAACCATGGAGGAAGATTGTACATACACAAAGTCACTGGCCAAGTGCTATGGCTACTGCTCATTTCACCAAAAAGATTCATGCCGTCCGTACTCAAAGCAAACCTTATGTTCCTTGAATCTTCTGCGAAGTCACTGAATATTCGGTTGATTTTTCTCCACTGGGACTTATCGGCAGGATGCCTCAACTTTGAGTCTCGCTTGCGCTCTTCTTTGTGCCATCGCATCATCCGAGCATGCTCTTTGTTTCTGAAAAAACGCCTCAAGGGTGGTATTATAGGGGAATACCACATGACCTTGGCAGGAACTCTCTTTTTGATAGGCTCTCCCTCGACATCACCGGGGTCATCTTTTCTGATCTTGTACCGCAAGGCCCCGCAAAATAGACACGCGTCCATTTTCTCATACTCGGGACCACAATACAGGATGCAATCATTCGGACATGCGTGTATCTTCTGCACCTCCAACCCCAGCGGGCAAAAGAGCTTTTTTGCTTCATATGTTGTCGAGGGAAATTCGTTATCCCTAGGAAGCATCTTCTTTACGATTTTTAGTAACTCACCAAAGGCCTTGTCCGATACACCATTTTTAGCCTTCCATTGCAGCAAATCCAGTGTGTTCCCGAGTTTTTTGAGTCCCTCTTCGCAACCAGGGTACAAAGGTTTGCGATGGTCCTCTAACATGCGCTGGAACTTCAACCTCTCCTTCTCAGTTTCGCTTGTGTCCTTTGCATCTTGCAACATCTGACCAAGATCATTTGTAGGCGCATCTTCTCCATCCTCTTCCTCAGCATCATCCATTGTAGTATCAGCAAAGGCACGGTATTCAACAAATTCGAGAATATTGTCATCCATCTCATCTTCACCATCTTCCATTATAACACCTCTTTCTTCGTGGCTGGTCCAACAACTATAGCCGGGCATGAATCCGTGTCTAATCAAGTGGCTGTGAATGACGTTTCTTGAAGTGTGCTCCTTCTGGTTCTTGCAGACCCCGCAGGGGCAACTCATGAAACCGTTTTTCTTGTTTTGCTCTGCCACATTCAGAAAATGATGCATGCCTTGAAAGAAGTCACCTGAACGTTTGTCGGTGTTATACATCCATTGCTGGTCCATCTGCAAGTTTAGGCAATTTTTATAAGTAGTACAGATAGTAAGTTTTTTTGGAATAAATGAAAATTACCATCCTACTTCACTAATCACTAACAAATTATAATCAAAGTGAATAAAATTATACAATACACTAAATTATAAATAACTAAAATATAAATATAAATTAACTAAAGTATAAGTATGAAATTACTGAAGTATAAATAACTAAATTATAAATAATATGAATTAGGATAAATAACTAAAGTATAAATAGGAATTAAAAACTAAATCTAAAAGAACTGAAAAATACTAGTGCAAACTACTAATAAATCAACATCTCAATTGTGCTAAAAAAACAAAACTCACCCATCTCTCCATTCCACTAAAACTCAAATTTCTCTATGTATAAAGGATGAAACAAAAAAATACTAACCGCGAAAGATGAGGAGATGAATATATGCTCCTTTTAGCCCACTTGGGGGAGCTAAATCTTCAAAATCCGAGAAAAAAATGGGCACGACCTCCCCTAGCTCCGGCCGGCAGCATGAACGAGCTCTATTCACTAAGCAATAAATGAAAATTACCATCCTCATTCACTAAGAAATAAATAAAAATTACCATCCTAATTCACTAATCACTAACAAATTATAATCAAAGTGAAAAAAATTATATAATACCAATAAATGATTATACAATACACTAAAGTATAAATAACTAAAGTATAAATATGAATTATCTAAAGTATAAATATGAAATAACTAAAGTATAAATATGAATTAAAAACTAAATCTAAAAGAACTGAAACATACTAGTGCAAACTACTAACAAATCAACATCTCAATTGTGCTAAAAAAACAAAACTCACTCATCTCTCCATTCCACTAAAACTCAAATTTCTCTATGTATAAAGAATGAAACAAGAAATACATCGTGAAAGATGAGAGGATGAAGATATGCTCCTTTTAGACCACTTGGAGAAGCTAAATCTTCAAAATTCGAGAAAAAAATGGGCATGACCTCCCCTAGCTCCGGCCGGCGCCATGAACAAGCTCTGTGTTCACGGCTCGGCCGGGCTCGGGGAGGAAGACAATATTTGTAGGGGACCCTTTATTCCTGGTTGGTGGCTCCAACCCGGACTAAAAGGTCCCCTTTAGTCCCGGCTCACCAGCCGAGACTATAGCCCCTCCCTCCCCCCTTCCCCCAATTGGACCCGGGATTAATGCTCCCTTTAGTCCCAGGCCTAATTGGTACCGGGACTAAAGGTCCCGAACCAAAGGTGGTTTCTCTACTAGTGAAGGTTACCAGTCTCATTTGCTCCCTGAAAATTTCTCTCCACCTTGTGAATGGTAAATGTCCTCCATCAAAAATGATGTCATTTCTGTGACACCAAATGTCAAAAATGATGTCGCCTTAACTTATGCAGTAGCAGTGTATATTACCTGTAGCTTTTCCCAAAATTAAATTTAAATATAATTTGACTAATACTTATTAAAATCTTTTCTAATTAGAAGTTGATTAGTTTTACAACGGAAATTTTCATATGAATGTTAACTTGACTAATGTTTATTCCATCAGCATTCTGAATAAAAATTTGCTAGGTTCATATCAGATTTTTTTAATAAAATTTAATTTGGTTAAAGTTCTATCTTACTTACTTTTCTAATATAAAATCTAACTATAGTTTCACCTCGGTTTTCTTAATCATTGTTAATCTGAATAATATCTACATCAACAAGTGCTTTGAACAATAATATGGTAAGTTCAACACGCCTCTAGATGTCACACATAGTTTAGTCATTTTCAAAGATAAATGCTTTAACTTGCATAATTTGTATTTCAACCTTTGAGAATAAAATCTGTCTAGCTTCTAATTCAATCTTTACAAGTTAAAATATAATTTGACTAAATTTGTGTATTAGGTATTTTCTGAATATCATTCACACACATGTTTTCTTAACTAAAATGAATCTAGTAAATAGCTCTTATTTTTAATTGCCTGACTGAATCATTCTTCTAGTTAAGCTTTGAGTTAGCAACGTTGTTTCCATTAGAACTGAGTGTTGTTCTTTGAGCTCTATCCTTTTTTTACATTCTTTTAAAGCTTTTATTTTGATTAGCATATTGTTCTTAGTTGTGTTTGTTTGCTTGTTTGTATGCATGTGCCAGTGTTTGCTTTGAGTAGAAGGAACATTGTTTGAGTCCTTTGAAGATCAATAGTTTCAAGAGGAAGAATTTAAAAGCTCTTAGCAGTAGTAATTCTTTTTGCAGAAAGGCAAGTGTCCCTAACCATTCTCTTGTCTATGCTTATTTACAATATCATGACAAATTATAATTGGGACATGGAGTGACCATCCATAAAAAGAGTACAACCACAAGACCGAGAATGAGTTAGGCTTGGCTGAGTAGTAGAAACCTTGAAATCTTTGAAGTCTTACCAAAAGGGCAAGAGGGTAGACAATTGGTGGGGTATAGCCCGATCCTTTTAGGAGTGGCCATTGGTAAGATACTCAGAAATTATGGAGGGTTATGCTTCGCTTTGACCTAAAACTTTAGCAGGCTACTTAAATATTTGGGGTTCTCTGGAAAGGTCTCGTTGTGGATCCCTAGCCTCATAGGCTAGCTACCTTGAGGTTATGGGAGATATGACATGTGGGTAAAATTGTATAACCTCTGCAGAGTGTTAAAAATATGAGTCGTGGTCACGATCAAAGCGGCCTGGACCCTCGCGTCTAGTGATTAACCTACTTGAAGTTAATATTAAATCATTTCTCTAGTTATTTCTTGTAGTCTTGCTGAATACCAAACATAACTGTACTCACCCTTGCTAACTACCGCTAAGAAGAAGAATGTGTATGAAGCTGTTGAAGATGGTGCTAAAGTCTAGGTGTACATAACCTCTAGTAGATTGCATGTGAAGTGTTGGAGCCATTGTTTCCATGATAAGCTATGCCTGTGATGGAATGTAAGGCACTTTGTAACTGTTTTACATAACATTCTCAAATTACGCATGACAATCATATATTCACCACTCTAACTCCTATTTCCCTCCTAACGCGCACTTGTGGTCCTCATATTCTCCTGCCTACACCCAATTATCCCACCAAAGTATGTTCCTTATTGACTACACATTCATCTTAACATGTGTTTTAAGTGTGTAAACTTGTTTGGCTCCATTTAACTTCACTGTTTACACAATTTCTTGACCAAATTGACCGTGTAGCGTTTAGCGTTTAATTCGGTGACGAGGCCCTAAACTACATGCATACCCTTTGTTTATAGTTTGCACTCATGTCCACATTCCCATCTTCCATTGGCATATAGAAGAACCCATCCTAGTCCTAGATGCTACTGGACTTGGACTTGGACTTGAACTAGTATTGGCACTTTGATGTGCAGGCCTTTTCTTTTGGTCTTAGATGCTGCCAAGAGCCAACAAAAACATTGTTAAATAGTTTCAAACTACCAACAGAGTACCAATTTCACAAAATAGAAATCATTCTGTCATTTTTCTTTCACATTATAGCAATGTACATGTACCAAAGTTAGAAGGCGGTGGAGGTGGCGGCTCTAGAAGGCGCACGCTCTTGGTCTTCCTCCTTGCCTTGGAGCCATAACATGAAGTTGCTTCTCCAGTGGTGGCGCCATTGACTTCGTTGGCTTCTCCGGGGCAATGCCGCACTCCGTCGTGCCTCCAGGCTCCGGCCAAACAGCGGCAAGTGCAAGGAGCAAGGGCGCCTGCCGCCTACAATTTGAGGTCCTGATGGGCGATGGCTGAGGCAGGCCTCCTCCCTCTGGGCCTAGATGCGTGGATGCGTGAGGTGTGGAGCAGGTGGCTGGTGGCGGTTGTGAAGGACTGAGCATCCGAGCCTGCCCTTGCCGTGGCTGCTGCGGCGGGGAAGGACCGTGGGCCGACTTTGACTCCGAGAGGCCTAGGCCAGGACGCTGTGGCGGGGATGCGGCCAAGCCTGCCTAGAGGCTGGAGATGGCAACGCCCCGACGGGAGGGTGGGTGACCGAGGGAGTCGGGGGACGGAGCGTTTGAGTGGGAGAGGGAAGGTTTGAATTGGATCAGATTGACAGGAGTTGACCAAGTTTTATTGGGCTAAGCAAGCTTCCAGGGATATCTCTACATCTCTACAACTAAAAAGAATCAAATGTAGATATTTTTTCAACCATCTTTTGCCGTCCGCATCTTCGTCCGCCCCTTCGTACGACGTCCGCCCCGACAATTCATTTTCTCTCGCCAAAGAAAAGGAAGCCCCGATAGTTGCCGCCGATCACACGTTGATCCTCTCGCGTCTCTGACCGCCTCGCCGATCTCACCTCGCCGCCTCGCCATTCGCACCTCGCAGCCTCGGTCTCACCTCGCTGTTGGTATTTCTTAGCATCACTACTTAGAGTAGTAATGGTACTAGAGATACTCCATCGTAAATCTAGACGTTACAGATATTCTGCAAGCGCACAGAAGTACGTTGTAGCATTTCACCTGGGAGTATTCCAGAGTATCGTTATTTGTTTATCCGCAGGGAAAGCATTTAGTTAAAGGAGAGGTTTCATTCCAATGCAATTACTTACAACAATAATTATTATACCATAATCTAAGCAGGGGTAAATGATATAGAAATGAATGGGTATTGTGACACACAGAAGTTCATTGCTCATCATTAAAGTAGTCTTAGTTAGTAATAGTACATTAGTAAAGGTTAATAAGGGTTCATTAGCATCATACAAATGGGACTTGGACATACTACAATACCCTATACAAGCTCACTCAATGATTATATGCAAGAGGACATATCGAGATATCCAGTGGTTCCCTCATCAAGGGACGACAGTAGGACGTCTTATCATAAAGGCCTAATACCCACTCCCGTACGTGGAAGATTACAAAGGACGGACAGGGCTGTCACCACCTGCCGCCTACCTCTACTAATCTGTGGGGCAGTGGTACCCTCAACAGTATTCCATATCTTAAACACCATGCTTGCAATATGTAATACAACTCTATCTATCACGTTAATAAATAGAGCAACCAGGAGGCACATTGAGCCAATATCATAGCATACATTCACTTGAATAAGGTGCAAGACATAAGTAGTATATACTAAGTGGATAAGGTATAACTAAGGCATACAACATAAGTATTAAGGTATTTCCATTAAGCTCAGAGCACTACAAGTAAGTAAGAGAATACAAGAACTGAACTGTAGAACTCACCAAGACTCCTTCGGAAGCCCTTTAGAAGATCTAACACTATGACTATCACTACTAAGACTAAGACTAAGCTTGTAGCAAGGAGAGCTCTTCTTCTGGTGTGTGTTGAGTACGGTGCCCTTTGCAGGTATTTATAGCATCACATAGGTGGTTGGAGCCGGCCAGAAGCGGTTGTGGCAGTTTGGAGATAGGCCTAGGTCAGCCGATGTGCCAAGGTCGGCCGACCCTAGGATGCACCGTATTCAGCATTGCACGGCTCAGATGGACTCTTGATGGCGGTTTATAGGTACGGGTCAAGGGGGGAGCGAAACGGCCGCAGGTCCAAGTCGGCCGACCTGGCTCGCCGCCTTTCGGCCCACTCTTCTCTGGTAGACTGCCATGTGGGTCCTTATGACGGTTCCAGGTGGGTATACTCCATTGGGGTGCAAATGAGTTGAGGTGTGGGCCCTTTAATCCGTGGGAGTGACGTGGCTCATCCTCATCCTTGACTTGAACCGACCATGATTCAACGTCCATCATCCTTCCTTTGTGTGCTTCTTGACCTGTGTGGAAAATGGGCTCAATTAGGGTCCAGGCCCGGTCGCCCGACCTTCGCCCGACCTAGCCAGGTCGGCCGACCTGGGTCTGTGCCCAGTTTCGTCCATCTTTTGCACCGTGGTCCCTGTACTCAAATATATTCCAGATATGCATGGTATAGCATTATTTGAATACTAATGTCTAAGTTATGCTTGATCTTTGTTGGTTTTCTGAGACTATTGATGGTCGGATTTTCAGTTGTAAGGACCGTCAACAACTCCCCCAAGCTTAGCCTTTGCTCATCCCGAGCAAATGACTAAAACTTTTAGGTTCAGTGGATCAGGAGTTGCTTCCTCATTACTCCTCAAAAGTACCAGTGGTTTAGCAAGATATTCTACTAAGAATTGAATAAGCTGGTAAAATAGACTTCCCTTATTACCTTGGCCTTTTATGGGGCTTGTAGCTTCTCCTTGTCTTGGGCGGTTGATGGTTAGAACGACTTAGACTAAGCACCTCGCCTTCTACCTTGCTTGACAATCAAACCGGAGGTTTTGAGAGTTTTTCAAAAGAACAGAGTCCCTTAGATGGTACTCTCTAGTCACTCATGGTGTATTTCCTCACCAATTTTCTCTCTCAACTCTCATGTCACTTAGTGGAGTGGAGTTTGTGCTAGAAGAGCTTTATAGCATACTTGTAATGCACATATTGTAAAGCCAAAATTAGGATTCAAAGAGAAATAAGTCATACTCTCAAACCAAGATGTGCACATGTATAGGTGGCATGGTAAGAGATAGCTCCTTTTTAAGGTTCCTCTTCTCCTTAAAGAGTTTCTTCTAGAGGCATGGCTTTGATTCGAGAGCCTTCTTGCGCTCTCTTTTTTTTACATACTTGGACCTTCATGTGTCCATTTTTGTTTTCAAAAGCCCATGCCTCTTTTTCCAATAAGAATGGAGAAGAGTACCATACTTTATGTAGAGCTTTTATTTGGTGGAACAACGGGTGTTATGTTCACTTCCATAGTAGAAGTGTAACATGTATGAGGTGGCGTGTGCGTGATCTTGGCTTTAAAAGCATGAAGTAAATCTCTAAAATCACAATGACCTTGACAAAACTCAATGCAAAAGCAAGTACCTCACGTAGGGGTTTAAAATAATATGAGCTTTGGTAGGAAATTTAATCACCTTAAGGAACTCTTTATTTTATTTTAAAAGAGAAAACTTCGGTTATCAAGTCTAGCGTAGTAAGATCTTAAGGTCACTCAAGTCTTATCATATCATAGCCATCAACAACCTAGACTAGAGCGTGCATGTGCTACCCACAGATATACAAGATAACAGAAAAAATCATGCTCAACCAGCAAACTCAAAGCTTAGGAGAATAGCACGTTGAAACATAGGCACAAGAGAGAAGTAAGAGCAACTATTCATCATGTCCAAAGTAAAGATTTAAGCATAGACTCAAAACATTAAGGGACTAGCATAAACAGCTCTCAATTACTAACTTTATTCAAAAGAAAAGTTTTATTCAGCAATACTTACTTGAACTTACCTGATTGGGGGTCCTCCCCCAAGCTATTTTGTTGGCACCGATAAACCTGTCGGCGCAGGACTCGTGTTTTACGTCGTCAAGCGAAGACGTCTCCGATGTAGAATTTCAACTTGACGAAGCAGCATCTAACCCTGGAGATGAGGATACAGATGATTTAACCCACTATACCTGCTTTACCTTCTTGTGGTGGTCGACAGCTTGTTCCGGTGTTTTCTTTGTCTGTGCTTTTGCACCTCGTGTAGACTTCTTGTTGTTCTTTGCATAGTACCGTATGGGGAAATCCTTCTCCCAGAACTTCTCCATGAACTTAATCAGACTGTCTTTTTCTGGAGGTGTTACCTCCACCTCTTTGACGTTCTGACTATTTCTCCCATACTTGATCTTGATCATGGAGCATTGCTCCACCTTTGGCCGGAACTCAAACTTCTACTTCTTACCATTAATGTGAAGCTGAATTTCTCCAGCTCCCACATTGATATGAGCGTCTGCTGTGCTCAAGAAGGGTCACCCAAGGATGAGCGACGAGTCGTTGCTCACGTCCATGTCCAGTACCACGAAGTCGACAGGGACGAAGCAATCCCGGATGCGCACCGGAATGTCCTCGGCTATCCCCTCCGGGTAGCGGACCGTGGAATCGGCCAGCTGCAGCCTCATGGGAGTAGGAGACAAGGTAGTATAATTAAGACGGTTAAATACTACCTTTGGCATTACGCTGACACTTGCCCCCAGATCACAGAGTGCGTGCTCGAAATATTGTGTCCCGATTGTACACGTGATGGTGGGACATCCTGGGTCCTTCTTCTTTTCCGGAACCTTGTTCAAGATGGCAGCACTGCACTCCTCAGTCAACTTTACGACCTCGGTACTCGGGAGTGGACATTTGTTGTTGAGGATGTCCTTCAAGTACTTTACGTAGGTCGGTACCTGCATAACATCCAGCAATGGCACATGTATATTTAACTTTTGGATAACTTCTACGAACCTGGCAAATTGTTCGTCTGCCGATGGTTTCTTTTGGCGTTGAGGGAATGGCAAGACGTTGCTGTTGTAGAACTCATGTGGTGCAGTTTGTCCAGCTGGTGCCAGCTCGGCTTCAGGCTCTTCTTCCACTGCGGGAATCTCCTTTCTTGGCACTGCTGTTTTTCCTGCATGGTTAGGTGGAACTGGATCCCGAGTAGCCTTACCGCTCCTCGTGGACACAGCCTTAACATTTTCAAAAGACGAATCCGGTTGCCTGGGAATTCTTCCCTTATCACCAGATGGAACAGCGGCGGCTAGCTGAGCTAATTGAGTTTCTAGCATTTTGTTAAATCTCAGCTGGCTCTGGAAGGTGGAGGACAAACTTTCTATTTTAGAATTTATACCTTCTAGAGCTTTATCACTAGCAGCAAGCCTCTTAGAGACAGATTCATTAATCTTGGCCTGACCAAGGACAAGATCCTTAAGAGAAGGTTGGTTAAAAAAAGAATTATTATTGTTACCTCCCTGGTAGAATGGGCGTTGCTGGTTCCAGTTCCCTTGAGGCCGGTACCCGTTGTTGCCGTTCACGAACTGTACCTCCTCTTGTGTCTCGGGGCAGTTGTTCCCCGAGTGGCCAGTTTCTCCACAGACTTCACACGTCATGTGTGAGTCGAGTGGTCCTTCATTCTCAGCGCCTCCATCCTTGGTGCGGTCATCAAGGCGCTTCATGATCAGATCCATCTTGGCAGCCAGCATGTCCACCTCCTTCACGGTGTGCATACCGCGTTTACGTCCCTGAAGACGGTCGTCATTACAAGATTGGTTTGACACCATCTTCTCGATGAGAAGCTTAGCGGCGGCCACGGTCAAGAAGAGGAATGCCCCTCCAGCAGCAACGTCCATGTGTTCACGGGCTGTCTAGGACAGCCCATGGTACAAGTTCTAAAGTAGGAGCCACTCTTGCATACCATGGCGGGGGCATGCCAGAATGTAGTCCTGGAAGCGATCCCACGCTTCCGGAACCGTCTCCCCAGACTCTTGCTGGAAGCTAGAAATTCTCCCCCGAAGGGCATTGGTTTTCCCAATGGGGAAGAATTTCGCCAAGAAGGTGTTGGAGCACTTGGTCCACGTGTTCACAGCCACACGGTTGGAATAGAACCATTGTTTGGCTCTTCCCAACAGTGAGAACGGGAACAAGCGGAGCCTGATGGCCTCTTGATCCACTCCTCGGATGGTGATGGTGCTGTATACCTCCAGGAAATGCTGCAGGTGAGCACTAGCGTCCTCATTGGCTTTCCCACAGAAGGGGGCTAGCCTGCACCATGTTGATTAGCGGGGCCTTCAACTCAAAAGCATGATCCCCCACTTCCACTGCTGGAGCCGTAGGGATCTGGGCAGCGGACGGGGCGGAGTAGTCACGGATGGTCCTGTCGGCCATGGCTTCTTTCGGTTGGGGTGCTACGGGAATGGGTTGTTCTCCTTGGTTGGAGGATTCTTCGATGACTGGTTCGGTCTCCGACAAGAACACCTGAGGGATTACGACACGAGAACGTACCCTCCTTCCTATGGTATTTGGGTTCTCGACGTAGTTGGATGGTAATTGAAAACCAGTCATACACTACCCTGTTTCACATCACAGAGAAACAGAGCAAAAAGGATAAACCTGCTAGATTACTGGCAATTAATCATGTTGCAGCAAATGCATGGATGATCAAATCTCTTTAACCATTGCTTTCCCCAGCAACAGCGCCAGAAATGCTTGTTGGTATTTCTTAGCATCACTACTTAGAGTAGTAATGGTACTAGAGATACTTCATCGTAAATCTAGATGTTATAGATATTCTGCAAGCGCACAGAAGTACGTTGTAGCATTTCACCCGGGAGTATTCCAGAGTATCGTTATTTGTTTATCAGCAGGGAAAGCATTTAGTTAAAGGAGAGGTGTCATTCCAATGCAATTACTTACAACAATAATTATTATACCATAATCTAAGCAGGGGTAAATGGTATAGAAATGAATGGGTAGTGTGACACACAGAAGTTTATTGTTCAACATTAAAGTAGTCTTAGTTAGTAATAGTACATTAGTGAAGATTAATAAGGGTTCATTAGCATCATACAAATGGGACTTGGACATACTACAATACCCTATACAAGCTCACTCAATGATTATATGCAAGAGGACATATCGAGGCATCCAGTGGTTCCCTCATCAAGGGACGACAGTAGGACGTCTTATCATAAAGGCCTAATACCCACTCCCGTACGTGGAGGATTACAAAGGACGGACAGGGTTGTCACCACCTGCCGCCTACCTCTACTAATATGTGGGGCAGCGGTACCCTCAACAGTATTCCATATCCCAAACACCATGCTTGCAATATGTAATACAGCTCTATCTATCACGTTAATAAATAGAGCAACCAGGAGGCACATTGAGCCAATATCATAGCATACATTAACTTGAATAAGGTGCAAGACATAAGTAGTATATACTAAGTGGATAAGGTATAACTGAGGCATACAACATAAGTACTCCGGAAGCCCTTCAGAAGATTTAACACTATGACTATCACTACTAAGACTAAGACTAAGCTTGTAGCAAGGAGAGCTCTTCTTCTGATGTGTGTTGAGTACGGTGCCCTTTGCAGGTATTTATAACATCACATAGGCGGTTGGAGCCGGCCGGAGGTGGTTGTGGCAGTTTGGAGGTGGGCCTAGGTCGACCGATGTGCCAAGGTCGACCGATGTGCCAAGGTCGGCCGACCCTAGGATGCACCGTCTTCAGCGTTACACGGCTCAGATGGACTCCTGATGGCGGTTTACAGGTACGGGTCAAGGGGGGAGCGAAACGGCCGCAGGTCCAAGTCGGCCGACCTAGCCAGGTCGGCCGACCTGGTCTCGCCGCCTTTCGGCCCCACTCTTCTCTGGTAGACTGCCATGTGGGTCCTTATGAGGTTCCAGATCAGTATACTCCGTTGGGGTGCAAATGAGTTGAGGTGTGGGCCCTTCAATCCGTGAGAGTGACACGTGGCTCATCCCCACCCTTGACTCGAACCGACCATAATTCAACATCCATGATCCTTCCTTTGTGTGCTTCTTGACTTGTGTGGAAAATGGGCTCGATTGGGGTCCAGGCCTGTCGGAGGTAGACCCTTCCTTCTCCGCCATGGCATCCACCTCGGGGACAGTGATAGTCCCCGAGGTGTCCGACTCCTTCGGCAGATCCTCCTCCTGGGCTTCCCGCCGAGTAACGTCGCCCGCGCCGACAGGCGAAGACTGGATCACCGTATCCACGACAGGATCTCCAGCGACGCTTGGAGTAATCGCCGTATCACCGGCCGCCGGCACCTCCACTATCAGCTCCGGGTCAGGCCTGATCGGGACCTCTGCCGTCTGCGCCGCTCCCGGTCCATCGGCCGAGTTCGTCACCTCGGGCGCAGCACCCAAAGATGACTGGCCGGCAGGTGCGGCCGGGGAGCACTCGGGCCTCGCGCGGCGTCACTTGATGGAGCCCTCCCGCTCGCCGCCTCACCGTCCAGATCGGAGGCATTGCTGAAAAAAGCACTCGGAAGTTGACACAAGAACTCGGAGATAAATGGTAACAAGGAGAAACGCGAAGACCAACAACTCACCGAGTACTCTTCATCACCGCAACTCGGGGCCGAATGACGGGGAGCTTGGGACGCCGCTGCGCCGGAGCCGCCATGAGGATCGGCCTGGTCCCCAATTCGGAGACCGGCCTTGCATCCGCCGTGGCCTGCACAAGCGTCTCCGCCACCAGCCGCCGCCTCTCCTCCACGGAAACGCCCATGGCCCGGGCGTGCTCCTGCTCTTGGAACACCTCGTCGGGCACCGCCTCGTCCTTCTCCTCTTCCTCCATGACGGCCGGGGAATGACGTCCCGGCTCGTCAATATCGGCGTCCGAACCCGCAGACGGCCGCTGAGCCGGCTGCGCGTCCGGTTTCTTCGCCGCCACCTTCTTCGCCAACACCTTCTTCGTACGCCTCCGCTTGGGAGGCGGCGGCGCCGTACCCGCCACCGCGTCCCGGACGGAGGGCGCTTCGTCTGACAACGTGGCCGAGTCGTCGGCCGCCCCGTCGTCAACCTCCACCGCCCGCTTGGAAACGCCGCCCCCACGGTTGTTCCTCTTCGCCACGGCCGCCCGGCGCTTCCGCGGACGGTCCTCCACCACCTCCTCATCCGAAGGACTCAGGGAGCCCTCCGTGTCACTCGGCGCCCATATACGGGGAGCAGGCGGCTCAACCGCCCCCTCTGCCCGAGTGCCGGCCTGAGCAGCCGGAGGCGCGTCCTCGAGAATCACTTTCCTCGGGAAGTCCTCCGGAAGTGGGGCAGCAGAGAAGAATTCGAAGACTCGATCCTGCGCAAGAAAAGGCGCAAAATCAGAACGGCCAACGGACGCAACCAGAAATTACGTCAAGAGAAAACACTCAAAAGGACTCGGAAAGGTAACTTACCGGTGGTGGAGGCCTCTTCAGTGAAAAAGGGCGCGGCTGGTCCTTCTCTGACACACGGCCGAGGAAGAACCCGCCGACGCGCGCCTTCATCTCCTCCTTCCCCACGGTGCGGTTAGCAGCCCGAGTGGGGTCATCTCGCCCCGAGTACTCGTAGCCCGGGTGCTTCCGCTCCTAGATGGGTTGGATCAGCCGCCTGCTGAAGTTGCAGGCGATGCCAATCGCCGTCAAACCTTGATCCTTCAACTCCTTGATCAGCACAAGGAGCTCGTCAACCTGATCCATCTCGGAGGCATCAGGAAGCTCGTTCCAGCAATCCTTAACCTGTGGCCGCTCTCCGGTATGGTAGGGGATCGCCGGCTCGTGGTTCCCGACGTAGAACCACTCGGCTTTCCATCCTTTGTTGGAGGTGTTGAGGGCGATGTCGAAGTAGTCGTCCTTCCGCCCTTGGCGCAGCATAAACCCAGCGCCTCCAACGACCACCATCTTCTCCTCGCTCGGCTGAGGCTTCAACCAGTACAGATACCTCCACAAGTTGAAGTGGGGAGAGATCCCCAGATATGCCTCGCAGAGGTGGATGAAGACCGAGATCGCCATAATCGAGTTGGGGTTGAGGTTGATGGCCTCGATCCCGTAGAAGTGCAGCAACCCGCGGAAGAACGGCCCCGTGGGCAAGCCGAGTCCCGCCTCGAAGAAAGGCTTGAAAAGGACCAGCTCGCCGGAGTTCTCCGACGGGAACACCTCCCCTGCGCTCGGCCGCCATTCCGCCACGGCCTGAGGCGGCAGGACACTCCGCTCCACCATCTCCTCCAGTGCCTCCGTGGTCACCTTCCCCCGCGTCCACGCGAGGACAGGGGAAGGGATCTTGTCAGACTTCGGGACGCCAGTAAGCTTCTTCCTCCCCGCCATGGATCTAACGGCAGGGGTCTTTGATCGCATCAGCGAGATTGCGCTCCCCGTGGTGGCTGAGATCACACGACGAACTCGCGAGCAATAGGAGCTTTGGTGGCGGCGGGATGAAGAGCGAAGAACGAGGAGAACAGATCTGGAAATGGGAAGATTTCCCTCCGGGTTTAACCCT
Source organism: Alloteropsis semialata (assembly GCA_004135705.1). Taxonomy (NCBI): domain Eukaryota; kingdom Viridiplantae; phylum Streptophyta; class Magnoliopsida; order Poales; family Poaceae; genus Alloteropsis; species Alloteropsis semialata. Next base: position 23,708,017 of record CM014277.1, on the reverse strand, counting down.
CGCCTTTTATAGCGCGCCTTGACGCCCGAAATTACCGCGAGATAACGCGATTAGCGNACAAAGAGCCGTTGGGCGCTTCACCTTCCGTTACACGCCAGGCGTCAACGGTAAAAAACGGCTCCAGAGCACTCGAGCAAGACAAAGCAGTCGGCGTGCCGCTAAGGCTCGAACAGCTCCCATGCTCGGGGGCTGGCGCCACGATCAAGCCAGTGTGCCTCTCGGGCTCGATTGGCCCCGAACCACTCGGGAGCCAACACTGCAAACCCGGTGGTGTGCCGCTAAGGCTCGAACAGCTCCCATGCTCGGGGGCTGGCGCCACGATCAAGCCAGTGTGCCTCTCGGGCTCGATTGGCCCCGAACCACTCGGGAGCCAACACTGCAAACCCAGTGGTGCACCGCTAAGGCTCGAACAGCTCCCACGCTCGGGGGCTGGCGCCGCGATTAAGTCAGTGTGCCTCTCGGGCTCGATTGGCTCCGAACCACTCGGAGGCCAACACTGCAGAACTGAAGGCGTACCGCTAAGGTTCGACCGGCACTCGGACTCGGGGGCTGGCGCCATATCAAAAGCAGCGGGCCATTCGGGCTCGATCAGCCCCGAAACGCTCGGGAACTGACGCTGCGAACAAATTGCGACAGGCAGTGCAATCCTTTTGCAGGAAGTACGGTTACAACGGAGCCGGACTTGCGCCGGTTACAAACATCAAACACATCAGCCGCCAAGATGACGGCCTGGGGCACTCGTCCCTGCGCCTAGTGCTACATCCGGAGCAAGCTTGGTTCACATGAGCTCCTCGCAAGCCCTCTTGTAGCACCACTGCAGCCGTCGACGGGACAGCACCGGAGGAGGGTTGATGACAGATGCCTTCGGCTATTCCTTGCTCTACAAAGCATTTCACCCCACATGGCCCTCATCACATGGGAATGCGGGGGTGAACGGGGCAGCATCTACACGCCGATCAACGCCTCAGATCCCTCGCAAGCACTCTTCTAGCACCGTGCCAAGATGACTCCATGAACTTTCCCCGGTGGATGAACCCAGCAATAAGCCTCCGGCATATTGACTGCAAGGACCCTATATCTATTCGCTCTTGGGTAGCAGCTCAGGCTCCCCGACGGGTATTTATAGCCCCTGGTCGCCGGAGGACGGAAGATTTTCTCCACGATGACGAGTGCGGATTCCGCGCCACGCGTCTCTCCTCCAGCCTGAAATGCACAGGTCACCCTTATCTCCTTTGGCTCCACTCAACCACGGGAGCGCCCTGTGCAATCACGGGAATTCTGTTCCTGACGCCGCCTCACGGATACGACGCCGCCTTGCCTGCCTCTCCCTGGCATACCCTACAGAAAAGGAATCCTCCGGGACTCGAACCTTTCGCCAAGATAAGTTTCAATTGATTAACTTTGTCAATTCCGCGAGCTTTAAAACAAGTTGCTAAAGTACTCGGGGAGCACACGCCTTAATCCGTGAAACCTCGGCTCTTCCGTACGCCTACGCTCCTCCGTGAAACCTCGACTCTTCCGTACGCCTACGCTCCTACGCGTGCACGCGGCCCAGCTCCCTGCGCTATGGACTACGGCTATCGGGGATCAGGTGCATAAACGTAACAGGCTAACTGCCCGGGGAAATTAAAAGACTTAAAAGCAGGAAGCGGAGTTCATTAATCTTTGTATCGCCGAATGCTTTCTCCTCGAATTACTTTATTGCAGGGTACCGGCAACCTCTCGGCGTGCTCAGCCCTCACGCTCGGGGGCTGGCGCCGGGACAACTACTCGGCGTGCTCAGCCCTCACGCTCGGGGGCTGGCGCCGGGACGACTACTCGGCGTGCTCAGCCCTCACGCTCGGGGGCTGGCGCCGGGACGACCACTCGGCGTGCTCGGCCCTCACGCTCGGGGGCTGGCGCCGGGACGACTACTCGGCGTGCTCAGCCCTCACGCTCGGGGGCTGGCGCCGGGACGACTACTCGGCGTGCTCAGCCCTCACGCTCGGGGGCTGGCGCCGGGACGACCACTCGGCGTGCTCGGCCCTCACGCTCGGGGGCTGGCGCCGGGACAACCACTCGGCGTGCTCGGCCCTCACGCTCGGGGGCTGGCGCCGGGGCGACGACTGCTCGGCGTGTCTCGCAGGACTCCGCTGGCCCTCACACTCGGGGGCTGGACGCCGAAATTAACGACGGATGGTTTAGCCAGATGCTCCTTGACTAACCCTTGGACCGATTCCTTCGGAATCGCTTCAAGGCTCGGGGGCTACGGCCAACGGACGCACCTCGCGGCGCATCCGTTGATCATTCGGTGACCTCAGAAGAAGGCTACTAACCCTTGGACCGATTCCTTCGGAATCGCTTCAAGGCTCGGGGGCTACGGCCAACGGACGCACCTCGCGGCGCATCCGTTGGAAGACGGCTCTTTTCTCTCCAGTATCACGCGGTTTTGCTTCCAACTGCAGCAGGCTCGACGCTCATCGGACAGCACGACCTCGCCGACTTGTCTCTCAACCACGTACTACTCGGGGGCTTGTCAGGGGTACCCAGCAGGCGGATTGGCCCAACCGGCATGGGGCGGTCCAATCCGAGTGCAATTGGACCGGTTTGTCGGACTGGGTGGCCCACCAGTCGGGAGGCCCACCAGTCGGGCGAACCGGATGGGCGCGACGGTGCGCGCGCGGCAAGGAAGAAGACGGCGTATCCCGCAAGAAGCTCGGAGATCAAGATAAACTAGCCGGAATTATAGGGAAAGATATCTGTAATCGTTATAGGATCGAATCCTTGTATTTCGGGTAGGTTGCGATCTCTAGCCGACTTGTAACTCAAGGCAGCCGGACTATATAAGGCGCCTTGAGACCTCCCTCCAGAACACGACATTACGAGCAATCATACAACCCTAGGACAGAACCCAACTACGGAGATCCTTCAGGAACTTCATACACAGCAATACAATCACCCCCAACACAGGACGTAGGGTATTACGTCATCTCGACGGCCCGAACCTGTTCAATCCTTGCGTCTTGTGTTACCATCGGCTTCTGATCCTCGATCTATCCCTCAACAAATCAACCACGTAGGCTACCCTGTGTGGACTGCCGGGTCCAAACATCCGACAGACCCCTCCCGGGAGTGTTTCATGTGCCACACCCCGGAAGTAGAAGTACGGACCGATAGCAGCTCGGAGGGCAACCCCCGCCAAGCACCGCCCCGGGACGACCTCGCAGGCGATGCTCGGCGGGCCAGGCTGCAGGAACTCGACGAGGTACAGCGTCAACTCGAGGACGAGCGCAGGCAACTCCACCACGAGCTCAGGAGAAACGCGGATGGAGGAGCTGCCCGCGCACGTGCACGGGACGTGCGCCAGCGCATAATCAACGACGACAACAACGATGCCAATGACGCGCCGATCTTCAAACGAGCATCCCAGAACCTCGCGGCGGCCGCTGTCCTGCTTCGCGAACATCCTGAACCAGCGACCCCCGAGGATCAAAGGTTCCATCAACAGCTCCGCACGCTCCAGGAAACTGCAGCAGTTCAGCAAGCGGAGAGCTTCGCGTCACGACAGCGAGTTTCCAAGGAGCAAGGCCGGGAGCAGTCCGTGCATCATCACGGGGTCGTGGCGGACAGAGACGCCCGGCAACGGGATGAGCACCAAGGGCACCACCCACGATGAGCCTACAATAGGCGGCGCAGAGGCCGCTACGACAGTGGCGAAGACCGGAGCATGAGTGTGTCTCCTGATCCCAGGGGGCCACGCGCTTTTGGACCTCGTGTCCTCGGCGCTCGTTTCCCTTCACGCTTC
>CM014277.1:23688465-23703233 GCA_004135705.1 Alloteropsis semialata | reverse complement strand
CTGTGGCATATGCTGTACGAATCTTTGACCCAACTATACTATTTTGTGTGCTTCTCTATAATTGTACACAGACTTTACTCAATAATTGAACAACATTGATATGATTTTTGTTTGACTCAGAATGCCCTATTTGTTGGCACAAGAAGGATTGTGAGTCCGCCCAAGAAGGTTTCAGCTGTTCAGCACCCTCGTACCAGGACTCTGACGGCTGTTCATGATGCAATCTTGGAGAATATGATGTTGTCTACACGACTGAGATATTACATAGTAGGGAAGTGTGTCAGGTACCATTTGTATGGTGCCAAGATCATCAAGGTATATTCCATCTTATTTCCTTCTGGTAATTTAAATGTCCTGAGCTTTACCCACATCAAAGAGCAGGCTTGCTTCTCTACCAGATCATCTTGTTAATTTAACGATGCACAACCCTCCTGCGTCTTATCACAATATTCCTGTACCTTAATTTGCTTTCCTATTTGGAACAAATTTTATTCCTCTACCTTAATTTGCTTTCCTATTTGGAACAATGATCAAATTACAGCACGACATATGTTCGTAAATTTAGCTTTTCCTATATGTCCAGTTTCTTATCTGCTGACCATGTGCTGTTTCGTGGCTTGAGATAGATAGTTTATTTTCCACTAATTTGGTAACCTTGTCTGATGTGTTTATAATTTGCTGATGCGACAGAATCACCCTGGAGCTTGGCAATGTGTTATTGGAAGTCAAGTCCAAGGAGGAGGGGATCAACTCACTCCTCCGTGGTCTGAAATTTAGACCATGAAGTTACAGATAACTAAATGCTGGATAAATTGAAGTTAGAGCTAGAAACTAATCCAATTGGTAAGGCTCAGATTTTGATAGGTAAGTGCAACTCTTTTTATGTTCAGTGAATAAATTTAATTTGTCTGAACATTTGGTTCCATTGTACTTTTGTGCACTATGCAGAAATTTCAGTTTGGGATGCAGCTTCACTTACCTTCCCTTACCTTTTTTCATATGTAAATGCCTCTTATCACAATATTCCTGTCAGATGATATTTTCATCTTCTTATTACAGTAGTCATGTGAAATCTGAAATGAGATGTGCATAGGTTCCTTTGATTTGAACAGTTATACAGCATCTTGCCAGGCACAAATTTAAGGGTCATGCTATATGTCTATGGGGTGAACATTTGCCAAAGAATTGTAAATGAGTTTGGTGATACACCATTTATATTCTTATTGGACAGAAGAAGCTCTCAGTCACTCAAACGTGACTTCTTTTTTGCTGTTAGAGCACAGGTACATTCAATTCAGTTGTGGACAAAAATGAAATAGCTATAATTTTATAGACGGAGTTCTCATTTGTTGTCCCTGTTTTCTCAGCTCTTTCCTTTGTGCTCAAAAGTGACTATTTTTGTTTTCTTTTAGAGCATAGGTACATTCAGTTCAATAGTGCACAAAAATGAAATCGCTATTACTTTATTTATTTTATAGATGGAGTTCTCATTTGTTGCTGTTGTTTTTTCAGCTCTTTCCTTTGTACCAGCTGCCCTAAAGCATATTCGTGAGCCCTATCATGAAATACTTTTTTATCACTTACGCTCACAAAAAGTATTGTTTCCAAATGGTTGAGCCCAGCTGGCAGATATAATAGTAATGCCTTTCCAGTTTGCTAAAGTGAGAGTTCTGATGTGATGCAGGGGCATTGTGATGGACCAGTGCGTGCTGGATTGATGGATGTAGGAGTGCGATCAAAGATCAACTATCTCGAAGCAGTTTGCAATTGAACAGTGCTGTCTCAAATTCACAATGCGGTAAAATTCTAGGTAAGTTTCTTATGCTCTTACTGCACGTGCAGGAATACTTAGCCATGCTGTTTCTTACCCAAAAAAAATGCTTATGTGCTTAATGTCACTATTTAGATATAGAGTACATTGCAACGAGGGAGAGAATTTCTACCTGGACTCTCACTTACCTCGTAGCTAAGAACCAAAATAGGATGATCTATGATGTGAATGGGTGTCCTGTGAAACAATTAGGATCCTAAATTAGTCTTTTATACAACGCCCAAGAGCAGTGATGTGATCTTAATTTTCTTTAAAAAATGTATGTTTATTTCTCACATTGACAATTATGCTCAGTGTTACGTAGTTGTATGCATGGTCACCATTCTGTTCATCAGTCCAATGTTCTTAGTCTAGATTAGGTTACTCAACTTTTAGTGGACAACATAAAAAATGGCTGTGACTTTAACATCTTTCACATTAGACTTCTATGCAGCTTAAGTACAAGGAAGTCATCTACTGAGTATAAATGAAGTGCAAAGAAGTTATCTATGAGGTTCTCTTCGGTCTCTCCAAAATGTCTTCCATTAGGTTTATACTTTTTCCCCCGAGGTTTGAAGTACTACTGTTATTTGACATATTTCCCTTCATATGTTCCGAGTGGCATTATATTTTCTGATGCTTCTATCACTACAAATGAAGAGATGGACAAGATAGGTTTTGGTGCTATATCAATAAAATTGTCCGATGACTACAAATGAAGAGATGGACAAGATAGGTTTTGGTGCTATATCAATAAAATTGTCCGATGCTGACAAAAAAAATGTAAATGTGCTTGGAGGATGTATTCCGGTGTGAGTAAGACTTGAGTAAGAAGAATGCAAAGGAGAAGAGAAGCACTGTATGTAACATTCATTCTGTTCCTTGAAACTGCTTACTATGTAAAATATAATTAGTTTGCATGATTAGTGAAACTGAAGCTTGAGATTTGTTTGTGTCAAAGGGATAATATTTCAAGTAACAGATGTGCTAAGCTTCGACGCGCGCATGGGCGCGCGCAAATCACTAGTGCAGCTAGATGGTATGTTGTATTAGATTGCTAGACACCTGCAGCTGATGGTCTTGGATGACGTCGGGTGAGATGATGTGGTCCTACTCTCCATTAGCAACTGCATGATTGGATCTAACTACTGCGATGTGAGTGCCTTGACCTATTCAGTGCTTCAACTCTTTTTCATGCCTCAACCTATTCAATGCTACTAACATAGCTGTATCGGAGTTTGTTGTAGTTGTAACCATATGAAATCTGATCCCGTTTATGAAATTAGAAACCTGATCCCGTTAATGAAATTAGATAGGTTTGCATTACATTGATTACATAATAATTCTCAAGATTGTTGTCTACATGATGCATGCAGTTGCTGTCTACATGATGCATGCAGGGAGCACTTTGCTCCATCATGTCATATTAGCACTTCTATTTTTCCTGCTCAACTTCATAGACATCATTTCAGATGCTTAGAATTGAAACCTGTGAGAATGTGATCGGATGAAACTGAAAACAGTGAGCAGGAAAGTTCACCTTAAAAATAAATGCTTGATAGCTTGAATATACAATTGAAGCAGAAGAAATTCTTCAATCTTATCGTGTGTTTCAGATAACTTGAATACATTTCTATCGAGTTAGTGCTTGTAATCATGGCCTATGTACTTGGCGATGCCCTATATAACTTAAATAAATTTATAGAGACCGTGACTTTGGGTCGGATGTGCTTTAAAAATATACCTTGCAATGGCTTATATGAGACACCATTTGTTCATTTAAGGAGTGTTCTACATGCTGCTGCAAAAGACGGTGCCATGCTGCTTGCTATCACAAACTGCATGGAAAAACGAGAACATCTGTCTTGGTTGCCACTAAACCTTTGATACCTTTCTAAATTTTCATGTGCTTGCTATCACAAACTGCATGGAAATATGAGAAAATATGTCTTGGTTGCCACTAAACCTTTGGTACCTTTCTAAATTTTCATGTGCTTGCTGTCACAAACTGCACGGAAAGATGAGAACATATGTCTTGGTTGCCACTAAACCTTTGGTACCTTTCTAAATTTTCATGTTAGAAAGCATAGTTTTCTTCTACACTAACATGTGCTGTTCTGATCATTTAGAACGTTAAGAAAACTGCAGATAATATTGACAAAGCTACAAAGAAATTTCTCATGCGTCTGATTTGGTTCTTTATGACACATGAATTTTCTATAGAAATGATATATGATTTTTGCCTATTTTAATATGCTTGTACTCAACATGTCTTTTGGTTAATGATTATATCGCACTTAATTTTTTGTTTCGCTCCCGTAGCAACGCACGGGTACGAACCTAGTTACCGTATAAATATGGAAAATGCGAAAAGCGAAGCATTTTCGTCCCGATTTCATCATATTTATATATCCCGTGTCCTGCTTTTTTTTCCCATAAATACGAAAACAACCAGGTCAAAAATAGAAAAGGGACGAGACCGGGCGGGGTTTACCCCGACTGTTTTCAACCCTGCCACCAATCACGCGCCTCTCTCGCCCTCCCGATCTCGCGAAGGCGACGGCTAGGCTGGGCGGCCAGCGGGACAGGCGGCCAGGCCACCCGAGAGTCACTGTGCGCCCTCCATCCCTTGCACTGCCGCCACCAGGCTCGACTTAGAGGGGAGGGCAGCCAGGGCGATGGCCCGGGGCCCACGAAGTCGGGGGGGCCCATAACCATAGAGTCTATAGTAGGCCTATGACCGCAACCGCGAGGCGCTAGCGACCAGCGACGCAATGCTTCGATTCTGTGAGACTGCGACAGTTCGACTCTATAGCAGGCCTAATCGAGGCTTCGCTGATTCGGCGATTGATGAACTCGCAATCCCGGACTCGCCCTCGCCGACGCCTTAAGTCACGCCCGCCACCGTCTGTCTCGATCGCCTGATGCCTGGTCGTCGACTTGCCGTCGCGGTTGACTCACCGGCACGGCGACACCGCGAGGCGCATGCGAGTATCTGGCCATCTGCTAAGTGAGGACATGAGCTACGTTTACGTGAGCATGTCTACATTCTACTACTCTAATTGAATTTATAAATTTATTTGCTAGGCCACCGATTCAGACATTCAGTAACGATGTGCTAGACTGCTACGGTACAGCTACTTCTTTTTTATCTGTTTGTAGAGCTATCATTTATAAATTTCTATTTTCTAATTCAAAGTATTAATTGAATATGTGCTATGTGCTCCATTGAGAAGGAGGTCTTGAACAATATTGATCTTGATGTTGTCCTTAATGATTTTGCATCAAGAAATATCCGTAAAAATTCCTTTATGAAGAACTGAAAGATTATTATACGTGGTATAATTGGAGTTTGGTTCTTATTTGAAATAATCATAATTCATATCATCGTAATATTATTTTAATTTTTCTGTGATTTTAGTTTGTAATATTGACATTGTTCTTCATGAATTATGCATATTACTAGAATTTTTATCTTTCTTTTACTTACCATCTCAAATGAAAAATAGTTGGTCTAAAAGGCCCACAGTGTCTTAGCTCGCCCTGGGGCCCTTGAAAACTTAGAGCCGGGCCTGGCCGCCGCGCCTGACCCCCGCAGCAAGGCCAACGCCGCGAGAATGCGCCGCCGATGCCACGACCCTGCGCAGCCTGCCAGAACCGCCGCCGCAGACTGCTCATGTTCCTCGTGTTCCTGCTTGTGCGTCGTCACGTCACAGTTCGAGTTGAAGCAGCAGATCAGGGATGACGCTGACTGCCACAGCCTTCTTGTGCTCGTCGTCACGTCAGAGGTTTCCTCTGTACCAGCTGACTGATGCTCTGGTCATCAATCTACCTCGCTCCATGGAGCCAAAGGATATCATTTTCCTAAAAACCAGATCCTTAAGGTAATCCCAAGGTGAGGCCTTGCAGTTATCTCTGTGTTACTTTTTATCTGATGTTCAGTTCTTCAATCATGTTCCTCAGGCCCATAGCTCAGACACGGTAACCTCACATGCTATACTTTAATCAGTAAAATGGATGGTTCGATCAGTACTGACCATATATGTTTGTCAGAGTACAAACCATCTGTACATTAATGTATAGGATCATGGTTGTTTCAGCAGATTGACCATCCACCATGCATGTGCTGAAGATGTAAATGAAAAGTGCTAAGTAATGTCTACCTCAGATGCATATACATTTTTTTCAGGTTGTGATTGGTGGACTATTTTTGGCAGATATTGAGCAAATTATTATATGACAGAGCATTCCTGATGCAATCTCCAGTGATATCTACTTGTGGTCCTAGAATCAAGGGCATTATGAAATGCAAAGATTGGGATAATGGGGAAGCCGAGCATCAATCAAATGATATCCCAATTGTGAATAACATCGCGAATCCCACCTATTTCCTTTGAAACTGATTGGTTTCCCTCCGATCTTCAAATCCTATGACTGGTTATTAGCACAAAATATGCTTTTCAGTCCATGGAATTGCACGGTGTAAACCTTCAGCTGATGGGAGGTCATTAGCGCCAGAATGCTGTTACAGCTTCTTGCACGTATCTATGTCAGGTATGATACCACCAAGGCAGCTTCAACCTTAATGCCACAAGCACCATCTTTTTATTTGTCCATATCTCTGTTTATTTGTTTTACCAAAATTACTGGCTGATCTATTGTTCCTCCAATCGCGTGGATTTGGGAAGCAAAGGATGGGATGTTTCCAAGGCTTTGATCCATGCTGGCTTAGAGGAGACGCAACTTCCTAGGACAAGCCAGTTTCTTGCACAAGAGAAGCCTCCATAGTTGGGCTTGATGGAACATCAACTGTACTAGGTAAAGTATTAAAAAAACAGCAGAGGTCTGTGCTATATACTAAGTAACCTTAATGTTTTTTCAATTGTGTTTTTGCCATCCATGGCATCAGCATAGGCCTTGTCAGACGTGATAGAGACTATCAGCCTGCACTGTCAAAAGCTATCCTGTACCATCTTCCTTGTACCCTCTCCCTGGAATGGGATTTCTTCTTCTGAAGAGAAAAGATGAAACTAAATATAAAATAAGCTCTGGTGCTATTTGCTTTGGTGTAACAAAATCTTGCCCTCACAAAGTGTGTTTAATATAAATATGTGCCTTGGTCATATGAATTTTTGCCTTTGAAGCACATGATTTTGGTGTTGTAGCAACGCACGGGCATTGACTATCCAATCAACAAGCCTTTTCCGTCCAGTGCATTGCTTAACTGACTTCTGGATCCAGTGTCTGCTGGTGCCAAGTTCTTAGGTATGGAAGCCGGTGTTCCAGCTTCCCGCATCCCTTAGTTCATCAAACTCAGAAGGTTCCTATGCACTATAAGGCTCAAGCCCTCCTCTGGTTGATCTTCATTGGCCCCTTGAAACATTTGTGCCAATATTTCCTCAGGGACTGCAATCACCGGCTGCTTGATCCTGAAACCAATAAACACAAGAGTAATTTGTAGTAAGCATTTGTGCATCCTAAGTTCATATCAGGAAATGGTTGCATCAGTGACAAGGGCATGACCAATGTACCTCAGCTCCAGATCTATGAGATCGATATTTTCCCCAACACTATTCTTAGTCCGGTTGGAAGATATTGCAACAGAACCTCCAACAGGACAGAACTTCACGGAAGCCAACAGGAAATCAGAGAGGATTTTCTGCAGTAGAATATAGTCCCCGTAAATTATTTGCTTCAGAAATTTCTTTGAAAGATCACAAGTGACTATGATCCCTCTGCCTTGGCAAGCTGTCTCTACTTTACTAACAGAGGTCAACACCAAGTCTTGCAACACAAATTCATCCATCCCTAAATCCAAACATTTTGACCTGGAACACAGTGAGGGCACATTGTTACGCAGAAAGCAACTCTTATAAAGAGAAACACCATCAGTTTGCTAGTTATGTCTCAGAACAAATGAAAATGAATATGAAAATGAAAGAACATTCATGGAAGAAAATGGTGCATCATGTAGGCACTACCGGAAAAATCGTCGTTGCCGTGTGCCGCCGGGCTCAACGCTCGGCAAAGCTACTGCACACGGCTACAGGCGACCTTTGCCGTGTGCCTGACGTCAAGCACACGGCAAAGTTGGCGGCGCACCAAACGGATTGTTGACGGACAACTTTGCCGTGTGCTGGACTTTTGGCACTCGGCAAAAAAAATTTCGCCGAGTGTTTTATTCCTTTGCTGAGTGTTTCCTTGGGGCACTCGGCAAAGTTATTTTTTTTTCATCTTTTGGCCTCCATACTTTTTCTCCAGTCCACGTACCTTATGTAATACCCCTAAATTAAGATTTGGTTTTTTTACAATTATTTTGCTATATTTAGTTACTTTATTTATGTTAAGGGATTTATTGTGGAAAAGTAAAATTTAAACTGCCAAGGACCTGAATACTGGAATATTATGAATCAAAAAATAATATTCACGTTGATTACTCAAATCCAAGGCCGTATCCAGGGAATGGAACGAAATTTGAAACATATTCTTCACGAAACATGAACACAGGATTGTGGCCAAAGCGTTTTAAAATTATATAAAAATGAAACAAAGTCTGAAAATTATAAGATTTGTACTGATGTCATGATTTCATGTTAGGAGTCTACTGTAAAAGGATGAGCATGTTTCGCACAAGTTATCGTGTACCCTGCTTCTAAATTGAATCATCTCCGTAGAAGTTTCATAGAGTTGAGAAGGCTCACTTCATATTGCGATACATAAGTGTAGTGGAATTGAGTTTGGACTTCCAAACTTTTTGTATAAGCAATAGGCTACATAAGTAGTACTTTCGTATCAAGTTTTGATTTTTTGGTCACGTTTGATAATTATTTGTTTCCCAACTTTTCTCTAACTACATGAAATATGTATTGTAAGTGAGGATTAACTGCATGAAATGATACAATATTTATGTGTAAAAGCATCAAATATGATCTTAAGAGGGAGTTTGAGTTCTTATTTTTAGCTAAATCACATGAAATAACGAATTGTTGGTAGAACACGTTACGAGAATTGTTTTTGAGAAAAATAACATGAAATAACAGATTTTTTACTCTCATCGATCTTCAACCATAATATTTAAAAATAATAATGAATCAAAACATTTACTTATGACAAAAATTCCAAATACAAAATTTAAAAAAAAACACCAAAACCTTTGCCGTGTGCCGCGTCAGTGGGGCACACGGCAAAGAACAAAACAGCACAAAAAATAAAAAAGAAAACAAAAAAAACACTCTTGCTGAGTGCCAGATCGGTGGCACTCGGCAAAGAGTGCCCCCAATTTACCTTATCCGGGCACGCACACACGCCACACACCCGCTCACACACACGCGCGCCACACACAGCCAGCCCGCCGCCGCCGTGCTCGCCCGCCGCCGCCGTTCCCCTCCGCCGCCGTCCTCGCACCCATTCCGGCACAGCCCCGGCNCCGGCCCTGCGCTGCCCGGCCCGTGGCCCTTCCTGCCGCTGCGCCGACCGTCCCGTCCGCCGCCGCCTCTTCTGACCCTTGCGAAGGTTCGCGTTTTCTTTTCTTAGCTAATAGTTACATTTGATAGGTAATGAGTAAGTTCATTTTTGGAAAATTTGAGAGGTAATGACTTCGAAAATTTGATATTTCTTAGTTTCATTCTTGTAAAATTTGATAGGTAACGACTTATAATAATTGTTTGGGTATGTGGTTTTGTTTGTTGGCCATCGTGTCGTTCTCTGTGGTTGTTGGCCATCGCGCCATTGTCCTGTTGCAGGTTTTGAAAACCTCCGAGTTTAAGGGAGGTGCTGCCGAAATTTCTAATTATTGACACTTTTGTTATTTTTTCTTTTTGCAGGTGACGCTCTACTCGGCTCCCGTATCGTCTTCCTCGACTCATCATTTTGCAGAACAGTAAGGTGCGACATAAACAACTCTTCTTTCTCTGTCACTCATGTTAGTGGTTTACGTAACTTAGGCGTCTCCCGTTCGAAAGAGATACGGTTGGAAATATGCATATCTTTGCATATCTATGACCGTATCTGTTTTGAATTGTCCACGTTTTTTGGTCAGCCTGAGGATGCGTAGCTGAGGTTAGTTTGCATACTCTACTCCGATTGGACAGAATTTTGACAGCATCTTCCCGTTGTTCTCCAGATACACAATCTCTCTGTCGGGACGTGTATTTGGAGAACAGCGGGGAGATGCTGCCGAAATTCTGTCGAATCGGAGTAGAGCATGCAAACTAACCCCAGCTACGCATCCTCGGGTGGAATTAGGACCTATCTTCAAAGAAGCCAAATGAAGCCTGATTTTCAGTTTGGTCACTGACTAAGATACTGTTGATTAGAAGGCAAATGGTTACAAGTGCATCTTTATCCTTCAACAGGCAGGATGCGTTCCTAGTATCAAAAACCTCTCCAAGAAGCATCTTATGGAGAACCTCTCCTCTGTGCCAGCCAGTAAGCTTTGCCATGGCTGCATTCCACTCATTGCATCTCCCAAATTTGTCAGCACCAAACATAGGAATCAGTATGTTCGGATCGTCAAACAATACTTTGTTTTCATCCTCCTTTTGAGTATTTTGGTCAAAGGACAACATGGGAACACTCATATCCTGTGCTACAAAGCACACCCCAACAACCTTGTCGTGAATATCTCGATTGGTATAAGCATTTACTACCATAATAACATGACCATCACCTTTCTTTAACCCATGAGTTTTCAACTTTACGTGAACTTCCTTTTCTTCTATGCCTGCATAATTAGTTGATGAAACATTTAGAAGGAAATGAAAATACTGCTAAATTAACATGTAATAATTACTTTCCTTCGTGAGGTATAGAGTAATTAACGATTGTGTAGACAACAAGGTCAACTGTAGAAGATACAATTTAGGTGCTAAATAAAACTTCTCTTTTTAAAAAATTGGAAACAAAGAATATAACCAAATAAAGGAATGGATAAATGTTGGGCAAATAAACTAAAGCTAATTGAACAGAGCACACACCCCATAAAGCAAAAGATAGCGCCCTCCGGACATTTGGTAAAGAAGATTCCTCCACTAAGGTAAGCATGCTTCTTCCTATAGCCTCATTAACTCTCAAACCTGTCACCTGTGCCACTTCGCGATTCCAACCAATGACAAATCCATTGCCATCTACAGCCATGGTCGGAATTGTTGTCGTTTCCATAAGAAGAACCATTTCACTTGTTGTCACTTGAACCTCAGAAAATACATTAGGCTTGAGGTGACCAATCTGGTTATTTAAATGAGGCACTCTTGCTAAGTTGTTCACATCATTCAGTGATCCTCGAACTACAAGTTGCTGTGAGCTAATAGCATCCATCTCATAGTCATTCCAGGGCAAGCTCTTCATCCTGATAACCTCAAGATCTGCCTTGAAAGACAACCTAGGGTGCATCCTTATACAGTCATCCTTGTCTGATGGATTATGCTTTGCACCTCCCCATTTAATTTCAGAAGATGTATATGACCTAAACCAGAAAAGAATAATGCTGCAAGTGATCTTAGTCATTGCCATTCCACAAATCATGTCACATAGGGAATCAAGTCCTGGATATGCAGCATCCTCGAGGCTATCAAAACTCAAGCTAGAAGAATCGCTATGAACATCTGATAGCCAGATGGCAATATCTTTTATCTGAGACACAGTTGGCGTTGTATGTAGCGTCCATACCTTGTCACCATACAGAAGAGCAGCACCGTCACATTTAACTAGGTCCATGATATTTGGACTCCCAGATATGATGCTCACAGGACATGCTTCCCTAAAAAACAATGCTGGAGAGCATTGCTTGCATATGTAATATACTTTTCTCTTGCATTTGCTTCTCCCATTCAAGCTCCTTACTTATGTGGACAGCAAAAACTTGCGCAATGAAATGAATGAATTCACAGGCATGGCGTAGTGGAAAAGGGACATATCGAGGGCTCCCATGGTGGCAAATAATAAGACCCCATAGCTTCTTCCTCTGGTTCTGTTGTGTTTGTGGTTCAGTTGCGACTTCAAAATCTTCAACACCTTCATTTACCACGACAGCAATTACTAGAGATACAACAGATTTCATGTTCTTCATATACTGAACGTGGCAACTGTGCGGTGCCCTAAGAGTTGAACCGCACAAGCTAACATGAAAGGCAAGTTCCTCATCTTCAATCATCTTCACTGGCCTCGGATGGCAATCACTGATCATGCGGACTTTGTGCTTCATGAAAAGAAACCTGGCAGCCTGAGGGATATCAGTGGCTGGATACAGTGGCGGAGGGCCCCCTACGGCAGGGTGGGGCAGCTGCCCCAGCTCGCCGCGCGTAGGGGACACCCCCTGCCTTCCCTCTCCTGTTGGCATGCTCCGCCCTTGCCATTGGCCGTGGCCATTGACTAATGCGTGCTTGCTGAGAGCCGACAGCCGAAGAAGATAACAGGCTGCGGATGGGTGTTGTGAAGTTGTGCAGGCCCTATTAGTTAGCCGATTTAGCCCATTAACACGAAACGTCCAAGCCCAAAGGCACCAAGGCCCAGTAGCTTATGCGTTTTCTGTACTCTTCTCTCTCGATGAAACAGAAGCCACGCCAGGCTAGCACGGCGCGACACAGATCCTAGCTGCGCCGACACGCCCCCGTCTGGCGCCGCCCATCGTCCATCGTTGTGCGTGGGTTCAGGCATGCCCCTAGGAGAAAGACGCCCATGTTGGTTGTAATGGTCGGGGGGATGTGGCACAGGAGCAGAGGAGCGGCACCAGCGCCGCCGATGCTGAATTGCTGATGATGTTCTCGCCAGCGGCTGTGCTAGTGCGTGGCCTGGCCGTGGACGATGTTCAGCCAAAACAACTGAATTGAAAGAGGTTACACCTAGCTGTTCATCCTGTGAGAATTTTTTCAACTACGGAGTTTGATTGACCGGTGCTAGTTCATCCTGCTAAAAAAGTATATGCTAATTGCACAACATCGTCAAGTGGTATGGGGAAAGTTGGACAGCGGTGAGTTACCTTTAGGAAAAGGAAGTGTCAATCAAAGTACAAAAAATTGGTTAGAGCCAGAGAAATACAATGGGGGTTCTCATTTAACAACATTAGCTCGAATTGAATCAATATAGAATTCTTTGGTAAGAGTCCTCCTGTCTATAATTCATGGGGATGAGCGTCATACTAGTTGAGCGAATATCCGCCCCACCTAAATTTTACAGCGTCCTCCGCTCCTGGCTGGATAGTGTAGGCCGAGATAGGACTCCAGACCCGGTTTTGTTGTCTCGACAATGACCTTACCACGAGAATCTTCATGGAACTTGTAAGCCATGACCTTACCATCGTGAAAGACTTGGATAGCTGGGCCGGCCATTTCAGGAAGAAGAAGTCGGAACTCGCGGCTTGGCGCGCTTACTTTGATTCATGTATTAGCAACCTTTCTCTCCTCTCCCTGTTGTAAACTCCTCTTCCCCTCTCTTGTACTCGATTCAAACATTATTGCATTCTTTGCGTAATGGGAAGTAGGTGGGGAACTTCCCCCCCCCGAATTTGGTCGAAAAAAAGAATCTTCATGGAACTTGTAAGCCATGACCCTATCATATCCCATCAAGTCGAAGACTTCTTGTACCATAGTATTGCATAGGACCTTCATGCTTCCACCAGGTAGTGACTGGATCTTGGATATTGCCCTAGCTGCAAGCTTGTAAGACTGTGAAGCCCATGCAGCAGCAGTTGGAAATTCAGAGGGATTCACTGGCTCAAAATCCACCAGTAGATAGTCAGTCGCCTGATGAACTATGGCATAGAAAGGCTCGCCTGATGTTTTGCATTGAACTATGATAGGGTTCAGAGAAGAAACATCAGCGAATCGTAGTACCTTATTCAGCGTTGTGGCACTAAGGTCCACAAAAAGAGATACTACATTGGTGCCAATGCATAAGTTTGGGGAATCATCAACACCCGACACTGCATGGCTGGCTCCTGTAAGCATTTCTGGTGCATTCTCACTGAATGCAATGACTTTGAGGCTCTTCGCATCAAGGGCCAACAAACAACCAAATGGCTGTATCAAGTTTCCTCTCTGAATTTGCTGCAAATAGGCCATGGCCTTCGAACACCCTTGCTGTTGATTTGAACCAATCCTCTTTGATTCAAACATCTTGGAATAGCCAATGAAATCACCAGATTCTTCATAGTTTCCATCAAAGGTTGTTTGTCGTAATACACTTGCTGTCGAGCTCTGTCCGGTTCTGTTGGATGAATTGGAACACTGATTATGAGTTGGCGTTGATGAAGACATTTCCTGCCTCAGGTTGGTGAGCCACATAAAGGTCCTTTTTACTTTGTTTCACTCCTGCGTTGATAAGACATATAAGTGAGAATAACCTACATTGACATGCCAAAAACAAAAGGTTTACTTAATGTGCTACTGGAATTCATACAATAAAAAATCAGTGACTAAGTGTGCGTTTGGTTTCATGCCCCAGCCGGCCAGATCAATTTTTGGTCCCGCCTTGCTAATTTGGCCAACGATTGGATTGAAGCCTCTATTTGGCCGGCCAATTAGAATTTGGCATCATGCAGTACAGAGCAAGCAACAGAAGCGGCCAATTTTGGGGCGAGCAAATTGCTGGCCGGAGTTTGGCTTGGCCGGCTGACTGGAGAGCGGAGGATGTGTCAGCAGATTAGAGGTTGCACGAAATTCAAGATTTCTTGGCCGGCCCCGTTTAGTCACGGTGTCGCGGTACCGGTTCCAGAACCGGTACCTATGAGGGTTACGAACCGTGACCGATGGCGACTTCTCCAGTAGTGGGCGCTGGCGGTGGGCCCAAGTCAACTTAAGGCATTCTGCCATATGCATTCATATGCGTCGTCGTGGTATATATGATGACTTTTCTAGTTTTTGCCTGGAGTGAGTAGCTCTCAGGAATAGATTAAGAAGAAGAAGAAGAAGAAGAGAGAGAGGGTACTGGATGCATGGATGCATGCCATTGCCAGCCATACATT
>CM014277.1:23658473-23687465 GCA_004135705.1 Alloteropsis semialata | reverse complement strand
ACTGGATCTTGGATATTGCCCTAGCTGCAAGCTTGTAAGACTGTGAAGCCCATGCAGCAGCAGTTGGAAATTCAGAGGGATTCACTGGCTCAAAATCCACCAGTAGATAGTCAGTCGCCTGATGAACTATGGCATAGAAAGGCTCGCCTGATGTTTTGCATTGAACTATGATAGGGTTCAGAGAAGAAACATCAGCGAATCGTAGTACCTTATTCAGCGTTGTGGCACTAAGGTCCACAAAAAGAGATACTACATTGGTGCCAATGCATAAGTTTGGGGAATCATCAACACCCGACACTGCATGGCTGGCTCCTGTAAGCATTTCTGGTGCATTCTCACTGAATGCAATGACTTTGAGGCTCTTCGCATCAAGGGCCAACAAACAACCAAATGGCTGTATCAAGTTTCCTCTCTGAATTTGCTGCAAATAGGCCATGGCCTTCGAACACCCTTGCTGTTGATTTGAACCAATCCTCTTTGATTCAAACATCTTGGAATAGCCAATGAAATCACCAGATTCTTCATAGTTTCCATCAAAGGTTGTTTGTCGTAATACACTTGCTGTCGAGCTCTGTCCGGTTCTGTTGGATGAATTGGAACACTGATTATGAGTTGGCGTTGATGAAGACATTTCCTGCCTCAGGTTGGTGAGCCACATAAAGGTCCTTTTTACTTTGTTTCACTCCTGCGTTGATAAGACATATAAGTGAGAATAACCTACATTGACATGCCAAAAACAAAAGGTTTACTTAATGTGCTACTGGAATTCATACAATAAAAAATCAGTGACTAAGTGTGCGTTTGGTTTCATGCCCCAGCCGGCCAGATCAATTTTTGGTCCCGCCTTGCTAATTTGGCCAACGATTGGATTGAAGCCTCTATTTGGCCGGCCAATTAGAATTTGGCATCATGCAGTACAGAGCAAGCAACAGAAGCGGCCAATTTTGGGGCGAGCAAATTGCTGGCCGGAGTTTGGCTTGGCCGGCTGACTGGAGAGCGGAGGATGTGTCAGCAGATTAGAGGTTGCACGAAATTCAAGATTTCTTGGTTAACCATATTTAAACCACAATATCTCTTAAACCGTATATCATATTTGCAAATAATTTGGACCATGATATTGCTCATAATTTTATCAACAAAACAAGATCCATATTAAGTGTATTACGATAAAAAAATAATTATTGACATGTGGACCCCACATGTCATACTCACGTATCTAGCCCATTTGTGCCTTTTGGCATGGATGCAATCCAAACACTGCCATAGTGACCAAAATTTGTTCATGCCCTGATTTGGCCATAGACTAAATTTTGGCTTGGCACCCTACGGCAACAAACCAAACGTGCCCTAAAAGCCACTGATAAGACTATCGTGTTGCTATAGTATATTAGGAAAGAAATATACATTTTGACATTTTGTTACATATGTAGCAGTACAATTTCTTGGACACGTTTGTACAGAGGCATAGGATTCCTAAGATTTTTCCAAACAATGATATAAAATTATAATGAGCAGAATCCAGATAAAAAAATGCCACTAGTAAATATGCTGGGATGATTATCCCATGGTTACCTCCTAAATTGAGAGATCCTACATCTCTAGAGAGTAACTTGATACTCAGGATGGCCCAATTTTCATGAAATAGGATCTAAGAACTACAATAGCTCAGATACTGTGAAGATGAACTTGAGCCCATTTGGGCCAGCAAACCAGTAACAAATGGGGACAACAACAAACTGGAGTGAGTCCCCTTCCTTTCTCCATGTTCGCCCACTTAGTGCGACGATACCATTCATCTTGCTGTGTTTGTGAAATTGGAAATTGAATCCCTAATTTTAAACTACCCAAATGGGGCACCATGATTATGTAAGGACGCCATATCAGGCCCCAACACTGTGCTATACGCGCCCTTCTGTGGCACAAATAATCTAAGCGATAAGAGCATAGTTCAATTGATCCAGAGAATAACTACTAAGGTGGTTTTACAAAAAAAAATATGTTCCTAACAACCCTTATTAAGATCACATCAATGGTTCGTACAACTTGGAGCGTCCCTCTCTCATTCATGCTTATCCAACTTATAACAGCATATGGCTTAGTAACATTAACTAAAATTAAAACATGATTAACACTTGCCAATTAATTAAAGGTGTATATAACTATGACTTGTAAGGAAAATGGTCCACTATGCCGTTGTATTGTAATTGTGCTGACTGAGTGACAACATAGTCATTAGAACTAATGAGTTTGCCAAGTGAATTCAAAAGGTCTTAGTCCTAAGTTTGAAACCCAAAACATAATCAAAACCCAGAGAATTATTTCAAGACACCCTAGACATGGTATTGGCAAAACAAAAGACTAGAGTTGGCTTAATTGTCTTGAAGAAATTCTACATGTTGTATCTTCCGCCAAAGGAAATATTCTCATGGCGTAGTATTGGTTGAAAGCAAAGGTGTGTAGTTTGAACCAGCTTTGAACGGTGTTGGTTTTGGAAGAGGCAACAGTAGGCAAAGGGTGAAGTTGGTCTACTCTACACAGTGTTTGATCCAGTGTCATTGTTTTCATAAACAACATTGCTTTGGTTGAAACTGCAGCTATCAACGTTGCTTTGGTTGAAACTGCAGCTATCAAGGCGATGTACGGCATTGTTTACACTATTGCTTCTGCACGGTAAGCATATTGGCTTGGAGTTCAAGGTGATCTACACAGCATATGATCTGTCGCTAAGTGGCAGAATTTTGTTCAGAGACAAAAGTTTAAAAGTACATTCGACCTTTGGAAAATGTTACACGCTGTATGATACGGCGATGGGGTTTTGTCACAAGGCAGATCATCTAGCATTCACAGATTATGTGTGACATTTGAGCAACGGCTAGTTCAAGCCTTTGGGCTATATATACCATCGCCACTCAGTCACTTCAAGGTGCCGGAGTCCATACACAACCACAAGACATCCAAGCTACCCACGTACATACTTGACCATCCAAATGCGATTAGCACGTCCTTAGTAAGTGATTAGTGCTAGATAGGCCTTGAGAGAGATTGCAAAGTGTTGCTGCATTATGCTTGGTTCTTTAAATGACCTTGGTGTGCCGGTCCCTCGGAGTCTTGGTGACTCTCCAGCAAGTTTTTGACCTTCTGGCTTGGTGTGGAGTGGTGACAACAACTTTGTGTGCGGGATGAGGAGACCCTATCCTTGGTGGAGAAGTTCCTTAGTGAAGGCGGTGATATAAACCTTGCCGTATTAGTGGCTTGGCGAACATCTATCTTTAGAACCTTGGTGTCTAGGCGAATATCCATTTTGAAGAGTCTTAGTGGCAAGACTTGACGAGCAGGAGCATATCCTTTGTAGATCTACAACGTAAATTAGACGTGGCTTGGTGCCTACTAATGCTACGAGATAAACCCTTGTGCCTAGTCTGCATTCTTTAACCCACTCCTCTATATTTCCGCATTTCATACTTGCAACTTTAGTTCCTTTACTCTTATAGTATAATCATAATAGAATTGGCTCTTAGTTGCAAAACTATTTATGGAAAAGATGCAAACACTTAATTAGTGGAACTGTAGTTACACATTTAGATAGCAAGATCTAGTTTACTTTTGTGCAATTAGTAGAAGTCATGGATTTAAGGTTTAAATTTGTCTAATTCACCCCCTCCTCTTTTAAGCTAATACGAGCACCAATTCCTTTCGCACCTCCCATCTCATCTCCATCCATCGTCCCTCACTCTCCCCAGTCAAAACACATCCTAACGGGAAGTTCAGTTCTTTTTGCCTTCATACATCTACCAATATAACCAATATAGCCGGGCAGTCAGTCACTTCACCGAGCAGCTAGACAGATGAGATGGAGAACTACGAGAAAGACCGTAAAGAATACTACGAGAAAGACAGACCGTAATTGATAATTACATCAAAAACAGAATCTGGTATGGTATGCTTACTCTGCATGGATTCATTCCAACTAATCGAAAGCCATGAAAACAAGCTGGGAAGAAATGGAAGGGAACGGAATTGAAGCTCGACGTACCACGTACCAGCAGCTGGAAGGCGGTGGCCGGCCGGAGGGGAAGCAAGCGCCAGATATGTATGAGGTCGCCAACTCGCCACTATATGGGCGCGGGCGGTTGTGATCGGCCGGCGCCGGGCGGCGCGCGCCACGCCGGCCGCTGAACCAACTGCTGGCTCTGGCAACCAGAGGCAGACTAGCAGAGCGCCGCCGCAGGCAGAGAAGGCCGGTGCGCCCCGGCAGTTAGGCCGCCACGGCCAGTGGAGGAGGCCGGTTCCGCTTTCGACGACGGTCGCCGTCGGGTGGCCGGTTCAGGAGCTTGCGTGCACGGCCTGCGCCTGGGATTTGCCGTTGCCCGGCTGCATCCAGCTTCTCATCAGCGCAGCGATCCATCATCCACGTGCCCGTTTTCCTGATGGAGGAGATTTGGCCGTAGTCCGTGCGAAAAACTAAATCGTTTGTGCTTTTCACGATCCGTGTAGTCTTGCAGTTTTGGAGTACCCACGTGGAAATGATAGCTTTGGGACGGTTTGGCGGTCTCCACAGGAAAGCATCCAGCTTTCATGCTCGATTCATGTGAGAATTCACGTAGAACTACTGGTAGTAGTATGCTAGCTGTATGCTTTTGATTTCATTGGACTAGGGATCAAACATGCCCCTAAATAATAGTGGGCTGTTACATCTAATAAGATCGATGAATGCGCTGCGCTGATGGCGCCTTTGGACCATATATTGAATTACTCCCTCTGTTTTAAAATTATAGGTTACTACTGACTTTTTGAATGTACATTTGATCATTTGTTTTATTCAAAAAATATATTATTGTTATTTATTTTGTTCTTACTTGTTTTATTATCAAAGATACTTTAAGTACGACTCACATTTATGTATATTTACACTAATTTTTGAATAAGACATGTTGGGATTTTGGAGAAATCCAACAGATTAAGATCGAGAGAGCAGCGAGAAAGTGAGAGTCAGGCAATAGGCGACGAGTTCGATAAATAAACGGAATCAGATTACAAATTCCCCCTGTCGGAGAGAGCTGCCCCCCGGGGCTCTCCTCCCCTCCTTTTATAGGCCGCCTCGGGGGGTCAAGTTTACACTGAGTGCCCTTACAGCAACTATATTCCCGGCATATCCAAGGGCACAATAGTATTTCTCTCCTCCGTGATTTTTGGGTCTTGATGCGCCTATGATGGCGCGCCACGTGTCCCTGCTCGTCCGTGCGGGCGGGCCGTCTCTCCTCCCAATCCTGCGTCTGGTCCTGCGTCGAGCGAAGGGGTGGGTGCTCACCCCTTCGCTCCTCTTGTCCTCCTGGGCCCTTCGGCCGGGTTACCTGAGTAAGGAAGAAAAGCAAGAAATAATGCAAGTTCAAGCGAAGGGGTAATTTGGTCATGCCTTCGTAGCTTACGGGAGTTAGCCAAATTCATGACTCCCCAACAGTAGCCCCTCGCGGACGAAGGCCCAGTCTTGACGGCGTGATGTCAGCGAACCATTTTTGGAGCATGAATTTGGTTAACGGCTCCATTCGCTCCTTGCCCCTCCCGTTAAGATTGGGTGTGAGGGGCGCTTTTGACGGCGTTATATTTTCGATTTTCGCGCTTTGGATTTTTCAAAGCAGATGGGAGGGGGCTTTCCTTTTTCGGGCCTTCCCTTCTATTTAAAGGCCTAGGGTTGCGGGTTGCTCGTTCAGTTTCTCGTCTGTTCGCATTTTTTCCCCAACTCGCATGTTCATCCTTGCCTATTCGCCCACTGCGCACTCACGATTTCTACTTGCGCTGCTGATCCTGCTCGTGTACACCTGGTTTTTCCTGCTGAAATAGGTGAGTTAACTGATTTTGGTTTTGTGATTCCTCTCGTACCTCTCTCTGATTTGGTTCTTAGATTGGATCTATTTCCGCGTTTTTCTCCTGATTCGTCTTGATTCGTTGGCTTGAGATGGGTCCAAAGGCTGAAGCTTTGCGTAAGTTCGTTCGATTCGAGAAATCGAAGGTTACACCAGCGTATTATGCCCGGTTGGTTGAGGATGATTTGGTTTCTGCGGATTCACGAGATTGTGCTGAGCCCTAGAACTGATGAGGCTGTTATTTTTGCTAACCAACTTGATGCGGCGTTGTCTTTTCCGGTGGATCCAATGGTTTCTAAGGTTTTTGACATCTTTCAGATTGGATTCCATCATCTTACCCCGAACGCCATTGTTCAACTGAATAGTTTCATATGGGGTGTTCGCAGTCAGGGCTGTGAGGCTACCGGCAGAGCTTTTGCCTCCCAGCATGAACTCCACTGGCAGCCAAGGACTGGAGCTGACAATGGAAAGCCTGCTTCCTTTCAGTTTGGTTGCGTGAGCTTTATTTACCATGAGGGTTGTGATGGTCCAGCTGTTGCGTACAAGAACAGGTGGAAAGATGACTGGAGCCAGTGGTGGTTGTATCAGACTGTTGCTCCTGTTGCTGGTTTGCCAGAAGGGAAAAGCAATCCTCTTGCTCCTCGGATAAAGAACATGTCCTTTATTTTGAGGCCCACTGTTCGATTGAGTTCTGTTGATAAGGATGCTGTTAAGGCTTGGAGACTGCTAGGCAAGCATCAATCTGTTCGTGATTTGGCTGATGAATATGCTGCCGTTGGAGTGTGGCCTATTCGATGGGGCTGGTCTTTTTCTGGATTTGCTACTACCCAAGAGGTTGACTTGCGAAGGCCTCTCTTCCGCAGGAGTTTCTTTAAAGAGGGAGAGAGTGTGAAGATTAGCATTGCTGAATTTGAGAGCCGTGTGGCTATGTTTCTTGAGCAGTATACTCGTAAGGAGTATGATTGCCATGCTGATAGCGGACTTGAGGTTCGAGTCAACGTGTTTATGACGAGTTCCGCATTGAGTATGGCGATCGGCCAGTGCCAACAGCACCGAGGCATGGCGAAGGTCCGAAACGAGGTCGTACTGCTTCTCGAGTTGCTGATCTTGCCTCTGGCGCTAAGGGCGATGAAGGTGATGATTCCGACAAGGGTGACAGGGTAGGTCGATCTGCCAAGCGCCAGCGTGCTGAGGATACACCCAGTTCTGTTCGGGGGTGGTGGTGGTTCTGATAAGTTACCTTCGCCAACAAGGGATGTTGGTTCTGGCGAAGGGGTTAAAGTGGTCGTCTCTGCGAGGGCTAGTAACCTTCTTGACAAGCGAAAGGCTGTTGAGCACAGAGCGATTCGCAGCACTACTTCTCAGCGCGCTGTGACGGATTATATTGTTCCTGAAGGTAGGCCTGAATATCATAATGAACGCTCTCCTGATGCTGGTATTCAGCGTTGGTCTTCTTTAGAATATGGGTGTGCTAGTAATATTTTTGTGACACGGAAGAGCCTTAATAACAGTGTTGTTTTGTGCGAAGGTGGTTTTTCTCGCCAGAAGGAGGTTGTTGCTGACATCTCAGCCACTGCTACTGGAGAGCCTGCGAACGGTGCCGGCGATATCTTGCCTGAGCCTTCGCATGCGAAGGTCCCAGAAACTATGGTTGGCACCATTGAGAAGAGGTCGACAAAGAAGGTGGATACTGGTCTGCAACTGTTTGATATCCTAGGGGATGACTCGGAAGAAAGTGTTCATTCCAGTGGTAATTCTCTTGAATTCTCTGATATTTCTGCTGGAAACTTTCGGGTTACTAAGTCTCGCAGGATTTCTGATGTAGCTGGGGAAAAGATGCCAAGGATACTGAAGATGAGGTTCAGTGTTTAAAGAAGCCTGATGACGCTGATGCTGAGGCTACTAATTGCACTCAGGATCTGACTCTGAGGGGTGCCAGTATTGCATCTCCCCCCAGCTCTGAGCTTCCTGCTAGGTCCCCGGCTCACTAGCTTGAGGATCTTCATTTCTATAGCGAGCACCTCAGTGTTCCAGAGGGTGCCCGGATTATATCTGCTCGCAATATCAGCAAAGTGAAGATTTTGCCTAATTGCTATGAGGCTGGTATCTGTGATGGGGTAATGCGCAGCTTTGCTCTTCCCGAGCTGGAGGACAAACTGCGCCTTCGCAGCGAACCCGAGCTCCGATATGCTATTGAAGCGAATGCAGTTAAGGGTTTATTGCTGTTGCGGGCCCTTCTCCAATCAAGCTGGGACCACCTGAAGGAGACGAACAAGCTCGATGATGAGATTGCTTCTCACATTTCTGAACTTGAAGAGAATGTGGAAGTTTTAAAAGAGAAGTTGTCTATCTCTGGTGAGCATGAACAACGTCTTGAGCGTGAAAAGTTGGAGTTGATTGAGGATAAGCGGAAGGTTTCAGAGCAGTTTGAGGCCTTTCGTACAGAACTTAATGAGATTGAGAACCTAAAGGTGAAGGCCACTGACTTGGGAAATGATCTTGCGGATGTAAAGAGTCAACTTGAGGATGCCCTTCGTGCTTTGGAACAGGAAAGGAAGCTCAAGGAGGAGGCTGTTAATAACTTGGATGAGGAGTGAAGGCTAAAAGAAGAGGCTATTTTAGCTCTTAGCCATTTCAAGCAGTCTTTAGTGGACAGGGCTTCGCGTGCTACGGAGAAAGTTCGTAAGGTTGTGCAGTCCTTTGGAGCTGATTTGAAAGTGCTAGAAGGATTCGACTTTTCGGACATCTCTGGCTACTTCGACTGGCTTGAAAGTTCTTTCGTTGACTTTCAAACTGTGGTGTTGTTGTGGCAGTTCGTAGCTTTGCTTACACCATGACTCAGTTGGGTTGCGATCACGTTCGCAATACAAAGTTTGATTACCCTAGAGATATGAGCTATGAGACTGTTGACAGTGGCATTGCGTCGATTGCAAGGAATTTTGCCAGACGCTTCTGGGTGCCCCGAGGTATGAAGCTAGCTTTGAGGAGGCGGAGCATAACCGAACTAAGGTTGTAGCAGCTTTCCTCCTTGTTGTACTTTACTTGGGAGGGGTTCTAAGGGTCCTGGTCTTTGATTTGCAGAAGAAGATCTCTAGTGGCTCGGGTACTCCTTCATCATCTACTATGGCTACACCTTCTGCTACCCCTTGGACTGCCCTTTGCATAACTCCTGCTTCTGCTGATGCTGCGCCTGTGTCCGGCACACCTGTGAACCCTTCGGCTGTTGGTTCTGTTCCTGAGGAGAATATGAGAACGGTTGATCCAGCGGATGCTCCACCTGCTGGCAATCAGGTTGAATGAACTTTTCAAAGTTTGAGCGATGTTTTAAGCTGTTTTGAACATTTGTTTTGTAATGTTAATATTCTGTTCCTACGTAGGTCCCCGCTGAGGACCCTGCGCAGGGAATTATCTTAGAAACTTCTGCCTTAATCTATCGGCGGGGAAGCTTTATGATTTCTGGTTCTCTTTATGATGATTTTAAGCACCGTCATCCTGATCTTGGTGTCGTTGACTTCCTGTCTTGTCATCGGAAGTATTACGATAGATGTAATGCTGAAGCGAAGGATTTTTGGCAGAACTTTGACCATAGTGTGTTGCCGCAGCGGAGGATTCATCGGATCCTTTGACCGTGGTGACGATAGTGTTGCGCAGGGGCTACTTGAGCCAAAACCTGAGCCAGTGGATGAAATATGATGTGCCCCTCATTATACTTATTTAGCTAGGGATTCAGTAGAAGATGAGCCTGTGGATAATAGAAAAAATCTTAGCTATTGATTGCATTTCTTCTTCTTGGTTTGTTCAGGGATTAGTTCCTGACGCTGATATTCTTCGAAGAATGGCTAACGAGATTATTGACAGTGTTATTGTTGACTTGATATCAGAACTGGCTGATAGGGTTTGTGACCAATCTTCCTGATGATTAAATAGATCAATTGGAACTATTTTTACTGGGCGTAGCCCCTAGCCTTTGTGCTTAAAAAATACTCTTTATTTTGATGTAGACACGACGATTTCGTCTGCTCTGTCATCATATGTTTGTTTTTCTTGCTTTCTACTTTTTGAAAAGATGTACTGTATTGGCACTTGTCCTTTTTCGGACTCGTGACTATCCTTTTGCTTTGTCGCTTGTGTGTGCTGTGACTCCGTGACCGGGTTCACGAGTTCTTTGTTGCGAGGCGGGAGTCGCGGGTTCGCGTATCGTCCCCTCTATAAATTGCCTGCGAGTTTGCCTTTGCATGTGAAGGGCATACGTAGTGTTTTCTGGGCTTTCCAATGGCCCTTGTTTGGTGGTTGGTTCGTCCTCCAGAGTTTGAGAGAGTTTGCATCTTCATCAATGGAGCTAGAAGAGTGCTTGTGACTGGGCCAAGAGTTGATCAGCGTCTGAGTGTTCCTATGATAATGATTCTTGTTTCTGTTGTTTGCTCGTCTTTTTGACGTGTCATCGGTCCGGATTCAAGTGAACATAGGGGCTAGCCTGATTAGCTCTTTTGGCCTTGTAACCGTTGTTAGGTTTCCTGGAAGCTAGAAGAGAGCTTGCGATGAGTTCATGTGAACCAAGCTGGCTCTGTTTGTAGCTTTTGTGAAGCCTGCAACTTTATCTGGCTGTCGTTGTGACAGCTGATATCTTTATTCTTGTTTATGTTCTGTCTTGCGAGACAGTTTTGTATCTGTACCAGTATTGATTTAATGAAAATGAAGTTTTCTTTTACGAAGGCCTCGTGTGCTTTTTTGAGGCTTGGAGTTTTTTATTGTACTTTTATGCTAGATGCAAGAACTTTACGAGCATTTGTGAGGTGGGTTTTGTCATACCCCCTTTGGGTTGCGAAGGCCTTAAAAGCATTTTTGAGATGGGTTTTTATTATACCCTCTCTTTGGGAAGCGAAGGCCTCACGAGCCTTTTTGAGAAGGGGTTTTTTATCAATCCCTCCCTTTGGGATGCGAAGGCCTCACGAGCCTTTTGAGACTTGGGTTCTTGCCCTTTGTCCGTTTTGGTTGAACTGAAGTCTGACAAGCTTGCATACTATGCTATAGCTTATCGACTTTCATTTTCTTTTTGTTTTCGTTGATAAGGTCACGTACCTTTGAATGTACGTGACTTTTCAACATATCCATAGTATTCATTTGCGGGGGTACTACTTATATTTCCGAAGTAAATGGGTTACATGAGAATCTGCCTCATTAAAAACCTCACCCCTTCGAATAGTTTTGATCCTAAACGAAAGGTCCCCCTGTGAGGAAAAGAGTGCAGCTCCCGAAGAAATTTAAAGAGTACACAAATTTTGAAAATATAAAAGAAACTATGAAAATCTAGAAGATACTTTTCTGAGCGTTTACGCTCATGGGTAGTATTTTTGCAAACTGTCCGCGTTCCATGAATGCGGCAATTCTTTTCCATCCATATCTTGCAGTCTGTAGGATCCTTGTCTCTTTGATTCTTTTACGAGGTAGGGTCCTACCCACTTAGGTTGCAGCTTTCCTGCTTTGTCAGCGCTTGCTTTTCTCTTCAGAACGAAATCTCCCGGATTTAATTCTTTCATGGCTATCTTTTTGTTTCTCCATTTTCTTGTTTTTGTTTGGTAGTTCTGTAAGTTTTGTGCAGCGCCTTTGTTCTTCTATTTCTTCTTTGTGCATTCTGTTATCTTCATGCTCTAATGTTGCCTTTGAGGTTCTCGGAGATCCAAAGAGGACTTCTGCTGGGAGTACTGCTTCATCTCCAAATAACAATTTGAATGGTGTGAACTTAGTTGCTCTTGATTCGGTTGTGTTGTGTGACCAGACCACTCTTGTCATTTCTTCTACCCATTTGCCCTTTGGGAGTCCTTCGAGGCATTTAGCTATTCCTTTCAGTATTATTCCATTCGCCCTTTACACTGCTCCATTGGATTGAGGGTGGTATATTGACGCGAAACATATTTTGATGCCTAGAGTTGAGCAGAATTCCTTGAATGTGTCGCTGTCGAACTGTTTGCCATTGTCCACTGTTATTTCCTTTGATGTGCCGAATCTGCATATTATGTTTTGCCATACGAACTTTTGGACTGTCTTTGCTGTTATTGTTGCCAATGGCTTCGCCTCTATCCATTTTGTGAAGTATTCAATTGCTATGACTGCAAATCTTAGGTTTCCTTGTGCGGCAGGAAGTGGTCCTACCAGGTCGATGCCCCATCGCTGTAAGGGCCATGATGGTGTTATTAGCTGAGTGATGGATGAGGGTTTCTGTGAGTTGGTTGTCAAGAATTGGCAGTTTTTGCATCTTCTTATATGTTCCTTTGTGTCCTCGAGTGCTGTGGGCCAGTAGAACCCTTGCCTGAATATTTTTTCAGCCGTTGCTCTTGGTCCTGTGTGAGACCCGCAGAACCCTTCGTGTACTTCTTTGATTATATCTTGGCCTTCGCTTTTTGTTACACATTTTAGCCATGGTTTGCATACGCCGGACTTGTATAACTCTCTGTTTAGGGCTTTGTAGTTTCTTGTTCTCTGGGTGAGTCTCTTTCTTTCATCCTCATCAAATAGTTTGCATGTTCCATTGATGAATGCGATGATAGGAGCTTGCCAATCTTCGCTTTCATTGTTGTTTATGTGCAATATCTGGCATTCTGCTCTTGGTGATGGTTGTCTCAGTGTTTCATAGAAAACATCTAGTGGCAGGGTTTCGCCCTTGCTGCATTCTTTGCCAAGGCATCGGCTTCATTGTTTTCACTTCTTGGTATCTTTTTTACTGTGAAGCCCGTAAAATGCTTTTCAAGTGCCCTTACAGCTGTCATATATTTGTGCATTTCCTTGTTTGCCTTGTAGTTCTTTTCAACTTGTTCTTTTACGACTTCTGAATCTGAATTCAGGATTGCTCTTTTTGCGCCCAGCATTCTTGCCTTGCGAAGGCCTAGCAGTATGGCTTCATATTCTGCAACATTGTTTGTGCTTGGGAAGCATAGTCTTGCTGCATATCTGATTTTGTTTCCTGCTGGGGATGTAATTATTGCTGCGACACCAGCCCCAGCCTCTCCCCAGGCTCCATCGCAATATATGGTCCAGACTTGTTCTTTTATTTCTTCCCCTTCTTCGTTTCTTGCTGGTACCTATTCTGCTATGAAATCTGCCAATACTTGAGACTTTACTGCACTTCTGTGGATGAAGTCTATTGTGTACTCTGCCAGTTCTGCTGCCCATTTTGCTATTCTTCCTGAGGATTCTTTGTTTTCAAAGACGTCTCTTAGCGGGTAGTTGGTTGGTACTGTGATATGGTGGGCTTGGAAGTAGTGCCTCAATTTTCTTGATGCCATGAGAATTGCATAGGCCAGTTTCTCTATTTCTGAGTAGTTGCACCTTGATCCGGACAGTGCCTCGGACACAAAGTATATTGGTACTTGTTCCATTTTTGTCATTGTTTGCTCATCTTTCGCTGTTTCTTTTTCTTCTATTAACACGGCGCTTACAGCGAAGGGGGTTGCTGCTATGTATAGTAGCAATTTTGCCCTTGGTGTTGGAATTGTTAGTGCAGTCATCTGCTTCAGGTATTGTTTCAGTTCTTCAAAGGCGTTCTGTTGCTCTTGACCCCACTCAAAATTTGCTGAACCTCTTAAGGTTTTGAAGAATGGCAAGCTTCTTTCTGCAGACTTTGCAATGAATCTGTTTAAAGCTGCTATTCTTCCTGTTAATTTCTGCACATCCCTTCTTGAGGTTGGGTTCTTCATGTTTTTTATCGCATCTATTTTTTGGGGTTGGCCTCTATTCCCCTTTGTGACATGATGCATCATAGTAATTTTCCCTTTTTAATTTTCTGCTTTTTTGCTCCTTACAACCACATCATCCACATAGATTGATATGTTTTTGTCCAATTGGTTTGCGACTACTGTTGACATCATTCTGACGAAAGTGCATCCTGCATTTCTCAGCCCCTCGGGCATTCTGATAAAACAAAATGTTCCGAAGAGGGTTGTGAAGCTTGTTTTTTCTTCATCCTCTTTTTTTATCCAGATTTGGAGGTAACCAGAGAAACAATCGAGTAGTGAAAGTAGTTCGCACCCTGCTGCTGAGTCGACAAGTGCGTCTATTCTTGATAGTGGGAAGTCATCTTTTGGGCATGCTTTGTTCAAGGTAGTGAAGTCAATGCACATTGTCATTTTTCCATTCTTCTTGGGCACAAGAACTGTATTTGCGAGCCACTCTGGATACTGGACTGGCCTAATGACATTTGCTGTTAGGAGCCTCTGCACTTCTGCCTTCGCTGCTATTATTCTATCAGGAGACATCTTTCTTTGTTTCTGTTTCTTTGGTGGGTAGCTTGGGTCAACATTGAGGGAGTGTTCTGCTATATCTCGACTGACTCCTTTGAGGTCGTTTGATGACCATGCAAAAACATCACTGTTGTTTTTGAGGAGCTTGACCAACCTTTTCTCTTCTTCAGGTGTTAATTCTATTCCTATTATTACCGTTTTGTCCGGAGTGTCTTTGCAGATGGGCACTGATTTCGTATCTCCCGAATGGGTTGCTTTTTCTCTGATGATCTTTTCTTGTTTCTTAGATGTTGGTGCTGCTGTCTCCTCGATAATGTGTATATGTTTGTGATCCGGGTTGACGTTTCCCTCAGCCCTTCGAGCTTCATCCTGGTTTCCATACACTGTTATGATGCCATTGTGTGATGGCATTTTCATGCAAAGATAGCCGTGATGGATGACTGCTGAGAACTTGTTGATGAACCCTCATCCGAAGATTGCGTTATATGGGTAGTCAATGTCAACCACGTCAAATATTATTTTTTCTGCTCTGTATTTTCTGGGGAACCAAAGTATACCCAGAGTGTTATTTTTCCCAGCGCTTCGATCCTTTTGCCCCCGAAAGCCGTATAATGGTCTTTCTGCTTTTTCTAACTTGTCTGCACCAATTTTCATGCTGTTGAATGCATAGGAGAATAATATGTCTACTGAACTGCCTCCATCAACTAAGATTCTTGAGACGTTGTTTCCTCCGACGTAATGTGTGTTCTTTCCTATGTTTGAGTTGATCACGAAGGGGTCTTCGTGGGGGTAATCTACTAGCTTTAGATCTTGCTGGGTAAACGTTATTGGGATGTGGCTGTAATCCGACTTCAGCTGGGTTCCGTCTGATACATGGTTGACCCTTCGCTCTCAATCTTTTCTTTGCCTTTTTGATGTGTGGATGGTTCCTGCTGATCCACCAGTGATGGGGAGGATGTTGTTTACTGCAAAACCATCATTTTCTTGTTTTGGGGGTGGGGGATTTGATTGTCCTGCTTATTTTGTTGCGAAGGACCTGGTTGTGCCCATCGCATTTGGCTTTGGTTTGATGCTTGGGATTGGTTTGGATATTGGTACTGTTGTGCGAAGGGTGTTTGTAGGTTGTACATGAGCGAAGGGTGTAGTGGGCCTATGTTGTAGTTTACGGGACAGTAAGGCTGGTGCAACCAGGAGTTATCTTGGCTTTCTGGTTTTGTTGTGTAGTTTACTTGCTTCAGCTTTGATTTTTCTTTTTCCTTCTCGATCTTCTCCTTGTTTGCTATTGTGTATGGGCATGAATTTGTAGTATGTCCTGCCCCTTTTCCATGATATGTGCACCACAATTCTGCTGGGTTCCTATAGTTTGATCTTCCTCTGCCTCTGCCTTGGCCTTTGCGGCTTCCGCGGCCACCTCTTTGCGAGAAATTGCTTCTTCCCCCTCGGCCTCCTCTATGGCGTTGCTCATTCTTATTGTCATAACTTGCTTGTCGCGGCTTAGTTTCCGCGGCCATTGCGTCTGAGTGCTCTATGGCTTTGATTTATGAAATCTTGTGTCATAATTTTGTCATAATTTTCCGGCACATTGACTGCCTGTGCTCTTAATGCCACGAATCTCCTCATATAAACTTCTAATGGTTCATCTTTCAGTTGCTTGCAGTTGAAAAAGTCTGCTGCGCCCTTCAGACTGTATTGAAAACCTTTGAAATTCTGAAGTATTAGGTTTTTCAATCTTTCCCAGCTGTATACAGATCCTGGTTCTAAACTTGAGAACCATGCTTCGGCCACTCCCTTCGCGGCAATTGCAAATGATTTTGCTAATATCATTTCATTTCCTCCAGCTGAAGTAACTGCGGCCTCATAGGCCATGAGGAATTGTCTTGGGTCATTTTGGCCATTGAACGTTGGCAGCTTGTGTGGCTTAAAGCCCTTTGGCCATGGCTGTACTTGTAGTGCCGCTGAGAATGGGGACATGGGATCTATTATTTGCTGCACATAGCCGTTCTCGTTGGGGCCTTCGCGTTGTTGTGTTTGCTGGATTGTTTGCATAGTTAATCTGGTTGGTAATGTTCTCTCTGGCAGTTCTTGTTCTTGTGGTTCTTCGTCACTTTGGAGTGCCAGTATTTATTCATCTCATTTTGCTAGCAAATCTTCAGCTTCGAGCAGCTCTCGATTGAATCTTCTGCTTTCTTTTTGGCGTTCAAAGCTTCTATTGCTCTTCTCTTTTCTTCAACTTGCCTTTGTAGAGATTCTAGCTTTGAAATTTGGTTTCTCTCGTCTTGGGTTTGCGATGTTGAAGCGTTGGCTGCTGCTTTCTTTTTCTTCACTGCTAGTGCGGCCTCTTTTGCGTTTCACTCTTGTATCTGCTTTTGGATTGCTTTTTGTTGTTTTCTTGCGTTTTGCTCTATTCTTGTGCTGCGTCTAGCATCTGCCGAGTCGCTGTTCTCTATGGCTGTGGCCGTTGTGTTTACTGGGCGGGTTGGGAGGGCTTTTGATGCATTTTGGTTTGGGTCGATCAGATCTGGGGCGGGTTCGTCCGCTGTCGTGTTTGTCGCTGGGGGAATTCTTTTCGGAGGAGGCATGGTGTTGTTCTCGTCTGCTCTCCCGATCTAGTGTTAGTCGGTCCCCACGGACGGCGCCACTGTTGGGATTTTGGAGAAATCCAACAGATTAAGGTCGAGAGAGCAGCGAGAAAGTGAGAGTCAGGCAACGGGCGACGAGTTTGATAAATAAACGGAATCAGATTACAAATTCCCCCTGTCGGAGAGAGCTGCCCCCCGGGGCTCTCCTCCCCTCCTTTTATAGGCCGCCTCGGGGGTCAATTTTACACTGAGTGCCCTTACAGCAACTATATTACCGGCATATCCAAGGGCACAATGGTATTTCTCTCCTCCATGATTTCTGGGTCTTGATGCGCCTATGATGGCGCGCCACGCGTCCCTGCTCGTTCGTGCGGGTGGGCCGTCTCTCCTCCCAATCCTGCGTCTGGTCCTGCGTCGAGCGAAGGGGTGGGTGCTCACCCCTTCGCTCCTCTTGTCCTCCTGGGCCTTCGGCCGGGTTACCTGAGTAAGGAAGAAAAGCAAGAAATAATGCAAGTTCAAGCGAAGGGGTAATTTGGTCATGCCTTCGCAGCTTACGGGAGTTAGCCAAATTCATGACTCCCTAACAAGACGAATGGTCAAAATTATATTTCAAAAGTCAACAGTAAACTACAATTTGGGGAGGGAGTACAACATAGATACAAGCCTTGGATGTCAAAGCTGGCTTCTAGATTGTGGAGTTGTAAAATCTGGCATGTTTGGATCAGCTAGAGCTTTTAAAAGCCTCAATGCACAGTCTGGTAAAAGTTAGGATGATTTAGCTTACAGGATCATAAAAACTAGACAAAAGTGGCTGGTTTGAATGAGCTAGATCTTTTAAGAGACATAATCAACAATCACTAACTAATCCAAACAGACCTTATTAGTATCAAATATGAGATCAACAAGCCTTGTTCAAATTCAAAATCAAATATGACTGTCCACTGCTACAAATGTGTCGGTCGGTACAAACTTATCCTGACGCCACTCTACGCGACTACAATGACTTATACCGGCCACAATAAGTCAGCAATCTGGGGTTATGGTCTAGTGTAAGAGTGTTCGGCTGGCATCTAATTCCCCACCAATGATGTGGCAGGACCATCATTGACATTGCCATGTCCTTCGCGTCAAACCTGAATTCTCATGTACCCAGCCAGTGTTGTGCTAGATCATCATCATTAGCCTGTCATTTACAACCAAAAACTAAGTCATCATACCTCCAAGAAGTGACATGAATCTATGGACACACCATCATCGCTGAAGATATAAAAACTAAGGCTCCAAACGCATATAAAAACCTATTCCAATTTCTATCTAAATGTGCACTAGGTTTTCCTATATATTGCTATCTCTACCATAAAAGAGTTTTGCACCCTAGGTTCCAATCCTAATAACTACACAAGGCAATTCTAGAAAAGGTAAATGCGCAATGTAAAGGGCATAATGTAAATGCGGAAGTGTAAAAGGAAGAGAACGCAAACGCTCGGCACGGTGATTTTTCCCGAGGTATCGGGAAGTTAGCTAACTTCCTCGTAGTCCTCATTAGATCCCCTTCTTGGGAAATATCCCTTCCTTAGGGCAATGCTCCGGTGGCAGGAAACTTCGTGATAGCCAACGGGACTGCCCACAACACGAGCGGGTCTCCGCTTGGCCTCTCGCCGGTGACCTCCGTCGTCTTCACTATGGTAGAGCTTCGGCAAACCGCTAAGGGCTTCTCCTTCCTTGCACAACCACCGACGGTCTCTCCACAAAGCTTTGTTGGAGGGTCTCGCAAGACTACAACGCCCCGGATTTACAACACTTGGTGCGTGCAAGCACCGATAGCAAAGAGGTATGCAAACCTCACTAAACTCTAGACTAAAGCCTAAAGCGAAGCGCTAAGTGGCCTAAACTAGCACTGATCAAAGCCTAAGTCTTGTTGCTAATTGTCTAATCTTCTCTTAAGCACTTTGGTGGATAGAGCACATGAATTGGTGAGCTTCAACACCCAATAGCTTCCCCAAGCTCTAATACCCTTCAAATGGCCGGGTGGAGTGGTATTTATAGCCCCAACCAAAGGAACTAGCCGTTAGCTAGCCGTTGGAGCTTTTTTGCATAGGACCGACTACTGCGGTGCCCTCTTGGTGCATCATCGCAACTTCCCGTCCTCCACCGTACACATAGCTGTTGTGGGTCTGGCAGTGGGTTCACTGCGACCACCGACTATAACGGTCCTTGATCCAAGGTGACGACCGCAACAGTCCGTCAAACCAGAGCCGTCTGCAACTTCTTGACCACCACCGACTGTTATGATCCTTCATCCATTGCTATGACCGCAATAGTCTGTGAAACCAGTAGCCTTCTTCAACTTTTGCCTCAGCACCGATTGTTGCGGTACTCATTATCTTCATGGACCGCAACTTGCTATGCTTCTATTTGAATTTCCCGTCGAGATCTTTAGGTCACCAACTGTTGCCGTGCTCATGCACCGATTGTTGCGGTGCTCCTGATTCTTTGTGTTTTGCTTCATTTCTTCACGGGTTCTTCTCTTGGCTTGTCAATACTATGTCTTGGATACCTTAGAAATATTCTAAGTCTGCTTTTTAGCTGTAACTTGGATTCCATGACATAGATTACATGATTTGAATACCGTTGTTTGAATTCTTTCCTTGGGACCTAAAATACCTTCAAATGTATACT
The DNA here is from genome assembly GCA_004135705.1 of Alloteropsis semialata. Lineage (NCBI taxonomy): Eukaryota > Viridiplantae > Streptophyta > Magnoliopsida > Poales > Poaceae > Alloteropsis > Alloteropsis semialata. The sequence continues at coordinate 23,668,112 of CM014277.1, read as the reverse complement.
TGACAAACTTTATTAGTCCCAATGGTTATGTTTTCATACAATCACAAATGGCCTATTACTAGGTCCATGTTCCTTACAATCACCAAGAATGTACATGAACTAGGGAGTGGCTCCGCCCCCATTACTCATATCATTTACTCCATGGGCTACTAATCCTAGTCAGCATTATTTATTACCCTCTAGGCTGCCACCGAGGCCTTATAGAGGTTAACAACACCCTGACATTTACCCTATGTTGGAGTGTAGATAAATGAACTAAAATTTAAAACTTTTTACACTAAATACAAAGTATTGATTGCTAAGTAACTCAACTTCACCATTTCCTAATCAAATCTTGCACTAAACATGACATGAGGCATTAGGCCATTCTCAATGTAGGTTTCATAAGGGTTTAATTTTCATTAAATAACATGCCGCATAGGCAAAGATGATGACATGGCATAGGATTTATGATGAGAGAGAGGATTTGGGTAAACCCTGTGTACACAGTTACCAATACTATGAAACTCGGATGAAACCTCCACTGAGAGCAATTTGTTTCATCCTCACCCCTTTCATCAACTCTCATTGGTCACCTGGATCCAAAATTTAAGTGATATATTAGCCCATGAAATCGTGAAGTGAAACTTTGCATTGAGAGAACCCATTTCATTCATCTGCTCAAATACATTTCGATGACATGACATTTTTGAAAACCGTGCAATAAAACTGTGCACTGAGAATGGCCTTACAGATCTTCATTTTGTTGTTTGTGATCTTTCAAACCTAGTATCTAAACCCCTCAAGTCAATTCCAAACCTATTTCTCAAAACCCATTCGGCTCAGGCTCAAACCCCTCCTTGTCTCAACTTTTGCCGCAGCCAAATCTCCCCATTGCTCTCACTAAAGATCAGAGTAGGCCGACCCATGTACCTACCTCCATGTTCTTTTTCCTCGATGAATCAGCCTTAGCCTAGCCCAACTAGCAAGCATCGCCCCCCTTCTCCCACTACAGGTGGAACATGCGCGTCATCTGCCCAGACCATGCACCCCACTCCCCACGCCACAGCAAGCTGCAGTCCACCACTCTGCTTTGGAACACTGAGTACCACACCACACCGCAATGTATATGAACAATGAGGTCAACTTATACAAGATGCAGACACTCTCACGCACACCCAATGTACACACAACACCAACCTATGCTTGTCGACCAGCCAATGGCGAGCCACACCCCTTGCAAGCTAGCTTGTAGCCCCAGTTGCATGATGAGTGCACACATCCACAACATTCCATAATGTCGCGTCTTCAGCTCTTGATGCATGTTCCCTTGACAACACATGCACCAGCAATGCACACACATGCATGCATACAACAATAGCACAATGCCTCGTTCCACCTTGCCATTGCCGAGCCATTGTGCTCCAGCCTATAAAATGGCACCCTATGCATATCTTCCTTCCATGCACACTTCCATTACTCCATCTACCCCAACAAAACCACTAAAAGAGATAGCTCCCATTCTCCAATTCCTCCGCCCTAGTGAGCGTGGTCGTCATAGCCTCACAACGGTGTGTGAGCTCACCGTCGCCACTCTTCATGTTCCTTTGCATGGCATCCAATGTTGAGGCTAATCTCATCCTATATGGCTACGCAAGGAGGGATAAAGTGAATCTCAAGGATTTACCGCCCTGTCTTCATCATCGTTGTCGCTTGCAACTTGTGAACTCCTCTGGCCTAGGGCCTATGTTCTCGACTCCATGTTCAATGCCTATGTCAATGTTCCCCCTCTCTTTCGGTGTTGATGCACAGATCAACAGGAACAATATGGATAGCTAGGTCTTCGCCATGTGCATGACCATGTAGTAGCTAAGATTACAAATTTTCTTTCCTATCTAGCAACCTCTACTTCCTTGCCATCTACTCCAAACCAATGGTGAACACTAAACACCACATTTTCGGTCCTCGACTCATCGTCTCTTGGTTCGTAGCACCCCTCTCATCATGCAAACAAGTGAGTTCTCATTGCGATTACCAGCCACCCTCATATGGTCTTGGTCGATGAAGCTCAGGCTAGGAATGTTTACCTTGGCCTCCTGGTTGTGATGTGAATCTTTATTGAGCTTGTAACAAATGCAAACCCCTTTTTGGCTTTGCACGGCTACATTGCCACCATGTGCAGCATCTCTTGAGATTAGCTACCCCTTCTCTCTGCCACATTGTAGAACCCCGATAGGGTAGGCTTTTGCATGTTAGACTTTGCTACTTTAGCTTGCTACAGCTCAGAGCACCGCTGCATTGGAGATTCCTAAAGCTCGCGATATGCTGTTGTTTTTCCCAACCAAACCCTCTCTGGCCCCCATTATGTTTCTCTGATTGCAAAAATGACTCAGTTCCCGCTAGATTCTATTGTCTTCACGTATCACGTGTGTTCCTTTTTTCTACCCTTGTTCCTCCTTTTAGTCCTGGATACCACTTATTGATATTTTGTCCCGTCGCCATCAAGTAGGTCTCCACCGGCGAGGCCATCATGTCGTGTGTATCCAAGGCATGTAGATCTCCTCTAGCTTCATCATCTCTTTCTCATCAATGTTTAGCTCTGGCCAACCCTACCACACCATGTGGTCATCGACTGCGCTCGCGCCCCACCAAACCCTAGGATGTGCGTATGCTCCTTGATCTTGTTGTAAAGTTGACTTGGTCAACTCTTCACCCGATCCCCTATCTGTTTGCTTAGTCAAATCTGACCTTGACCTTGCCCCGCCTATCATACACGTATGAAGCATTTTCCAATTTTCAAAGAAAAAATTAAATCTGGAACCCTTTTCATGATATATTCATAATATCCCTAGAACATTCCCTTTTCATGAATTAATCCTCCGGTCAATATTTTATAAACCATTTCAACTCAGATTCCATCGATTATTTTGCCTAAATTTATTTAAACTCCTAGACTTTCTATGCAATTGTTATAGTTATGACCTACATCTTTAATTGTTCATTAAAAAGACAGGCATTCGATTTTTATTATTTAGTATATATGCCATGGGCTTGCTGTTTGATCACCTTGCATTCCGTGAATTTTTTATATTTCTATACATTTTACTTTACAATTTTTTCAAAACAAATATCCGATATAAAAATTTGTAGATCTATATTCATCCCACCGTTTGAAATGGCTATAGCCAAATGAATCGGCGGTTTTTACGTTGTAGCAACCTTACCGCCAATTGAATCTGCGAAATTTCTCTTATCTAGACAGCTTATTTTCAAAAATCATAACTAATTCATATAAGCTCGGATGGAGATAAACTTTATATGAAAATTGTTGTCCTCGACGAGATCTACAACTTTGTTGTTCAAACAATTTTCAGTCGGCACCATCTGGATGCTTAAATAATCAAAAGAAATTTCAGATCCAAAATTTAATTTTTGGTTTCAACATTGAACAATACATATTCAAAAAATCATAACTAATTTATATGAACTCAGATGGAGATAAACTTTATATGAACATTGTAGTACTCGAGGTGATCTACAACTTTTTAGTCTAAATGTTTTTTATTAGGAGCAATTTTAGTTCTCAAATAATCGACACAAGCTTCAGATCTGAAATTAGGAGCAATTTGAGCATCAAGATGGTGGCTCCGAATGAAAATTGTTTGAACTACAAAGTTGTAGATCTTGTTGCGGACTACAATTTCTATATAAAGTTCATTTCCATCTGAGTTTATATAAATTAGTTATGATTTTTTGAAAATATAATGTCTAGATAAGAGAAATTCTGCCGATTCAATTGGCGGTAAGGTTGCTACAGTGCAAAAAAAAACCGCCGATTCATTCGGTTATAGCTATTTTAAACGGCGAAGTGCGTATAGATCTGCAAATTTTTAGATTGAATATTTATTTTTAAAAAATTGTAAAATAAAAAATATAAAAATATAAAACATTCGTATCCCGTACATTTTGGATGGGCTGGTTTAATGCAGCCCACGATTTCTTTTTATTCCCTTGAGAACCTTGGGCCTCAAAACGCTGCGCGTAAGAAGCGCATGCGAGAACAACAGGAGCCCCGGCGCCCCCCTTTCAGACCTGCGCAAAATGAAAACTAAAAGCGAGCTATCATACAAAGTGGAGGATGCTTAGGAATCTAATGTAAAGTTATTTATCCTCAGGTATTTAATAAATAAGCACATCCCTTAAAATTTCAAAAACTGATTATTTGTTTGACAGAAATTTTGCTGGAGGCATATGAATTAAGAAGATTCTTTTTTTTATTGTATATGCAGATCATCAGTTAGATTTGGTAGGCTCCTTCACGAGACTACGCAGACATGTAGTCCCATCTGTCTAGTTCTACTTTGGGCCCAGGGGCGGAGCCAGTGGGGGGCGGGCAGGGGCCTGCCCCTCTATGCTCCTGCAACACCACAGTGACTTTCTAATTATTTTGTTGATTATGCTGGTTAATTTATATGAGCTCACTCAAGATTTCCAAAATCACAGTACACCAATATTAATTCACTTGTCCATGACCGATTGGTTTATTTTGTGGCTAGATTAAATAATCTACTAGCTGCTCCCTTCTTTTTGTCTCAAATTGCATGACGTTTTTTTTAATCTTTGAGCTATAGCTGATTGTTTTAGCTAAAATGAAGAGGATAAGGACTCTTTATATAGCTAGTATAAGTTGTTGTTTCCGCTGAAAATCCTAATATCGATAATGATCAAGTGGTCGAGACGGTTGAAATGGAAGTTCCAAAACTAGAACGGAATGCAACTATGCACCATCACAAACCGAACAAATTAGAATTACTAGAAAAATCCTAGAAAAAAATATTTTTGGTTGTTTTTCACTCAGCGTCTTGGCCCCCTCTAAGGTCAAATCCTGGCTCCGCCCCTGTTTGGGCCTGGCATCTGGCAATAAAACTTTTTGAGATCAGCAAAAGATTAAGCTATCATATAGTGGAACCGAAAGTGGGGAGATGATTATTAGTGGTCGCAATATACCTCGGCTTATTCCTGGCGAGAGAATTCTCTATATTTGACACCAAAGGATAAGTCCATTTTCTATGTGACACTCAAAAATTTGATGTTCCTTATTTGATATCGGATCCAATTTTTGGTAACTTTGATGTCTTTTATGAAACTGCCATGACATCTAAACTTCAAACACTAAATCATAACCCAAAACCCTAAACACTAAAAACCCTAATCCCTGTGCACTAAACCCTAACCCGAAACACTAAACCTAAACCCTAAACATTTAACACTAACCCTAAACCCTAAGCACTAAACCCTAAACACTAAATAATAACTCTAAACCCTGAACCTAAAACCCTAAACCTTAAGGAATATCAAAGTTTTAAGTGTCACACAAGGAATTGGTTTATCTTATAGTGTCAAATAGGGAATTTATTATTGGCTCTAGTTGTGTCAAGTATAAGAAGGGAAATGTAGTTTACTCTGAATTTGGGCCTCAATTCACAAGTCTTTCAGAATTTGACACATTGGCCTACATGTCATTGTGATAGAGTGTCAAAGCCTAAAAGACTTGCGCCTAGACTCAAGTTTTGAAAACTCTTGAAAGAAATGAGTTTGACTTATTTTTTTCTGAAACAAATAAACATCAAGGGATGTTCATTTAATCTTTGCACAAAGCATAATGTACAGTATGTGCATACTACTTGTTTCCCCATTGGAATCAATAAATCGTAGGAAGCTTAATAACATTGTAACTAGGAATGCAAGTCCTAATCATCTTGGGTCACTGGATAGACCAAAAACTTGATAAAACATATTAGAATGGTATTTCACATAGTTAATTTAGGAAGAGAAACTGTTTTTTTAATGTGGTGGCACCATAATCAATCATCTGAATTCAAAAATATCATCGGATATTCACTTGAGCATCAACGAGACACCAACTAACAAAATGATCCAAATAAATAAGTTCCCGGTTCCTTATTAGATTGAAGATTATATTGTTCCCTCAAGCACATGCATAAACAAATGCAATCACGCATTTGCACCGGTGCAGATCGATCGAATCGCATAGTATAAAGCCACCATTCCACAGCTCAGCCATTCACAAGCATATCCTCTCCAAAGTGCAGCAAGGCATCGATCCCTTGGGCATAATGCCGACCGAGATGCAAGCAGGCTCGAGGCTTTTTGCTGTTCGATCGAAGTGGAGTAGTGAAGCAGGTCGATCTCAAGAGCTGAAATGAACGGCGGCTGCGGCTCATCAGGCTTCAGGACAGACATGGTACACGCCTAAAACGACGCCTACGATTCGGCACTCCAAGTAAGCAGGTCGAGGAGGATGCGGAGCGATTCCATTCTATGCTCGGTAGACGATAGACACACACGGCAGGGGCTGGCTGAAACTGAAAGAGACTTATGCAAAGGGGAACTTCAGAATCATTTGTATCTATCTTTGCGTCAAAAGTTGACGAGATTACAAGATTCCTTTCTTGAGTTGTGCTTAGTGTGTATAAAATCAGTCGATAGGTTCCCAACAAAACAATCTTGCTTAGTGTATATATAATTGAGTTGTGATGACTCTGTTCTTAAATATATGACGTTTAGGACAAGTTATTAACAGCATATATTGTAGCATTTGAGGAGGGAGGAGGAGATTTTTTTTTTGGGGGGGGGGGGGATTAATTAGTTACTCCCTCTAGCCTGAAATATGAGATATTCTAAGTCTATTATAAGTCAAATTAAATAAACTTTGACCAAGTTTTTAGAATAGAATAATATTTATGACATCCAATTAGCACTAATTGACTCATTACGAAATATATTTTAATATTTTTCTTATTTAATTTGGTAAATAATAATATTTTCTCCACAAAATTGGTCAAACTTTAAAAATTTTGACTTCAGACAAATTTAAAATGCCCTTTATTTAAGGACAGAGAGAGTACAAATGATTTGCAAAGGAAATGCTTGTAGCATTTGGCAAATCTCAAGAAAATCAAGCAAGCTTCAATTCGGCATATACTGTTAAAGCCGGAAATTCAGCTCATCAGTTGTCTGCTCAATCTAACCCTTGAAAAAGTCGGTTGGAATGGCAGTTTCAACGTACCTGTCACGGTATACGAATGGTCTGAAAACATGCGGGGATCGATATCGGACGAACACTACCGGTGCCAGCGTATAGCTGTACGTGTGGGATTGGCCCTCTCGCGTGCTGTCAGGTGGCTTCATTCAGGAGATATTAGGTATGTTGACATTGTGAAAGCGCGCTGGGGGCGTACCAAGTGTCAGACATCGCGTAGCAGCCCTCTTTCCCTGCTTGCATCTCGCGCCACGAACCCCATGATTCGGACAGGCGCATGGGGCACATCAACCTCAAAACTAACTGTCATCTTTGGATTTTTTGTTCTCCTCTGATGAATGAACGGTTGGAGAGAACGGTCCTATCTTTCAAGTAATTGGTGCAACTTCTGTGCAACATCAAGGGTAGCATCTAATTAGTACAAACTATATGATGCTGAACCAATTTGGCATCTAAGCACATCTCCCTCTTTGAATAGGATTTTTACCAGGAATTTAGGGATCGTTTTGTCCTTTTTTGAAAAGAGGGCATTAATCTTTAGGAATTGATCGATAATGATCGGTCAAAACTGGAAATTAAGCTGCCAAGTTCCTAAGGAATGTGCTCCACTCCACTATATTCTCACAGTTCCAGCATAATTCGAAATAGGAGTGACGTTGCCAGATTCTGAGTTTCTGACACAAGGTCACCAGTCAACACATCTAGTAAAGAGTTTGAGAAAATTGTTTAAGCAAACCCGTAACTGTGTGTTTTTTTCCTTGGTGTGATCTGTGAGGTAGTGAGCCTAGCTCAATTAGTTGGACTAGTATATCAACCCGTGTTCCCGCACGAGCTAATAATTTGGAAGATTTGAGCATTAAAATTTCATGAAAAATCTAGACCCATATAAAATAATAAAAAGTATTTACCTTGTACTTGCTATTATTAATGAAATATCTTTTTCACTTTACTTCATTTGTTTTCTCAATATATGTATACAAAGTCTACATGACGACACTTAGGCCCTGTTTAATTCAGCAAGATAAGTTTAAAAAATTTACTGTAGCAAAACTAAATTGAAGATTAAGAGGGCTAAACATGATATAATTATAAAACTAATTACACGGATGGACGGAAAATCGCGAGACGAATCTATTAAGCCTAATTAATCTGTCATTAATCCACGTTTAATACTCTTAATTAGTGTCCTAAAATTTGATGTGATGGGATGAATAGGAAAAACTTATGGAATTAAACATGGCCTTAACTTGTACCTGCATGTGTAGAAATAGATAATTTAGAACTATATGCTAGTGTACTTTAGAATTTTTTTAGTGACATATGCGGGTGAATTTCTGATGCAAGTTTAGAATTTGAGTTCCATGTTAAACACGAAAACATGAGTTTTCATGGTTTCCCATATATATTTATATATGATCTACATGGTGAGACACATCATGCATACACATCTTATGTTAATATTCTCTATATTAACAATTCACAAAAAATATAATTTAAAATCATTTATTGATGTATTTTTGGGATATTATTTATAATGACATTTTGTTTTATTAATAACAGAAATTGTAGGTAACTTAGATGCAAAACTGGAGCGTTACTACAAATTAATTTAATAGTAGCATAGAAGGGTAATTTATATGAATATTAGGGGTTATTTTAGCTTATTTTTCATAATAGCAGGGGTGGGTAATTTACCTATAGATTTAGTGGTTACTTTAATTTATTTTTCATAATAGTAGAGGCAGGTAATTTTTAGAAAATATAATAGATCCAATGGGCAAGATGATTAGAGTCTAAAGATGGATGGTCAGATATTTCTAATTTTTGTGCGAATTTTTAAAATTTATTTTTTTAGCGCACCTCGTGAGAATTAATGCGGAAGATTCAAAAAGAAACTCCAATTTGTAATAGTAAGATACTCCCTCCATTCCAAATTATAATTTGTTTGAATTTTTTGACCCCAATTTTGATCGCTCGTCTTATTAAAAAATTTGTGCAAATATAGTCAATTTAAGTCATTTTTGAAAAACTTTTATTAATAAAGAAAGCCACAATAAAAGATATGATATTTTACAAATTTTTTTAATAAGATGAGCAGTCAAACTTGAGGTAAAAAAAAGTCAAACAAATTCTAATTTACAATGGAGAGAGTAAGATGAAAGGTGGAGTAGCGTGTGACCCCAATCAGCTGATTTCATTTGTCTTCGTTGTGGTGTCTATTTTCTTTCCAACGAAAACCAGGTGTCTTTTTTTTTTGGACGTGATTACATGGAGAGCCCTCTCCATGTAGCGCTAAGTGAAGACCTCCTCGACCCCAGCGCCTTATCCGCTCCCAGCGAGGAAAAAAACCCTGCCTCGCGCCCCGCCGCCCTCCGCCCCGGGATGCCGCCGCGCCCCCCACCCTCCACCTCGCCGACGAGGGCCACCTTAACCGAGCCTCCTTCCCCCTCCCTCTCTCCTCTCCCTCCCCTTCTCGTTCCTCTCCACCAAATAGAGCGCATCGACATCGACTGTGGCTTCTTCTTCGTCTCCGGTGAACGCCCTCGCCCCGCCTTCCTGCTCCATCTCCGGCGGCTTCCCGCCGCCGGCCGCCCCCA
>CM014277.1:23610416-23657473 GCA_004135705.1 Alloteropsis semialata | reverse complement strand
TATGAGCCGGCTTGAATCAATGAACCTCTCCAAACCTCGATTCCACTAGTGTTGCTCTTCCCACCCCGGTGAGGTGAGCACAAACCTCTCACAATCAAGGCGAGAGCAACTTCACACTCTTCTTTGAAGTGCTTCAACCGGCCACAACCACCAAGCCGTCTAGGAGGCGGCAACCTCCAAGAGTAACAAGTCGATGACGCTTGCTTGATGAATTCCTAGTGCCCCAAAGCTCAAACACTTGATGCAATGCACTAGAACTCTCTCACACTCACATGAATGCAACTCTAAGAAATAGGAGTGAGTGAGAGGTGGAAGAAGGCTCAAGTATGTCAAATAAGCTTCCAAAGTGCCAAGAGAACCTCCTTCATCCCGTGGGTGGAGTATTTATACTCCCCCACCTCATAACTAGCCGTTACCTTCAAATCCCGTGAAATTAGGGGACTGGCGGACCGTCCGCCTCACACTTGGCGGACCGTCCGCCTCAGCCCCAACGGCTACTTACCAAAAGTCAAACGTGTCAGAGTTTACCGTTACGCAGCTGGCGGACCATCCGCCCCCTCAGGCCGGACCGTCCGCTTCAGAGTTAGAAGCTCAACTCTCCACGAGACTAAGGACCCATCGAAAGAAACTGCGGACCGTCCGCAATATAAAAGAGGTCTGGAACCCCCAAAACATCGTCTCTGCGTAAACGGTCCGCGGACTAGGTCCGCTTCACATAAAACAGACAGGCGGACTGTCTGCCACATAAAAGTGGCTTGGAACCTCGAAAACGCGTCTCTGCGTAAACGGTCCGCCACCACGGTCCGCTTCACAGAAAATGACAGGCGGACCATCCGCCATACCCCAGCGGACCGTCCGCCTTCAAAGTCTCGGTAGACCCTTCAACACTTAGTCAAAATCTCAGAAAACGGGTTAGCATGCGGACCGTCCGCTTGCTACTGGCCGGACCGTCCGCCACACGCGAACTGTCCGCCCGTAGCCCGCGGACCGTCCATAGTACCACAATCAGCACACAATCTTTTCTCTTTTACTTTCCCACTTTCTCAACGGTGTTAGCTCTCATGCATGCAATGCAACCATTTGAGCAAAGTGGCACTAGAAAATCGTCATGCAAATGAAACCGACCCCTCTTGATAATACGGCTATCTAGCCTACCAATCCGGTCAAAAATCTTCTCTAAACACCTCATGACTGGTAAAAGAAAATATCCTATCTTTTATCTTTGCCTTGAGCTTCCTTGGTTCCAACATACATATCCATCGTTAATTAACCGTTGAAGCTCAATTATCTCACGGGACTAACCTATTCTCATATCCTCAATGAAATAGTTAGTCTAATATGGTTATCATTGTTATCATTAATTACCAAAACACAATTAGAGGGCCTAGATGCTTTCATCGCTAGACCTGAAGCATGAAGGTAAACGCGAGACACAAGACACGGTTTAGACAGGTTCGGGCCGCCAAGGCAGCGGACCCTACGTCCTGTATGGGGTGTATAGTATTGCGCCCTGCGCTGAGGTGTTTTCGATCTGCCTGTCTAGGTACCGCAGCCCTCCTTTATATAGTCCAGGGGGCGGGTTCCTAGTCGGCTACAAGATAGGAGTCCTAGTAGAATTACAGAGTATGAGTCCTAGTAGGATTACAGTGGAATTCTAATAGGATTCTGCCTTCCTTGCAGATACTGGGGATTCTATCTCCGACAATTAGTTATTTACTAGATTTATTTTTTAATTAAAAAGACAAAATCAGAAACCGCTTATAACCGGACATGGAGGTTAAATGAACAGTTTGGAAAGTAGAGTGACGTGGGCTAGCGTTTTTGGAGTCTAAGGAGGAAACCTAGAATTTCGGCATAGCTGAGTGTCGGGGGTAGACCCCCAGGGGTACCTAGAAGGCGGATTGGCCCAACCAGCAAGGGGCGGCCCAATCCGAGTGCTATTGGGCTGGTTTGTCAGACTGGGTGGCCCACTACTCGGGAGGCCCACCAGTTGGGCGAACCGGATGACTACGACGGCGCGCGCGGCAAGGAAGCAGGCAGCGTATCCCGCAAGAAGCTCGGAGATCAAGATAAGCTAGCCGGAGTTATAGGGAAAGATATATGTAATCGTTATAGGATCGCATCCTTGTATTTCGGGTAGGTTACGATCTCTAGCCGACTTGTAACTCAAGGCAGCCGGATTATATAAGGCGCCTTGAGACCCCCCTCTAGAACACATTCAATCATACATACAATCCACAACCTAGGACAGAACCCAACTACGGAGATCCTTCAGGAACTTCATACACAGCAATCCATACACCCAACACAGGACGTAGGGTATTACGTCATCTTGACGGCCCGAACCTGTTCAATCCTTGCGTCTTGTGTTACCATCGACTTCTGATCCTCGATCTGTCCCTCAACAAATCAACCACGTAGGCTACCCTGTGTGGACTGCCGGGTCCAAACATTCGACAGTTGGCGCGCCAGGTAGGGGTTGATCGACGAGATCAATCTGCAAGCTCGATGGCAGAAACTATCAACATCAGCAACAACTTCGTCGAGCGTCGTCACGGCGTCCAGAAAAAATTAACCTTCGTCACGTCGCCGGCCAACACACAGGAAAGATTGTTTATTTGTTTCCTTGCTAATTTCTGATCCGATCAGGCTTGCTGCGCCGCACGGCCTGACTTGCTTTTAATAGCTTTTCATCTCCTATCTCTCATCTACGTACATGCATTCCAAAAGTATTTTTCTAATTTCCTTGTTTACGTGAATGTGTATGCATGGACGGATGGCTATGGGGGAGCTTGCCATCAGAGGGGCCGTCCATTCGCCTGCTGACGCCGACGTCAACTCCGTCATGCTGCTCGCCCTCACCGACATGCTGCGTTCACTCGGCGTCCGGAAATCACCACGATCCGGCTGGAGATCGCCGAATCCGACATGCAAGATCGCATCTACAGGCTGCTCGCCGACTTCGTCAAATCGATCTGCTCTTCCCGCACACACACATAAGACAGGGAAGAATCTATTTTATTTATTCTTCTACGACAGATCCTATCCACGTGTTGATTTTATCCGTGGCATTGATTATACTAATCCGTTCTTCCTTTACATCTGTGCATGCATGTGGTCCTCTGCACATCACCGTGATGCATGTGGCGAGCTGCTGAGTTGCCGAATTATCGAGTCGTCGGGTCTTCGAACAGCGCGGCCCAGGACTCCCGTCGCACACGCCGACCATCCGACTCCGACGTACACTCGAACTGCTCGCCGACTTCTCGGTGCAACTCGCCGAATCCACCAAGCGGATACGCCGGCTCCCTGCTCGCCGACTAGCCGACTTCATCAGCATCCACCCACTTGGCCACGACGGCCAGACGACGCTCAAGGGCTCGTCAGCCCGCACGCGAGGACGACTCGTCGATTATTCGACTCGGACACCACGTCCATGCAAGGAGGATACGATGGCCAAGCTGCCATGGTCATGGATGCGCGCATGCGTGCATAGAAGAGCACCTACGTGCGGACGCCATGTCATCGCTCGGGACTTCAGCATCGGCTTGACGAGCCAATCTCGACGACTCGGCGGCAAGCTGCACCACTCGGCCTTGCGCTCGACCTCCTCGGAAGCAAGCAAACCTATGCATGGAGGACCATGAAGCTATACTGATCAGCGCCGACTCCCCGAGTCCACCATGAGTGCGCTGGCTATGAGTCCGACTCGCCAACTTCATCAACGACTCGCTGCTCCTGCACGACGATCAAGACGACAACCTCGTCCACTCGGATACGACGCCCATCAATTCTCCGACTCGATTACAAATCAAGCTAAGTCATACTTTAATATTTTCACAATATTTTTTGGTCACCGCGTATGTCTCCATGATCATCGCCAACTACCCTTGGTTTGTTCCCAACTGCTTATACAGCCCGAGCGCTACCCAAGCAGTCGGGCAACACCCAACGGACGCGCATATTGCATTTTTCTCCATCGTTCATTTCTTTTTCCACTCTTGTACAAGTCGCTAAAGTACTTGGGAAGCACACGCCTTAATCCATGAAGCCTCAACTCTTCCGTATGCCTACGTTACTACGCGTGCATGCGGCCCAGCTCCCTGCGCTATGGACTACGGCTATCGGGGATCAGGTGCATAAACGTAACAGGATAACTATCCGAGGAAATTAATAGACTTAAAGAGTTGGAAATAGAAATTCTATTACATACAACGCCGAATGTTTTTCTCCAGAATCAGTATTTGCTACACCATATACTACCTATCCTTCATATCTTCATTGCAGGGCACAGGTTTGGATCCCGAGCTTGCCTGTTACGCTCGGGGACTGCACCACTCGGGCATCGCCGCCAGCTGAGTACTTGAGTCAGTCAGTACTCGGGCTGGCGCTACGCTCCACGACGGTCGCTAGCCGAGTGCTTTCTAGCACTCGGGCTGGCGCTACGCTCCACGACGGTCGCTAGCCGAGTGCTTTCTAGCACTCGGGCTGGCGCTACCGCATGACGAGGAAGACGAAGACTTGACGGACCTTCGACTCGGCCCTCACGCTCGGGGGCTGGCGCCGGGACGACCTCTCGGCGTGCTCAGCCCTCACGCTCGGGGGCTGGCGCCGGGACGACCACTCGGCGTGCTCAGCCCTCACGCTCGGGGGCTGGCGCCGGGACGACCACTCGGCGTGCTCCGGCCCTCACGCTCGGGGGCTGGGCGCTGGGGCGACTACTCGGCGTGCCTCGGACAGCTCGACCCGGCCCTCACGCTCGGGGGCTGGGCGCCGAAATTAACGTCGGATGATCTAGCCAGATGCTCCTTGACTAACCCTTGGACCGATTCCTACGGAATCGCTTCAAGGCTCGGGGGCTACGGCCAACGGACGCACCTCGCGGCGCATCCGTTGATTGTCTGACGACCTCAGAAGAAGGCAACTAACCCTTGGACCGATTCCTTCGGAATCGCTTCAAGGCTCGGGGGCTACGGCCAACGGACGCACCTCGCGGCGCATCCGTTGGGAAACGGGTCTCTTTTCTCTCCAGTATCACGCGGTTTCGCTTCCAACTGCAGCAAGCTTCAAAGCTCATCAGGTGGCACGACCTCGCCGACTTGTCTCTCAACCACGTACTACTCGGGGCTTGTCGGGGGTAGACCCCCAGGGGTACCCAGAAGGCGGATTGGCCCAACCAGCAAGGGGCGGCCCAATCCGAGTGCTATTGGGCTGGTTTGTCAGACTGAGTGGCCCACTACTCGGGAGGCCCACCAGTCGGGCGAACCGGATGACTACGACGGCGCGCGCGGCAAGGAAGCAGGCAGCGTATCCCGCAAGAAGCTCGGAGATCAAGATAAGCTAGCCGGAGTTATAGGGAAAGATATCTGTAATCGTTATAGGATCACATCCTTGTATTTCGGGTAGGTTACGATCTCTAGCCGACTTGTAACTCAAGGCAGCCGGACTATATAAGGCGCCTTGAGACCCCCCTCTAGAACACATTCAATCATACATACAATCCACAACCTAGGACAGAACCCAACTACGGAGATCCTTCAGGAACTTCATACACAGCAATCCATACACCCAACACAGGACGTAGGGTATTACGTCATCTTGACGGCCCGAACCTGTTCAATCCTTGCGTCTTGTGTTACCATCGACTTCTGATCCTCGATCTGTCCCTCAACAAATCAACCACGTAGGCTACCCTGTGTGGACTGCCGGGTCCAAACATCCGACACTGAGGGAGGCTAAATGGACCTTTTCCGCGAAACTAAGGGCTCGGATGTGATCAAGCAGTTGGGCTTATTGCCCAAATAGAAAAAAAAGGAAGGACCGTCCACGAGTTGCGGACTTGCGATGAGAGGGTCGGCCTAGTCAGCGATCGGAGGCGGCGGGGGCTAGCGGCTGTGAGGTCCGGCTGCGGAAGGCGTTACCATTTACCAACTAGTACATTACACATGCTTTGCGCGCCCTATCATGTTCTAGATATAATTCGTGCCACCCAGATAATGAAAATATGAAAAATCAAAATAAAGATTAAATAAAGCAGAAGGCATCATTTTTTAAGAGTATGTTTGCATCTGTAAACATGCAACCATTTTTATATAAAAACTCACAAAACTTACTTGGTGTCTTGTTAAATATCTGACCATGTGAAACTCTAAGGATACAAAGTTTCTTAAACCAGTCAATTGCTCAGTAACCCATGATATAATGGATAATCATAGCATATGCATCTAAGGGTGATCAGTGAACCGACACAGCTACATTTGTATCATTGGACCTGGACCAGTTGAGATATTAACTATTGATTATCTAAGATAGAACATGCCCCTAGATCATACAATCACAGTTCGCTTTTGATGGATAAGCAGCAGCACAGCTCTTCTTTCATACTAAGAATTCCTGCAGCTGACTCTCAAGATGTAGTCTACCATGCTTGTTGCTTGCTCTCTTCATCAAGTTTTGGCAACACTCCCAGAGACATCACATCCTTCTCTTGTGCCTGGCTTGCATTGCAGCCAGAAATAAAGAATAAAGTAATAAACTCTGCTGCCCCTGTACCAACCGGACAGATCTTGTGCCTACAAAACACAAACAAAACAGGGGCAACATGGAGTGTGAAACCAGAACATGCACAAAAAAAATCAAGATGCGCACTTATCTGTAGGTAGTGGCATGTAACCTAGAGAGTGTATGTGACCCAACCCAAAGGATTAATGCAAGCACCTATCTGTAGGGAGTGGGATCTAACCTAGAGAGTGTGTGTGACCCAACCCAAAGGGTTAATGCAAGCACCGGTTGCTTGCACATGAAGAGAACAGATGCTGCAGTGATTCCTTGTTCATCACAATCAGCTACTCTTTGAACTTGAAAGAATGTACAGTTAGGAACACGATTATAGTCAGTTTCAAGGGAGCAACTAATTTACTGATGGTTGGTGTACAGACATAGAAAAAAAAACGCGACCGGAGGGGGAGAGGCCCCCACCGTATTTCATTAAGAGGAAGCGACATCGGCTCCCGGCCGCAGAAAACCCCCCCAAACCCTGGCTGAGCCAGCGAGGGGGATTTTTATTGTGCAGCACCTAGGGTTCAAGCCCTGGGTGGGCGGCACCTATACTGGATGCACTACCACTGAGCTACAAGCTCATCTGCTAAACATGATATAGAGAACAATTTTGCATAAGGCAAATAATTCATAGGGACCATAATGGTGTACCGAACAAACTAATATGATAATTGTTGCATTACCTTACAGTTTGATCACCTGATGGATCCCTCCTACAGAAGTATCACCTACAGATTGCAATTCAGTCACGTACATATCCAGACTTAGCCAAAGGATTGAATTTTATGCTATACTTCTTGTTTGAACCATTGCACATATGTTAGATTACCTTGACCCATATGCAACACGATAGACATTCAGATCTGATATCATCTTAAAGATCCATATCCATAGCCACTATACAGTTCTAATGCCATGGTGTATAGTCTAATGAGGAAATGGCAAGACATGGATTACCGAGTGTTGATGATCAAAATTGGCATAAGGCCGATTGGGCATCAGGAACTGGCACCGGATTTTGAGACCGGAGGTACTGGTTTTTCTTCTGTAGCCAGTCTGTCAACAGAAACCGGTGGAACCGGTTTTTCCCGAGTCCTAGTAGGTTTGGACTCTTTTTGTAGATCCGAGTTGTAATAGGACTTTTCTTGTGGGGCAAGACCTCTCCACCCTATAAATATAAAGGGCCACAGCCAATTGAGGTTTTATCCAATCGATCAAACACTTAATACCTTTACTTTTTGTCATCTCTAAACCCTAGCTTTTCCAACCCTAATTTTCTGTTCGTGCTTCGTCTCTTCGGTGTTGACGGCGTTCTGAGTGGCCTGCCGACCTCAGAGCAACCCTAGGCGTGCCTGCCCTGACGGGGTCCATCCCGGGCCGGCGATCTTAGGCTCAGGCAAGCCCTAGAAAACCGGTACCACCGGAATCCCAAAACTGGTTCCATCGGTTTTGCTAGACTTGCTGCAGTTGACTGATCCGTTGCGGATCCGCGCGAGCTAGCGTGATTTTCGGTGTGTTGACCAGAAAAGGCGTCAACATATTTTTGGCGACTCCGCTGGGGAATTTGGAAATCTTGGTTTTAATAACCGATTTATCAAACCCTAGCCAGATGGGCTCTATTTCAGATCTCGACAAGAAGAACATCATTGTGCCTTCCATGGAGGAAATCAGCGAGGAGGAACGCTAGAAGTTCGAAGCAGCCCAAGAGTTCTTCAAGAATCAATTTCTGATGGGGCTGAAGAAGGGTCGCCACGGCAAGGTGACAAGAACTCATGAATTTATGATGCCGGCGTTCATGATGAAGGACAAGAAGGTGGAAGAAATACCTCCGATAACTGCACAACCACCCGAACCTTCTACTTCTAATCCTGATGATAAGCTTGGTGCTGCGCTTTTACATACCGATGAAGTAGTGAGCACTCTTATGGACAGGATAGATAAAATTGAAAAGGATAGGTTGTTAGAATCTTCTTATTATGCACATAATATACAACCTATGCAACATGAGAATACGCATGCGAATGTGTCGGCTACACCAGGAAAAACACCAGAAAATCCATTGTATGGTATGCCGACTAATTTTTATCCAGGGCAAATGTCGTCGCTGCCGCACGTTTCACCAGCCACGGTGAAACCGGTGACACCGGCTCTAGAAACCGATGGCACCGGTTTTGTCGCCCCAGCTGCGTAGCAGTTAGTACCCCATGCCACAGCTCCTCTTTTGGTAGTCCCTAACCGAAATACAGAGGTAGTTAATGGATCTGCTTATATT
Organism: Alloteropsis semialata; assembly: GCA_004135705.1. Classification (NCBI taxonomy): domain Eukaryota; kingdom Viridiplantae; phylum Streptophyta; class Magnoliopsida; order Poales; family Poaceae; genus Alloteropsis; species Alloteropsis semialata. Next base: position 23,648,643 of record CM014277.1, on the reverse strand, counting down.
GAAACACGTGCTTATACATCACCCCCTATATCTAATCAAAACATTAATTCTAGTGGGATTCCAAATAATGTATATGACTAATATTTGCGGCAAGGTCCTACTCGCATGCCTCATGTTGTTCAAGCTCAAAGTACAGCCACAGGGCAATCTGATCTAGCTCGTTCCAATTTATATGTTGAATTCTTTAAATTAAAGGACGAGTTAGCTAGTATGATGCAGGATAAGCTTGGCATTGATGTGGGTAATTCTAGATTATATCAAAAACCATATTCTACTGATTTCGATGCTGTAGCTTATCCTAATAATTGGCATGTTCCTGATTTTATAAAATTTAATGGTGATGATAGTAAGACCACTTGGGAACACATTAGCCAATATATTGCTCAACTACGAGAGGCTAATTCTAGTGATGCTTTGAAAGTTCGCTTGTTTTCATTATCTTTGACTGGAACTGCTTTCTCTTGGTTTTCTTCATTGACTCTCGGTTCGATTCACTCATGGAATCAATTACAAAAGAAATTTTATGATCACTTTTATAGTGGGAGTACTCAACTAAAGTTGACAGATTTGACATCGGTTAAGCAACAAAGGGATGAATTTGTTTTAGATTACTTTAAATGATTCAAAGAAACTAGAAACCGATGCTTTAATTTGTCGCTTTCTGAAAGGGATCTTGCTGATGTTGCTTTTAATGGTTTGAGATCCTTTATTAAAGAAAAGTTAGAAGGCTTGGATCACTTTTCGGTTAATCAAGTACAAGTAAGAGCCTTAGCTACTGAAAACCGAATTAAAAATGCTAAAGATACATATAAGACTCATCGTTCCAATGTTCATGTTGTTACTTATGATTCTAGTATCTCGGACGACGATGAAGATGTGTATGTTGCTGAACTGGTGTGGCCTTCTAAGAATAAATCGTACACTTGTCCATCTCTTAAGCCAATTCAAAAGAATCGGCATGAAGAAGTGCGATTTACTTTTGATGTTTCCAAATGCGATCGTATTTTTGATGAATTGTTGATGTCTCATGCTATTCCTTCACCTGAAAAGCTTAAAAGGCGGGCATATTGCAAATTGCATAATTCTTTTTCGCATGCTACTAATGATTGCAATGTTTTCCGTCAACAGGTGCAATCAGCCTTGAATGAGGGACGTTTGACACTACATGAGATGCAGGTTGACAAGGCACCTTTCCCTGTTAATACCCTTGAGATGCAACCTCCTAAGGTCCTGGTTTGGCCGCATCAAATTGAATCAACCAAAGGGAAAAATGTTGTTGTAGAAGATGAAAAGCCTGAAAATTTGAAGGTGAAATCAGTTATCAGGGAGGTGGTGTGTGAGAAGACCCCCAATGGCAGAGAGACTTTCAAAATCACTGCAAGGATTGCGGATCTCGGGGACAAGGGACATCAAAACCACCGTTTGAGCCTGCTGCACAGGACAAACCGGTCCCACCGGTTTCGGTCAGGGACGTCTGAAGATGTTGAAACCTAAGGGTCCTGGGATTGGAATCTGGAAAATTAATGTGGCCAAAGATCAGGGTAAAGTTGCAAAGCCAAAGCCGACCTTTGACCAGTTATTTTCCAAATATGCAAATCAAAGGCCAGTTAATGAGGATTGGCCGGCAAAAAGGAGAAAGAGATCACCCATGCGTCAAGAAAAGCTAATTTCATCTCCAAGGGTGAATAACAGACAGAAGGGTGATATTGTTACATTGTATCCTCAGCAGAATCAATATCAAGCCATGCCATGGATGCCTCTTAATTACAATTCTCCATATCCGGCATGGGATTACAATGGGATGCATATGTCTTATTACCCCATGCAATATCCTCCTTTTCATCTAGGATGGGGTAATGACAGCGGACCAGTACACGAGAGGTTGGTGGATAACCGTTCGGGACCTCATCGATCAGGTTGGGACGTGCCACCTAAAATCGGTGGCACCGGTTCGCAAAACCGATGGAACCGGTTTCCTCAGAAGAGGTAGCCATCTTCTCCCAAACAGGTTTATCGGCCCAAGAAGGTGGAGTAAGTTGTCCAAAAGATGGACGTCGACCAAGAGAAGACTACTGCTGCTGATGTAATTCAGATTGGTGAGATCAAGGTGATTCCGGGGGACGATGACAAGATGCCAATTGTGATTGGTGATGAGGCTAAGCCATCAGTCCAGAAAGATGTTGCTGCAGATCCTGATGAGGGTAAGAAGGTTGAAATTGATAAATCTAAATACTTCATGCCAAGATGGTGTCCTCCAGGTTTGACACGCACACAAAAGAGGAAGTTGCAGCGACTTCGCTTTCAAGAACAGAAGGAGAAGGAGTTAGAGAATCAGAGGGAGGAACACTTCAACAAGTACAGGCCTATGATTCCTCCAGGCAAGGGGTAGAAGAAGATTGAAGCTCCAGGACAAAATCCGGTGGAACCGGATTCCAAACCGGTGGAACCGGTTTTGCCCGCCTCGGTGCTAGTTGTTGCGCCAAAACCGGTGGCACCAGTTTTGGATCCGGTGGTACCGGTTTCTGCTGATCCAGGTCCATCTCGTGCTGCTTCTGAGATTTCTGTTACTTCTACGTTTGATCAGAGGTTGTCATCGGATTCCCAGAGTATGGACGACGAACAGCTTGTTGATTATGGGTCATCACCTAAACATATGAATGTTGATGCTAATGTGGTGCACCTTTCTTCGGATTATTACGTTATTCCGGAGGAAAAGATGGCTCATCTAGACTTTGACCCAAAAGAAGCTATATTTAAAAGGCCAAAGGATTTTGAAAATCATCTGAGGGCGCTGTACATGAAGGGGCATATCAATGGGAAGCCAGTTTCGAGGATGCTTGTTGATACCGGGGCGATTGTCAATTTAATGCCCTATTCTATGTTCAAGAAGCTTGGTGGTTTGGATGATGAGCTGATCAAGACCAACATGACTATCAGTGGTGTGGGAGGAGGCGAGCCTATGAGTGCTAAGAGCGTTGCTTTTATGGAGCTCACCATTGGGAGCAAGACGTTGGCTACTGCTTTCTTCATCACTGAGGCCCAAGGTAATTTCAGTTTAATATTGGGTCATGATTGGATTCATGCAAATAGATGTGTACCTTCTAGTTTGCATCAATTTCTTATTCAATGGGTTGACGAAGATATTGAGGTTGTACATGGAGATACATCGGTTTGTGTTGCTGTGGCTGATGGTTCTACCATGTCTATGCATGATCATGTCAAGTGTTTAATAGGCTTAGATATTTCTGATTATGAGATGATCAGCTGTACTAGAGATGGCTTTTTGCCTGCTGTTCTAAAGCTGGTTGAGTATCGGCTAAACCATTTGTTATGAATTAATAAATAGTTCAGAATGGTTGTAGCAGAGACTTGAGCACTATCGGGCACAAAAGAACGGTATGTGTGAGGCCATTGAAGATTTTGTTTACATGAGTAAATTGGGACAAGGTTTTAAGTCGGCTGATCCTTTAGAGGAAGTTGATATTGACGATGGTTCTATACCTACGTCGACATTTGTAAACAAAAATTTAAAAGCTGATTATAAAGCTAAATTAATCGAGCTATTGAAAGAATATGTTGATTGTTTTGTATGAAATTATCAAGAGATGCCAGGTTTAAGCCGCGAGTTTGTTGAGCATCGGCTGCCTATTAAACCTGGTTTTAGGCATTTTAAACAAACTGCTAGGTGTTTCAATCCTAATATGTATGACCGGATTAAAGAAGAAATTAATCGGTTGTTGGATGCAAATTTTATTAGGCCTTGTCGTTATGCTGAATGGTTATCTAATATTGTGCCTGTTGAGAAAAAGGATTATGGTAAGCTCAGAGTTTGCATTGATTTTAGAAATCTTAATAGAGCTACTCCTAAAGATGAATATCCTATGCCTATAGCCGACATGCTTATTAATGATGCTTCTGGACATAAAGTTATTAGTTTTCTTGATGGTAATGCTGGTTACAATCAAATATTCATGGCTGAAGAGGATATATCCAAAACGGCCTTTGTATGTCCAGGTTTTGTTGGTTTATTTGAGTGGGTGGTTATGACCTTTGGTTTAAAAAATGCTGGTGCTACTTACCAAAGGGCTATGAATTTATTTTTTCATGATTTGCTTGGCTTAATCATAGAAGTCTATATCGATGATATTGTTGTTAAATCGGCTGGCTTAAAACCCAATTTGGCTGATTTAAAACTTGCTTTTGAGAGAACGCGTTGATATGGCTTGAAAATGAATCCACTCAAATGTGCATTTGGTGCATCGGCTGGAAAGATTTTAGGCTTTATTATTCATGAAAATGGTATAGAGATAGATCCTAAGAAAATTGACATTATCAAGAAGATCAAGGCTCCTACATACAAGAAAGATTTGCAGAAATTTCTAGGCAAGGTGAATTACTTGAGGAGATTCATTTGTAACTTGTCTGGGAAGGTCAATGCTTTTACTCCTATTCTTCGGTTAAAAGATGAAGCCGAATTTACTTGGGGGGCAAAACAGCAAGAAGCTTTTGAGAAATTAAATATTACTTGTCTTCGCCGCCGGTCATGAAAGCTCCTAGGAGAGGATTTCCATTTAAATTATATGTGGCTGCCGAAGATCAAGTAATTGGGGCTGTTTTGACTCAAGAAACCGAAGGAAAGGAACATATTATTACCTATGCAAGTCGTCGATTATTGGATGCCGAAATGAGGTATATATTTATTGAAAAGCTTTGCTTGTCATTATGTTATGCTTGTACCAAGATGAGACATTATTTATTGTCCAATACTTGTATAGTGGCTTGTCAAACCGATATTATTAAATATATGTTGCATAGACCAATTTTAAGTGGTAGAATTGGTAAATGGGCTTATGCTCTCATTGAATATGATTTGGCTTGTGAACCTTTGAAATCTATGAAAGGCCAAATTGTTGCTGATTTTATTGTTGAGCATAACATTAATGATAATGATTTAGATATCGGTTATATTACTTTTACCCCATGGAAATTGCATTTTGATGGATCGGTTTGTAAGAGCGGTTGTGGCATTGGAGTTGTTTTTATATCACCAAGTGGTGCTGAATTTGAGGCTCTTAACCGATTAGAAAATGATTGTACTAATAATCAAGCCGAATATGAAGCTTTATTGTTCGGGCTAGAAATTTTGCATGATATGGGGGTAAAACATGTGGAAGCATTTGGTGATTCTCTGCTGGTGGTATAGCAAGTTAATAAGGTATACCAATGCTTTGATGGATTGTTGAATGCATATCTTGATAAATGCTTGGATATGATTGCTCAATTTGATGAATTCTCTATATATCATATTTCAAGAGATGAGAATCCAAGGGCGAATGTTCGGCTCAGCAAGCATCTGGCTATGATGTTCAGAAAAGAAATTTTTATGAAAGAAAGCCGACACTTTACATCGCCGAGTTTTCTGCCCAGGAGAAACCGGTAACACCGGATTCCGAAACCGGTGGAACCAAAAATTTCGGTGGAACCGGATCTGAAATCGGTGGCACCAGTTTATCTGCTGACAGTGATACTTCAGCCATCGAGCAATCTAAAATTAATAAGAACGAAGTTGTCGATTGGAGGACACCCATTATTGAATATTTGCAGAATCCTAGTCATAAGTTTGACAGAAAAGTCTGACGGTGGGCAATTTAAATTTACTTTGGCTGATGGTGAATTATATCATCGGATAGCTGAGGATTTATTATTAAAGTGCTTGGATTCTGATCAAGCTAAGGTTGCAATGTATGAAGTTCATGAAGGAATTTGTGGTACACATCAATCGGCTCCTAAGATGAAGTGCCTTTTGAGAAGAGCTTGTTTTTATTGGCCTAATATGATAGCTGATTGTTTTCGGTACTACAAAGGTTGTGAAGAATGTCAAAGGTTTGGGAATATTCAGATGGTTCCAGCAGCTTTATTACATCCTATTATCAAACCTTAGCCTTTTCGAGGATGGTGATTGGACTTTGTTGGGCAGATTTATCATCCTTCTTCAAAGGGGCATCGCTTCGTGTTGGTGGCTACTGATTATTTTACAAAGTGGACCGAAGCAGTACCTTTGAAGAATATGACACATCGGGAGGTAATTGAGTTTATTACTGAGCATATTATCCATAGATTTGGCATTCTACAAATTTTGACTACTGATCAAGGTACTTCATTTATATCAAAGGAAGTTTGTGAGTTTGTTGAGATGTATGGTATTAAATTGCTCAATTCATCTCCATACTATGCTCAGGCTAATGGTCAGGCCGAGTCTAGTAATAAGATTTTGATAAAGCTTATTAAAAAGAAAATAGAGGAGAATCCTAGGAGGTGGCATGAGGTTTTATCTGAGGCTTTGTAGGCTCATCGTATATCTAGACATGGTGCTACTAAGGTTACTCCTTTTGAGCTTGTATGTGGCCAGGAAGCTGTTTTACCTGTTGAAGTGAATTTGAGTGCTTATCAGTTGGCTAAGCAAAATGATCTCAATGCTGTTGATTATCATGACTTGATGATGGATAATATTGATGAGGTGACCGACAAGCGATTAAAGGCCTTGAAGGAAATTGAGAAGGACAAAATTCGGGTTGCCAAGGCTTACAACAAGAATGTAAAACAGAAATCTTTTTCAGGTTGGTGATCTGGTTTGGAAAACAATTCTACCTATAGGATCGAAGAGCAACAAGTTTGGTAAATGGTCTCCAAGTTGGGAAGGTCCATACAAGATAATCAAGGTGATCTTCGACAATTCTTATATGGTGGAGACGTTGCAAGGTCAGCGGCTGCCAAGAGCTCTCAACTGAAGGTATTTGAAGAAATATTATCCGAATGTTTGGTAGGAGGCTTAGTTTAAATGGCCAATAGCATTGAAAATCGCCCTTAGAATGAAAAGGCCGATGGATTTTATTTAAACATCGCCCACAGGAGTATTTTCTTATGCTAAATGTTTTCTGGTACGCAAGCTTTACCAAAAAACAGGGGGACATATATTGACGATCAAAATTGGCACAAGGCTGATTGGGCATCAGGAACCGGTGGCACCAGATTCTGAGACCGGAGGTATCGGTTTTCCTTCCGTAGCCAGTCTGGCAACAGAAACCGGTGGAACCGATTTCACAAACCGGTGGAACTGGTTTTCCCCGAGTCCTAGTAGGTTTGGACTCTATTTGTAGATCCGAGTTGTAATAGGACTTTCCTTGCGGGGCAAGACCTCCCCACCCTATAAATATAAAGGGCCACGGCCGATTGAGGTTTTATCCAATCGATCAAACACTTAATACCTTTACTTTTTGTCATCTCTGAACCCTAGCTTTTCCAACCCTAATTTTCTGTTCGTGCTTTGTCTCTACGGCGTTGACAGCGTTCTGAGTGGCCTGCCGACCTCAGAGCAACCCTAGGCGCGCCTGCCCTAACGGAGTCCCTCCCGGGCCGGCGATCTTAGGCTCACGCAGCAAGCCCTAGGAAACCGGTACCACCGGAATCCCAAAACTGAACATGCTGCAGGTGACTGATCCATTGCGGATCTGCGTGAGCTAGCGCGATTTTCGGTGTGTTGACTAGAAAAGGCGTCAACACCAAGAGAACATTTTTGATCCAGGAGCTGTCAAATGATTGAAAGTGAGAGGAAAAGGAGAGTTTGGCGCATCGTACCTGGCAGTGGAGGAGCGAGTTAGGAGCGAAGCTGGAATTGGAGCAGGGGAAGAAGGGCGAGATGCCTTTGGTGAGTGGAGAAGTGGCCTTGTTAGATGGCGTCATCGACGGGGCCGAGCAGAACATCCAGCACAGCAGCAAGCCTCGGTGTCGTCGTCGAGCCGTGGCCCGTGGGCGAGTTTGCGCTTGCATGGTTTTGCTCCATCAGCTGTAGCCACCACACGCTCGTCTCCAGCCACCGTGTTTCCCCAACCCTGTGAGCATGCGCTCGCCTTCGCCAACGGATCCAGAGGCATCAAACAGATCAATCCCGCTGACGAGCTGATTTGGAATGGACCTTGAGGTGCTGCGGCTTGGTGGGGGGAGCGAGGAAGCTGGCCCTCGGGCCGCAAGGGGAGAGGCGCGGGCTGCAGCAGCGGGAGCAGAGAGGGGAGAGACAACAAGGGGATCAACCCACTGACGAGCTGATTCGGAATGGGATCCTTGAGGTACGGCGGCTTGGTGGTGGCGCGGGGGGCATGGCGCTCGTGCCGCGAGGGGAGCAGCACGGGTGGAGGGTTGGCGGCGGCGCGGGCAGAGAGAGGAGAGAGAATGAAGAGGGAGGCGGGGGCCGACGGTCATGGGTGGTGGCGGCGCAGGAAGATAAGGGAGAGAGAATGGGTGGAGGGGGCGCCCAGCGAGGTAGTCGGGTTGGGCGGGAGGTCTCTACAAAAAGACAAGGATGGGTGTGTACCGTGGCGCAATACAATTGGCGAAGTACGCGTGAATTGCTCTGGGGCGAGCAAAGGATGCGAGAAGCCCTCTCGTGCGATGGGGAGCAAGCGGCTTTTAAGAAACCCGGATAGGGTGGGGAGGTCTTGCCCCACAAAAAAATCCTTTTACAAGTCGTAATCCACATGGATCTCCAAATCTTCTAGGACTCTGCCTAAAACCGGTTCCACTGCTTTGATAAACCGGTTCCACCGGTTTGTGTTGCCAGATCAGATATAGTAACCAAAACTGGTTTTACCTATTTCCAAAATTGGTTTCACCGGTTTTGTCCAGGTGAAGATCTTCCCCAAGCCATAACTCTCTCGTCCGAACTCCAAATCGGACTTTCTATATATGCATTTCGATCGTCTCGACACAGGCTATGCAATGGTGCAATAAAAATGCTAATTTGACAATGTTACAAAATTCGGTCCTACCAGTTTCTAAAACTAGTGTCACCGGTTTGCCCAGATTGCAAGCAAACCTCCGTCGTGCCAATTTTGATCGTCAACATATGCCCCTCTGTTTTCTGGTAAAGCTTGTGTAGCAGAAAACATAAAAGCACAAAAACAACACTAAGGGCGATGTTTAACACATAATCCATCGGCCTTTTTACTCTAAGGATGATATCACAAAATATCGGCCATCTCTCGCAAAATCTTGCTCAACAATTGTACACATATCGTTCTCATATGCCCGATAGTGTCTAATTCTGTGCTGCAACCGCTCTATACTTACATTCATTCAATTCATACAAAAAGTGGTCTAACCGACCTTTAATCGGCTTTACTGTGACAAAGAATAAAACCATCTTGTGTGGACCTTATAAACCCACAATGTGAAACGTTTACACCTGTCAAGCACATAAAATTATCATGCACACCTTTAGTAAAACCATCAGCTGCAACGTAAGCCGATGTATCACCATGCACAATCTCTAGCTTATCGCCTATCCATTGTATCAAAAATTGATGCAAGCTTGAAGGTACACACTGGTTTGCATGTATCCAATCACGCCCCAAAATCAAACTAAATTTACCTTGGGTCTCAATGATGAAGGATACAGCAACCAATGTCTTGCTTCCAATGGTGAGATCTATAGAAACAATTCCTTTAGCACATATAGGATCATCTTCTCCCACACCACTTAAAACCATATCAGTCTGGATCAACTCATCATCTGAACATCCCAATTTCTTGAACAAAGTATAAGGCATTAAATTAACAACTGCTCCACTGTCAACCAGCATGCAAGAAATTGGCCTCCCTTTGATATAATCTTTCAGGTATAGAGCTTTCAGATGATCATCATTATCCTTGGGCTACTGAAAAATAGCTTCTTGTGGCCCAATCAAAAATAAGCCATCCCCTCCTCCAAAGGCAAGCGCACCACATCAAGATTAATATTCATATGCTCAAAAGATGACTCATAATTCAAAAATTGTTCATTGTCCTTATTCTGGGAATCCGATGACAACTTCTCATCACAGTGAATTGAATCAGGAGCAAAAACATTGGGAATTGGAAGAACCTGCACTGTGTTAACCAAATCTGCCTCTGTTGTCGTGGAAACCAGTTCCACTGGTTCTGAATCCGATCCAACCGATTTTGCTGCTGAGCAAACACCAAGCTTGATCTTCCACTCCTTCTGAGGAACCATTGGTATATCCTTGCTCAAATTCTCATTCTTTTGTTTCTCTAGTTCCTTCTCTTTCTTCTCCTGAAATCGAAGTCATTGCAATTTCCTCTGTTGTGTACAAGTCAAACCTGGAGGACACCATCTTGGCAAGAAATACTTAAAAGTATCATTATTAGTTTTATTGTTCTCACCATGATCAGCAGCAAATTTTTCCTGGACTGACGTCTTAACCTTATTATCAATTACACTTGGTCTTTTACCGCCGTCCTTTGAAATCACATCAATGCCTTCAACCTGTGTGTCATCATTACCGGTTGTCACTTCTAGGTCATCATCCATGCTTTGCACCACCACTTCCTTCTTGACACGATAAATCTGTTTTAGAGGAGTTGCATGTTTTCCCAGAAAAACTGGTATAACCGGTTTGGCAATGTGGTGCCACCGGATTTGCTCTGCTGGTCTCGACCTGATTGACAAGGTGTCAAACGATCATGTGTAGAATGCAACGTCTCGTCATAAACTGGCTTCTTAGATGCATCCCATCCTGTATAGAAAGGTGAATATAACATTGGATAATATGGCCACCACATCTTGTTAAAATCCCATGCCGGATACGAAAATTAGAAGAAGTTGGAGAAATCCATGACATGTCTTGATGTGAGTTCTGAAGAGGATGCAATGTGACAAAATCACCCTGCTGCCTGGTAGCTCCCTTCTGAGATGAAGTATGTCTTCCTTGACGAATAGGTGACCATGTTCTCCTTTTTATCGGCCGATCACTAGTAACAGCCTTTTGATTCACATACTTGGACAATAGCTCATCATGGGTTGATTTCTTCTTTGTATAAATCTCCTGATGCTTTGCCAAGTTCAGTTTCGAAGTTCCAATCTCGGGACGCCCAGTTTTAAGCACTTTGTGATAGTGCTGCCCAAAACCGGTTTTGTTGGTTTCAGAAATCGGTTTTACCGGTTTGGCCTGTGCAGTAGGCTCAAACGATTTTTGCGAAGATCCTTGCCCCCCGAGTTCCAAAGTCCTTGTAGTGTCTTTGAAAGTTTCTCTACCATAAGAGTCTTTTCAGACACCACCTATCTGACCACTTGCTTGTCTTTTAAATTTTTAGGCTTCTCCTCACCGATGATGACGTTTTTCCCCTTGGTTGCTTCAGCTTGATGTGGCCGAACCAATACCTTGGGTTGTTGTACATCAACGGCGTTAACAGAGAGAAAAACTTTATCCACTGGCATATCATGATAATTCAATCGTCCTTGATTTATGGCTGATTGCACCTGCCGATGAAAAATATTACAATCAACAGTAGCATGCAAAAAAGAATTATGAAATTTATAATATGCACACCCTTTTAATTCTTCTGGTGGAGGTATAGTGTGAGACATCTTGATGTTTCTATGTCTTAACAATTCATCAAATATACGATCACATTTAGAAACAGCAAAACTAAATCGCATTTGTTCTTGCCGATCCTTAGGAATCAGCTTAAGAGATAGATATGTATATGCTTTATCTTTTAAAGGCCAGAATAATTCAGCGATATAATCATTTTTTCTCTCATCGTCTAAACTATCATGTTTCACATGTAAACTAGACTGATGAGTTTTAGAAGCATCTTTGTTGATTTGTAATTCTACGCCTAATGCCTGTAATAGGACTTGATTGATCGAACAAAGATCAAAGTCTTCAAGTTTCTCTTTAACAACAGATCTTAAACCATCAAAAGCAATATCAGCAAGATCTTATCAGAAATTAACACATCATAACAACAGTTTCTTATTTATTTGAATCTCTTAATGTATTCATAAACAGATTCATTCTCTTGTTGCCTAACCGATGTTAAATCTGTCAATTTTAATTCTTGATGCATTGCAGCAATATGTGGCACCGACTGAGTAACATGAGGCATATAATTTAATGGGACACAATGCATTGTTTCAGACTATCCAGGAGATGCCACCAAGAAACCGGTATCACCGGTTTCAGAAACCGGTAGTACCACTTTTGCCGTTTTCGGCAGTTGCAGTGATCTTGGCACCGTTTGCTCTGGAGAAAAGTTTATCGGCATATTATACTGTGAATCTTCAGAAAATTGCTCTAGTACAACTGATGAACTAGTCTGAATTTTCTCATATTGCTCAATATGAGGAATATCATAGGAAATAGAATTACTAACACGATCCTCTTTTTCTAATCAATCCAATCTTTTTGATAATGAAGATAAAAGATCCCTTTTTTTATGTACAGAATCAAAAGTAACCGCAAGTTGACCAATTGGAGTAGACGGTGAATTGTTTACAGTGAGTATTACCTCAATCTTCCGATTTTCAATCTTGAATGCGGGCATCACAAATTCTTGTGCTCTTGATAATGTGCCCTGGCGATCCTTCTTCAGTCCCATCATGAATTGTTCTTTGAAGAATTCTTGGGCTGCTTGGAACTTCTGACGCTCCTCCTCGCTGAGTTCTTCAACGGAAGGTATCATGAAGTCATCTATCTGGCTAGGGTTAGGTAGATCGGTTAATGCAACCAAGATCTCTTCCCCAACGGAGTCGCCAAAAATATGTTGATGCCATTTACGGTCAACACACTGAGTGGCGCTAACTCGCGCGGATCCGCAACGGATCAGTCACCAGCAGCACGCCCAGCAAAACTGGTTCCACCGGTTTTGGGATTCCGATAAAACCGGTTTCCTAGGGTTTGCTGCGTCGACCTACAAATGCCGCCCTGGGAGGGACCCCGTCAGGGCTAGAGCGCCTAGGGTTGTTCTGAGATCGGCAGGCCACTCAGAATACCGTCAAATGCCGTAGAGACGAAGTACGAACAGCAGAGGGGGTTGGAAAAATTATGGTTTAGAAGGGATAAAAAGTAAAGGTACTTGTATTTGATTGATTGGATAAACCCTCAATCGGCTGTGGCCTTTTATATTTATAGGGTGGGGAGGTCTTGCCCCGCAAGGAAATCCTTTTACAAGTCGTAATCCACATGGATCTCCAAATCTACTAGGACTCTGCCTAAAACCGGTTCCACTGCTTGACAAACCGGTTTTGCTGATGTGGCATATCATAAAAATCTCATGAAACTCTCCATTGAGACTGACCTAATAAGTAATGGTTTCCTACCTTTTATACTACTTAAATTCCAAGGATTTTTACTTGCATAAAATCCCCTTTTTAAAGATGGGCTGAATGTGTAATTAATGTTCGATAGGCTTTTTGTTGAAGTGGTTGACACAAAAAGAGTGAATATTGATTGTGGAAGTTGTCATGCGGCGGGTCCAAAGTGGAATGCCGAAATGGCCCAACACAAAAAGAGTGAATGTTAAAAGTTCGATAGGCTTTGTAGCGCGTGCATCCAATAAAGGTTAAATGGGCTAATTGTCACGTCTCTATCTGTATAAACGGTCATAGGGTCACGAGGACGGAACTCTTTGGTCCATTATCCATTTTTTTAAAAAATTGTAAATCGAATGTCAAAAAGATCACACGGTAAATTGAATGTGAAAAAAATGAAAAACGAAGAAAGAGAACGATCATTGGGCTTACCGGCCTGCCTAACTTCTATCTCACATTCTCACATGGGTGGAATGTGCGCCCGAACATTTAGGAAAAAAAGTCCATTTTGTCTCCCTCAAATATGTCTAAAGTCCATTTTTTCCTCTCTAGACTCCAAAACAGGCTAACCTACCTCCCTCAACTTTTAAAACCGTTCAATTAATCTCCCTACCCCATTTATAAGTGGTTTTTTAAGTCGGTTTTGCCTTTCTTATTTAAAAATAAATCTAGTAAATACGTAATGAGATTATTAAACCAGGAAAAATATCCCTAAATTTCTAAAAATTCTGAGAAAAATCATAGAGATAGATCAAGACATGATAAACCTAAATAACATATTTAGATCTCACGAAAATTTATATAGAATCCTTCAAAAAATATATTTATCTCAATTAAAATAAGAAAATATCTATTTTTGGGGAAACTACCGTAATATTATAATTCATGACTAAAAAATTAGAAACTTTTCACAATATAAATATGAGATGTAGAGATCATAAATGTAACATATATTAACATTGGATGCATTTATGCTGAATGTATTCAAGATGCAATAAGCATAGATTAGAATATTTTAATATTATTTTGTTTTTTATATTTTTCCATTTTGCTAGAGCTAATCCAAATTTTTGAATATTTTATTGATATAATCACTAGTTTTAAATATTTTATTTGGGTTTGTTGTTTCCCAATCCATCTCTAGGATTTTTCTCAATTTTTTTTGAAGTTTAGGGATATTTTTTGTGGTTTAATAATCTTTTTGGGTATTTACTAGATTTATTTTTCACGCAAAACCGTCTTTGAAAACCGCCTATAACCGAAGCAGGGAGGTTACGGTGTTGAAAGTTGAGGGAGGTGGGTTATCCGGCTTTGGAGTTTAAGGAGGAAAACTAGACTTTGGACGTAGTTGGGGGAGGTAAAGTGGACTTTTCCGAACATTTATCACAATCTAACAGCCCTGATTAAATGCAGCCCAATTCTGTCGGCTCTCTTCCCACACGCAAAGTGGCAGCAACGGCCGGCGAGAAAGCTCGCATGGGCCGCAATGTGCGTCCGAAGTCCGAACTGCAGCCCAACCGCAATGTGACGATGAGCACAAGCTGATAAAAATTCGGCACACATTTACATGATTGAACCAGCAGTTGCTAACTTTTGAAGAAAGGAGCATTCAGCAGGGAAACGGAGTAGAGTGCATTACTTATAAAATATTCTGCAAGAGGGAATGCTTGTATTCAGGTTCCTCATTTAAAGTTGAATTCCATTTCTTAGTTGGAGTATCACAATATCATGCCCTTTTAGGTTCAGTAAAGCAAATACTTAAAAATCACTTCTGTTTTCACTCATTTCCTCACAAGCACAAACCCCATCAAAGAACACAAGCTCTTCACAGTTCGACGAATCTTGACCCCAACAGTCATACTTCTTATAATAACCATAACCTTTAGGTAAGTATGCAAGGGATGGATTGCTTTAGGTAATGTGCATGAACTTTCCCATGAGTTCAACAAAGAAAACTATTTCAGAATGGGGAAAGAAAAGTTATAAGGTTTAGATTCGCTAGTTTGGCATGATGTTGGATCAAGAATTTATAAAGGGAAAAATATAAATCTTACAAAACCCATAAAAATACCACAAGGCACTGGATAGTATGCAGGTTCAGTGCTTGAAGCTGTACGTGTGGTCAACAACTTGTGCTTTTTGCAAGACGGAAGAGCAATCCACATATCATGACTTTTTGACAACATCTTTGGGCTGATCAGCAGGACAAATATGCACTCATACAGTGTACATGAGTAACAGAAACAATTTCAAACAAAATTGCACAAACATGCAAATTATTTTAATTTCTACTCTGCATTCATTTAGCAAAAAACTGGTAGAATACCACAAGCAAGCGTGAAAAGACGCATGCCTCTTGGTGTTGACCTGGGTGACTGATACCACTGTGATTTGATTCTGTTACCACAATACCTAAGGCCTTGTTTAGATTGGGAGAATTCGATTGAATTCAATGATTGGAGATGCATTGGGAATTGAAAAAGTAGAGAGGGGACACGTAGTTCAATGCGTTGCCTTTTGATTGAATTGGTGCAATTTCGCGAATCTAAACAAGGCCTAAGATCAAAACTGTATTCAACACAGTTGAGATTTGGACTGCAAATTCAGTAAAGTGTAGAGACTTTAAATTGCAAATTTAACAAGGAAAGGTAAGTGAGTTACTAGTCAATAATCATTGTGGAGTCAGAAAACTTTCTGCACCTGCTTTTTGCAAACTATAGGCTCTCGTCACCTGCTTTACGTCAGACACAGCAACTCAGCAAGCTCTATAAAAGAATGAGTTTGTCTACTGCAAATTCTTTAGAAGACAACATAATCACATTTCAGATTGTTCGCAAAAAAAAAAACATTTCAAATTCGATTGAACCATTCAAGCCATGAAATCTGGTTGACAAGCAAACAAGCACTGAAGACTAAAAACAAGAAGTACAACAATTAATTGCACACAGATCTTGTTGCAAAGTAGTTACTGTAGTATCAATGAGTCTTTCCTTGCTTCAGAGTCAGAGTTCAGACCACACAGTGGCATTGTGACAGAATTATCAACAACAATCATATCATGACAAAAGCACTGACACTCTAAAAGAGTTAAAGGTGCCAACCTAGTACAGTTTCCTGCAATTCCTACTTCCAAGATGTAGTCAGATAAGGAAAAACCAGAGCACTAATGAATACATTTCCAAACTGAACTGCACAAACATGCAAATCCAATTGTACTTCTGCTCTGCATTCAGTTAACAAAACGTCAAAACCCATAGAAATACCACAAGGCACTGGAGTAGTAATGTAGTACGCAGGTTCAGCACCTGAAGCAGTAAGTGTGGTCAACAACTTGTGCTAGAATGATATATTATTGTAAATCTTTTACTTCTGTTAAAAGGGTGTTACTCTAGCTTCAGAGCTTACATCACACCATAGCATTGTGCAACAGGAATGAAAAATTCTATATACCATGCCATTTTGACAACATCAATGGTCCCATCGCCAAGACAAATATGTAGTCACATAGTATAAATGAGTTTTGGCAGTCTAATCACACTAGTTTAGCATCCAATCTGTCGCAACGCCAGTTTGACCACTGCAGAGCATTGCGTGATTAGATAGATGACTACTTTCGTATGGACAATATTGTAATTGGCCTGGGATTGAAACTGAATTACATTAGTTCAGTTCTGTGCAAAACAAGTTTCATGCTATGATGCTAGAGTGCATCAGAGACATGCAAATCTGATTCAATTTCTGTTCTGACTTCTGAATTCTGCTAAAAAAAATTGCAAACAGCATGGCACTGGAAATGGAAATTAGTATGCAGGTTCAGAACTGAAGCAGCACTTTGAGATTTCGACATCTATCTTATTTTGAATCCTGCAATCAGAAACAATCTCATTCTGAATATTGCAATCAGCATTCAGCAACAACCTCATTCTGAAATCTGAATATTGCAATCAGAAACAACCTCACTCTGAAATCTGAATATTGCAAATAGCAACAATCTCGCTATGAAAACTGCAATCAGAAACTACCTCGGCATGTCAATTAACACGATCTCAGACTAATCAACTCAAAGATCACAGGATAGCTAAGGAAAACCTATCGCTGCCTCAAGGGAGAAGCCAAGCCGGAGCAGAGTGCTCCGAGGGATGTGGCACAGGGAAGCAGCGCTGTACACGGCCCTCTGACCACTTACCGTTGTCGCTGCAGGGGTACCGCCTCACATTGCCGTCGCCAAACATCACTGACTCGTCGTAGAACTCCCCATCATCGAAGAAGTAGATGCCGTCCTTGGTGCCCGGGTGCTGACCCACCTCGTATGATCTGGAGCAGCCATGCCCGAGGAATAGCATCCGGCCACCCAGCGTGTCCAGCTCGCTCCACGACCATGGGTACACGGCCACTGGGAAGTTGGCGTCGCCGTCGGCGTCAGGCATCTCCCGTTCAGTGGCCCGGAACACCCTGAACTTGGACGTCGGCTGATTTGGTTCAGGCGTGAACCTCAGGACCAAGAGCAGCTCCCCGCGGGACTCGACGAGGTAGCGAGCGCGGACGAAGTTGTTGTCGATGCCAGGAAACTTGAAGCGGCGCGTCTCCCAGTTTACCCGCACTGCCAGGCCAAACATCAGATGCTCGTCCGTCGGCTCGCAGATGAGGATGTGGTTGCCCTGGGTGAGGATGTGGAAGGCTCCATCGTGGTAGACGACGTCCTCAGCTTGCAATGCGGCGTCGTTCTCTTGAGGTGGAAAACATACGTCTGCCGCCACCGACTCCGTGTGCCACAACGCAACGCAGCGACGCCGCAGCGGCACGGCGTTGGGAGCTTGCTCCGCCTCCGGCAAGGGTAGGATGACGATGGCGGCGCCGATGTAGCTCGCGTCATCCGGCGAGGCCGAGAGCGCGGCGGCGAGAATGACCATGTCTTCGACCAAGTATGCGGCGTGCAGCTGACCGTAGACCCTGCTCGGGAGGCGCTCGGCGTGCCCGGTGCGGACGTTGAGGGCAAGGTTGAGGCGCGGCTGGCGGTCGCGGTAGTGGAGGAGGAGCCAGGCGCCGTCGTGGGAGCCGAAGCAGCGCGCCCCGCGCGGGCCGACGGTGAGGTAGTGGTGGAAGCGGCTGCCGCAGATGGCGCAGGCGAGGCGGGTGGAGCCGTCCGGGAACGCCGCCGGGAGGAGGAGCCACGGGAGCGGGGGCTGGGCCTGTTCGCGCCGGACCATGGCGCGCCACGCGCGGCACACGAGGGACATGCGCCCGCGGTCGACGCCGCACGGGATGCGGCTCAGGATCAGGTGCTGGATGCCGTGGTCGAGATCCTCCAAGGATATGGGCCGAGGCGGAGGCTGGGGCTGGGGCGCGTCCATGGCGGCGCGCAGGATGGGGTGGGAGCCGGGAGGAATTGCTTTGCAGCTGCCCGGAGCGGGGCGGGGCTGGTGGAAGAAGAAGAGAAGGGGGTGGGGTGTTGCGCTGCTGCGGGAGCGGGATTGGAATTCCCCGGCCCCTTTTGTTCTGAAACGAAGCCGCCGACCCGCCGTGGCGGAGAAGCTAGCCAGCCAAGAGCCAGCTGTCTCGTCGCTCGGAGCAAGAACCGAGGAAGTCGCTCGCTTTGGGCGTGGAATTGTTTGTTGGGCCACAGTTTTTTGGGTTTGGGTCGCTTAGATCGGCCCGAATTTTGAACCCACGAAGCCCAAGCTACGGACACTAGGCCCCAGGATCATTGCAGCTTAGATGCATGACTGTATCAAAGAGCGTGAGGATTCCTCAAGACGTTTTCAGGAAAGTGAAGGATTGATCCTGTCCCTGTAGCTACATGTGTTGCATTCTATGAAATGATTGGCTATATATCTCCAGAACATGCATTGCTCGTTTGGTCTCCATAATCATAGGACATGTTGAGAAACTAGACACTATAAACCCCCCACGCACAGAAACAAAGTGCAGCAATTCCAGCTTGCTTACCAGCTCCAGCAAATAGTGTATAGTATAATCCCATCAAAATCATCATTGCTGTAACAGACGAACCAAGTCACATGCTATAAATTTGCAGAATAATAGTGCTAAAAAATGAGCAAACAGATAAGGCGCTTTCACTGCAATAACCTGTGGTTACATTTTTTTTTTGAACAAACGGCAAGAGATCTACCGAATAGTTATTAGAAGAAAAAGAGTATAAAAACAAATACAAGTTACAACTCGATCGGGCGGCGACCGCCAGAACAACTCAAGCCCCTCTAAAACAAGAACAAAGTTGTGGTTACATTTTGCACCTAAGCATCTTCTATATACAAAAACCTCTCCATGTCTGTGGCGTGTCTGTAGTACTCTTCTAGTCAGGTACACTGGCGGACCTAGCAGGTATGCCAGGTATGCCGTGGCATACCTAGATTTTTCGGCCCATTCCATAAAAAAAAATACAATCCCAACTCCCAGGCCCAAGGCCCATGCAGGAGCCAGGAGACTCACGAACGGCCACGCTCTCACGAACTCACGGCTCACGCACGCGGCCTGGCAGCGCAGCCACTCGCGGCTCCGCGTCCGCGGGATTGGGCGACACGGCGACGCCGCCGCCTCCGCCTGCCGCTGGCCACCGGTTCGCCCCTGCCCTGCGCCCCCGCGGCCCCGCGTCGGCATCCGCACCGAGCTTCCCTCCGCAGCGCGCGCCTCAAGAACTTGATATTGGTGTCATTGATCAAATTAGCCAAGAACTTGATTATCGATTTGATGAGATAAACATGGAGTTGCTTTCTTGTATGTCGGCCTTCAATCCTTCCAACTCATTTGCTTCTTTTGATGCACAAAAGGTACGCAGACTAGCTGAGTTCTACCCTAATGATATTAAAGGCCATGATTTGATGAAACTTGAATTGCACTTGACAATTATATTGATGATGTGAGGCAAGATGATAACTTCAAAGGTCTTGTCAATCTTGTTGACCTCTCAGTAAAGCTTGTTCAAACAAATAGACACACATTGTATGATATAGTTTACTCACTTCTCAAATTGGTATTGCTTCTACCGGTGGCAACAGCAAGTGTTGAAAGGGTATTTTCTGCAATGGTTTCAGTGAAAACTAAGAAAAGAAATAAGTTGGGTGATGCTCTTTTGGATGATTGTCTTGTCACATTCATTGAGAGGGACATTTTCTTTGAGGTGGATGAAAATGACATAATCGAGACTTTCATGAAGTTGAGAAATCGTAGACCAGACAAGTAGCTTCTTTTATTCACTGAACTAGTATGTTTGAACTATTTGTACTATAATTTATGCAACATCTATATTTAATTGCTGAATTTAAGACTTGGAATGTAATTTTCATTCTTGGTAACCGAATTTCTTGATGAAATTTAAATTTTATTACCAAATTATATATGGATTATACCGAATTGCAAGTGGAAAAAATGCCGTGGCATACCCTCCGTGAAATCCTAGGTACGCCACTGGTCAGGTATATATGTCAGTCCTCGGGTTGGGTTTTTGCCGGACTTGTGTACTCTCTTTTTCCGTACCCTAATGAAATGATCTTGGATCGAGAAAAAGGATACAAAAATGATGGCAGATTCAATATGTTCTCCAGTGCTATTGCTTCTCATCAGATCACAGATCTCTGGAAATTAGTTGCAAGCTTTTGGTAAAAGCTGACATCATGTGGCTTTATTCGGTTGATTGCAGACTTGAAATCTCATTGCTACTTCTTCGATGTCAAAATTCTCCTTTTTTTAATAAAAAAGCCACAGTAGTTTATTAGTAAACTTGTGCTGGCATTAGTGAAGACGCACACACTCATGTTATCGGTGGGGGAAGAAGAGTCGCTCAAAAAACGGGGGGGAATGAGTAGCATACATCTAGTGCTTCAAGAGCTGCTTCCCTGCAGACAAGCATTATGTCCGCGCCAGTGTAGCCTTCCGTGAGTCTAGCAAGTTCGTTTAGACTCATGTCAGTATTGCAGGGCATGCTGCGCTTGTGAATCCGGAAAATATCTGCACGGTCAGCTTCATTTGGCGGTTGCCCATTCAGCAGCCTATCAAAACGACCTACAGCATGCATCATTCAAAAAGTAAGACTGGAGCATAGTAAGCATATACGAGTGAACTCAATGATCAGATAAATAACCTGGCCTCAGAAGTGCACGATCAATTTTGTCAGGACGGTTTGTAGCTGCAACAAGAGTAATCTTGGTTTTCTGGTCCAAACCTGTTGCCACGACAGAAAATTATGCATCGTCAAAATTTAGAGACCAACAGGACCTTGTGATTACAAAATGAGTCCGACAGCAGGTCATCAACATAATCCAATTGTTGATTAGCATAACAATCAAAATGGCTAGGGCTCCTGTTGATTGACCGTTGACTGGAAACATCATCAGATATACAGTTAACAAAATGTATTACTTATTTTGTAACCTCTAATCACAAGCTTAAGTGCTTAACACACTTCAGTGTCTAGTGTTAGTGAAGGAATAAGCTGATTAGAATAAACATTAACTATTGCGAGTGCCTAAACATAGCATTTGAGAGCAGTTTTGTGCACGAAAGTGAGAGGGACAATGCTGTTTTCTTGTTCCCTATCTTTCTTTCCTATTTGACTTAGGCCGTATTTTGATTTGTACTTTGCTCCTCTGCTCTATTAATATATGAACGGCAGAACTCCTGTCGGTTCGTGTTAAAAAAAAGAATAAACCTTAAGGCAAATACGGTCAAGTCTACGAAGAAACATGAAGCATAATAAGAAGAATTACTTAATGAAATGATAAAACTCACCATCCATTTCCACAAGCAATTGACTGACGACTCTATCACCAACATTTGAGCCATCATTTTCATGCCCACGAGTTACTGCAAGACCATCTATTTCATCAAAAAATATTATTGCTGGTGCATTAGCTCTTGCCTTCGCAAATAGCGATCTCACGGCCTTTTCAGACTCACCAACCCATTTACTGAAAAGTTCAGGACCCTTAACTGCAAGGAAGTTCAATTTTGCTTCAGAAGCTGCAGCACGGGCCATTAATGTCTTGCTGCAACCTGGTGGTCCAATCATCAGCACTCCTTTGGGGGGTTGGAACCCTAAACGCTTAAATCCTTCTTCCGGCCATTGGATACCTTCAATTAGCTGCTTCTTGACACTGGCTTGTCCACCAACATCTTCCCAACGTACCTTCGGAAGCTCAAGCATTACCTATACAGAGTATGATTGAGAAATTGGCATAGTTTTTCCACAGATCACATATATATAAGAACTGCCATAAAAGAAACCAACTGTTCCAGAGTTACAAACCTTGCAGGTGGATAGAAGTTATACCTCACGCATTGCACTTGGTCTAACTTTCGTTTTGGCGTTCTTAAAGTCATCTTTTGTTACTTGCAATACTGTTTCATCTTTCTCATCACAAGACTCACCACTTTCATTGATATTACCCTCCATGCCGGCAACCTCAACGGATGACATGGTGAACTGTGAAAGAGATGATGATAATGAGCTTGTTTGATAACCCAATGGACTATCAGGATCTTGATTTACATTTATCTAAAAACAGTTACGATGACCAACTTGTTGAGTTGCATTTTCTTTTCGACTGATATAACGCCGAAGAGCACACAATGCAGCCTCATTGCATAGCGCAACTAGATCAGCACCCACAAATCCATGGGTCTCCAGAGCAATAGACTCAAGTTCCTTGCAAGAGAGAGAGTGGTGAACTCCAACTAGAAGGTGGTGAAGTATGTCCATCCTTTGTCCTGGAGATGGAACTCCTGCAACCCAGTTTGAAGGCCACAACCCATGATTTAACTTTCTTTTAGACTCAACAACATATCATCAATAGATGACCATGTCATTTTAATATTAGAAGACAATTAAATTTGATAGCGTCTAAATTGCATGGACAGCCTTGGCTCTGAAAAAAAAATTGCCTTCTACGCAACATAAATATATAAGCTCTGAGTATGAGGGAGACGACAATGAAATGGGAGTGTACAAATCAGATGATTATGGACTGCATAAGCACTTGTGTATCTAGTATGTGTCTATATCTGTCTGACAGACTGACACTAGTTGTGATGCATTGCTGTCACCTGTCTATCATATATCAGTATGATCTTTTGCCATATATTACTGTTTAAATACGCCAAACTAACATTATGATCAGCATGCATTTATATATATAAATAAAAGTAGACCAACATTATTGTAGGGAAAGCACCATGGAAATTAGCAAAATGCCTAGGTGGACTAGACGCTCGACAGAGCTCTGCTGCCTAGCATGTTTTTTGAGACATTGGTTCTAAACACATGATGCTGCTTCATAAAATCGAAAGGCTAGGGCTTCAAATGCATTATGCACAGCATCTAGTTGCAGTTCTTAGGTTTAAAAGCATGATGTGCATGTAGTGTTTTTAAACATAGACATACGAAATGTGCAAATATATATGAACAACATCAGAGCATTTTACCTATTTCAATTTCTTTATCCAATCTTCCAGGACATCGCAATGCAGAATCAATACTATCAGGCCGATTTGTAGCAGCGGCCAAGAGAACACGATCACTAGGGCCTATCTCGTCCATAAGTTTTAGCAGAGTGGCTACCATTCTAATGGATAACTCCTCGCCCCCATCTCTAATTGCATCCAATTCATCAATAAATATCTACAAAAACAACAAACATACATGAGGTTAGTTGATGTTGTTACAAACTGTAACATTATGGGATAATAATCCTAATTAGGATACAACTACTTCAAAACATAGTATTGCTCCTTGCTAAATAAATACTTCACACCTAATCATTGCACAAACATTTCAACATTTTGACCTTTGACATAGGATGAATGCAACAACTTGGTACAAGAAACATGATCCATAACTACAGACTATCAACTTAGTTTTTTTTTCAATTATAAACAAGTTAACATTGCATGCTCATATTTAGGAGCCTTTTCTCATATATTCTGTTTACTCATTACATGTTTTATCAAAACACTTATATACTCAAGTAGACAGGTAGTGATGATTAGGAGAGCATGCAACTAGAAACAAGGCTTCAACTAAATATGCTCCTTAATATGCATCGTAGAACATACACTGAAGTATTCAGCATCCCTCAATCATTGGGATATTTTGCATTAGGAAAAGTCAAGCACAATTGTTTGATCCCTGGATGCAAGGAAATAGTTCACTACTGGAGAATGTCACATTGGTGCATGCACGTTAGTGCCGGTTACCCTGGAGCCGGCACTAATGTCAGCATTTAGTGCCGGCTCCAGGGAACAGTGCCTGCGGAGCCCTGTTAGTGCCGGCTGGAGCCCCCAGCCGGCACTAACGTGCGCTCCCACAGCGGTCAGACCCGAGTGCACAGCGGTCAAATGCCAAGTTAGTGCCGGCTGGGAGTTCCAGCCGGCACTAACTTACCTCGGGCAGTTTAGTGCCGGCTCAAACTCCCAGCCGGCACTAACTCCACACGCCCACACTCTGGAATCCTCCACATTCTACCGCGCAGTCAGTACAAAACAACCCCGAGTCTTCTCGCCTACCAGTCACGAGCTCTCTCCTCTCTGTCTCCTCAGATCTACGGCATGCAGTGGAGCAACCACCGGCGAGTTCATGGCACGAGCTCTCGTGGTGGTCGCTGCGGCGCCGGCGAGCTCGTGGTGCAAGGTCGCGCGCGCTACGCCGGCGTTCTGGTGGAGCAGAGCAGCGGATCTAGCAGCGCGGCGGTGCATCCGGCAGCGTGGGTGGCTTTTCGTCCTTGATGCGTCCGAGTATGGCTTCGTCGCGCGCGGTGCTGTCGCCATCGCCCGTTCCTGGGGCAGGCCCGTCCCTGGGGCAGGCCTTCATCCGTGCAGGAGCAAGCCCACGTATATCCAATTTGAACAAGGTTAGCCACAGGAGCTCCCATTGCCCCCATCTAATTTGTTTGCAATTTCTCTTTTATCTCCAAATTGTGATGATTTTGGTATTAAATTAGTTTAGGAAAGGACCTCGTGATGCCGAATTGGATGCTCAACTTGCATTCTCGGTAGTTGTTCCGAAAGGGGTGAGTAAAATGTTTTTAACGCAGCTTCCTGCCTTAGTGATCTTGTAAATTTCCCTTTTAGATTCCAAGATTTGGAATTTCTTAACTAACTTTAGTAGTGTTTGTTGAATCTCCTTAGGCTTTTCTGTAAGCACAAGCTGCGCGCGAGCCTGTGCGGCGCGGGGCCGCCGGCCGCTGGCGCGCGGGCTAGCGCGGCGCGGTGCTGCGGGTGCAGGGCCGCCGGCCGCCGGCGCGGGACTGCAGGCGCTTCCTCCTCCCCTCCTTGCAGTGGTGTTCTTGTGTTCTTTTTTGTGAGATGAGTTCTTGAGAATTATTTTGTTGTAATTTTACTGAGATTCTTAGATGTTTTGTGATTCTTAGTATGTCTGTGAGATTGTGAATATGTGACTGTAATTCTTAATACATATGTGTGATTGTGTTCTTTGATTCATGTGATTGTGATTCTTAGAAATTCTTGTGATTGTTGGAGAAGATGTGGGGGGGGAAGAAAAAAAAGAAAAGAAAAGAAAAAAAAAGAGGAACGGGATGGGTTGGGCGCACTGCACTTTAGTGCCGGCTGGGAATACCAGCCGGCACTAAACGGCGCATACTAGTGTCGGTCAACTTGACCGGCACTAACGTGCGTCACGTTAGTGCCGGCCAATTAGTGCCAGTCACAGGGACCGGCACTAACGTGTCCTGTGACCGGCACTGATGTGAGTTTCTCCTATAGTGGTTGAAACATTAACAAGTTCAATTTCATGAATTAAAATAGAAGATTTAATTTTTAGATTGCAGTAACTCACCAAAATATAGAATATTAGGAGAATATGGGCTCAAAATCACAGTGTTATTCTCCAAAATTTTAAGTTGCTAGTAAGCACACTTCATGTTGGATCCTTGAGATATGTTTCACTAAAAAACACTTGTCACAAAAGTCAGTAATTTTTCCTAATACAAGGAACTTTACAATTATATGGTATTACCTCTTAAAGAGGTAACTCTACTGGGATTCCTTTTGCAGTGACATAACAGTAAAGTTAACGCAGCTGACCAATTGAGAGAAACTAACCACAGCAGGTTGAGCTTGCTTAGCTGAACTGAAAACATCACCCAGAGCTTGCTCACTTTCTCCATAGTAATTACTAATGATCTCTGGTCCGTTGATTGTAAAAAGGTTGGCTCCTGTATCATAGGTGCAGGAAGAAGCAAGAGATGTTTTCCCTGTTCCAGGTGGACCAAAAAGAAGAATACTTTGTATCTGAAAACAATTAACATGTTACAAAATTGAAAGGATACTTTATGGGTGAATATAGGGGAAAGTGTGTACAGATATTCAGGCAATACCTTGGCAAAATCATATCAGCCTGTAGTGAAAATGAAATTATTTTTTTATGGCTGCTGACTCTTCAGATAACCCACCAAGCATTGGAGCATGATTGGAACCTTCATTACTTTTATTATCACACTCATAAGGCTCTGATGGTAAATATGGCTTATCTACGCCAAGCTTGTCCATGCAGACTGAATCAGACAGATACACTTTTGTTGTTGTATCAACAAGGAACAGAACTAGGGCTTCCCCCAAGTTAGCGGAATGTTCTCTATTAGACAGTATAGTCCCTTTCTCATACGGATCATCTCGAGCAGAGCTATCTAATTCTGGTCCGATCACCACAAACAAAGACACTTTTCCGCACATTGGGATAGGAACAAAGTTTCCTTTTAGTAAGTGCCTACCATTAAGCCACCGTATAGCTGAAGTCTGCAACAACTCATTAACTTTTTCATCTGCTAATGCTGATCTCGCAGTGGTTGGATCCAAGCATATTGAAGAGCCCCTTTTGGATGCAAAGTCATGGGATTCCTTCCTACACATTGGAATAGAAGGTATCTTTTTAGGCGTCTCCATAGCCATTGCGAACGGAGGCCTGACCGATTGGTCAGGTGCTCTCAGTAGCACCCCCGCGGCGCGGGTTCGAGTCCTGGGGGGCTCGAATTTCCGATGCCGTGGGGTAAAAAATCCCCCTCGCTGGTGGGCCAGGGTTCGGGGGGTTTCTCGGTCGGGGAAAGCCGAGGTTGTCGCTTCCTCTTAATGAAACGCCGGTGGGGCGGTCATTCCCCACCCGACCGAGTTTTTTTTTTCCATAGCCATTCGATTTCTTTCAGGATAGCAGTCTGACTTGGATTCAATGCCAGTGGAAGATCCAACCTCAGGTGGAGCTAGGCTAAGATAAAGATTCTTACATTTTATTACCCACAAAGTATCAACATCATTACTATGCTTTGAGGTTTTCATCATTTTTACTATGCTTTGAGGTCCGATGTGTATATAATGGGCTAATAAAAAGCAATCGACCTACGGAAGGGTATCCCAAAACACAGGCAAGATCCCAAGCAAGCTTGATGCTATTGTTCTGAACCTAGTAAGAGTCAAGAGAACCCATGTTCTCAGCTTGTTATTCTCTGTATTTAGACAATAGGAGCCGAAAACTATAATAGACATACCTGACGTGAGGGGAAAACTGAGGCAACCACAAAGTGTCTGCCAGCTTCACCATACATGAGATAATTGTCCACATCAAGATCAAAGAATTTGCTGCACTCCTCAAATAAATCGACTAGTGGGAATTCATCCAATTGGTCGCTCCTCGAAGAAATTAGTGACACCTACGAACAAGTAAACACACCTCGACTTGGTCATTCAAAACAAATGTATACAGCAAGTTTGTGTTCCACGATTACTCGATCAGGATAGCACTTAAGCAGATTGGAACTACTACCAACTAGAGTCAGTCAAATTGGAGCTCGTAATAAGACTTGGATGATACAAATTTGAGCGACAACAGGTACAAATTTGAACGACAAGCTCCAATTTCCTTGAACTGATTCTTGCTGTAAAAAAGGTCGTTCACACACACCAACAAATTTGCAGAAACATGTAACCCGAATAAAAAAAATGAAGGAACCAGGCTAAGGCGCAAAAAGTGGCAGAGGAGCTTACAGCGACGAGGCACCCAGGCCGCATCTCGGCGCCGACCATAGCAGCCTCGGATAGCCAGAGGCTCCCCAAGCCGGCGCTGGCGCCGTCGCTCCCGCTTCTGGGGGCCACTTCTGCGACGGTGCTGGCGAAGCAGCCAGCGCCGCCGCGTGGCACGAGCGCCAGGAACCGCGCTGCGGCGGCAGCGGCGATGGATTGGAGGTCGGCGCGTTCCTCAACGCCGCCGCCGGCGGTGCCACGAGAGGAGGGGGTGCGCGGGGACGGCTGCGGGGACACCGCCTGCTGCTGCTTCTTCTTCTTGCCCTTGGAAGGAGGCATGGCGACGGGGAGGCTGTGCTCTGGTAGGGTTTAACACGGCTTGCTGCTCTTGCTAACTCGTGGCTTCTCGAAGACAACGATGCGCGCGGCGTGCAAGGATCGATGGGCCAAGGCGGGGTTGAATGGGGACTTATTCAAAAACTATGCAAAACTATTCTTAGACTAATATGCTACTGTTGCCTAAACCTATAGTTTATGAAATGCTAAGAGCACACTAAGTCGAGTCCTTAACCAAGCAAGAACAAGAAATAACAACTTGAATGTAAATGCTTGAAAGGAAATACAGGAAAGTAAAAAGAGAGGCACGAAGATAACCAGATTTTTTCCTATAGTATCGAGGAGTTAACGTTCTCCTCTAATCCACGTTGGAGCACTCACTAAGAGTATTGCTCCATCTTGATTCATCAAGAATCAAGAGCTCCACTAAGAATACCCTGTCTCCATCTCCAGAACGGCGGGTTTCAATCACCGTGAACAACCTTGTATCTTGGGGCTCCCACAATCTCCAAGAGCTCACCAAGAACTCCTCCAATCACCAAGACCGGCTAGGTGCCGTCAAACACCAAGGGTAACAGGCCTCCAAGACTTCACTTGATCAAAGACTAAACCCAAACTCAAGCTAGATGCACACTAAGTGGATGAACTAGCTCAAACTCACTCAAGATCTTCACAATTCACTCAAGTGGCTCCTTGCAACTCTCATAGGGTGTATCAGCTTGTCTGAGGTCCAAAGAGTAGCCATGAACTCGACCAAGGGGGTATATATAGGCTAGGCACCAAGAACTAGCCGTTGCTCAACCACTCCCCAGAAAACCGCAAACGGCGTATATTCCGCCGTATGCAAAAGTTGCATCGGCGTATCATACGGCGCCTGCAATTCAAACGGTCGAAAACCTTTTTCAACGGCTACTTCACATGGCGTATGATCCGCCGCTAAACTAAGTCCCAACGGCGTATCATACGGCGTGTGTAACTTTCAACGGTCAAATTGACTTTTGAACTTGCTGACTCATCCAAATATATACGCCGACCACCGGCGTATCATACGGCGTCCATTTTCTCCAACTTTGCCTTGACATGCTTATTGTGTAACATGTACGCCGTTGCTACGCTGTCCATCGGCATATAGTACGGCGTTCAGGGTTTTGACCACCTTACTGGAACAGCTGCATGCCATGAACGGCGTATCATCCACCCTTCATCAGCACAGTAATGGAGGATGATACGCCGTTGCCTTTCTTCAGAATCCTTCACACGCCGTAGCCTTCTGGATTTGTAAGCCGTACCCCAGCGTATCATACGCCGTTCACTGAGAATGCAAAACTCGTTCAATTCAATCCCTTTGAGTTTTGACTTTGCTTCAAACTTGATATAGGATGTATTTGGGATGTTTTGGGCTAGGTTTTGGGATGTGTGCATCTAACTCAAGCATAGGCCTAGCTTTGATCAAGCTACTAACTTAGAAACCCCCCTTAATAGTACGGTCTATCTAGAAAACTAGAAAACCTAACTAAACTAAGTGTCCTTCATCTCCTTGTGACACTTAGATCTAGAAAAGTCCTAAGCCTTCATGAAAATTCCGATTTGATTCCAATTGAGGGGCCTCCTTTCATACACTCCATGCGACATAAACATATATATAATAATTCCTTTAAAACATACGTTAGTCACATAGATGGTATTGTCATTTATCACCAAAACTCGCCATCTAAGATGGCCTAGATGCTTCAATCTCCCCCTTTTTGGTGATAGATGACAACACACCTCAATAGAGATATAGAATTAAACGCAACGGGCTTGTTTTACCAAATCCACTCGCACATGTAAATGTAAGAACGAGAAGTAGACGGGGAATGGGCGAGTGGTTTACCAAGGCCACTAACCACAAGATTTGCATAAAGTAAATGCGGTAATTAAATGACAATAATTAAATAAGCATTACTTAAGCAATCCACACACAAGGTATATAGACATGTCAAACAACAAGCAAGCACAAGAACCAAATAACATGTCCATACACAAAAGANCTCCCCCCTATCTCTAACCCTCCTATCTATCTCCCCCTTTGGCATCTAAGCACCAAAAGGAGGTCCTCAAGGGTCCTGCGCTGGAGGCGTAGAGGTGGGAGGAGTCTCTGGATGACGAGGCACTCGAGTGAACTGCTCGGTGTTGATGTCCTCATCGGTGTCGGAGTCGGAAATGGTGCCGGCGGTCTCAGACTCGGCTAGAGGTGTGGTAGAAGACGTCAGGAGTCCGGACGCCATCGCAACAGAGGGGTCCTTAGCAGCCATCATCTCCTGCTCGATCTGGGCGATTACCGACTGAAGAGTCGAGTCTGGAGTCTCGGTGGTTGAGATGGTGACCGGCAGAACTAGAGCGGTGGAAACTGGAAGAGTCAGCTGGGGTGATTGCTCGAAGAGTAGAAGCCCTGAGGTAACTGGAGCTGTCACAGAGCCCAACGAACGCGGAGCGTGCTGGTGTGCCACCGAAAACTGACTCGGGCTCTGAGGAAGCTGCTGCTGTTGCTGCTGCTAGGACACTGGAGAGAGAACGGGGCGAGGAAATAGCCCAGTCTGGATCAGTGGCGAGATCGGAAAGGTAGAGATCAGAGTGAACTGGTACCCACCGACTGAAGCTGGTAAAGGAGTAGTCGCGGTCGGCGGGGTGCTGACGTCTGGCAGAACTGGAGCTAGGAGACCGACGTGGTCGTACAAAGTCCTGATCGACCCGTGCAGCCAAGTGAACATGAGTGCTGAGGTGTGCTGCTGCTGCTGAAGGGCAAGAGCTGTGGCCTGCTGCTGCTGGATCATAGTGTTCATCATCTCCGTCTGCCGGGTCACCTGATGAGTGAGCTCGTTTTGGAGAGCTAGTTGCTCCCTCAGGAACGACTCGTGCTGCTGGGCCTGCTGTCGCCTCAACTCGGCCTGCTGCTCCTCAAGTCTGTGGGTCTGCTCGAGCTGTGCGGCCTGTGTAGCTGGAAGTGACTGAAGTATAGCTGTGAGCTCTGTCTGCTGGGTCACTGCGGCCTCTAAGACCGGCCTCGGTATCGTGAGCACGAGGAGGTGGAGAGAGTGGCGGAGGCTTAAAGTCGCTGTCGTCCGAGCTGTCACTGGACACCTGGAAGTACTGCGGGAGCTGTGCCTCTGCCTGTGCTAGAGCTGCATCCTCCTCGGCTGCCTCTGCTCTGTCCTCGGGAGCTAGCTGCTCTGCTGCCTGCCTCAGTGCCCTACGGCCCCGGCGTCTGTCATCCGGCTTGGCCGGACCGTAGGTGGCGAAGCGAGTGGCGGTCTGCTCGTAGACCTCTCTGAAGCGGGGTGGCCGGAAGGTCGAGAAGATCCTTGAAAAGATGTGTCCATAAACCATCTGGCGACCAGCTGGCAGGCCATCTGTGATCACATCCTGAATCTCACAAATCATGAAGTTTGCAATGTCGAACCTGGTGTGAGTGAGAAGTGCTGCCAGTAGCCACTGCTGCAAAGAAGATACGGCCTCGCCGTAGCCTGCCCTCAGAAGAATAGAGACTCGTGTCGCTCTAAGGAGGGCGTAGGCCAGTTGTGTCATGGCATCAGGAACCCGTGGAGCGCCAGGTGGAAGAGGTGGGTCGAACAGAAGGGCCACCTAAGCATCTGAAGGAAACACTCCACCGAGCTGACTGCAGTGAGGAGGTGTAGCACCGGGGTGAGCCATCTCGTGAAGATAGTACTCGCACTGCTCTAACGCGAAGAACTCCCTGATCTGCTGAGCTGTCAATCTGTGCTTCTCCCCCTCAAACATGAAGACCATGTAGTTGCGCTCTGGAGAAATCCACACTGTGGAGTAGAAGACGCGGATCCACTCCTCGACATAGCCATTATGCTGCAATAACTCAATCAGACCTGGCTGAGCCTCAAAGAACGGCCTCACGTCCTCCCCAACTGCCTCCTGGATCCTGTCCACGTCAATCCGGCTGTGATCAAAGATCTTGATCCGACGCTTCCTGTACGAGGAGTAGAAGTTGTGCTGCATATAAGTCCAGAACCTCTGATCGACCCCGGGCTCCCTCACAAGATTGAACCAGTCACGGTCCTCGGACATCCTGAGCCGTTTGATGTGACCGGCTCGGACAGTGGTGATGTCCCACAGACGGTACCTGTCGACCTCGGGGTACTCCTTGTCCTGTTGGGGCTGCTCCCCGTGCTCCCCCTCAAGCTCCTCAAGCTAGGGGGCCTGGCCAAGGCCACCTCACGGGGTACCGCCACCACGAGTTCTAGGACCCTGTCGACGTGGGGCGAGACGCGGAGTAGCGCGAGTACGGCTAGAGCGGCGTAGCTGGGGCTGCCTCTGCCTGAGCTCCCCCGGACTGTGCTCCCCCTGCCTCCCCCTGACTCGGACTGCCTCCGATCCGGAGAGGGCGCTGCTAGTGAGTGTCTGGCACTGCAAGGGCTCTCTCTAACGCATGCTGCTCGCGAGTCCTCTTCTTGCTCGGCTTCGGCGCACTATCTCTTTTCCCTTGCCTTTCTTTGTCATCACTGCAAGAAAGGAGAGGAAGGAGTCGAGGCAGTGAAGAAACAAGGTCACGAAGGTCTTCTTCCCGAGCTCTAGCAAAGGGCAGCGTCGGCGGGCTGCGGGCGGCGCAAAAGAGGGTGGCAGCGGCTGGAACCCTAACAGGTGACGCGCGCGGGGTCATGGGAGCGCGCAGGTCGATTGGCCGCGGTGGAGGGGCGGCTCAGCGGTGGGGCTACGCAGTGGTGGAGCGGCGGCGGCAGGTGAGCGACGGCGCGGCGTGGGGAAGCCGGCGGCGAGGGGCGGCGGCGCGGAGGGTGCGGGAGAGAGCGGCGCGGGGGTTAGGTCATACCGATTTGAGATTAGGTCAGAGCAAGCACCGCTTATATGACAGTTGGGGCCCGTGAAACGATTGAACGCCGTATGATCCGGCGGTCCACGGCGGAGCAACGGCGTATAACTTACTCAGTAAGCATGTAACCCGGGCCAACCGAGAAAACCAACGTCGTATGTTCTGCCGACGGGCGCCGTAACAAACGCTGAGAAGTTGAGGATATCGAAAACTGGGGTGCCGTTTGATCTGGTGTCACTGTGTGGATAAAGGGTGGATCATACGCCGATCGAGGATGAACAGGGGCACCTGATAAGTGAACGTCGTATGCTTCTTAAACGTTCGCCGTTCGCTGTAGAAAGCATACGTCGTTGGAGTTCAAGATCGGGGATCCAGCACAGTGGATAAACCACACGTCGTATGATACGCCAAGGGGCGGCGGAAGATACGGCGCTCGAAGAAAAAAATCAGGCTGAATTAGATCTCTTAACTAGCCCAACTTTTGAACAACCAACAAGCGCAAACACAAGTTAGGGCTAGTTTTGAGTGACATCTTCACCCCTCAAACACTCTTTTCAAAATACTTATAGATGCTCTAGAGCTTTACAAAACTTTAGTTTTTCAATAAGCGAAAAAGAGCCAAAGGGGAGGGACTCCAAAAAGAAATGTATGAGCCATGGCCTTTGAACTTATAGATGATCTAAACTTTAAGCTCGTTAGGACGTGACTCAATAGGCAAGAAAGCACAACATTGATTTCATCATTCTTATGGAGTTGTCAAGTCACATTGAAAGTGAAATAACTTTCTCACAAGATGATTTCTCCTTTGTAATCTAACGCATGCAAGATGTAATGCAAGACAAATGCATTAATTTAAACATGAGTGCAAGCCTTACATGACAAGAAAGATGCAATAACGGAAATTAAATCTGTCTTGTCAAGTTTGAACCCTTCTCAAGCTTGTTCATGATGAGCCAAACTACATGCCTTGAGCGAAAAGGGAACCACCGGCTCAAGCAAGACCCATGCTCATCACTATCTTGACAAGGTTAGACAAGCCCCAAGCATATATACATATGAAATGTATTCTATATGACAAGGCAAACCTACATGACATTAGAAGCATCTAAGACGTTAAGCTCACTTCGTAACCTCAAAAAAGTTGCATCATCAAGAGGTTTTGTGAAGATATCCGCTATATCGTTACGGGCTACATGATCACGAAGGAAGTGATGGCAAATATCAATGTGCTTTGTGCGAGAATGTTGAACCGGGTTATTAGCAAGTTTTACGGCACTCTCGTTATCACAAAGGAGGAGAACCCTATCTAGTACCACACCGTAATCCAAAAGGCTTTGCTTCATATAAAGGATTTGAGCACAACAAGCCCCGTGCGGCAATGTATTCCGCCTCCGCGGTGGATAAGGCCACGGAATTTTGCTTCTTAGATGACCATGAAACCAAGGAACGCCCTAGCAAATGGCAACCCCCCGAGGTACTCTTACGGTCAACACGGCATCCGGCAAAATCCGAATCCGAGTAACCCAAGAGAGTGAAAGAAGCACCTTTGGGGTACCACAAACCTATGCTTAACAAGAAGAGTGTTATGTTCATCTCTAAGTGACTTGTTAGACACAACAAGAGTTAATGAGATTCAATAAGAGTGTTGTGTTTAGCAAGCAACTCATCATTAGAAAGCTTAATCTTGACATAGGAACCCTCAAGAGTTTTAAGTTTGGTTCTTTGCATCTTGATCATTTCGGTGTACTCATCTAGAAGTGTCTTAAGCTCATTAGGTGAGAGTACATCATCACTATCACTTGATTCATCATCACTCACCTTGGTGTTACCTTTTGCCATGAGGCACATAGGTGGTGGAGGAAGAGGAGGTTCATCATCTTCTTCATGCTTGATGGCAAGCTCGGCAAATCCCTTCTCTTCCTCATCATCAATTGAATCTTCACTTGAGCTCTCACCACCGGAAACCCATTCTCCAACAATGTAGGCCTTGTTCTTGCCTTTCTTGAAGAGCTTCTTCTTGGCCTTGTTGGAGACCTTCTTCTTGTACTCATCATCATCTTTTCCCTCCTTGTTCTTCATCTTTCGCTTGTCAGGCTTGGGACAATCATATGATTGTACTCCTCACAATTGTAGCACTTCTTGTTCCCATCCCTTGAGCGAAACTTGTTCTTCTCAGGGTCATAGTTGTAGCCCTTCTTGTTTAGCTTGGAGAAAAGTTTTGTTGTCTTCCTCATGATGAGAGCTAGCTTGATATCTTCTTCTTCATCATCATCTTCTTCACTCTCACTTGATGATTCTTGGACAACAACCATCTTGCCCTTCTTCTTGCTTGATGATTCTTTCTTGGCCTTGAGGGCAAGGTCCTTGTTGGTGGAGGAAGAGTCTTCCACACCCACACCCATCATGAACATTTCATGGGAGCGGATTTTGCCAATCACGTCCGCCACTTCAAGCTTGTCAAGATCCTTCTCAAAGAGTAGAAAAGTGATGATGTTGTAATCGGGCTTGTGAAGAGCTTGTAACAAATTCCAGATGATTGTACCTTTGGACAAATTAGCAATATCAAGTGAATTTATGTCCTCAATGATAACATTCATCCTGGTAAACATTTGTTCTACATTCTCTTTGGGAAGCATGGTGAACTTTTTGAGTTTTGCATAAAGGAATTGGTACTTCTCTTCACGGATTTTCTTAGAGCCAACATTACTCTTTTCAAGAAAATCCCACACTTCATGGGCGGTTTTCTTAGCACGAACTTGAGAAAAATGGAGTTCTTGGTAGTGGCATTCCATAAGGCTTGATCTAGGGTGGGTGTATCGGGTAAAGGCTTAATGGCAACCGTCAAAGCAATGGGAGAAAGTGCCTCCAAATAGCACTCCATGTGAATTTTTCAATGAGGGTAGTTTCTCCCATCGAACCTAGATGGACCATTACTACCTCTCGGAGCCATTCTCTAAGCTTTTAAGCCTACAAAAGAGAGCCTACGCTCTGATACCACTTGTAAGGATCGATGGCCCAAGAGGGGGTGGGACTTTTGAAAACTGTGAAAAACAATCCTTAGCCTAATATGCTAGTGTTGTCCAAACCTATAGTTTATAAAATGCCAAGAGCACACTAAGCCGAGTCTTTAACCAAGCAAGAAGAATAAACAACAACTTGAATGTAAATGCTTGAAAGGAAATGCGGGAAAGTAAAGAGAGGGCATGAAGACAACCGGATTTTCTCCCGTGGTATCGAGGAATTGACTCTCCCCCCTAATCCATGTTGGAGCACTCACTAAGGGTATTGCAGAATTTTGATTCACCCAGAACCAAGAGCTCCACTAAGAATACCCTTTCTCCATCTCTGGAACGGCGGGCTTCAATCACCGTGAACAACCTTGTATCTTAGGGCTCCCACAATCTCCAAGAGCTCACCAAGAACTCCTCCAATCACCAAGACTGGCTAGGTGCTGTCAAACACCAAGGGTAACAAGCCTCCAAGACTTCACTTGATCAACACTAAGCCCAAACTTAAGCTAGATGCACACTAAGTGGATGAACTAGCTCAAACTCACTCAAGATCTTCACAATTCACTCAAGTGGTTCCTTGCAACTCTCATAGGGTGTATCAGCTTACCTGAGGTCCAAAGAGTAGCCATGAACTCGACCAAGGAGGTATATATAGGCTAGGCACCAAGAACTAGCCGTTGCTCAACCACTCCCCAGAAAACCGCAAACGGCGTATATTCCGCCGTATGCAAAAGTTGCATCGGCGTATCATACGGCGCCTGCAATTCAAACGGTCGAAAACCTTTTTCAACGGCTACTTCTACATGGCGTATGATCCACCGCTACACTAAGTCCCAACGGCGTATCATACGTCGTGTGTAACTTTCAACGGTCAAATTGACTTTTGAACTTGCTGACTCATCCAAATATATACGCCGACCACCGGCGTATCATACGGTGTCCATTTTTTCCAACTTTGCCTTGACATGCTTACTGCGTAACATATACACCGTTGCTCCGCCGTCCATCAGCGTATAGTACGGTGTTCAGAGTTTTGACCACCTTACTGGAACGACTGCATGCCATGAACGATGTGTCATCCGCCCTTCATCAGCACAATAATGGCTGATGATACGGCGTTGCCTTTCTTCAGAATCCTTCACATGTTGTAGCCTTCTAGATTTGTACGCCGTACCCCGGCGTATCATACGCCGTTCACTGAGAATGCAAAACTCGTCCAATTCAATCCCTTTGAGTTTTGACTTT
This sequence comes from Alloteropsis semialata, assembly GCA_004135705.1. Lineage (NCBI taxonomy): Eukaryota > Viridiplantae > Streptophyta > Magnoliopsida > Poales > Poaceae > Alloteropsis > Alloteropsis semialata. The sequence continues at coordinate 23,611,088 of CM014277.1, read as the reverse complement.
GCTTCAAACTTGATATAGGATGTATTTGGGATGTTTTGGGATGTGTGCATCTAACTCAAGCATAGACCTAGTTTTGATCAAGCTACTAACTTGGCGACCCCCCCCTTAATAGTATGGTCTATCTAGAAAACTAGAAAACCTAACTAAACTAAGTGTCCTTTATCTCCTTGTGACACTTAGATTTAGAAAAGTCCTAAGCCTTCATGAAAAGTCCGATTTGATTCCAATTGAGGGGTCTCCTTTCATACACTCCATGCGATATAAACATGTATATAATAATTCATTCAAAACACATGTTAGTTACATAGATGGTATTGTCATTTATCACCAAAACTCGCCATCTAAGATGGCCTAGATGCTTCACGGCAGCGAGCCTGAAAACCTCTGGTAGCTGGAAAATGACGTGTGGGTCCCTGAGAATTTGTGTTGCAGTTGCAACTTTTTTATTTTTAGATAAGGTGTTGGGTTGCAACTTGCAAGATGGGCTTGAACCCTGAAGCCTTGAAAACCATATTTCCGTTATCTAAAGAAGGAACAATCTCGAGGTAGATGGAGCAAATTAAGATAAATCTGTGTTTTTTTTTTTTTTTTTTTTTTTTTTTTTTTTTTTTTTTTTTTTTTTTTTTTTTTTTTTTTTTTTTTTTTTTTTTTTTTTTTTTTTTTTTTTTTTGT
>CM014277.1:23596216-23609416 GCA_004135705.1 Alloteropsis semialata | reverse complement strand
AGAAGACAATTAAATTTGATAGCGTCTAAATTGCATGGACAGCCTTGGCTCTGAAAAAAAAATTGCCTTCTACGCAACATAAATATATAAGCTCTGAGTATGAGGGAGACGACAATGAAATGGGAGTGTACCAATCAGATGATTATGGACTGCATAAGCACTTGTGTATCTAGTATGTGACTATATCTGTCTGACAGACTGACACTAGTTGTGATGCATTGCTGTCACCTGTCTATCATATATCAGTATGATCTTTTGCCATATATTACTGTTTAAATACGCCAAACTAACATTATGATCAGCATGCATTTATATATATAAATAAAAGTAGACCAACATTATTGTAGGGAAAGCACCATGGAAATTAGCAAAATGCCTAGGTGGACTAGACGCTCGACAGAGCTCTGCTGCCTAGCATGTTTTTTGAGACATTGGTTCTAAACACATGATGCTGCTTCATAAAATCGAAAGGCTAGGGCTTCAAATGCATTATGCACATCCATAAGCATCTAGTTGCAGTTCTTAGGTTTAAAAGCATGATGTGCATGTAGTGTTTTTAAACATAGACATACGAAATGTGCAAATATATATGAATAACATCAGAGCATTTTACCTATTTCAATTTCTTTATCCAATCTTCCAGGACATCGCAATGCAGAATCAATACTATCAGGCCGATTTGTAGCAGCGGTCAAGAGAACACGATCACTAGGGCCTATCTCGTCCATAAGTTTTAGCAGAGTGGCTACCATTCTAATAGATAACTCCTCGCCCCCATCTCTAATTGCATCCAATTCATCAATAAATATCTACAAAAACAACAAACATACATGAGGTAGGTTGATATTGTTACAAACTGTAACATTATGGGATAATAATCCTAATTAGGATACAACTACTTCAAAACATAGTATTGCTCCTTGCTAAATAAATACTTCACACCTAATCATTGCACAAACATTTCAACATTTTGACCTTTCACATAGGATGAATGCAACAACTTGGTACAAGAAACATGATCCATAACTAGAGACTATCAACTTAGTTTTTTTTTCAATTATAAACAAGTTAACATTGCATGCTCATATTTAGGAGCCTTTTCTCATATATTCTGTTTACTCATTACGTGTTTTATCAAAACACTTATATACTCAAGTAGACAGGTAGTGATGATTAGGAGAGCATGCAACTAGAAACAAGGCTTCAACTAAATATGCTCCTTAATATGCATCGTAGAACATACACTGAAGTATTCAGCATCCCTCAATCATTGGGATATTTTGCATTAGGAAAAGTCAAGCACAATTGTTTGATCCCTGGATGCAAGGAAATAGTTGAAACATTGACAAGTTCAATTTCATGAATTAAAATAGAAGATTTAATTTTTAGATTGCAGTAACTCTCCAAAATATAGAATATTAGGAGAATATGGGCTCAAAATCACAGTGTTATTCTCCAAAATTTTAAGTTGCTAGTAAGCACACTTCATGTTGGATCCTTGAGATATGTTTCACTAAAAAACACTTGTCACAAAAGTCAGTAATTTTTCCTAATACAAGGGAACTTTACAATTATATGGTATTACCTCTTAAAGAGGTAACTCTACTGGGATTCCTTTTGCAGTGACATAACAGTAAAGTTAACGCAGCTGACCAATTGAGAGAAACTAACCACAGCAGGTTGAGCTTGCTTAGCTGAACTGAAAACATCACCCAGAGCTTGCTCACTTTCTCCATAGTAATTACTAATGATCTCTGGTCCGTTGATTGTAAAAAGGTTGGCTCATCATAGGTGCAGGAAGAAGCAAGAGATGTTTTCCCTGTTCCAGGTGGACCAAAAAGAAGAATACTTTGTATCTGAAAACAATTAACATGTTACAAAATTGAAAGGATACTTTATGGGTGAATATAGGGGAAAGTGTGTACAGATATTCAGGCAATACCTTGGCAAAATCATATCAGCCTGTAGTGAAAATGAAATTATTTTTTTATGGCTGCTGACTCTTCAGATAACCCACCAAGCATTGGAGCATGATTGGAACCTTCATTACTTTTATTATCACACTCATAAGGCTCTGATGGTAAATATGGCTTATCTACGCCAAGCTTGTCAATGCAGACTGAATCAGACAGATACACTTTTGTTGTTGTATCAACAAGGAACAGAACTAGGGCTTCCCCCAAGTTAGCGGAATGTTCTCTAATTAGACAGTATAATCCCTTTCTCATACGGATCATCTCGAGCAGAGCTATCTAATTCTGGTCCCATCACCACAAACAAAGACACTTTTCCGCACAATGGGATAGGAACGAAGTTTCCTTTTAGTAAGTGCCTACCATTAAGCCACCGTATAGCTAAAGTCTGCAACAACTCATTAACTTTTTCATCTGCTAATGCTGATCCTGCAGTGGTTGGATCCAAGCATATTGAAGAGCCACTTTTGGATGCAAAGTCATAGGATTCCTTCCTACACATTGGAATAGAAGGTATCTTTTTAGGTGTCTCCGTAGCCATGCATTCGATTTCTTTCAGGATAGCAGTCTGACTTGGATTCAATGCCAGTGGAAGATCCAACCTCAGGTGGAGCTAGGCTAAGATAAAGATTCTTACATTTTATTACCCACAAAGTATCAACATCATTACTATGCTTTGAGGTCCGATGTGTATATAATGGGCTAATAAAAAGCAATCGACCTACGGAAGGGTATCCCAAAACACAGGCAAGATCCCAAGCAAGCTTGATGCTATTGTTCTGAACCTAGTAAGAGTCAAGAGAACCCATGTTCTCAGCTTGTTATTCTCAGCATTTATACAATAGGAGCCGAAAAATAAAATAGGCATACCGCACGTGAGGGGAAAACTGAGGCAACCACAAAGTGTCTGCCAGCTTCACCATACATGAGATCATTGTCCACATCAAGATCAAAGAATTTGTTGCACTCCTCAAATAAATTGACTAGCGGGAATTCATCTAATTGGTCGCTCCTTGAAGAAATCAGTGACACATACGAACAAGACACACCTCGACTTAGTCATTGAAAAGAAAGGTATACAGTAAGTTTGTGTTCCACGATCACTCGATCAGGATAGCACTTAAGCAGATTGGAACTACTACCAAGTACCAACTACATAGAGTCAGGCAAATTGGAGCTCGTAATAAGACTTGAATGATACAAATTAGAGGCAATCGGACAACAGGTACAAATTTGAGTGACAAGCTCCAATTCCTTGAACTGATTTTCACTACTACAGAATTCAACTGCAGGAACGCCCCCCTTTTTTAGTAGGGGCGGCTCAAATTGAAAACCGCTCTTACAGTGTCGAAACCGGCCAGGCTGATGTCCAGCCGCCCCTACAAATAGCTTAGTAAGGGCGGCTGGTGTTACCAGCCGCCCTTAAAAGAGGTCTGCTTAGTAGGGGCGGCTCGTGATAGCCGCCCCTACTATGTTATTTGTAGGGGCGGTTCGTTAACCAGCCGCCCCTACTGTTGTATTTGTAGGGGCGGCTCAGTCTCCAGCCGCCCCTACAGTGGTCTATACCACAGCCCCCCTTCTTCCTCCTCGGGTTCACTCACTCCAACTCGCAAAAAAAGGTTGCGAGGCCTTGGGCTCCTCCCAAAAATTGCTCTACTAAGGGGGGAGGTTTTGAGCTCAAATATTTTGGTGGAGAGCTTGTGGAAGGTAAAAAAATACTATTCCATGCCTTTAATTCAAGTTTTAATGTTTGGATAGTGAGTAATTAGAAGTTTGTTTTTCTCTCTCATATATGGTGCTTGAGTGATGAATTGAATAAACTAGACCCTAATTTTGGAGGTACTAGGGTAGATTAGTTAGGGATTGGAGTACACTCTTTGATTAGTCGATCTTGCATGATTTTGTTGGAGTAAAAAAAGTCATTTGTAGCTAGGGTTCATGGTGGCTTATGAACATGTGTGTTTTTTCTTTTTAATTCTTGACGGGAATTTGTAACTAGTTTATCTCCTTCATCAGAACTCCAAATGCTATGGTTTTTGTTGCATAAATTTTCTAAAATCATTCTCTATTAGTGTATTCATATGTTGTTTCATGTTTGCTATTAATTACTTTTTTAGTAGAAACTATTAAGGATCTGCCATGTTTTAGTATTTATTCGATGAATGCGTCTTTTAATGTAATTTCTGTAATTGTTTTCCTAAAGGATGGAGTACAGGAAGGCTTGGATGTATGGCGAGTTAAGGTGGAAGATAGGTTACCGTGAAGAGGTAGATAGATTCATTGAAGCTGCTCAGAAGCATGCAACGTTGACGGAAAATAGTGATGCAGTAATATGCCCGTGTCATGATTGCAAGAACAAGATAGCATGGAGAGACACGGCGGTCATCAGATCACATTTGATTATGTGAGGATTTGTTAAGGATTACACAAATTGGATTCATCATGGTGAAACTGTTGTTGTTAACGATGATGATTATCTGCTTGATGGTGAGGACCCCGATGTCCTAGATCGCATGTCCCAATATTCGGAAGCATTTGAAGCAAGAATGAACCCTGAGTTTGAGAATGACCTACGAGGTGGTGATGGTTGGGATGGTAACGACACGGGCGGTGACGACGGTTGCGATGGTGGTGTTGATCATAATGATGGCGGAGCACGTGTTGGGGATGAAGATGACGGTGATCATTTGGAGGAAATGCTTCGGGCCATTGGACCAGAAATAATCCTGAAGAGCGCAAAAGGTCTTGAAAACCTAGAGAGGGTGAAAGCAGCATCGAAGGAGACTGTCTATGGTAAAGAAAAGGGTTGTCCGACACACTGGACATTGCTACGTTTTGTGCTTGAGCTACTCATCCTGAAGGCTAAGTATGGGTGGTCGGACTGTAGTTTCAATGATCTGCTGCGTCTCCTATCCTGGTTGCTACCAAATCCAAACTTAGTTCCCGCCAACACCTACCAAGCAAAGAAGGTTGTAAGTCCATTGACAATGAGTGTTGAAAAAATCCATGCATGCCCGAACCACTGTATCCTTTTTCGTGGTGACACGTTTAAAGATCTAGATAAATGTCCTAGGTGTGGGGCCAGTCGGTACAAGACCAATGAACTTTACAACGGGGAGGAAGCCTCCACAGGGAACAAGAGGAAGAAGGGTGGGAAAAAGGTGGTACAAGAAGCTAGTGTCCAAGAGGGCACTCCATTAGGCCATGATTCAAAGCAAAGAAAAATTCCTGCCTTGGTAATGTGGTACCTGCCAGTGACCGACCGCTTGAGGCGTATCTTCCTAAACCCGAAAGAAGCCGCACTCATGACATGGTGGGATGATGAACGCAAGGTAGACGGTGATAAGATTGCACACCCGGCTGATGGTACTCAGTGGCAACGCTTTGATGAGAAGCACAAAGGCTTCAGCGCTGACCCAAGGAATATATGGTTTGGCTTGAGCACTGATGGAATGAATCCCTTCAATGAGAGGATGAGTGACCACAGCACTTGGCCAGTGATCTTGACCATGTACAACATCCCAACGTATCTGTGTCAGAAGAGAAAGTATCTTTTTCTTACTTGTCTCATTTCAGGTCCAAAACAACCAGGCATTGACGTAGACGTGTTTCTTGAGCCTGTGATGCAAGAATTCGAGAGGCTTTGGAAAGATGGGGTGCCGATGTTTGATGCATTCCAAAAGCAGGACTTCATATGTCGAGCCATAATCTTTGTTATTACCAATGATTATCCTGCGCTTTTTGCTTTGTCTGGACAGATCAAAGGGAAGACTGCATGCGTAGTCTGCTTGGACGGTACTACATATGTGTATCTAAATGCATCCAAAAAGACAGTTTATCTGAGGCACCGGCGCTTCTTAAAGGAAAATCACAAGTACCGCAGCATAAAGTTTGTACATTATTACGACAACACTCTTGAGACTGAACCCCCTCCAGAGAGACGGCAAAATGGAGAACATGTGTACAGAATGGTGAAAAACATACGCATCGTCTATGGAAAGAAGAAACAAGATGGGACGATCAGAGATAGAAGTACAGCTCCTATCGAAGGCGTACCTTTTAAGAAACAATCGATCTTCTTTTAGTATCTTGAATAGTGGCCAGACTTGGAGGTTCCCCATGCCATTGATGATATGCACTTGAAGAAGAATGTCTTTGAGAGTCTCGCGGGTACCTTCATGGACACAGCCAAGTCAAAGGATGGTCTGAATTCACGGAAAGACATGGTGCAGCTAAAAGTGAAGCCTCAACTTCACCCGGTAAAGGAGGACAATGGAAAATGCACTCTGCCTGCGGCTTGCTGGAACTTGACCCCAGAAGAGAGGAGGGCTATATGCACTTACCTAAGGGGGGTTAAAGTTCCGACTGGGTTTTCAGCAAACGTCAAGAAGCTAGTGTCCATGAAGGACCTGTCAATAACACACTTGAAGGCCCACGATTGCCATGTAATGCTGACAGTGTTCCTACCTATTGTTATCAGGGCTATAAAGCCAGGGTTCTTGAAAATGGCTATCACCCGCATGTGCTATTTCTTTTCAAAGATTTCGCAGAAGGTGATTGACAAGAAAGAGCTGAGTGACCTACATGATTTCGCGGTGGAGACCCAAAACCAGCTAGAGATGTGTTTGCCTCCCGCATTTTTTGATATAATGCCACATCTCATGATTCACATGGTTCATCAGATCGAGGCACTGGGCCCTTGCTACTTGCATGAAATGTGGTCCTATGAGCGGTTCATGTCGGTCCTAAGCCGATACATGCATAATCGAGCATACCCAGAGGGCTCTATGATAGAGGAGTATAGTACTGAAGAAGTAGTCAAGTGTTGTCAAGAGTATCTAAAAGTACAGAGAGGGATTGGTAGACCCGATTCTCACCACAAGGGTAGGTTGACTGGGAAAGGCACCAAGGGAAGAAAAGTATTCATTGATGAAGATTACAAAGAAGTGAGTCGAGCGCATTACAGTGTCTTAGCGGCTACAAAGCTGATGGAACCATACATTGATGAACACTTCGCTATCATTGAAGAGGAGAGAAATGGCCGCTCAAATGACTGGGTCATGAAACAACATAAACAACGATTGGGTACATGGTTGAAGGACAAAAACATACCGACTGGAGAAACCATAGATGATGTTACCATTCATAGGTTAGCATCGGGGCCATCGAGACAAGTGACATCTTGGCAAGCTTACGACATCAATGGGTACACATACTATACCCACGCAAAGGATAGTACTTGTATGAACCAAAACAGCGGGGTTCGAATAGAGGCCATCAATGACAAGAACCGAAGAATCAATTACTTTGGCATCATTGAAGATATATGGGAACTTGACTATGGAATGGGTATACAAGTGGCCCTGTTCCGATGCCGGTGGATCAAGCAGCACGAACTTAATGAGATCGGGTTGACGACCGTTGACCTCGAAAATCTAGGCTACCGAGATGACCCCTGGGTTGTTGCTTCAAATGTAGCATTAGTTTTTTATTTACCTGATCCGATTTCAAACCTTCCACCAAAGAAGAGGACAAAGCATGTGGTTGTCTCTGGGAAACAGCACATTATCGGAGTTGATGGCGTGGACGATCCTGATGAGCACAATAAATACGCCGAAATGCATCTATTCACAGACTTTACTAAGAAGATCAATGATGTGGAAAAGAACTTGCCCAAAGACATATTGCCATAGGAAAGGAAAGGTGTCAAGGGGAAAGTCGTTAGGGATGGCTAGCTTTATGTATGTGAGACTACCTTTATGTATGTGTGAGACTACATTTATGTATGTGAGACTACCTTTATGTATATGTGAGACTACATTTATGTATGTATGTGAGACTACCTTTATGTATGTGCGAGACTACCTTTATGTATGTGAGACTATCTTTATGTATGTGTGAGACTACATTTATGTATGTGAGACTACCTTTATGTATGTGTGAGACTACATTTATGTATGTATGTGAGACTGCCTTTATGTATGTGCGAGACTGAAAGGATCGATGACCCAAGAGGGGGGGTGAATTGGGACTTGCAACTCTCAAGGGGTGTATCAGGTGGTAAGAGGTCCAAAGAGCAGCCAGGAAATCGACCAAGGGGTTATATATAGGCTAGACACAAAGAACTAGCCGTTACTCAACAACTACCCTGAAAACCGTGAGCGGTGTATAATCCGCCGTGTACAAAAGTGACACGGCGTACAATACGGCGTCCACTTTTCAAACGGTCGAAACACTTTTCCAACGGCTACTTATGAACGGCGTATAATCCACCGGTACACAAAGTTTCCACTGCGTATCATACGGCGTACATAAACTCCAACGGTCATAAGCCACTTGTCACCTGCTGACTCAGCCAAAACCTATAAGCCGCTAACGGCGTATAATGCGGCGCACCTTTTCCTCGAAACCCTCTTGACATGCTTACTGAGTAACACGTATGCCGATACTGAACAACGTTGAAGAGGGAAGAGAAGGAGAAGATGGAGGAGCAGGAGAAGGAGAAGACATGAACAAAGAGTTAGACAACGATATACATGAGATGCTTACTCAGGATCCGTTAGAGGAGGAAGTAGAAGAGGGAAGAGAAGGAGAAGATGGAGGAGCAGGAGAAGAGGGGGATGATGATGACAACGACAACGATGACGATGACGATGACGATGACGAGGATGAAGACGGGGGATATGTAAGTCCCGAGGATCCTTTCCCATTTGAACCCAGGCATAGGCCAACACAGGACGAGCTGGACAAGGATTACGACCCAACTCAAGAGGTAGAGATAAAGCCTTACTAAGCAATGTTCGCTAACACTTTATCGGTGTTACATTACCTAACACTTTGGCCTCCTGTATATATAGGCCCCTGCGAACACTCCTTGTCCAAAAAGAAATCGTCAACATCCGCGACATCTCGACGGACAAGACAGAGCAGAGGAACGCAGAGCAGAGGCAAACACCACAGAGTTGGACGTTGCCGGCTCAGCTCCAGAACCTCAGGGCACAACCTCGGAGCCAAAGCCACAGAGGAAACGGGGGCCTAGAAAACCAAACCAATATCCTGGGAAGGATATAGTCTATGTGATAACAGAGGTCGGGCCAAAAGGTGACATCATTGAGCCTCAGATGGCGAGAGCAAAATTCCGTAATGCGATGGGCGCCCTTGTAAGAGATGAGTTGAACCCAGCTGTGCCAACATGGAAAGATTATCAGATGAAACAAAAAAAGGCCTATGGGACAGGTTAAAGGGAAATTTCCGGTTCCCTGCAAAAGACCTTGACATATGTAGGCATAATGCCCTTAAGATGATGGGGGACACATTCCGACGATGGAGGTCGGAACTCAACACGAAATTTATCAAACAAGGCAGAACTCCCTTCCACGTGTATGAAAAAATAACCAGAACCCAATGGGAGGACCTTGTGGCTTAGAAGACCTCCGAAGAAGCAAAGCAACTCAGCGCCCGTAACAGCAACATAGCGAAGATGAACGTACACCGCCCTCATCTAGGCCCCGGTGGCTACTTTGCCAAGGAAGAAGATTTCCGTAAGAGGGACGAAAAGGCTGCCGCATCCGGGATTAAGGTGAATACATTGAGGAAAAGGTCAAGGAATTGGATATATGCAAGGAGTACCGATGATTCCGGTGCCTCCCTGAAGTTTGATAACCCGGCTACCGAAGAGGTAGTATCAAAGATCATCAAATACTCTGAAGACAAGGAGAAGGGCTCATTCATACCTTCCAGAGAGAGGGATGAGCTCAGTCTTGCCTTGGGAACCAAGGAGCACACAGGCTGCACCAGGGGGCTAGGGAAAAGAACGCCTTGGAAGGTTGGGTTTGCAGAGGATAGGCACATGTACAAGAAACATGGTAGAGACCGAGCGGTCGACCTTGAAAGTACAGTAAAGGCTATGGTAGCGAAGGTGCTCGAGGAGAAGGGGTTGTCTACGGAGCAGCGGACGGTAGCGGAGCCGCCAGGGCAACTAGCACTACTCGGGAGCCCTCCGGAAGTGCCCAGCAGCCAAGGTTCCACTGCAGGCACAACCCCGGTCGATCGCATAAGCGAACCAACAAGCTGCATCTTGGGGGTTCTCATGGGAAGGGGGAACTTCATGCTGGAGGTCGCAACGGGTGTGGCACATCCTCCTGGTGGCTCATGGCACAATCAAAGGATCCCGCCAGACTACACTAGGGTCGAGGTGCATATCGTGAAAGCCCAGTACAAAGAATTCAAGATAGATATCCCAACTCCCGAGGGAGTGGACCTCCTAGGACAAGTAGAGGGGCAGTTCATCCTCTGGCACAAATGGGACATCGTGTTGATTGGGTATTCACCACCTCCGCCAAGTCAATCGCCACCTGTTGAACGTCTGGATAGAGTTCTTGAAGAAGGAGAGATGTCGCCATCCCGAGCCGACGAGGGGTTTGAAATGCCACACTCTTCTCCGCCGCACTCTTCTCCGCCACGTAAGGACCAACCTTCTCTGCCACACACTTCTCCGCCACATACGGAGCAAGTGGCAGATATGGCACAACCTTCTTCGCCTCATGTGCCTCCAGAAGAGCTGCCTCGTAAGGAGCAAGAGCCTCTAGAAGAGCCGAGACGTAAGGAGCAAGTGCCTACAAGAGAAGACCATGCACAAGAGGATGTTTGGGAGGAGGCAGAGATTAGAAAAAAGCTTCCAATCCGCTTAAGGCCAGTCTATGTACCGATGAAGGACGTCACATCGATGACTAAGTGGTATGCCCATGACCAGTTCAAGCCTGAGAACCTAGTCAAAGAAGTACCACGACGGGTTCGTGAAGAGGCCGTCACCAGTAATCACCGACCGACGAAGAAGTATCCAAATGTAGATGCCATCAAATGGACAAAGAACTGTCCAAAACAATATCAAAGAGGAAAGAACTTCCTACCCAACCGGATCATCCAAAACCTACCACTTGGAATGAGAAAGTTCCACGATTGGTACCTTCATGCTAGCAAAACAGATATAAGTTTTATATCAGCAGTCTTCCCCGACTTGACATTCGGATTCACCTCTGGGGTTATTGGTGCTACCTTCGACGACATCCAGACAGTGTTTCACCTTGGTGAAATGGACGCCAATCTAGTTCACATGTGGTGCCTGTAAGTCCTTTGCCCTCTTCATATGCTATAATTGCAATATTTCGATATTGACGTAATTAATCCACCCCGTGATTTGTAGGATGCAAACGCACATAGCAAAGCAACTTCCAAGTCTGAAAGTTGGCTTTGCAGATCCTCAACTAATAGCACAGGCTACTTTTACGTATCCAAAGCTATGGAGACTGGACGGCAAAGAGTTAGAAGCTGGGAAGACTAATCAGGAAAAAGAGCAGATCCGGGCGAAGGCAATCAGGGAAGCCTCCACTAAGGTTGCGGCGATCTTATGTACGATTTTCAGACGTCTCCAACATAACGATACTATATGGCTACCTTACCACTATGGGTAAGTACAAATAAATACATAAACCTTTGCAGAATACATCTTCTATGCTAATTTATGAGCTTATTGGTTTCCTGTGATTGAATTCATGCAGTAATCATTGGATTGTTATGGCCGTCGATGTCGGGCACGGCATGGCGTGGGTTTGGGATTCATTAGACAGGGACCCGGTGACATACAAAGATTTCGTAGCGATTGTCAAGACGTATGTATATCACACAATCCTCTTATTTAACCTTGTACCCTCCACTTTTGAATACTAACAAGTTTCTTTTCTGAAATCACTTCGAATAGGGCGTATAGGCACTACGTTAACAAATACAATGGGAGACATCATCCAGAAAGGAAGTCTGAACTATGGGTGAAAACAAAATGTGCGGTAAGTATGACCAGCTAAAATAGTTCATTATAGTTTCCCTACATTGCTTTGAAATGAATTTCCTAACATTTGTATATGTGAAACAGTGTCCCAAGCAGAAGCCCGGAAGCGTACACTATGGATATTATGTATGCAGTATGGTGAGTAACACAAAGGCCTACAGGAGACACCCAGAATTGGTAAATATTCACTACGGCTCTTTTCAATTGCTCACTGTCTTTAGATAAATGCTCACTGCCTTTGTATATGCTCAATGTGTTTGTATATGCTCATTGTCTTTCTAAATGCTCACTGTCTATACATATGCTCACTGTCTATAATATGCTCACTGTCTTGGTAAATGCTCACTGCCTTGGTAAATGCTCACTGCCTACATATATATGATCACTGTCTTGGTAATGATCACTGTTTTTGTATATGCTCACTATTTTGATAAATGCTCACTGCCTTTGTATATGCTCAATGTCGTTGTATATGCTCATTGTCTTTCTAAATGCTCACTGTATATAATATGCTCACTGTCTTTCTAAATCCTCACTGTCTATATATGCTGACTGTCTTTACAAATGCTCACTGTCTTCACAGATGCTCACTGTCTTTTTATATGCTCATTGTGTAGTGGAAAGAAGACATAGCAGTAAGAAACTGCCCATACAGCGATGACAACCTCTTGGAACTTGTCGGTGACCTTTGTGACTTCCTATTAGACCAAGTTATTCACACCAAAGGTGAGTACCATGACAGAGGGTCCAATCTAGCGACGAATCCAACTTATGAACATCTGCGTGAGTGGGAAAGGCTAGGCTTGGGTCGTTAATTGAACTTGTGAATGTTTTGTACTTTTGGCAAGCACGATATGTACTTGTGATGTGAACTATTGGATTTGTGTAATGGACTTGTAATTTATGTGAATTATATGTGTATTTGTGAATGCAGCGAATTATATATGCATTCTGTGATTTATAGAAAAATTCTGTGAATTATATATGAATTTCAGATTTGATTTTTTTTTGTCAGAAAAAAAAACTGTAGGGGCGGTTAGGGAATGAACCGCCCTTGCAGAAATAAATGATAGGGGCGGCTGTCTTTCCAACCGCCCTTACAAAATGGATTAGTAGGGGCGGTTCTGAAAAGAGCCGCCCTTACAGTTATATTTTGTAAGGGCGGCTGGAGTAACCAACCGCCTCTACTAAATGTTTTGTAAAGGCGGCTAGTAACAATAGCTGCCCTTACTAATGTGTTTGTAAGGGCGGTTGTCGGAGCCGTCCTTGCTATCCAGAAACTGTAAAAACGCTTGTTTAGTGGCGGCTGGCAAAACCGCCCCTACAGAGGCTTACCAGCCGCTCCTACAGTTCCTTGCTGTAGTAGTGTTTAGCTGTAAAAAG
>CM014277.1:23577608-23593148 GCA_004135705.1 Alloteropsis semialata | reverse complement strand
GAGGACGGCCGGCGGGAGCCACGACTTCCTGCTCACCCGCCACGACACAAGGCCGCCGCTCGCGGTCGCTCGCGCTCGCATTCGCGCAGGCGTTCTCAGGGCGCGGGGGTTGGCCGCGGCGCCTGCGGACATGGTGGACATGGTTCCCCGCCGTGGCCGGACCGCCGCCCTTCTCCGACTGGGGGGGAGCTGGACCGTCAAGGAGGACCGACGACGATATCGGCTTCTCAATCTCCGACGAGGACCTGCCGCCGGGCCACCCCGCTTTGCGGCCTGGAGAGGAGGCCTGCTTCATTTCCAGGTCCGCGGACATGGACGCAGAGGAGGAGCGGCTACGTTTCGCCCTCCTCGCTGCACCGGCTGCGGAGTTGGGGGCCACAATCTCGCCTGACGAGATGCGCCTCGCCGTCCTGGGGCTGTTTGAGGTGGATGACGACCGGTTGGAGGTCCGGCGATTCTCGCCGGAGACCTTCCTGCTGGTGTTCACCTCGCAGGGCGCTAGGGACGCTGCCTTGCACGCCGGGCACGTTCCGGTTGCCGGCCAACGCCTTCTCCTCCGACCTTGGACTCGCCTTGTCGCGCCAACATCGGTACACTGGAGTTCCGGGTCTCGCTCGAGATCGAGGGCATCCCTGCTCACGCCTGGAGCTGGCGCGTCGCGAGGAAGCTGCTGGGGACATCTTGCTGGATCGAGCAGGTCGACCCTTCCTCGGACAGCCGTTTCGACATGTCCAAGTACATGCTCACGGCCTGGACTGACGATCTCAGCCGCATACCGAGGTCGAAGCTGCTCATCATCGCCGAGCATGAGGTGCCGGTCGTCTACGATGATCCGGGGATGCAGCTCATCTTCGGACGACTTCCTCCATATCTTCGCCAGAAGAAGGTGCTCACATACTCTGTGTTGATCCACCTACGCCGCGTCGCCGACTTCCGCTCGCGGCCATCTTCCCCTTCCCCTGGTCCATCGCCGCCGTCCAGCGACGGTGACTCCGGCCACGACGGGAATCCAGACCGGGGCTACGGGGAATCGTGTGGCCAGGGCCCACTGCTTCGTGCCTTCCTCTGCCACGATGGCATCGTGGACGGCAGTCTCCCGGGCGGCGCTGCCGCAAGCTCGCGGGACCGGCCAGCCTGCGCTGCGGACCCGGTCGGGATGGAACCGGCGGCGTGCGCCGCACTTCGGACTATGGTGCACACGGCGGTGATCGCGCTGTTCCCGTGACCGACGCCGCCGGCGATGAGGACGACGACGCCGAGCTCCTCCGCGCCGAGGCGCCCTCTGCCATGGCGGTGCAACCGGTCGTGGAGGACGTCACCGCTGATGGCCATCGCTGATGCTAAAGCAAAAGCAAAAGCGGCGGCTGACGCGGGAGAGCGGCAGTGTTCGCCATCCTGCAAAAGCAAGCTACCGGACAAGGCCTCACCCACTGGGCGGGTGGCCGTGCAGGTTGACGACCCCGTCTTCCTCCTCGACCGGATGGACCACTACGGATCGGGGGCGGATCCGATGCTGCTCGAACTCGTGGCCCAAAATTCAAAAACGGGCTCATCGGCGCAGCGTCCCATCCGGACCTTCCAGCGCCGACCGCGTCCGGATTCGGGGACACGTGTCCCACCATCGGTGGGGACTACTGCCTTCCCTGTTCTAGATGTCTCCATGTCTCAGACCGCGACACCACCAACTGCTGCGGCCCCACCAGCGCAAGCTCCGGCTCTTGGCGGTGACTACGAGCCGGCTGTGGACACCACCCCCATGCGGCTTCCCGCCACGGAGCCGCCCTCTTCACCGGCTCCTGAGCCCGCCTCAAGCCTTGGCGAGCCTGCCCCAACACCGGCTCGTCCTTCAGTGGAGCGAGCTGCCAAGTCGGTCCACACCACGCCCAGGACGGGGCGGCGACCGCCGCAGTGTGAGGCCAGCTCGCCGAGCACCGAGATGGCAGTGGCGGCTACCTCGGCCTTCCTGGCCTCCGTGCGGCAGGCTCTGCAGGCACCGCTGTTGGACCCCCCTGCTGCAAGGCGTGCCGCGCGGGCTGCCCCAGCCCCGACACCGCAAAGGCGCAGCAGTCGCCTGGCGAACCAAGCGCCGGCGGCGGCGGCAATCAGGCCATCCAAGAAGGGGGAGGCCCTCGTCATGCGCAAGCTCGGCTTCATCCCAAAGACGGGAGCTGTGACGGAGGCAGGCCAAGCCGAATTCGACAAATTCTTCGGCAAGCAACTGCTGCCATCGGACTTCGCCGCCATTAGGGACCTGTTCCCGGTGGCACGATCCCTCTCGGATGGCGAATTGCTGGCGGCGGCGGCGAGGGCGAGCGGCACCGTCCTCGCGTGCTAAGCGCCTCGCACCGCATCTCGCACATCGGTTGTTCTGCTCCTTGGATCAGCAAAACTTTAATATCCTGGTGTGGAACGTGCGTGGCCTGAATGCGCGCGCACGTCGTGATGTCCTACGCGAGATTGTCCAGGAAGCCAATGCTTCTGTAGTTTGTATTCAAGAAACTAAGCTTAGCGTGATTTCCCCTACCTCTTGTGTGAGATGCTTGGTTCACGCTACACCAGCTATGTCTACCTGCCCGCAGAGGGGTCGAGGGGAGGTGTGTTGATTGCTTGCAGGAGCCCAGAGGCGACATGCGCGTCGCTGCAGGTCGGATCCTTCTCTGTCTCGGCTACCATTGAGCTTGGTAGTGAGGCGACTCCTTGGTGCCTAACGGGGGTTTATGGGCCGCAAGCGGATGCTGACAAGATCGAGTTCTTGGAGGAGCTCCGTTCAATCCAACCTAGGGTCAATGGTCCTTGGGCCATTGCAGGCGACTTCAACTTGATTCTTGACGCATCGGACAAGAACAACGCTAACATTAACCGGCGTAACCTTGGTCAATTCCGGAGGTTTGTGTCGGATATGAGGCTCAAGGATGTCTTCCTGCATGGAAGGCGGTTCACGTGGAGTAACGGCCAGCATCGGCCGACTTTGGAGAAGCTGGACAGGTTGCTGGTAACCATCGAATGGGAGTTGCTATACCCTTCCAGCTTCCTACAATCGCTTTCGTCTGACATGTCCGATCACTGCCCCCTCCACCTGGCAACGAATGCCGACTTCGGCGGGAAGAGGAGGTATCACTTCGAGAATTGGTGGATCAAGATTCCCGGGTTCAGCGACGCCGTCGAGAGGGGATGGAAGTGCCCGGACGCGGTAACAGATCCTTTCTGCCGCCTGGACCTGCTCCTGAAGGGTACTGCTAAAGTGCTTCAGAGCTGGAGCCAGCAGTCCATCGGCCAAATCAAGGAACAACTGCTCATGGCCAGAGCTCTGGTGTCACGTCTAGATCGTGCGCAGGAAATGCGCGATCTCTCGATTGACGAGCATCAGCTCCACAAGGAGCTGAAGTGCAAGGTCCTCGGCCTGGCATCGCTGGACCGCACGATGGCCAGGCTGCGCTCCAGGATAACATTCCTGCGCGACGGCGACGCAAACACGAAACTGTTCCATATGCAATCCAACCACCGCAAGAAGAAGAAATACATTGCGAGGCTGGAAGATGACGGTGGTGCGGCATTCACACACGGTGAGAAGGAGTCCATGCTGTTCAAGCATTTCAGCGATATCCTGGGCACGTCGACCGCGCAGAGCGCCATGATCGACCTGCGGGCCATTGGGATCTCACCGGTTGCGCTCGAGCACTTGGAGCGCCCCTTCTCGGAGGAGGAAGTCTGGAGCACAATCAAATCCCTGCCGAATGACAAATCGCCCGGACCGGACGGGTTCACCGCGGAATTCTACAGGTCCGCATGGCCCATCATAAAGAGTGATGTCATGGCGGCTTTCAACGCCTTCTACAGGGTCGGTTGCGGGCAGCTGCATCGCCTCAACGGAGCGCTGATCACGTTGCTGCCCAAGATCGCGGATCCTCGCCGTCCTGGGGATTATCGGCCGATAAGCCTAATCCACAGCTTCGCCAAACTGATCACCAAACTGTTGGCGAACAGATTGGCACTGGACCTCGAGCGCCTGGTGGACGTGAACCAGAGCGCATTCATCAAAAAGCGCTCGATTCACGACAATTTCAAATTCGTCGAACAGACGGCCAAGACGCTACATCGGCGGAAGAAAGCCTCGTTGTTACTCAAGCTGGATATTTCCAAGGCATTCGACTCCCTCGAATGGACGTTCCTCATCCAGGTGCTGGAGGCAATGGGTTTTGGGCGGAGATGGCGCGACTGGATCTCGGCCATTGTCTCCTCGGCATCCACAAGGGTTCTTCTAAACGGTGAACCGGGTGCAATTATCAACAATGCGCGGGGCCTAAGGCAAGGCGATCCACTCTCCCCGATGCTCTTCATCCTCGCCATGGAGACACTTCACCGGCTTTTCACGGCAGCGGCAGCCAGCGGTGTGCTGGCCCCCCCGGGTAACCCGGGTATCCATCACCAGTGCTCCTTGTACGCCGACGACGTGGTCCTCTTCATCACGCCCGCGCGTCAGGACCTGATCACCACAAGGGACATCCTTTCTTTCTTCGGTGACGCCTCCGGCCTGCGCACGAACATGAGCAAAAGCCTTGTTGCACCTATCTCGTGCACTGAGGAGGACGTCGCCTAGGGTGCTGCGTCACTTCCCCGCCCGGATTGCCGATTTCCCAATCACTTACCTGGGGCTCCCCCTGACGGTGGGGCGCTTGAGGAAGACGCATTTCCAGCCGCTCGTGGACAAGATCGCCGCGAGCATGCCCACCTGGCGAGCTCCACTTATGAACAAGGCGGGTAGGCTGACCACAGTCAAGGTAATGACGTCCAGGTGCATCCATACTATCATCTCCATCAAGGTGCCAGACTGGGTTATCAAAGAAATCGACAAGCTACGTCGCGGTTTCCTCTGGGCCGGCAAACAGCGTGCATCGGGCGGCCAGTGCACTGTGGCGTGGCGGGTTGCCTGCCGGCCAACGGAGCTGGGGGGACTTGGCGTTCCTGACCTCAGGACCACGGCTTTTGCCTTGAGGCTTCGTTGGAAATGGCTCCAACGGACGGACAGCACGCGCCCCTGGAAGGATCTGGACATCAGCTTTGGTAACGACCAGCTGGTGGACGCCATGTTTCAAGCATCAATCGAGGTTCAGCTGGGTGACGGCAACCTGGCGCTGTTCTGGCAAGATAGTTGGGCGGGCGCCAGTTCCCCATGCTCGCTCGCGCCAGACCTCTGCATGGCGGTGCGTACGCGAACAAGGAGAAGACGCACAGTGGCGACGGCGCTGGTGGAGGGAGCTTGGATCGAGGACATCACAGGTCAGCTCAGCGCCGCAAGCTTGCGTCAGTATATCAGGCTATGGAACGCTATGCAGGGAGTTCAGCTCCAGCCGATGGTGGAGGACAGAGTGCTCTGGAGATGGAACAGAGCTAACACCTATTCGGCAAGATCGGCATACCGTGCCTTCTTCATCAGATCAGTTCGAGCCGTCGGAGCAAAAGCAATCTGGAAGTCTTGGGCGCCACTCAAAGTTAAGTTCTTTGTGTGGCTTGCCGTTCACCGTCGACTCTGGACGGCTGATCGAAGACGCAAGCGTGGGCTTCCGGCGGCTGCTCACTGTCTGCTGTGTGACCAATGCGAAGAAACTGCGGACCACTTGCTCTGCCACTGCATCTTCGGAAAGCAGGTATGGTACCACGTTCTTCAGCTGCTTAGCATGGCGATGCCGCAGCTCGGTGCAGAATGCTCCTTCTTGCAATGGTGGATGGTGCTGCGGGGACAGCTGCCTAATTCAACTCAAAGAAGTGGAATGGACTCTATTGTCATGCTCACTTCTTGGAGAATTTGGAAGCTGAGGAACGATCTCACATTCAACAGAACAGCTAACCAATCACCACCTGCACCTGGTTTCGTTGCGGAGGTTATCAGAGATGAAGGGGACATGTGGATCCAGGCTGGGGCGAAGAAGATGGCAGGACTTGGATGGCCTAGTGGAGCGGCGAACCACCGGTTGTAGAACTTGTAATGGTCGCGGCCTCTGTCCTTGGTTGTTTTAGTTTCATAGTATAGTTCTCAGTGAATCCGAGCCGTGTGCGTGCGCCCGGCAAAGGCCCGCGTTGTATGTGTGTTTTGGACTCTTTCTTCTTAATGCAATGATGCGCAGTTCTCCTGCGCATTCTCGAAAAAAAGATTACTACCGTTAAAAAGGTGGTTTCCTAGCTTCAGAGCTTACACGACACCATAGCACCCTGATAATATCAGCATTGTGCTAGATGAATGAACATCTACAGAATTACAGATCATGACTTTTGACAGCATTATAGAACTAATCAGCAAGACACATGTACTGACACTGCAATGAGTTAAGGGCTTAAGGCTATCGAAACACACTATTTGACAGCATCCAATCAATTCCAGTTTCAGGTTGCACTGGGACCAGGAACAATGGAACAGTAACAAAAACAACTTCAAACTTAATTGCACAAACATGGAAACCGATTCTAATTTTCAGTTCTGCATTCAGTTAACAAAAACCGATAGAATACCACTAGGCACTGGAAAGCAGTATGCAGCTCAGTAATTGAAGCAACTTCTGATCCTTAGTTTCTTACATGGAAACGAAATCTCAACAACTATCTGAAATCTGAAGAGATTGCAATCGGCAACTACCTCACTTGAATATTGCAGCCAGCAACTACTCAGCACGCCAAATGACATAGTCTCAAACTAACCAACCCGAGGATCATAGGGTATGTAACCAAAAACCTGTGGCCGGCTCGCCGCCACCTTATGGGAGAAGCCAAGCCGGAGGAGAGTGGTCCGATGGGTCTGTCGTCGGGAAGCATCGCTGCACGCAGCCATCTGACCACTTCCCATTGTCGCTGCAGCGGTACTGCCTCACATTGCCATCGCCGTAGATCACTGCCTCCTCGTAGAACTCCCCATCATCGAAGAAGTAGATGCCGTCCTTGAAGCCCGGGTACTGATTCGCCTCGTAGGACCTGGAGCAGCCTCGCCCGACGAACAGCATCCGGCCGTCCAGCGTGTCCAGCTCTATCCATGCCCAGGGGAACCTCGCCACGGGGTGCTTGGTGTGGGCATCTTCCTTCTGCCGTTTAGTCTCCAGGAACACCTTGAACGCCGGCTGGTTAGGACAGGCTCGAGCCGGACGACCATGAGCACTTCGCCGCGGGACACGACGAGGTAGCGAGCGCGGACGATCTGCTGCTCGTAGCCGCGCCCGCCGGGATGGAAGACGCGCACGTCCCGCTGTAGGTCGAGGCCCCCATCGTGATCCCGGAACGGCGTGGCCACGCGGAAGTTCTCCTCCTCGGTGAGGAAAAGGAACTTGCCGTCGTGGTACACGACGTCCTCCGCCGTCGAGGCAGACGCGATGTCCAGAGCCTCCGCCTGCTCCAAGACACAGAGCGCGAGGCGGCACTGGCGCTGCAGCCGCGGCACGACGGCGGGCGCGTCGTCCGGGCGGGGCACATCGGTCCACGAGGAGACGATGCCGGCGACGACGCAGCGCGAGTCCTCCGGCGGCGCCGAGAGCGCGGCCGCGAGGAAGACGATGTCGCGCACGCGCGGGTCGTGCGGGATCCGGAGCACGCTCGGGAGGAGGCGGGCCTCGCCGGTGCGGATGTTGAGGAGCTCGTGGCCGCGCGGCTCGCGGAGGTGGAGGAAGAGCCAGGCGCCGTCGTGGGAGCCGAAGCAGCGCGCCCCGGGCGGGGCGATGGTGAAGGAGTGGTGGTCGTGGCAGCCGCTGAGGACGCAGGCGACGCGGATGGGGCCGCCGCGGTGGGGCGGCGGGAGGAGGAGCCACGGGAGCCCGCGCGGCGGCTTCGGGGGCGGGAGCTCGTCGACCGCGGCGCGCCAGGCGCGGCAGGCGAGGTACACGCGGTGGCGGTCCTCCGGGCACGGGACGCGGCGGAGAATCTCGTAGAGGGAGGCGGCCAGCAGGTCCGCCCAGGAGCGGGGCTGGGGAGCGGTCATGGCGCCGGGAGAGGATCGGGCCCGGGGTCGGGTGGCTGCGGACTTGCTGGTTGCTGCTGCCTCGAGCTCGAGGGGTGGGAGAAGAGAAGGCGGTGGCGAGGTGGGGATGGATTTGGGAGGGCGTTGCGTTGGATTTGGGAAAGCCGTGGCCCGCGGGGAAGGTGGGACCGTGGGAGCCAGCTGTGCTGGGAGCCTGGGACTCGGGGAGGAGGTGGGGAGGAAAGCTAGAAGCCGCAAGCTCGCTGGAATGTTCATTGGGCCGTAATTATTTGGGTCTGTACTGCGCAGTACATTGGGCCAAGATTTCAGCCCGTGAATCGTGATGCTCCCGAGCTACGAACTCTAGGCCCGACGACCGTTTGCCGTTCCTTTTTGGTTTTCCCGTACGATTTTATTATATACGTTTTTTCTAAGTTTTTCTACAGTGGGCATAGGATGAAAGCAACTTAGAAATGCAAAACAATTCCGTTAGGCAAGAAGAGAAGTGGCGAAAGAGGAAGTATGGATCGTTGTATCATTTTCGCATTGTGATATGTGCCTACAGATGGCTATTATTTGTGGAGACGCTGTGAGGGGAACTAATGCCCCATTAGTAGCCCTTTTCTGGTAAAAAATGCATAAAATATCTAGCTTCTTTCCATTTCAAAATTTGAAAAAAATCATAATTTGTATTACAAAATCTGCATAGAAAAGTTTTTCGAAAAAATGAAATATTTATTAAAAACATTTGTTGAATTTTTAAGAAGAGTTTATTTAGAAAAGTAATTGAATCTTTTTCAAAAAAGTATTTATGGCCTTTTACAGAAAATAGTTTTATACATCAAATATATTTCTAGAATAGAGAAGTTTTCATGGGAAAAGGGGAGACGGATTTGAAGATCAACAGATCAACACTGCCCCTCCTCTCGCTATTGGGAAGGGTGGAGAAAATCCTAAAGGAAAATTTTCAATCTCTCTCTTTGTGCATCCTCCCTTCCAGCAAGGTTAAGCTTGCAACAAACAAAGTCGGTTAATTGGGTACTAAAATAGGGTTTACCCATTATTACTAAATGTCGCCTTAAAGAGGAATATCTCACTAGTTTCATTTGTGATCAGTGGTTATGTCTGAAAAACACAATTTCTTGGCCAGCAGCCAGCAGAAAATAAACTAACTACTAGTTGGCAACAATGTTTTTCTAACACCTCGTGTGTGCGGTGTGCCTCCTTGACGTTGACGGGGGCAAGGAACACGTATGGATCAGTTTATAACTTGGAACAGTCATTTGGAATGTGGTTTGTTTGCGGGAAGCAATTTGTATTCCTGTCTTTCCTGACAAATTCCAAATGTACACAAGTTTGTATGTGACATATAAAGTGAATTGTTGCAAACCAGTTTTGCTACAAATTACGTTTACTATACGGAATCAGCAATCGTTCAGTAAAATGCAAGAGTTGAAATGCAAAATTGTTCACACATGGAAATAACTTGGGACTCACTGTGACATCTGCATTCAGGCTTAGGGCCTCGAGCTTCAGAACTTAATTTAGATCAGAGTATCAGACACAGAATTTCATAACAAAAGTGAGTTGGCACTTTCACTATTTCTACTTTGGTAGGGCTTCAGAAGGCGACAGAGAATCACTCTTCAGATCATAAGCTAATCTTCTGCATTTAAGTTCACGACGTCCAATAGATAAGTAATAGAACACTGTAAGTTACTCGTAAGAAAAGTGTCATAACAATTAGGCAAACTGATTATGCCATTAAACAGGGCTATGGAAGCTTCAGAGTTCAGACCACTGCATAGCATTGGTCGACTAAATGATAACTGTCATATTGACAACATTGCAAATGACTAGAGATCATAACTGAATTACACTAGTTTCAGTTCCGTGCAAGTCCAGCATCATGCTAGACTGTAAGTACTGTATTATGGTAAGGAAAAATAGAGCATTGACAAATTCGATTTCAAACTGAATCGCACGAACATGCAAATCCAATTCCATTTCAGTTATGCATTCAGTTAACTGAATTTGCCCCCACTGATAATTTCTGAACATGGCAATCAGAATTCTGAAACCACCTCAGCATGTCCAACTAATATGTCTCAACTCTCAAACTGATCAACTAGAGATCATGGGTTCAACATTTTGAAGCAGTACGTGTGGTTATCTGGTTATAAGATTGGATGATATAAAAAACTACGTATCTCACTCTGAACATTTGAATCAACAACCTGTGCAAGAGTGCTAAAGTGATGTTGTGGTAAATTGGTTACTTCAGTTAAAAGGCTGCTTTAAGGCTAACATAAAGTTTAGATCAACATAGAGAAATAATGCTACAAGATCACATTTCCGATTCCAAGCACATCTTCTGCATACTCGTCCATGAAATCTGACAGAGACACATAGACAATAGTGAGAACAAGTGTTAGGAAAGGAGGCTTTCTTGGCTGCAGTGTATCACGCCATAGCATTATGCTAGCTAGGCTAATGAACAGTCATGACATTATTACGGTAAACGAGTTAAGTACCAGATCAGACGATTCCATTCTGTATTGAGATAATGAAAACCAAAAGCACTGATCAAAACATTTCTGAACTGGATTTCAAGAACATGCTAATCTGATTCAGTTTCATTTCTGCATTCAGTAAAATAAAACTGATTGGAAACAACAAGAACCGGAAATGGAAAGTAGTATGCAGGTTCAGAATTCATGCAGCACATTGTGATTTTGACAGTTATCTGATTCTGAAAACTGTAATCAGCAACTGCCACAGTCTGAATATTGCAACCAGAAACTACCTCAGCACGTCAACATGATCACAGACTAATTAACTCAAGGATCATTGGTTAGCCTATGGAAAACGTGTTGCGGCCTCAAGACTCAAGAGAGAAGCCAAACTGAAGCAGAGTGATCCGATGGGTCCGACCTCGGGAAGCAGCGCTGATCATGGCCTTCTGGACCTCTTTTGGGTGTACCAATCCGTGCCACTGACTGAAAAATCAGAACATTGATTGTTTGGGTGAAGAAATTCCATAGCTGGTTTGCAAATTGTACACAAGATAGGAAAACTTCAGAGATATGATTCAGTATATTGCAAGGCATTCAGGTATGTACCAATTAATGTTCCAGTTTATATTAGATGCGAGGCGTTTACTAATGCATCAGTGTAAGCTGGGTTCTGAATGAATCATGAATGACGATATTAATTTTACGGTGATTCTAAACATATTTCAGGTGTGACAAATGCTATGCAAACATGTGCACTATATATGATTCCCCAAAATGAACTAAAAAAATATGCTGATATCCAGATAGCAACTTAAAATAGAAATCTGTATGGTGCACAGTTTGAGAAAATTAGCAGGTTTAGTGAAATACAGAAATGCAGATAATTGTGATATGCATTTTATGGAAGAAAAGAAACAGTGTGTTAATCATTACTCATTAGTCAGTTATTTCCTTATTGCAGATCAATACAGAAAATTCAGACGAGTTTGGATTCAGAAAGAGCTTCATAAGGCCAAGGACTCAAATTTCGGATTACATGCAAATCCTCTGCATTCAGTTCACGAAATTCGAAAGATGACGTGTACAGATAATGTATACACATCATATCATGCCAAGGGCACCAAATCACACCAGTTCAGATTGCAATAGTGCAGATAATTTGTACTATATAGAATTAACCCAAAATAGCACAATATAATTATCAGTTAAAATTATGTTTGCTGCAAATGGTAATGCCAATATGCCAAGTCACTGACCAGTCATAATGAACTAAATATATGTTGATATCCAGATAGCAACTTAAGATAAAAATCTGTATTCTTCCAAAAGTTTCAGAAAGTCGCAAGTTTACTGAAATACTGAAATGCAGAAATTGTGGCATGCAATTTATGAAGGAAAGGTAGAGCATGTTAATGAGGAGTACTGATCAGTTATTGTAGATCAATGCAGAAAACTCGAACAATTTTGGATTCTGAAAGAGCTTCAGAAGGCGAAGGATTAACGGTTCAGATTGCATTCAACTCCAATTCCAAGCTGCATTCAGATAAGGAAAAACGGAGTACTAAAGAATACACTTCCAAACTGAATCGCAAAATTATGCAAATCCAAATCCATTTCTGCTCTGCATTCAGCCGACAAAAACCTATAGAATACCCACAAGGCAATTGGAAGTAGTATGCAGCCTCGACATTGGAAGTAGTACTTCGTGATTTCGACGACTCTCTGACTCTGAACATTGCAACCGGCAACTACCTCACTCTGAATATTGCAATCAGAAGTTACATCACTCTGAACATTGCGATCAGACAGAAACTACCTCAGCACGTGAATTACCTCAAGAAGAAGTAGATGAAAACCTGTCGCCGCCTCAAGGGAGCATCCAAGCCGGAGCAGAGTAGTGCGAGGGATGTGGCCTCGGGAAGCAGCGCTGGACATTGCCTTCTCCGGACCACTTCCCGTTGTCGTTGCAGGGGTATGGCCTCACATTTTCGTTGATGAAGTTGAAGAGCAATGGTTCGTCGTAGAACTTGCCATCATCCAAGAAGTAGACGCCTTCCTTGAAGCCGAAGCCGGCGGGGTACTGATCCACGTCGTAGGATCTGGAGCAACCATATCCGACGAACAGCATCCGGCCACCCAGCGTGTCCAGCTCGCTCCACGACCATGGGTACTTGTCGTCGGGATCCTCCCGTTCAGTCACCCGGAACACCTTGAACTTGGACGTCGGCTGACGGGAATCCCCCTCGAACCTGGCGACCATGAGCAGCTCCCCGCGGGACACGACGAGGTAGCGAGCCTGGACGCGGTGGTAGTCGCCGTAGAGCCCATCGGCTCGGAAGCTATGCAGCTCCCACTCTGTCATGGAGCTCCCAGCAGTTTGATCCATGGTCAGTTCACTCACGAAGATGCTGCCATAGGGGAGCAGAAAACGGAAGGCTCCATCGTGGTAGACTACGTCCTCCACAGCGACGATCGAATCCCACGTGTCTGGGGGGATTTCCATGGCCAGCGGGTGCCCCATGCTCCAGAACGCAACGCAGCGATGGATTTGGAGCGGCGGCCAAGTGCGGCATCGGATCCCGCATTCCCGCCACGTCGCGACGATGGCGGCGCCGACGCAGCCCGGGTCGTCGGGGGAGGACGAGAGCGCGGCGGCGAGCATGACCATGGCGTGGACGTCCGGGCTGCCCCAGCGCAGGAGCCCTGACGGGAGGTGGTGTGCTCGGGGGTTGCAGAAGTTGGAGAGCACGTGGGTGCGCGTCAGGCCGTGGTGGAGGAAGAGCCAGGCGCCATCGTGGGAGCCGAAGCAGCGCGCCCGGATGGTGAGGGAGTGGTGGCCGTGCTCCTGGCAGCCGCAGAGGACGCAGACGACGCGGGTGGAGCCGTCGGGGCGGCCTGTCGGGAGGAGGAGCCACGGGAGCGGGGGCGGCGGGGACTGGTGGCGGCGGACCACGTCGCGCCACGCGCGGCTCGCGACGGACATGGCGCAGAGGTCGGCGCGGCACGGGATGCGGCTCAGGATCCTGTGCTGGATGTCGTCGGGGAGACCCTCCAGGAACCCGGCCGGAGGCGGAGGCGGAGGAGGAGGCTGGGACGCGGCCATGCCGTCGCAGGATGGAGTGGGAACCGGGAGGACTTGCTTGCTGCTGCCCAGAGCAGGCTGGTGGAAGAAGAAGAGGAGGAGGAGAAGGCGGTGGCGAACTGGGAGGGAGGCGTTGCTGCGGGATTCGAATCCGCCGGGCCTTTTTGTTCTGGATTCTGGAAGGCGGCGGAAGAGAAGCCAGCCAGGGCCAGCTGTCGTCGGTCGTCGCCGATCGAGGAGGTTGTTGCTCGCTTCGGCCGTCAAAAGTTTGTTGGGTTGGGCCGCAGTTATTTGGGTTTGGGTCGCCTAGAACGAGCCAAAATTTCAGCACGTGATGATCCAAACTCCTAACGATGGAGAAGGGCAGTGGTGGCAGCCAAGGAATATACTTCAGTGATGCGTTCGTAGTATGAAACCAGTGCTTGTAGGATTATTTTTTTCTCTCTGAGAAATGGATCAACAATATATCATAATCCAGAAAGTGATGTTCACTGTGTGAAGTTCCAATGCTCAGGCTCTGATTTTCACTGTGTGAATATTAGGTGAGGCACAATGTTTTTTTTTTTTTTTTTTTTTTTTTTTTTGCAAATTGCAATGCCACACAAAATTGTATGAGCTATACAGATATGCAGTAACACAAGATATTTTCCAGGTTACATTGTGTATTGCAAACTGAATTCCAGGTTACAATGTCTCATATTGAACTAGAACAACATTCTGAATAAACTAAGATATAAAAACTGCACTCTGCATTGTTCAGATTCGCATTGCAAGTTCCAAAACGCAAAGAATTCGAACTGCAAATTTATCAACACATCGGAGGGAAAGGTCAGTGAGTTATTGGTTAATCATTGACATTCATTGTGGAATCAGCAGTCAGACAGAATCTCCAGGCTCTCATCACCTACTACTTTAGATCAGATGCAGAAAACTCCAGAACAAAATCACTTTGGCTACTAAAATTCTTGAGGCAATAGTGTAATCACATTTCAGAATCCAAGGAAATATATACTCTGCATTCAAGTTACCAAATCTGGAAGAGAAGCAAACAAACACTGAAAAATAGTAAAAAAAGGTACAACAATTAAGTGCACACAGATCTTGGTGCGAAATGGTTACTGCAATTGAAAGGAGGTGTTTTCTAGCTTCAGAGTTCATACAACGCTGTAGCATTCTGAAGACTATTCAACCATCATCATATCATAGCAAAAGTAATAACGGTCTAAATGAGTTAAGGACTTAAGGGTCCCAAATCACACTAGTTCAGCTTCCTGCAAGTTTTGTTTCCAAGGTATACTGAGATAAGTCGAAAAAACCAGAGAACTAATAAACATATTCAGACTGAGTTGCACAATCTTGCAAATTTAACTCCCATTTCTAATCTGCACTCAGTTTACAAAACCACGTAGAAACACCACAGGGCACTGAAAAGTGGTATGCAGATTCAGCACTTGAAGCAGTACGTGTGTGACCATTACATGGGAGTGACATAAAAAAAACTCATTCAATTGTGATAGGCTGACATGACAGTAAATTGATAACTTAAAGGTGCTTTCCAAGCTTCAGAGCTCACACCACAGAGTAGCGTTGATATCATGACTTTTTGACAGCATCATTGATATGATTAGCAACACAAATGTATACACACGGTCACACTGTGTAAATGAGTTATGGCTATCAAATCACACTAGTTCAGATTTAGCATCCTATTAAGACCAATTCTAGGTTAAAAAATGCAAACGCATTTTAACTTCTGATCTGCATTCAGTTAACAAACCTGATAGAATACCAAAAGGCTATGGAAAACACTATGGACTATAGAGGTTCAGTAACTGAAGCAGTACCGTGTGATATCAAAAGCTATCTCATTCCGGATATTGCAACTAGTGCTTGACTGATATTACAATAAAATGATTACTGCCGCTAAAAGGGTATTACTATCCTATCTTCAGATCTTACGTCACACCATGGCATTGTGCTTGATGAATAAGGCCATGTTTAGTTGGGGT
>CM014277.1:23545659-23571904 GCA_004135705.1 Alloteropsis semialata | reverse complement strand
ATGCAATTGTCTGCATTTGACATGTGGAAATTATTAAACCAATTAATGGTGGATGTCTTTTTGCACGATGCAAGGAATTCACTTTTCATAGCATATGTTGGTCAGTTTGGCTAGAGTTAATGTACAAAGATTTAATAAATGTTCATTGATTTCTGAATAAAACATATACCTAAAGTATTTTAGGTTTCAGTTTGACAAAATTTCATGCACTGACCAAATTTAATTTCAGGTATAGTAAAACAAATAAACATTAGATCTACAACAAAATCAAAATGTCTACAAATATTGGTGATGATGAAAATCAAGAACCATGGATGTTGTCACCAGAATTTTGATTTCAAATTATATAAAACAATAAAAATTATATCCTTTGCAAAACCAATATGTCTAAAGCTACTTTTGATGAACAAAATTGAAAAGCACATATGTTCTTACCAAAATCCCGCTGTTGTTTACATTTATGTAGGGGCGAAAATTCAATCTGGCAAGACGTGTTTCCCTTGATAAAAATTATACCCTTTGCAAACCCAATATGTCTAAAGATACTTTTGATGAACAAAATTGAAAACCACAGATGTTCTTACCGAAATCCCACTGTTCTCTTCATCTATGTAGGGGCGGAAATTCAATCTGGCAAGGCGTGTTTTGCTCCTTGCTGCACCGAGTGCTCCTTTGGTCTTTTGCTAGGTTCTTTGCTGCTTGATGGACCCTTACGTTCATCTTGTATTTGAAGGATTTGGATCTTAGAGAACAATTTGGATTACAGTCGAACAAATAAGATTATGGAAAGAGAAGTGTAGCAGAGAAGAAGAGAAAGGGATGGAGTAGTCCGTGAGGTGGAGGTGATGTTCAATCAATTTAGATTATGGCAAGAAAACCGCATGTGAAGAGGAGAAGGGAAAGGGAAGGAGGAGTCCGTGAGGTGGAGGAGATGGATTTCTGACGTGATCTTTTTTCCTGGAGTTTATTCCGCTGAAGCCATTATAAAAGATTCGCGTTCCTCTCGTGCCACCGAAAAACTTGCTGCTCCTTCTGGACCACTGACTCAACTTTTTGTTGCCTCTCGTGCCATTACCGTGAGTTTAACAGATAACGGGAGGTAACGAGGTAATAAAATGTCCATATTACCCTTTGGCAAGAAATTTGCTTGTGTTTGCATATTCCTTATTCTGTATGCGATATGTAATAAGTCGTGATGTGTTGTAGCAGTAAACTTTTTTTTTGATAACGTTGTAGCAGTCGTATGTGAATGAAAGAAGAGTATTTTTTGCCGAACAAACTTGTCTTTATACTACAGACCAATATAGCATATTTGTTCACATGCAACAGCTTAACAAGTTCAGCCTACGAGGCTTTTGCAGCTTAACAAGTTTAGCCTACAATTGCATTACAGCTTAACAAGTTCAGCCTACAAGACGACTTTTACAGCTTAACGTCTCGGAATTACAATAAGCAAAAGATGATAAATGATAAGGCTTGAAACATCAGCCCACTGTTAGCTTCCTTTTGCTTCTAGTTCCCATTACAGGGCTTGAAGGGGAAGCTGCAATCTTGCTTCTAGTACTCATAGCTGGACTACCAATGGCTTCTGGACTTGCATTCTTTTTATTTTGCCCTCCTTTCTTCTTGTCAGCAACTGCCTTCTCTCCATTCACTTCTTCAGGCATGGTTGGGTAAGAAATAGACAAAGGCAAAAGCCCCAGGTCGTTGGAACCTGTTCCTGATCTTCTAGACAAGAAAAAAGCATGTAGTTAGATTCTTCCATACATGAGCACTACTGCACTTTGTAAGTAACAGACACATCAGCTTACCTCACAGATGGCACAGAAGGTCCAGAACTAGTGCTAGTGGATGAGGTCTTCTTCTTCTTTCCATTTGTGGATGTTGCAGATGACCTCTTTCCCTACCAAGTGGGCCCAATGACTAATTCTATTTTCCCTACCAAGTGGGCCCAATGACTAATTCTACCAAACGGACCTCACGGCAATGGCACGAGAAGCAACAAAAAATTGACTCAGTGGTCCAGAGGGAGCAGCAAGTTTTTCGGTGGCACGAGAGGAACGCGAATCTTTTGTAATGGCTTCAGCGGAATAAACTCTTTTTCCTGTGTTTAGAAAAGTGGAAAGGAAGGAGCCTGGCGTGGACAGGATTTCTTTTTGTGGACGGTATAAACTTTGAAATGTTGATTTGGTTAGCTTTTATATTTCTACCCTGTAGGAAAAAGGAATTTTTAGATAAAATATCTGAACTGTACAGGACAAACATTGACGTGATCTTCCTGGTTACCTTTTTCTATCTTCTAGTGTGATGTGATTTTACTGGCGTCGAGTTCATCGATGCCCTACATGCCCAGTTCCGTCAAGTAGGAAGCCATCGGGAGTTCTGCTTCTGCTTTCGATCTCTACGCTCACAGCCATCTAGTGTCTACACGGGAGATCCACTTCGGGGATCTCGTGTTCGAGCATCAAGGCTATTACGAGCTCAACCTGACAGGGATCCATGATCCCGATCTCACATGCGCCGACCGGGAAGTTTTCGCCACCTTCCCGAAGCCAACTCCCGAGGACATTGCCAATCGCACTGCACAGTTGGATCTCGACTACAGTGGATCTAGCGATGGGTCGGAACAGCCCGAAGACCGCCGCATCCATGTGCTAGCTGCAATCGGGAGCGAGGCCGCCGCCGAGTCCTCCAACTCGCGCAGATCCATACCTCCGCCGCGTTTCAGCAACGCACCAACTCTTCAGACGGCTAAGACCCGTACACAGCAGGTTGCGTCCTCACTAGCTCCCCGAAATCTCAACGACGATTTCTGGGCAGTCGAGTAGGACAACCTGCAGATCCGAACTCTCTTGGAGACGATGGAGGTGATGGCCGAGGGAAGCCGATGGCCACCATCGCCAAGAAGGCTCGGGAAGCAGTGGACAAGGCCAAGGAGCGCCTCGAGGCCGCCGCTGCCGCACCACCGGCTCCGTCAAACAGGCCTGGTGAACCACAATCGGTTCGCTCCCGATCTGTTAACGGACGACCCCGCTATTGCCCTCATGAAGGGCGTGACATGAGGCCGCAGCTCGAACGCAACCATCGCACTCGCGACGCTCGGGAAACTCTCAACTACAATTGAGATTACCGAGCACGTGAGGGATACTACCGGTCCCATCCAGATTCGTCGCCACGTGACTCCCGACCAGGCACAGGAGGATGTCTCGCATATTCTCCAGGCCTGCGCAAGGTCAGGTGGCCGGAAAAGTTTCGTCCTACTAACATCGAAAAGTATGACGGAACGACCAACTCCCGCGAGTGGATTCAGATTTATTCCACGATCATTGACGCCACAGGGGGTGACGACTACGTCAAGGCCAACTACTTGCCGACTGCCCTGTAGGGATCAGCCCGAACATGGCTCATGAACCTGCCCGAGGCCAGCATCAAGTCATGGAGCCACCTCCGGGAGACGTTTGAAGCCAACTTCCAAGGCACCTACAAACGCCCCGGACACGAAGGAGATCTGCTCAATTGTGTGCAGAAACCTGGAGAGTCCCTCCGGGACTACATCTGTCGCTTCAGCGACACCCGTAACACCATCCCCGACATGGTGGATGATCGGGTGATTGTGGCCTTTAATCAGGGCTGCAAGGACAAGCGAACGGCGGAGGAGCTTGCCAAGAAGAACCCGAAGACGGTGGCTGAGCTCTACGGAATCCTGGAAGGGACCGCCAAGATGGCGGATGCCCGAGCACGGGTCCATGGAAAGCCCGAACAAAGCCAGCCAACTGGGGAAGGCAAGAAAAAGAATAAGCACAAGAACAAAAAGCGCAAGACAGAGGGTGATGAAGTCATGGCCGTGGAGAACAAACCCCCATACAGGCGTCAAGGAAAGCCTACCGATCTCCTGATGTATTGCCCGATTCACCGATCAACAAAGTATCACTTTGTCGACTGCATGTGTACAAGAAGCAAAAGCAGGAGGAGGAGAGTTAGCAGCAGGGGGCTCCACGCAACCAAGACGCTCATAATCCTCAAACGGCAAACTACATGGATTGTGACGATGAGCCAGACCTTCCCGAGGATCTGGAGGTCGCCACAATTTTCGGTGGCTATTCTACCCGAACCTCCAAGTTCTAGCTAAAGCTGGTCGAGAGGCAGATAGCAAGCACCGAGCCCTGCAAGCATCCGTTAAGGTGGTTCGAAATCCCGATCACATTTGATCAGAGGGATCACCCCGAAACGCTGTACGACGGGCCATTACTCCCACTATGCATCAAACCCTGGATAGGACCCCGCAAAATCGGGCAAACCTTGATCGACAGTGGAAGCGCCCTCAATCTGTTGTTCGTCAATGCCTTTGATGAGCTCGGGATCCTGAGGAGGTCCTTGTCTCCAGTGGAGAAGCCTTTCTATAGGGTCATACCAGGCATCCAAACCTTTCCCTTAGGGAGGATCGATCTGCAGGTGACCCTCATGGAGGGCAAAAACATCCGAACAGAGTTCCTCACCTTTGAGGTGGCTGACATCACGTCGGCCTATAACTACATCCTGGGCCTACCGTTCCTGAAAAAGTTCATGGCGGTCGCCCACTTCGCCTACTCCATGATCAAAGTCCCAGGGCCATTGGGCCCGATCACCGTCTGCGGCGACCGCAAAGGCGCGGTCCAGGGCAACATGAAGACCCTGGACATGATCAAGGGAGACAAGCAGGAGCCAGCCAAGGCTGCCGAACCTGCCAGGAAAAAGACCAAGACGCAGATAAGCTAGCAAAGGCAGCTGCCGAGCGTATACGGCTCCCAGGTAACGTGTTACTTAAAGTTCTTACTAAACCATCTGTGTCGGTTTCATTACCGAAACAAAAAACTGTGCCTGTCAAGGGCAACAACCAACGAATCCGTCAAGGATTCTATGTTGGTCGGTACGGCCCGAGCTGCCACTCTAGTTGGAAACGAGGAGAACTGGATGGATCCAACCCGGGCGTACCTCACAAACCAAGCTATTCCGGACGATGATGCTACATTGGAAGAAATCCATCGTAAAGCCAAGAACTATCAGTTGGTTGACGGACGGTTACACAAGCTAACCCGCAATGGAATGCTCCTAAATGCATCACACGGACCGAGGGCATTAGTTTGCTCCATGATATTCACGGAGGAATCTGTGGATTACATGCTTCTCCCCGATATCTAGCAGGGAAAGCATTTCGACAGAGCTTCTACTGGCCTACAGCTCTTCAAGACGTAGTCGAGTTAGTTAAGAAGTGCGAGGCGTGCCAATTCTTCACACGGAAACAAACTAAACCTGCGCAAGCTCTTAACACTATTCCTTTATCATGGCCCTTTGCCACATGGGGAATAGACATCCTCGGGCCCTTTCTAAGGGCTGTTGGGGTTACAAATTTCTATTCGTCGGCATCGACACATTCACAAAATGGGTTGAGACCGAGCCAGTTCAGAAAATCACAAAAGAGGCAGCTGTCAAATTCCTACGGAGTATTGTCGTACGATTCGGTGTCCCGAACAGGATAGTCTCTGATAATGAAACACAGTTTAAGAGCAAAAAGTTTTCTGATTTCTGCTACGACCACGGGATCAGGCATGATTGGTCATCGGTAAATCACCCAAAGACGAACGGGCAAGTAGAGCGTGCCAACGGCATCGTGCTCCAAGGCATCAAGAAGAGAATCTTTAACAATTACAAGCTTACGACAAGCATTGGATCCATGAAGTCCCAATAGTACTTTAGTCAATGAGGACCACCATGAATTGAGCAACAGGCGAGACACCCTTCTTCTTGGTGTATCGAGCAGAGGCGATTCTACCATCCGACATCCGACTACAAGCCCCGCGCGTGGCACTGTTTTCAGAAACTGAAGAGCCTGACAGACGTGCAGATGAGCTAATCCTCCTTGAGGAGGCTCGTGATGTAGCCGCTTTTAGAGTGGCCCAGTATCAATAAAAGCTGCGACAATACTACGATGCTAATATTCGCAAGAGAAGCCTATGCATTGGTGACATGGTTCTCAAGTTAGATCAACGCACCAAGGACAAAAACAAATTGTCCTCTCCATGGCAAGGGCCATACATTATAGTAGACATCGCCCGACCAGGAGCCTACAGGATCGCCGAGATAGATGGAGACATACTGCCAAACACATGGAACATGGATCAAATACGCACATTCTACGCCTAAACAAAGGAAATCAAGTAAGTTCAAGCCTGTCCATCCAGTTTGGCAGATAAAACCCATCATCCGCGTCGACTACAGTGCCAACAAAAAAAAGATAAGTTCTGCACACTTTACTCACCCTCACTCTTAGGCTCGGGGGCTGGGTTCTATTTTTCAATTTTGTTTCTACTCTTTGTTATCATACTGCATATACTAACAAAGAGCTGGGGACTACCACGCTGAAAGTTTTTTCAGACCTATTCTATGCATCCCAAGCGCAACGCTCGGGGGCTCCCCATGTGATCGGGAAATTCTTGTGGTCAGTACTTCTAGACTCTTTTTCAGCATGCCCGCATGACTGTAAAAGAGCCCGGGGGCTACTATGGCACTACTACGACACAAGAATCAGGCTTTTTAAATCAGGAAAGCTAGGCTACGCTAAATTACCGAACACTATGACTACAAGGAGTTACATAGTTCAGCAGGCCGTCCGTGTCTCAGCAACTAAATAATTCCAAAATAGCTTATGGTAACGGGACTTTTGGCTATGATAAAGCTATCAGTTAAAAAGCTCCACAAAAATATCGATCAGCTCTAAGACTTGTGCAAAAACATGCAAGCATATGTTTCGCAA
Source organism: Alloteropsis semialata (assembly GCA_004135705.1). Classification (NCBI taxonomy): domain Eukaryota; kingdom Viridiplantae; phylum Streptophyta; class Magnoliopsida; order Poales; family Poaceae; genus Alloteropsis; species Alloteropsis semialata. The sequence goes on along the minus strand of CM014277.1, from coordinate 23,565,114 downwards.
AAAAGGTCGCATACTAAACATCCAAGTTTTGCCTATTACAGGATCCAAGCACAAAGTTCAAGACGATTCCTCCGAATCACTCAAGTGGAGATCAAGGTTCGTAACAAATGGTTCCACTAATGGGCAAGGCTGTCAAACAGCGTGTCGCCGAGCACTTGAAACGTTTGGAGAGCAGCGAGACGTCGAGATCGGGAGTGTAGCTCTTCAAGGCCCCAATGGTGTGAGTTGCAGCAACACATGCACCTTCCATCAGCCTGGACTCCAGGGACGAGCTGCGCTTCTCTGACGCTTCAGGTCGAGCGGTGAGATCGGCAATGTCCTTATCCCGAACAGCGAGCCTGCCTTCCAGATCCGAGCTCTTCTTCTCGAGCACCTCAATGCTCTTGGAGTTAGCTACAGGGTCAGAGGCAATGTGTAAACAAAAGTTCACGAATGAGGACCCAAAAACAAGCATAAGACATGTACCTTCCTTCTCGGACTGGAGAACAGTGACTTGGGCCTCCAGTCTGGTCACAGACACTTCAGCAGCAGAGGCACGAGCGTCTAGCGAACGCCACTGATCCTCAGCTGTCAAGAGCGAAGCAATGACCGGGCCCAAGGGTGTCAGAGTAGGTCTTGCCACCTCGATGGATTTCTCGGTACCACCAGGATGAGCTACCGAAACTAGTTCAGGAGTTTTCTCCTTCTCGGGCATCTTGGCGGGAAGAGAAATGGCAGGCTGGGAAGACCTACACTCCTGAATAATCAAAAATAGTTAAATAAAAGTCTCTCTCTGCGAGAAGCACTCGAGTATAACCAAGCAAGTCAAAGTCCTTACTTGGATGTCGGGATTCTGACTTTGAATCTCTTAGCTCCAGATGTAGGCTTTGGTGGCCGCATGGTCGGACGAATTTCCTGACGAGAAATCTCCCGAACACGTTTAGCTTCGGTTATGCGATCAAATGCTGCGAATAAATGCCCGAATACGATCATGCTTGGTACCTGGGCGACAGGGTGAGGCAGATCACGACTGGGCAGCAGCTCACTAGACTCAGGTGTACCAGGGGTGCCCGAAATCGGGGTCATCCGTTCCATGCTTGCTCCGCGGGAGCGTTTGCGGGTTCAGAGGATATTCTCCTTAGGGCTGCTCGAGATGTCTTTTTCTGCCATAGCCACAGGTACGGGTTGCTCGACGATCGGGGTCTTGGTGCCCTGGTCAACAGGCTGCTCCCCGCCTTCTTCAATATCGATGGCTCCGCTCCGAGGGGGGGCATCAATAATTGGAGGGGCCTTGGCAGAAAAAGGATCATTTCATACAAATTTTAAGCAAGACGGGAGATTTTCTGAAGAACCAGTTTACCTTTGGTGGAGGGTTGTCACGGCTGTAGGGAGCCGGGACGCCATCCCAATCTGGAAATTCTGCGCTCAGCATTTTCTTCAGATGGCTGGCCACTTCCGATTCTGGGACAACTGTTGGTTAAGAATCATGATAATTCAAATGACCGACCAGATTCTAGGAAAATTTTACTGAATACATCAAAGAAAGGAGCTCACCATCTGGCTTCATCCTATTTGGGTCATTATCACATGTAAAGGTCCAGGCATACCGATCATGTGTCATGAGTGGGATGAATCTCCACCTGATGAAAATCTCCGCCACATGAATCGCCGTCAGTCCTTTCTGACGGAGCTCAAGGATCCGATCAAGGTGTTTTTGCATAGCAGGAGTGACTTCGGGCAGGGCCTTTGTTTCCTCCTTGAGATAGGGCATCAAGTACTTCCCCTTGGCTAGTGAGGCCTGGGGGAGAGTGATGTAAAACCAGTGACGTTCGTAACCTTTCCAGCAATCCTTCACTGGAAAGGGGATGTAAGTCTCCCGATCTCTCAAGGAGAACCCGATCGACCCGATCATCAGTTGTTTCTTGTAAAATGACGGGGTGTAAAAATATCTCCACAACAGCAATAAAGGCTTAATTCCTAACCAGGCTCCACATAGAAAAGCAAAGACGCTGAGCATTGTTATAGCGCCAGGCTTGATGTGCACAAGTTCAATCTGGTAGAAGTCGCAGATGTTGTGGAAGAAGTCTGATGGATAAACCCCAAAACCACAGTGGAAGAATTCCAGGAAGGCTACTAGCTCGAGGGTGTTGGGGGTGGATAAACTTGAACTTTGGCATGCCGGCGAGGAAAAATGGCGGTGTCTGGAAGCAATCCAAGGTCCTCTAGTTGTTGCAGCTGCTTGGCCGTGGTGGTGGATTTGTCCCAATACTTGTCCGCGGTGCAGATGGTGTTTCCGCTGCGAAGTTCCCGTTCGGCGGCGGCGCTGCTCTGCTCACCAGATGATCCACCCCCGGATGAGGATTGGTGCGAGGATGCCATGGCAGCGAGGATCTGGCTCAAGGGATTGGAGGAGCGAAAGGATGGAGGGCAGAAAGCGGATTAGGAATAGCGAGTGTTTGCAGATGCAAGCGAGGAAGACGAAGGTTCAAATGGAGTCCAGGCGGCTGCGCCTGGGGGCTTTATGGTTTCGCAAGGGAGCATGAACCCCGAGAAAACCGGCCTCGAGCCGCGTAATCCGCAGTCACTGTTGGGACGAAAAGATTCTTTCCTTTTTCTGTGGCACGCGTCGTTTTGAAAGCTGTGCAGGTCAAATTCAATGCATTTAGGATTGCTAGCTTACCTGAGAAGCTACCAGTTTTAAATGACCAAATGCTCGGTGTGTATAGAGGAAATACCCGATCATGCCTGATTGGGGTCAAATTTCCCGAACATGCTAAGTTTGTAGTTGATCTATTCGGAAGAAACTCTTGATCGGGAGATTTCATTCTCTAGGCAGGCAGTTTTCACAAACAGGTTAATGCAAAAGTTCCCGGACACAGAAAGAGGGATTATTATTGCATCTTTCAAGTGAAATTCCTTCATTAAGTCCAAAAGGGAGTACATTTCACAAGGGATCAATGATTATCCTGAAACTAAAAAAATCAAAATATTGATCTTCGCCTGACTACTGTCATCGACGAGGATCAAGGCAGTGCGGTGCCGGCCGGCGGATCATCTACCTCGTTCTCTTCTTCAGAGTCGCTGACAAGATCCACGAGCGCTCCGTCTCCAGGAATCCCGATCAGGTCGCGGTTCAAAGAGACGAAGAGGCGCCGGGCAAACTCCTCGTCGCCGCTGGTGTCCACCGGAGCAGAAGACGAAGATGCGCCTGTGCGCAAGGGCTCCGGCTTCAGTCGAACTCCGCTTCCTCCTTGAACCGGTTCATCATCGGAGGAGAGGGAGATGGGATATGCCGAGGCTGGGGAAGATGGTGCAGGGCGCTTCCCAGCGGCAATGCTCGACGGAGCAGCCTCGGGAGCCGGAGACGCCATTGTCGGAGCCTCCTCTGGTGGCTCGACCTCGACTCCTTCATCCCCGTACCAGGGGAGAGCAAGGAGAGGAGCCTGAGGAGGAGCAGGGGGTGGTGTCGTCGCCGGCGGGTCCTACGGCTTGTTGGACGGTGGTTCGGCGGAGCTGCGGGTAGAGTCTCCGAAAAAGAGGCGAGAAAGCTTGAACTTGCGGCTGAGCTTTTTCTTTCCCATGATGTGGGGAGGAAGAAGCCTTAGAAAGGAAGGTTCAAGTACAGATCGATCCAAGGGATCTGATATTGAAAGACCCTGGGGCGACGCTTCGCGCGAAAATCGAGGAACCTGAACAGGGCCATAATTTATGCCGCGTGCACTGCTAGAGTTTCGGGAGACGTGCGGAGTGGGTTTTTAATGCGCAGGGCAGCCGTTGCATCAACCCTTAGTGTTTCATTTTCCAAGATGGAATATTTTTATTTGCTAATATTATGGCTGATATTTTCTCTGACTTTATCATTCAGATGCAGGTTTCACTATTCAAGAATTCGGGACCTTTTCTGGCTCTCATTTTCAAGTGATTATCGAGATATTTGCATATCCTAAAATCACCCGAAGAGCAAAAAGACCTGAAGACTACTTAAAGTTCAACCTTGTCTGAACAAGATAAGCTCGGGGGCTACTGTTGAGGCCATAATACCAGGGTGCCCGATCACGTGGATGACTACCGACTCCGAACGAAGAAGATTCCGAATAAGACACGACGACCGAATCGCGGAAGGAAGGGCCGAAGATAGTTAGAGTTCTACTAGGTTTAGGTCTGTTTTGTCTTGTAAGGCACGTCTCCCTGGATATAAATAGTGGAGGTCCTGCACGTAGAGGATATCTCCAATCTTAGCCAATACACCTGATGGTACTTGTTACGCCATTGTAATCTGTACTCGCCGAAATAATACAAGCAGCAACTAGACGTAGGGTTATTACTCGATCTCGAGGGCCCGAACCAGTATAAAATCCCGTGTCTTTCTGTACATCCACCGTAATCAATCTTTGCACGAAGCGGGGTGCTTGCCGGACAAATATCTGCCGAGTATAACCTCGACAGAACTCTTGAGTAGTGTCGTCCTAATTGTCACATATTGCATATTTCTGTTTCAAGGAAAAAATGCCAGTTTTGGTTAAAATTGAAGCAGCGAAGACTCACATGGATTCATACATGTAATAAGAAAAGAAAACAGGAATGTTAGGATGATTAGCTGCCGTCTGATGTGCTAATCCCTGACCGTCTGCAACGCTACGAGTATCTCGTCCTCGCCAGTTCCCACTGTGCGGCTGCCATAGCCACTGACGCCTCAACCTGAGTCGACCTTACTGTCTCAATGCCAAGCAGCGCATGCAATAATTTGCCTCGATTAGTTACTGGACTCTGAAATCTGAATGCTCTAATGCATCTGGTTTCCTTTCTTCTGTGTGCTAGCTAGCTGTTCCACTCAATAATTGATTTGTGGATGGACTTGGCGACTTGCTACTGCTACTGCATGCTCGCTGAGTAGGGATGAAAGCGGATCGGATCGGAGCGGATAATACCTTTTTTATATCCTCATCCACTTTTTTTTGTCGGATATGGAGCGGATTAGAGATCCGGATGCGATTTTTTTCGGATGTCGGAGATGGTGCGGAGTCGGAGCGGTGTCGAAGCGGACACGGATTAATATAGTCGAATAATATATGCTCATGTGTAGATTTATATCATGATAATTAATATTGAACTTTATAATTTATAAATCACATTTAAAGTAATTTTCACAGTTGGCACTAACACTTCATACTTAATGACGAACAAAAATTTTTATAAATTCAGATTTTAAACCTAGTAGGGAGTGAAAACATTAAAAAATTACATATTGTCCTATTGTTTGGGTTGGCAACGGATCATGTTGGGCTTGTTAGAGTAGTCAGATATCCTATTATAAGGTTCGGATAATCCGCGTTCAATTATCGGATAATCCATATCCATCGGATTTTGCTAGAACCAAATCCTACTCTACATCCGCATAGAATCGGATTCTGATTATCCATATCCGTGCGGATATAAAAAACTTTTCCCCATATCCACAAAAATCGGATTCGGATCGGATCGGATGCGGAAATTATCCGCTCCACTTTCACCCCTATCGCTGAGTCGCAGGTTCCAAAAACTTTCGGGACTGAGGGGGGCCGTGGCCCCTGCTGGCCCCCCTGGTTCCGCCGCTGTCTCGGAGGGAGGGGAAAATAAAACACCCTAGGCCTAGTTTGGCAACCAAGGGCAGCTAACCCAGGGTTGTTAACCCCCGACTGGGTTTTTTGTTCATTACGATTTCTCTGGGGAGGAGTTCCCCCTCCGGGGTGTATATTCCCTGGCACTGTTTGGGAACAGGGGGTTAAATACTTCTTTTGGGAAAAAATACATCTACAGATTCATAAAAAATCGAGAACTCAACCGAACAACGGAATGTTATATATCGTGAGGACATCCCCGAGCGTGGTCTTGTCCTGGTCGCGCGCCGCCCACACGTTGGCCACGGCGGCCGACTACGCCTGCGCGGCCAGCCCGCCGGGGATGCGTGAGTCGTGTCCAGCCCGGTGGCTATTGCTTCCGTCGCCTGGATGGCTGCCGCGTCTCTGCGCTGCACCGGCTGGTCACCCGCGGCCAGCAGCGCCGTCGTCTCCACCCTCCAGCGTCTCGCCAATCGTCACCTTCGTGTTATCCACCACGCCAGCACCTCCTCGCGCTGCGCCTCCTTTTGATCCACCGCTGCCACCTGCCGCGGCATCATCCCAGGCGAGATACTGGCCAACAGCCTGTGCACAACACACGCATAGTTCGTGCTGCTTGCTTTGCACAACACATGCGAACGACGAACAGACAGAAAAGACGCATGTAGCTAGGATGGATGTTTTGCCTGGCCGGCAACGAACTCGGTGACGACGTGCCCGCCCGGGACGCGGGTCTCGGAGACGGCGACCCCCTGCACAGTGGTGACATCCGTCGCCTGGTCGTGGCCGACCGGCCGACGACACCCATGCGCTCGTTGGTCATGGCCGCAGACTGCATGGTAGCGGCTGGGCCACCCCGGAGCATCTGGCCGAACACGAAGTTCTCTGCCAATTGCGTCATGGCCGCGTCCTGCGGCACGATGGGCTTCCCCGCGACCACGAGGCCGCCGCTCACCGGAAAGACGTCGTCGTAGCGGACGGCAGCCTGCTCGCTCGCCGCGTCCTGTGGCACGATGAGCAGTGCGACGGCCTCCCTGGCGCCATTCGAGCAGCATCGCATCGTGATCCAAGCGGCCACGGCGCGTCACGGGCAAAGCGGCGCGTCGAGAGTCACGGGGTCAGAGGGACGGGGAAGCGCTCCCGGTCTCATGCCTCGTGGATTTCTGCCCCGCGGAAAATGCGGGGAAGCGGGTCATGATTCCGCGTGCTGCAGGCTTCCAAAGGTAGCGACAGATGGCTGCGCGGAAGTTTACCCCCACGGGTTTCTCACCCCGGGAAACAATGGGGAACCCGGCGGGATGGCTGTTTCCAAACTAGCCCTAAATGGTCCCTCGTGTAAGGCTGAGGTGAGATGGAGAAGTTTTGCTTGTCAGTAATTGGCATGAGAAAAGTCCATGCTTTCGGCAAAATTAAAAAAAATAAACGGAGAGACGGAAGAGGCAACAACAACATACTCCAGCGAGACTAGAGGCAACGTTGCATAGATCCACAGCTCCGATCCCCTTGGGTGCTGGTCGACGTACTCCAGCAAGATTGGGCCGGAAGTGGAAGTGGGCCAAAAAAAAAAGAAAAAGGGAGGGAGGAATAACGAACAGAGCAAGAGTATAAGGGGGCAAAAGCGGACTGGAATAGGAGTTCATGGGGTAAAATCAAACTTTGGTCAAAACAACTTTTGTACACATCAAACAAAGGCGACTCAAATTTGAATTTAAACGAATTTAAATCCAACCTTGAACAGCTACAACGTTTGAAATAGCGGGCTATGAAGTTTAGTGGTAGCTTTCTCTAAAAGATATATATAAAGCTATAGTGGGGTATAGCAGAAGCTAAAACATTTGGCGGAATGATAAAATAATCAATTATCACATACAAAATTATAAGCATAATTGGTCTAACACCCAAAAATAGACTATAACATGTCTTTTTAATGCCCAATGGTGTGTGTGCTACGTCGTCTAGGGTTCGCCCTACGTTCATTTAGATGTATCAATTTTTTTGACTGCATCTTTGAGGAAGTGACAACACTAAAATCTACTCGCTACTTGAAATTTAGCGCCGCTAAATCTTGAAAAGCCTCTTTAGAGGATATTAGCACTGCTAAATCTCCTAAAACTCCCTTTAGAGGATGTAGCGGACAAATGTTGTGTAACATAGCTGTAGATCTTCTAAAAAGCTAATAGCAGGCTATTTCCTACGTTGAACAGCTATCAAACAAAACACTATGCAACGAGATGAATGCACAACATGTTCCTAAGGCCTTATAGTAGCTTTTAATTTTCAGAAAATTCATATTTCTCTTATAGTAATCATGAGCACTTCAATAATTAAACAGTTTAGTTACTAATTGCAGAAAAGCATTTTTAGCGTGTTACAAGTGGCGTGCTGCAGCCGGATAAATCCAAGGCTCCCCATGGTGGCACATCAATCTGATCAGTAGTCAGCTGTTGAATTTGCCGTATTGCAATTTTTTCAAAGTTTTTTTCGTTCAACCACAATACTGCATATATTTATTTCAAACCAAAATGGATATCAGGTTGCCCACTGTTTATTCTTGAACGTATATTTGGAGTCGTGGACTTCGCGAAGTTTGTTTGTCAGATGAGAACGAAGAAATTGTAGCACGGTTGAAAAAAGAATTGGAATTGTCTTATTATGACGACTTGCATACTATCATGTTTTGATGGTAAATTAAAAATAGAGTATTTATCTATTGATGGCCATGTTTTAATGGCTATATACATAGATGTAGTAAAAAGGCATTTTTAATTCCCTATCTAGGAAGGCACTTTATTAATGCACTCTATAAAGATGTCATATTAATTAACTGCCAGCGTTGATTGTTACATGTCCATAATAGAAGGCCAATCTTTATATATGAAATGTTGGAGTAGTAATAACCAGCACGACATAATTACTTCTCACTAAAGTGAAGCATTCCTTTACAATATATATATGGAGGTTTTAGCACATATACAATAGAAAAAAAAACCAAACATCCGAGCTGATTCTAATAGGAACAGCTCCTTATATATAACCCAAACCTTGCATCGTGATGGAGGGAAGGCTCATCATCGCGCTCACCGTGGTTATCTTTGGATGCCACATTGCTGTTTCTCAGTGTGATCCACAACAAGAACCAGGTGAATTATAATAAAAGTCATCGATTGAGCAAAAGCACCTTGTCAAAAACCACTTGAATATTCTTTGAGATTTCTTACATGCTGACACTTAATTATTTGACGGTCTTTTATCTGGATAAAAATGTTATTGTGCAGCGGGAGCAATCGATCGGATGGAGAGCGAAAAGATATATGTCTGCCAGTGCCCAAAGAAAGCATTCTGCGATGATAGCAAACATAATGATTGTTACTGCTGTACGGTGTTAAGAAATGTTCCATGCTATCCGTCACGTGATGCCTGCGCAAGGGTTTGCCCAGGCTGCCAACATTCAAGATACCAGCAGCCTGCAGATGGCCTCTACTCTGCTGATCTCCAGTTACCTTGATCAAATGTTGAATTGCATCTGAGATGTCAAATCCATCATCCCATAATCTTTGAGGGAAAGTAATGTGATGAATCCGTAGGGAATAAAATGATGCCAGATATATGCTTCAGCCTAGCTAGCGATCGATGCTTCTTTACTGACATATTTTTCTTATCAGAAATCTTCATGAGTTATTTGATTACGGTCGATAAATAAAACCAAATAATGGGAAAATTACATGATGCGGAAACTGACCAATCAATTCCTGTTATACAGTAATCTTTACCTATTTCTATAGCGAGTACTGCTTCTTCTCTTTTTTTGGTCCAACCTGATATTTGGGTCCTACCGGTCTGTTGAAATTTAACCACGGCTCCAACGCTTGACATTGGTTTCTCTCATCGGGTTAGAGTCCAAACCAAACTCGTCAAGGGTTAAAAAACACGTCAAGGACAGACCGGTGAAGATGATGATCGGACGGTGGACGGCACGATGCTGCCATGCCATCACTCATACCTTCACATCATGGCGCTGGAGTAAAAGCAATTTGATTAAAGTTACGGCGGTTTAACTTAGGATAAAACAAAAAATTATCTATAATTTTAAAATTACGACTTTTTTAGTTTCAAACTTCCTCGTGAGTGGATGATATCATGAGTTTTGTTTTTATACAAATTGAACTTTTTTGGTTCCATGAGTTCTTATAATATGTTCGAGACGTGTAGTGTTTTGTTTAGTAGTTCGAGTAATTTGTTTGTTTGAATCAGTCATGACATGTGGAACGATTTTTGGGCTGAATTCGGCCCCCTCTCCCGTGCATCTTTTTATTATTTTCACGAAGCGAAGTTCTTCTCTAGGTGACAAGTGTGGCCCTGTCAACTTCACCGATGAATAATGGCCCTTCGGAGTTGGGCCAGTCCATTATGGTGGATGTGGTGACATTAGGGGTGCCGACATCGGCATCTCATAATATATTGCGATTTTAATATCTCCTTTATTTGTGCTCCAAAATATATGAATGGTATGTCTGTTGGAATTGTCTCAATGAGCAGTTTGCAATGGTGTACTCCAGGCAGGCATTTGAGATATGATGATGTATTATTTAGATCCATCTCAAGCCCGTCTTGCACCGTAGTTTTAGTGTTATTCTTGGTATTTTCATGCAGACTGTTGGTGCTTGTTCTGGCCAACACACCGAGATTGCGCCAGAACGCGCCGATCCACAATGGATCGAGCACCAGCAGCAGCTCTGCGGGCAAACCGGTCAGACCGGTTTGGGGATCCGGTCAGACCGGTTTCCGAGGGCTGACTGCTTCGACCTAGAATCGCTGGCCCGGGAGGGACCCCATAACGGTTGGCGCACCTAGGATTTCTCTGAGATCGGCTGACCTCTCAGAGAACCGTCAATCGCCGTAGAGACGAAGAACAAACAGCAAATGGGTTGGAAAAGCTAAGGTTTGAATAAAATGAAAAAGTAAAGATATTTTTTGTATTTGATCGATTGAATAACCCTCAATCTGTCTTGGCCCTTTATATTTATAGAGTGTGGAGGTCTTGCCCCGCAAGAAACATCTTCCACAAGTCAGATTCGTACCAAGAGTCCAACCCAACCAGGACTCGGCTTAAACCTGTCAGACCGGGTAGTCAAATCGGTGAGACCGATTATGATGCCAGATCGGCTATAGGATAGAAACCGATCTGACCGCTTTCAGTAAGTGGTTAGACCGGTTTGTCCAGCCAGAACGGCCTCATGCCAATTTTAACCTCTAACATAGGCCCCCTATTTTTTGTTAAAGCTTGCCTACTAGGAAACATCAATGGTTAAAATTATGCTATTGAGGGCAATGTTTGTACCCAGCAGTCCACACAGGGTGGCCTACGTGGTTGATTTGTCGAGGGGCGGATCGTGGATCTGAAGTCGATGGTCACACAAGATGTAAGGAATTAGAAAGGTTTGGGCCGTCAAGGTGACGTACTACCTTACGTCCTGTATGGTGGTGTGTGTATTGAATTGGATGGTTTACAACCCCAGACCGGGAGCTTCACACTAGCTTGGGGGAGGACCTGACATGATGGTAACGTTGTATCTTGCACAGTACATATTCAATTCAAAAAAGAAAAAATGATAAAACATGGTAAAAGAACAAAAATATTTGTTTGCTTTTTATATGTCTATTAAGCAATGTTTAGTCTTCCTTGTTGAAATGATGAATGTCGGTTTTTTAATACCGGCTAGCCTACCGTGAGAGGTCCCAAAGTAGTCGAGTTGTTCGCAAGGGCCTCGCCGAAACCAGAAGCACAATGGTGAACACGAGATGATTTAGACAGGTTTGGGCCACCTCAATGGAGAGCGTAATACCCTACGTCCTGTATGAGGTGGATCGTTTCGTATTGACGGTTATGATTTTACAAAGGGTCCCTGCCTCACTTTATATACTCAGGAGACAGGGTCTACAAGTCGAATAATACAGATTTCTAGTCGGATACTAAACATAGAGTGCTAACATGAGAGTAGGCCGGGTTGTTTCCTAGTAGCCGACTAGTTTCCTTAACCTGTACGCCTCTTCCTTGTATCTGTCAGAGTTATCAGCCCAGTCTTCTCATGGGCCTACGGCCCATAAGGACTCCTATGGATCTTGGTCCGTCAAGCCCCCGAGCGTCTTCATATCTTCACGTCTGCCGAGTTGTTTTCCAACAAGTTGAGCATCAGCCGAGTTGTTTCCTCGTCATATTGCGCCTTCGTTGAAAACCTTCAGTAGTGAACATGATGTTCTCCTTTGCCGCTTACTTTTGCAAATAGCCCCCGGGTTTTGATATTTAATCAAATATGATGCAAAAACTTCCCCATTTAATATAATGGTGTCCACCTTTTGAAAAAGATGGACCCATTATGGGTTAGCCCCCGAGCCTAGAAATATTTTTAAGGATTAAAAACAATTCCAAGGTCTTTAATAAAAAAACTTTCCAAAAGATAATGCCAATAAGCTTAAAGACTTTTAGGAAATAAATATTCTTTGATTCAAAAAAAATATTCCATCGAGCGAGAGTCTCCAAGCGTGGCAATGCCTCCACCCAGAAAAATAATGCACTCTTTTGGAAAAATGATACAGTGACATCTCTGGAATAAACCGAGATGACGTAACTGCGCGTAGACTGTGAAAACGTACTTGTGAAAATACACTTAGGTTTACCCCTTCGCTATTAAAAACGAGAAGAACCGCTTCACATTCCCATCTACTCCAGTCTTTCATACTCAAAAATCCAGATCCTCACAGCCGCGCGCCCTCTCATCCGCTCTAGACATGCCTGGTGATCCGCGCCTGCGCATGAAGACTCCGGCTAGCAAGATGGTTAAGAAAGCCGCCACGAGCAAGAAAAGTTCCAAGATCCCCATCACTGACATGCCAGTTTTCAAGAATGCTCCCGCTGCGGCATTGGTATGGAAGCCATACAAAGCTAATAGAGAAATGATTCAACACCTAGTGGATCAAGGCTACCTCATGGAGAAAGGTATCGCATTTTGGCGCACTGATGCGGGAAAACCCTGGCGTTTCGAAGAAATTGATGAGGTTGTTGTGTTCGCCCCTTTCTATGAGCATGGTTTTGCAACTCCAATCCATGATTTCCTCCGTGGCCTTTTGTATTTCTATGGACTGGAGCTTGTTCATTTGAACCCCAATTCCATTCTTCAGATCTCTATCTTTATTCATCTCTGCGAAGCCTTCTTGGGGATCGACCCACACTTCAATCTCTCCCGCTTTCTGTATCGGGTGAAACCCAACCAGGGGAAAGTAATTGGTGGGGCTGGAATCCAACTGCGCCAGGGTACGAAGAAAGAGTATTTTGAATTCAAGATCAATGACTCCATCAAGGATTGGAATGACAAGTAGTTTTATGTAGAAAACTAGCCACCGAAACTGGCGAAGCATTCAGGCCACACGCCCCGCATGCAAGCTAATTGGAATGAAGCACTCGACGAGAATGAGCTAAACGGGATTGCCAAGTTGTTAAAGATGATCGCTGAGCTGAAGAAATGCGGTCCGACAGGAGTTGGGATCGCCAGCTCTTTCATTCGCCGATGCATACAACCCTGCCAGAAGCGGGTTCATGCTGGCTATGAATACACTAGTCCGACTGATCCAACATGAACAACTGCCACCGAGCTATCAGTCAACGAAGTAGCGCTCTGTGCAAGTGCTCTCTTCATGGATTCTAATGACCTGCCAGCGCGAGTACCCGAGTACTCGGCCGATCGTCCACCACCTGCTGTAAGTCTTCTGCTTCACTCAAACTTGTCTGCTCTGCATCTGACTTCTTTTCAATATGTTGGTAACAACTTGTGATCCTATTTTTTTAGGAACTGCGCACTAAATATGCCTCAGCGCCTCCTCCCATTGTGGAGACCGACTTCGGATTGCCACAGCCTCCTCTCTCGTCTCCACCCGAGGAGCCTGCGGGCAGTTCTGAGAAGGGAAAGGGACCTGCCAGCCCAGAAGTGGAGGAGGAATATGAAGAAGATTGGTCTACAGAGGACAACACCCCTCCGCGTCGGACCGGCGACGCCGGTCAAGGAGGATCAGGCTTGAAGAGGTCGAGCACGGAGGAGCTTCAAAGCTCCTTTGTTGCAAAGAAAAGGCGAACTGTGAGGAAGCGGACTATGTCGAATCCCCAAGGTCTCTCTGATTCTCCTCTGCTAGACGCCAATGAAGTCCATGATGATCCTACGGCAGAAACAGAGATACCTATGGGTATTCCTCTGAATATATCAGAGCAACCAACTGTTTTCCCCCAAAAAGGTATGCCTGAATCTTTGTGTTTGAAGTTTGTCATAGACTAGAATCTTCTATCTTGAATAATCAGAGTTCTTTTTGTGTGACGGACAAAAGAAAGAACTTTGAAACCAAAAGAAAGGACTCCAGATCCACAAGAAAACCCATCGGGAGCGACTTCTTTTGGCTTCGCAGAGCCGGAATTCGAGATGGAATTCGCCTGGTAAGAAACTGAATTGTTTATACTGAATCCTTCCACTTTGCGATGATTTTATCTTTGTCTTTGTAATCAGCCTCCTTCTCCTCAGCCTACTGAGACGCCTGTGATCCCAGAGTGCAGTCCACTTGAGGACACGCCGTCAACAGAGAAGGAGATGGAGAAACAGCCGAGCCCCCAGAAATCTTCTCCTTATAAGGAAGCAAGGCCCAAAGCTGCAGAACCATCCAAGGAGTCGGAGAAAGCCGCTCTGAGTACTTTGAAGAAGTCGGCTATGAAACTTTATTTGATGTTCTGCCTTGTTTTCTTTTGAAAACAGAGCATTCTTCGCCGATCTCATCAGAAGACTGAAATGCTACGGCAGGCAAACACGAGCTTTGCCTGTGCTGAGAAGGCGGAGAAGAACTTGGCGCAAGGTCAATCTTGTTGGGAGGAACAACGCGCTAAGTTGCGCTTGGATCTGGACGTCGCTTATCAGAAGATGAATCTGTACCAGAACCAACGCGACGATATTGTGGAGAAGAATCGGGCACTGAAATAGACAATGATAGGTATGTTGCTGACTTCTTCAAAGTATATCAGCATAAATCATAAGAAATAATCATATGATGGTATATGCAGATAAAGAAAAAGGGATAGAAGCTCTAGAAGCCAAAGCCACCGACTGGAAGAACAGCTTCTACCAGGAGCAGGAGAGATCGAACCAGGCAATCCAACGCGAGCAAGACTGCATGGCTGAACTTGCCAAGGATACAAGGAAGGTCAAAGACGCAGATGTCCAGCTTGTTCAAGCCAGCTTGTTCAAGCCAGCTTGTTCAAGCCATGAGCAAGCTTCGGAGCCAGGAAGAAGAACTTGCTCGCGTCAGAGCAAAGAAAATGCCTCCAAGAACATGTTTCATTATAAGTACTAAGACACTTATCACAGCAAGGAGCCTACAAGTAAATAAAATAAAGCTTGAACTATATTAAATATTAATCCAAGAATACAAAGAAAATACCCGGATGTTACTCGAACCTGAGCCGCATCCGCCGAGGTACAAGAGGAAGGGAGGAAGCCGACAGCCCCGGCTTCTCCCCGGCGCGCACCACAACTCTCACGTATTTCTAAACACTATGTGGATATGGCTTCGCCTTGTAGCTTCACTGCTTCTCTATCTGTTCTCAAGTGAAGGTGGAGGTCTCTATTTATAGGAGGAGCAAACTTGGCCATATGGAGAAGTCCCACTTGAAAGTAGGGGGTACCCCTCCTCCCCTCGCGCCATCTGGCCAAAAACTGACGTTCTGGAGTCGGTACGACCACCAGAATCGCTCCCACCGACGTCCTGAGGGCTGTGGGGGTGAAAATCGGAGAATACCGCACTAGGATGGTCAAAAACCGGAGCAAAACTAGGTCTGCGCAGCATCTGTAGGTCGGCAGGGACAGAAACCGAGCAAAACCGGCCCCTATCTCTCTCTGCGCAGGCGGTGGAAGAAAAACCGAAGAAACCCCCACAAAACTAGTCGCAGACTGGCCTGAACCACGCAAAATCGGAGCTTGACCCGCCGCCCCCAATCTCGTGCCGCCACCTGTCCTGGCCGGGGCCGGCCTCCCACGGCCGCGCGTCCTCCTGAGCGAAACAGGCGTGCGCCCATTCGCTGGCTACCACGTGCCCCGGCCCAGGTCGGCCTCCTGCGGGCGCTCAGGCGCCACGGCAGTGCGCCACGGTGGGCCTCTGGCCGCGTCATGTGGCCCACTGGCGTCAGCTGCAACATTAGTGCTGACATCAGCACAACTATTTATTTTTTTCATTTTTCTAATTTCAACCTCTTTTTATTCCGAGCTCCAAAATATATGAATAATATATCCATCTGAATCGTCTCGATGAGCTCTATGCAATGGTGCACTCCAATTGAGAATTTGAGATACTTTGTGATAATGATATATTTGGTTTTATCTCAAACCCGTAATGTCATTTTGGGTATTTCCTGCAAAATAAGTCAAAACACCAAAACTTATGGAAATAGTTAGTAATAAACCCTACCATTATGTTTTATGATCACATTTGGCATATATTTGGCAGGAATTGACGGTGAAAAGTAGCACTTAATGACAGTCAACAAGCTCCCCCACATTTGGCATATATTTGGCATATTATGTTTGATGATCCCTTTGCTCGTCGTCGAGTAAAGCTCAAGACTAAGGCGGAGAACAACATGATTTCAAAAGATAAGATGCGAGCATATAAGTTATTCCATGACATACCTGCTCTTGTGACTTTGTGAAGTATCTATCATGTCATCTTGGATGGTTGAGAAATGGAACGGTCTTGATTCGAATCACCTCAACTCTTTTTGTAAAGTAGCTTGGGCTTTTTGATATTTTTTCAAAACTTAGCCTTACTTGACCCCTCAAATGATTCTCTCAGATCGCTCATTGTGTATATTTCCTCACAAAGGTATTGCTTTTGCCTCTTTTCATCCTACTTCTAAAAGGCTTTTGTGGAGCTCCAGGTAGGGAATGAAAACATGAGGCACACTTGTATCACATATTATTGCAAAGTCAAAGACCGGATCCAAAAAGAAAACTAATCATACAATCTGATCAAGACGTGCATGTGTGGAGAATGTATTATGATAGCTCCTTTTTGTATGATCTCTCTCTTAATTTTGAGAACATGGCTATCTCATTTTTTCTTCTATTTTTTTCTCTTTTTCATCATGCTTGAGAATAAATTTCTCATTAAGCATGTATTTTTTCTCTTCTTTTTTTAGCCCATGTCTCTTTTAAAGGAATTTCTAGGAGAGAGATTCACAAAACATATGGAGCATTTATTTTGTGGATGAATGAGGGTTGCTAACTTTCAGTGTAGAAGTTTAGCATATGAATGTGGAGTGTACGTGATCTTGATCATGAAAGCATGAAAAGCATCTTACAAGGGTCACAACAATTTAACAAAGCTCAATGCAATAACAAGCAGCATATGTGTAAGGTTTTGCAATGTAAACAACATATGGCTTTGGTAGGAATATATATCACTGAGGAGTTTGTAAGGCTAAATTTATTTCGAGTAAAACATCCCAACCACTTATACAAAAGAGTAAGGTTCATTTCATCATACCATATCTCATTCATCAACCATTCAGATTAACATGCTTTCCTAATGAAAAATATTCACAAGAAACATGTGTATGTGCTAGGAATAAAGAATATACAAGCCAATCAAGGAAAATCATGTAAATAAAAGCAGCACCAGGACTCATTGAGTTTAATTTAGTGATAATCTTAAGAATTAAATAAACTCATGAATCGGGGAGTTTGAGAGATATAATTGTGCAAACCATGGTTTCCCTTCAAGTGCTGAAAGAGGATATCCTTGGTGCCTCCCCCACACTATTTTCTGCTGTGATGTCTTCTCCTGCACATTCTTAGATACAAGGATTTGGCTAGTACACTTGTACTAGCCAAATCAAAGCGAAGTGTTTATTTATTTATTAAAAGTTAAAAGGTTTTTATTTTATTTTATTCAAGGGTGAAACATTTAACCACCAAAGTCGATGAATTTGATTACATCGACTTCCTCCATCTTTTCAGGATCAAAATAAACTTTTAAGCGGTGGCCATTTACCTTGAATATATTACCTGAGTCGTCCTGAAGAGTAATGGCTCCATGGGATGATGTGTCAATCATGTTGAATGGACCTTCACATTTGCTTCTAAGTTTACCATGGCCGAAAAGCTTCACTCTGGAATTGAACATGAGGACTTTGTCTCCGGGCTTGAACTCCTTGTGTTTAAGCCTCTTGTCATACCACCTTTTTGTTCTATCCTTATAGATCTTGGAGTTGTGGTATGCTCTCTCCCTCCATTCCTCTAGCTCGGATATTTGCATCTTCCGGTTGTTTCTAGCGAGATGGAGGTCCATGTTCCATTTCTTAATAGCCCAATGGGCTTTGAACTCCAACTCAACTGGAAGATGGCATGTTTTCCCATACACAAGCTAGTAGGGGGACATACCAATAGGTGTCTTGAATGTTGTGCGGTATGCCCATAATGCTTCAGGGAGTTTGTTCTTCCAGTTTTTTCCCATCTCGTTGACGGTCTTCTGCAGAATATTCTTGATTTGTTTGTTGGACGTTTCTGCTTGACCGCTCGTTTGTGGGTGATAGGGTGTTGCCACATTATGGCGGATCCCAAATTCTGCCAGGTATTGCCTGAAGGTCTTGTCGATGAAATAGGATCCTCCATCACTTATCACCATTCGGGGTGTGACGAATCGAGGGAAGATGATCTCATGGAACATCTTCTTGGCATATTTGGAGTCGGCAGCCTGGCAAGGTAGTGCTTCTACCCACTTGGACACATAGTCCACAGCTACCAAGATGTATTTGCAGTCATAAGACTTGGCAAATGGCCCCATGTAGTCAATGCCCCACACATCAAAGAGCTCAACTTGCAAGTTGCTTGTGAGTGGCATGGCATCTCTTTTGTTGATATTGCCATGCCACTGGCATCTATCACATCTTCTGATGAACTCTTTGGTGTCATCGTACATGGTCGGCCAGAAGAATCCACTTTGCCAAATTTTGGCATGGGTTCTGAACACTACATAGTGTCCCCCATGTGGAGATGCATGACATCTCTCTATGATCTTGGTGGCTTCAATCATTGGGACACACTTCCTTAGCAACCCATCGGCGCAGACCCGATATAGGTATGGCTCATCCCACAAGTGGAAGCGGCTTTCATGCTCCAACTTCTTCTTATTTCCACCTGGAGGAACATAGCCTGCCACTATATAGTTTACAATATTTGCATACCATGGGTTATCATCTGTTACTTAAGGAGTGTGTCATCCCTTAGGTTGTCATTGATGGGAAGCTCATGTGTCTCCTCAACCTGCAACCTAGATAGATGATCGGCTACCGAGTTTTCTACTCCCTTTTTATCTCGGATTTCTAGATCAAATTCTTGGAGAAGAAGGATCCATCGGAAGAGCCCAGGTTTAGCATCGTTCCTAGTGAGGAGGTATTTCAGAGCAGCATGGTCTGAGTAGATGATTACCTTTGCCCCCACTAAGTAGGATCTAAACTTATCTATCGCGAAGACCACAACCAACAACTCTTTTTCAGTGATGGCATAGTTCAGCTGGGCTCCGGTCAAGGTTTTGCTAGCATAGGAAATGGTGTAGTGCCTCTTGTCCTTGGTTTGGCCTAGGACAGCTCCTACGGCATAATCGCTAGCATCGCACATGATCTCAAAGGGTAGCGCCCAGTCGGGTGGTTGAATAACTGGGGCTGAGATGAGTGCCTTCTTTAGGATTTGGAAGGCTTGATGGCACTCATCAGTGAAGATGAACTCTGCGTCTTTCGCTAGAAGATTGGTTAAGGGTCGAGCAATATGAGAGAAGTCTTTGATAAAACACCGATAAA
>CM014277.1:23499631-23534723 GCA_004135705.1 Alloteropsis semialata | reverse complement strand
CGGGAGCCACCGCCGACGGGGGACGCCGCTGTGAGGCCGGCGGGCGCGGCTGGGACTCACACTACAGCCGAGACTCGCGCAGGAAGCCGCTGCTGAGTGGCGCCGGCCACGGGCACTATGGGTCAGCTGGGCCATCGGGCCGATAAAAAAACCATAGCGCCAGGCCTGGGCCGACAATTCGGCACGATGGTCCGGCCTGGCCCAGCACGGTTAGGCCATCGAGCTGGTTAGGGCTGGGCCAAGTCAGGCTAGGGCCGGGCTAGGGCCGGGCGGCCCATCTGGCCATCTATAGGTATGAGACGAGCAGGGCAGGGGTCACTATAGCTACGACACCTGCAGTTATGCCACTGACACGTGGGCCAGTACCCTCTGTGAGCCCACGCGTCAATGGCACAACTGCATGGCAGTAACTTCAAAGATACCTCAACGGGGGCCTCAGGGCACGCCCCAACTTGTCAAAGGAATCGAGGTCACGCCACCTGCTCAACGGGAAAGAGGAGCTCGCGGCCAAGACTATCGACGGAGCTGAGGATTCACCAGTTACCCGGCATCACAGATTTCGTGCACCTAACACTACTGGAGAACCGAGATTTTATCCGAGGCCAAAAATGACATCAGTACCGGCAGCGATTGGCACCGGTACTAATGCCTGGCTAGCTCGGGCGGTGGCTCGGCCCGGTACTAATGCTCACCTATTTGTACTTGGCAGAGCCACTGTCTGGTATTAAAATTCTTGGGTAGATTTAGTTCCAGACTAAATATCCGGATGGTAGCTCTGTGTGGTCGATGTCATAGACTCTCTAAGGAAACAAAAGACCGATTACCAAGACCTCATAAACACATTCCAGAAGGCGTGGGGGAAATTCCATCAAAATCACCCGAGTGACTTCAAGGAGAAACTTTATTTCAAAATTGACTATCCGGTATGTATTGAAACTGCACATCTCTTTTCATTTTTCTTGATGCCATTTCTGTTTCATAATTTTTTCCATAAAAGTGTATGCGAGAGGAACCTAGAAATAATTTATATGGGTACTACATACTTGACAGCCTTCCTGGCCTTATTGCTAGCACTCGGTTACGAACGACGAGTTGACAGTATATTTTTAATTTTACTATTTCTAATTATTAATATTCTAATGGTAACTACCATTGATTTAAAGCAATGACTCATGACGGAACGATTAAGGGCAATTTAAGAGCAACTTTGTGAATTTATTTTGGAGTATGTCGTAGATCCTAACGGATATGACGACTCAAATATACTTGTATGTCACAAATCGGATTCCGAGTGATATGTAATATTAGAGATGTATATAATATGTATTATTACAAATATATATAATTTATAATATTATAAATATATATATTAGTTTAACCTGATGCCATTCTGAATTGTACATATTTATGTATAGTGGTAAAGTACTCGGTGGTGTATAGATGTATATAGAAATACAAATATAAAGAAAAATAAAAAAGTGATTGACCTTTAGTATCAAAAACGCAGTGCCAGGCGCGCCCCTGAAAGAAGGGGTTGCGGGCCGGTATTGAAAGCCAAAATAGTTTTTCCGCACTAGATCAGGAGGGTCTATCAGGGCCTCTCCAATGGGAGGCCCTAGGCTGGTCCTATAGTTTTCTGTCACCTATAGAACCGGGTTCTGTACACTATGATAGAATGGTTCCACATAGACCGGCCTAGGACACATACCAGTTGGGCCATTCTTGTAGCTTTGAACTGTAATGCACCGACCACTATCATAGTGCACGTGGTAAACTTATTTTACAGCAAAATGGTTAAGAAAAATGTCTGAAGATTTCTTCAAAAAAACAAACTTTCGACAATCAGGATAGCCATTTGTTTTCTATTTTATTTCAGCAACTTAGGTTTCTTTTGCATATGCTTCTTATTAGCCTAAATGTATAAAATCTAAGGAGGGAAAATTTTTCACTGAGTTCTCATGTCGGCTGCCGCTGCGAGCGTCCCGAGCATAGGTGAAGAAGAATAATGCATTGTCGCGACGAAACTGAAGGGATATGTGGGTTCTCTCTCTCTAATCATTTTTGTCATGAGAGTAACCATTTTTTTACCACTATTTAAGACTATCACTACAAGATTAATTAGTTTTCCCCACAAATATTTTTTTAAAAAGTGGCCAGCAGTTTCAAGTAATTTGGTAACTAGCTACAAACTATGGGTAATGGCTGATGAGTTTGTGGGGATAATATTTTTGGCAATTTGCTGTGCAACAGTCAAAAATCATACTAAGAAAATCATTGGTCACTCCACTAAAAGTACTATCCATTACTAATATTGTTGACCATCTGTAAACAGAAAAACTATTGGGAAAGATGGAAACTCTTAGAGCATCTCCAGCAGATTACTAAAACATCATACCCTATATAGTCTCTCTCTTCCTTACCAATACCTCCTTTTGTGTTTTTGGTAACCAGTGCTGCAGCAGATTACCAAAACCACTTTAGTGGACAGTGGATTGAGATGAATCCCCTCTATTTGAGTAAGAGGAAGGTGTGTTTTGGTAATCACCAAAAATGTTTTGGTATTGGAGATTGGATTGGTAATCTGCTGGAGCACCTCCATTACCAAAAGGACTATTTTTTGGTATTGGGGAGAGGGATGAGTAATCTGCTGGAGATGCTCTTATAGCGTACCTGAGCACATGAATATGGAATATGACTATATGAGTATATAACCTTTGCGGAGATGAGTTGTTGAATCTCTGGTTAATTGTGAATTTGTGATACAAATACAACCCATAGGTGGCGATGTACAATATGGTTTACAGATACAGAGTGCCATCTGCCAAAAAAGATATATTGGGAAGAAATAACCAAGGCTTGAATTTTGGGCAGGAACCAGTAAAAATGTAAAATGAATTGACAGGAGTTCAGAAAACAAATTACGAGTAAAAGGCATCCATGGCCAATAAACGAATCATTCACCCATACATGTTTCTAGATGTATGGCGAAGGTGAGGTAGGCTTCAGTCCCCATCAGAAATTTTCACCACACATCACGAAATCACCCACGGGAGTAAAGAAATTAATTTACATCACTTTATCAGACCCATCATATACACCAAACTTTGTAAAGTAAACGTTAAAAATCACACACATTTTTACTACGAGCCACGACAAGCCACTCCAACTAAACGCCACCTCTACTGGTGCACCTGCACTGCATACGCCACGAGCGACGAGCCCACAACACTGACAACGACGGCGAGCGGTGCAACGCTGATCATTGGCCGCTGTCACTGCCGCTACCGGAGCTCTCCGCGACGAACTGGGCGATGCGTATGATGAAGTCCCGGCCGTCGTCGAACCCGGGGAAGACGTAGAACGCGTGGATGGCGTCCGGGTACTCGGCGACACGCACGTCCTTGCCCATGCCCCTGAGCATCTCGGCGTACCGGCGCTGCCAGTCCTGCAGCGGGTCGAAGCCGCCGATGGCCAGCAGCACGGGCGGGAACGCCGGGGAGTCGAGCCCGGCGGCGGCGGCCGGGGCGGCGAAGTTGGCGGCCTCGTGGGTGCGGTCGGCGCCGGGCGGCAGGAACGCGCGCCACATCCAGTCGGTGCGGTCGATGGACACGATGGGCGCCGCGCCGTCGAGGCGGAGCTCCGAGTCGGTCCGCTCCTCGCCGCCGAAGAAGGGCTGGATGGCGACCAGGCCGGCGAGCCGGACGTTGCGGAAGGATGCCGCGTCGGCGGCGTAGCTGCGGGCCACGTGGTGGGCGATGTTGCCGCCGGCGCTGTCGCCCGCGACGTAGCACCGGGAGACGTCGAGCGGGAGCGGGTGGTTGGTGGGGTCGTCGAGGAAGCGCAGCGCCGCGAGCCCGTCCTCGTAGGGCGCCGGGAACCGGTGCTCGGGCGCGCGGCGGTAGTCGACGGACAGCACCGCCGCGGAGGCGTACCGCGCGATGCGGCGGCACGCCGCGTCGTAGGCCGGGGACGCCGCGGACAGGAACGCGAACCCGCCGCCGTGGAAGAAGACGATCACGGGAAGACCCGCCGCGGCAGCGCTGGCCTTCGCCTTGGACGTCGAGCCGGAGGCCGGGTGGAAGAGGCGCGCGCGGAGGCGAGACGCGCGGTCGAGGACGACGTCGCGGGACGCGACGCCGCGGCACGGGGAGGAGATGGCCGGGACGCGCGGGTCCAGCAGCGACAGCGCGCAGCGGTTCAGCGTGCCGTCGGCGCGGCGGGTGACGTCGGCGACGCGGTCCACTACCTTGAGGGAGAGCCGCATGAGGCGCGACATCGGCGGCTTCGGCTTCCGCGGCGGCGGCCTCGGAGTCTCCGCCATGGCCGCCGCGGGGCTGCTGATGCAATCAATCGCTGTGGGCTAGGCGCCTAGGCCTCAATCAAGGTCTATATTTATACGGGCCGGGCCGGGCCGTGAGCGTGGTTTTCAAGTTTCAGCTGAGGGAGAAAGCCGAATTGCCCGCTTCTAGAAGGGTAGGAACAAAAAAGCAACATCGCACCAACTGTATATATCTCATAATAATGCCATTAATTGCCACAACACAACAGTAGAGTAATTTCATGTACGTACAACATTTTTCTGTAACCTGTTTGTACTAGTGTACTACACGAGGAATCAAGTTATACAATTCTACTCAACCATTCGTCCGTCATAGTGACACCGCTCATTTGGGTGCCACGTATCTTCAAAGTTACACTTCGCATATTTATCCAATCATTTTCCTCTCTCCTATTTTCTCCCGTTCAATATGTTTTCCATCACTTTTTTTTTGCCCCAATATGTCTCCCTCTAGCTTAATGTGTTGTCCATCTTTTTTTTACCCCCTATATATGCCTTCACGGCAGTAGCGGAGGCATGATCAAAATCTACCCAAAACAAAACTAATATTATTATTTGTATATACAATTATACATACAACAATAGGTCACGGCATGATGAAACATAGATTTATTTAGCGCAAGTACATTGTTACACGTAATGTGGAGTACAGAGAGGGAGATGGAAGAACGAGGCGGTTGTTTCACTAGACAATCGCCTCAAAGCTAAAATTTTGGATTACGAATCCGTTTAATCACTATTATACGAGTTGTCGTTGTCATGCAACTCACAAATATTTATTTTTCTATTTATAAATTAAAAAATTAATTAATTAATTACTATAAAATAATTTATAAGGCAAAGTATTATACAGGTTGTCTGTGCAACCATCTCATGATTACATACATGTTACTCGTCTGTTAGACGACACCAATTTACATGCCCTTAAAGACGGAGCTACATGTACAACGGACATGATTACATACATGTTACTCGTCTGTTAGACGACACCAATTTACATGCCCTTAAAGACGGAGCTACATGTACAACGGAGGGGGGCAGCTACCCAGCTAGCAAAAACCGCTAACCCCTTGTTCACTCAAAAAATGCCATACTAGAGTGCAGGATTCCCAACCGGTACAAGGGGTCACGTACTAAAGGTCCCAGTATTTAGTATTGGGTCATATTGGTTCACATGGATTGAAAAAATATTAGTAAAGGTTCCCAAGCGTTAAAAAAATATTTTTAATCACCGGAAGGCTCTATTGCACTATATGAGATTTGGACCCAAGACCTCTCGTCACAGTGAACCTTTCTTACCATCTCACCTACAGTACACATAATTGAGCAAGTGATTTTTTTTTGAAGTAATTTGTAGAGGACCCTTTGGTGTCAGGTGTTACACCAATCGGTACTAAAGGATCATATGAGTGGTGTTACCACCCAACAAGCCACAGAAAACATTAGTGCCGAGTGGTAACACCACCGGTATTAAAAGATATATTTTAGTATCGGATAGTGTTACCGCCGGTCCCAGCCGCGCCCATCTCTTCCTCCTCGCCCACGAAATCCCCTTCTATTTAATCCCTTTCTCCTCTCTGCCCTCCCATCTCCGATTCCCCAAGGGCGGAGGCCCTGCTACACCTCTTTGGACCCCATACTAGGACTAGCCATTAATACCACATTTTTTAGCAAATGGTACTAATGTATTATTTGCTGCTGGACCAGTGCCCCTTTTATACTAGTGATCAAGGTTGCCAGAGCAGCAACGTGGAAGTTTGGCGGCAGTGTTTTTGTCCAAAGGCTAAAGATGAAGAAGCATCCCGTATTAGGGAGGTGTTTGTTTTCCACCTAAATGGCCTGATAGCTTATTTTCAGCTTATTTGATGGCCTATAGTGAACTTTACCATAATGTATTTGATTTATAAGCTAGATTCTGTAATCGGGAAATAAACATGGCCTAGGGGGGAATAAATAAGTCCTTAAACCCGTTTAATCTTTCCCCAGCACAACACATCCTTTTGCTTTAAGGTTCGGTAGCTCCAGTAGTTGTCGATTCTGCGTTATCTACTTTGGTCGAGGATTCAGTGCTGAATCATAGCTTAGGTGTTCCAGGGTTCAACTCAACGACTGGAAGCCTTAATATTCGTACAAGCTCTTCGTTATAATACAGATATATTAGTTAGGAAGCCAGTATTCGGGTTTCTGTTTGTTAATTAATAAGAACAAAATGGGTGTGAGGATACAGCGGGAATCTGTTCTTCACATTTCACGGCTTTAGACACCGAACGCAATACTGTATTTTCCTGCTTGAGCTTATTTTCCTCCTCTGCAGCTCAGAAGACTCAGACAACAGAAAACAGAGAAAATCTTGAAATGTCAGACTAGCTGACTGCTCATGGGTGACAGAGCAGGAACAATTAGCAATCTGCCATGTAGGTCTACCGGATCATTTGTGTTCCCTGTGCGCGTACTGGCGGGATGGAACAGGATGATCCTGTCATAGTAGTCTGAACCTTCCTTTCGTTACATTTTCCCTCTTGAATGCTCTCACATTCTTCTGGTGTTATGTGTTTCCTCTATTCCCTCACATCGTCCTCTTCCTCATCATCTTGGGAGCAAGTAAAATAAAGTAACAGATGTATAAGTAACAGTTTGGCAAATGAAATCAGGGTCCATTTGCTGCCAAGTTGTGACTGAAAGAATGCGTGCAAGATTGAGCAAAATGAAGCTATATACCTGTAGGTTCGCCCATGTTTGCCTCGAAGGAGTACGGGTCCTTGGTGTAGTAGATATATCGGTAGCTCTCCTCTTCTTCATATGATTTCCACCCAATTGCCTTCAGTTGCTGGACATGCCGGACCTTTCCCCACTCAGATGAGTCATCTTGTAATGCTATCAGTTTGAGCAATCTTGGGCTGCAACCTACACGCAACTTATTTAACTTTGTCTCTTTTAAGCATTGTGGTAGTGTTTCGGCATCCAAATCCCACCACTCTATACTTCTGAGTGATGGCAAATCTTGTAAAACATGCAGCCCTGGGCATCTGACAGTGACGATCAATTGCAGGCTTGGATTGTTGCTGATCCTCTCTATTCTTGGGTTGTCATATGAACGAAGCTTAACTAGTGAAGGGAAGTTCTCTACACAAACCAAGTGCAGGATATTTCTCAGGTCCAATATTCTCAATCGGCATGCATGGTACGCAAGTCCTGCAGGAAGACATTGCAGTTTACAGTTGTCAACCGTAAGCACCTCCAGAGCAGGCATAGCTGGGATCTGTTGCTGCCATTCCCATTCCATCAATCCCAACATGCCCTCAAAACCCAGTTTTGCCAGCTTGGGAAATGGAACAACAGCACCACACAACATATGATGAGCTTGCCGCCTGTCAATCTGTGTTTCTGTTATCGCTGTTGTACCATCCTTACCATTTGTGTCACCAACCGAAAAGGGGAGGAGGAAATCATGCTCAATACGTTGGACAGACGGAGCACGATGGATCCAAAAGTAATCAAGAAAGGGAAGCTGTCCCAATCCATTAGGCAGTTTTGTGCAGCACGCATAGTCCTCTAGCACTAACCGCCTTAAGCTCCCAAAGGTTGACATTGTCACCATCCACTGTGGTAGCCCACGTGCAAAGTAGCCTTTGATATCAAGTACTTCTGTGCAAGTTGGAGGACAGAGATTAGCCAACACTTCTTCTATCCTCTTGTGCTCCTCCTTTTGGATTTTGTCTTTGACCTCCCCATTTTCTCCAAGAATACTAGTAAATGACAATACTAAGTATGTCAGGTTATGTTCACTAAGCATTGCTTTAGCTGCCATGGAACCTGAATGTGCCTTCTCGAGACCTCTTATTTCAAGTTCTTTGAGCTTTGAAAGAGGCCCTAGCTCTTCCAAGCTGCACCAGCCATCTGGGGTACCATCTGAGTCAGTTGGAAACCCCACCACATTGACCAATTCTTCAAGATTTCCAAATCCACGAGGAACTGAGGTAATTGCAGTGTATCTCAAGTTGAGTGATCTCAGCTTCCGTAGATTCAAAATGCTGTTAGGAAGTTGAGAAACGTTTGTACACCCTCCAAGGTCAATTATTTGTAGAAATTTTAGATCACCTATGCTTTCAGGGATCGTGGATATGCTTGTACCATGGAGAGACAAGTATCTTAAATGTTTAAGGTGGCATATGGAGTCTGGAAGTTCAACTAGATTTACATCATCAATATATAGTACTCTTAGGCAGCAAAGACTCGTCCATAAATTGTTTAGCTGAAGTATGGGGCTTCTGAAAACCATTAATGTTCTAAGAGAAGTATGTCTTTGCAAAGCCTCCCACTCCACTACCTTGTTTGAGATAGATAGGTGACGAAGCTTTGAACTACCCAGAATTCTATTGAGATCCCGACACTCACTAATGAGTAACCCTTTGTCTTTCATTATGTAGTGAGCAAATGAACGAACAACATCATGCATGGTGCATGCTGATTGACTATAGAATCCTTTATCTGGTTCTAGAAGATTCCTTGAAACCAATTCTTTATAATACTCAAACCCCAAATCTTCTGCTGACTTTGAGATCATTTTGTTGTGGATGTATCCTTCTGCAATCCAGAGATGGATTATAACTCCGCTCTTAATTAATTCATCTTTAGGGAAAAGTGAACAGTGCACAAAACACTGCTTCAAGTGTGAAGGCAATTCTTCATAACTCAAATAAACTGCTTTGTTGATGTCATCATCAATTCCTGCTAAAGACCAACTATAGTGGTTGTAGACATCCATCCAAGCATCTTTTGTTCTACTTTTGTTGAGCAAGAGTCCTCCAACCACCTTAATTGCCAGTGGCAACCCATCACACCTTTTCAAAATCTTTCTCCCAACGTCCTCTAATCCATTGACCTCAGTTTCATCACACTCACTGGAAACAACCTAAGAGGAAAGTGTACCACATGAGAGGTGCATAACACCCACCACTATAAGAAACAGGCAAAATTCCTGGATGTGAATCAATCAAGTTCACTTAACAGGAAAAATCCCATGGTACGGACATAGTTCTAAATAGCTGGTAGTTCCGTAATCCATTTTTTAGTATGTAGACTAAGGTTGCTTCATTTTCTTCACGCTGGATGTCTAGAAACCCCTTAGTAATGGGCTAAAAAAGATGCAGGTAGGACAAAGTCCTAACTGTAATAATTATGAAGTAATAGACATGGAGACATGTACATCTAGAACCCTGAGCATATATTTGAGTATTTGTATTTATAAGATTTACTTAGTTCCATTTTTCTGTGCATAATTAATTGCAATTTTCATACATTTTACCAAACCGCTAAGTAGAATAGCTTCCGCTATATCCCGCTATAGCTTTCTGAACCCGCCGCTAAACGGCATAGCCCGCTATATAAAACCTTGACAGGGTGTTCTGTTAATAATATCGAGGTGCATTTTAGTAGGTTATTAAAAGTCTTATTACCACATCCTACAATTCCTAGGCTCCTTTGCCAATACCATGATATGGAAAGTGTACTTTCTTAATTTCTGAATATTCCAGACACAAGGAAGTGCAAAACAAATTTAATTAATGGATCGCATATGCTCTAATGAAGGAACCACCACTTGGTGGGTTTTAAAGTCTCGGGGGTAAGTTCAAATCTTCATACTTAACAATAGACATGCTAGTGCATATACAAACGCGTGCCCTTGACATTTTAGAAGTGTGATGTATAGATGGTCTACTCAGGTGCATGTATAGTCGTGTGCATGTATGTGTATCTCCCTTGTAAAAAGCAAACAACTACAAAATAACATGTCACAACTAAAGAATCTCTGTTCAATATATTATTGTTACACTAGAGAAAGAAAATAGTGCAAGACATTGTTGGCTATATGAATGAAAAAAAACAATGTAAATAAAGAAAGATTTCCTTAAAGGAACTTTTTCCTGCCTTGTTTACAGCAAGATTATGATCCTGCATAGCTCATGCTCTTAAGAAAAAGGAAGAAAAGAAATTGGGCAAATTCTGTAAAAGAGGGAAGTAATCTTGAAAGCCTACAGTGTGGTCTGTATGGTTGTTTCCTAATTGACACTATGATCTGATAACATACAGGAAAAGTGTGCATTTCACGTGCCCAAAGTTCTCTTATCTCTAGGTGCTCAAGGAGTTGGGGTCACTAGGTGCATGTTATGTCCTATAGAGTTTTAGCCTACATGTTAGTTGAATTATCTTGAACTATTTCGAGACCCCAGTTAGTGTATATGTGGCCCAGGTTCCATGTGATTTTTGGTGTACACTACAAAATTTATGTATGTGTATAACGTTAGCGCAACAGTAAAATTTTACTGACCTCCACTCAAAAAAAAAGAATACTGACCTGCTTCTTTAGCAAAATCCAAGCATCTTCCTGTTGTAGCTTGTTAACTCGGTGCAGATGTTGCGCTTTCATTTTGCGAGCTACTCCTTCATTTCTGGTAGTCACCAACACTCGGCTCCCAGGAGCACTATCATTAAGCGGTGCTCTGAGAATCTCGCTCCAGACATTCTCGCTTTCACTCCACACATCATCCATCACTAACAAGAATTTCTTTTGCCGCACGGCCTCCTTCAAAGCATGCTCGAGCAGGGCCTTATCTCTGACAGAGCCATCATAACTGCTCCCAAGAGCAGCAATAACATTTTGATAGGACACTAACTTGGTTGACTTCCTTGTTAACACTTAACCAGATCCTCTCGTCAAAGTTTTCCTTCACCACGGTATCATTGAAAACCATCCTAGCAAGAGTTGTTTTGCCTATCCCACCAGTGCCTGTGATAGCAACAGCAACAAACACATTGATGCTGCTTAATCCTGCATGAGTACCCGCCTTATTGAGAAGCAGATCTATGATTTTCTTTGCATCCTCGTCAATCTTCTCGCCAACAACATCAGATGGGATGATACTGAACCCTGTCTTCTGGTTGTGATCGGACAAAGAATCGGTGCCTTTGTTGGTGGTATAAGCTGAGGAGTTGATTGCTTGAGTGATGAATCCAAAGCGGGAGCTCCTCTTCTCAAGGTCCGCCAATCGTTGGTTGAGCAGCTGGATCTTTCTCCCAATCTCATGTGTGATGAATGGGTTACGGAAGCAGGAGAACATCGCTGAGACGTTCCAGCAGGCTGGATTGGTTTTTGAATCGGCTACTGTTGATGATGAGGGATCCAGATCCACTCCACCCTTCATGATCTGGCAGAGATCAAGGATGTCATCGGCGTCGTACATGACATCCTTGAGCTCCCTGACCCAGCGCTCCACAGCCGAGTCGCAGATGCGCCTCCTCTCGGCGTCGGTGAAGATGCTGCTCAGGTCGCCGAGCGTCGTCTCGAGCTTGCGTGATCTCGCCCGGCACGCCCAGCAGCATCTCCATCTCCTCCTTCGCCATGCCCGCCAGGATATCTCGCCAGCTTGGACGCGAAGGCGTCAAGCACCGCGGCCATGACCCAGGGGATGGGGACGAGAAGAGGAGAAGCAAACCCCGCTGGCACAGGAAGCTGATTTACACAGAAGCGATGCTTGGCTGTTTGGGGAAGGGAAGCTTCTACTTGTCGGCTCTTTGGGAGGGAGCTCATCGACAAAGAGAGGTCGAGGTGGCATCGGATTCTACAAGGAGGATGGGATCTCAGATTGGCGCTACAAGGAGGAGAGAGGAGGGGCTNCGCAGGGAGGAGAGTGGAGGGGCTACGGCAAGCCGTAACAACAGCCACCGAGCGAGGGTCGAAGCTGCACGTCGCCGATTTTTGAGGAGGGGCTCAGCCATGGATTCGGAGCAACGGCCGTCGAGGGAGGGGCGGAAGCTGCGCGCCGCCGGATCGTCGAGGAGGGGCTCGGCCGTGGATTCGGAGGCCGAACGCCGGTCTTCACAGGGGGCGCATTTGGAGTGGGAGAGTAGTGGCTGGTCTTCACGGGGGCAGCCGCAGCCCGCAGCAGCGTTGTGAGGACGGGGAGAGGCGGCGCGCGAGGACCGGTGCTAAGGCTGTCCGCACTCGTCGTCCTCTAAATGCATCCTCTAAAAGGAATATCCTGTCCTGGTCATCGAGATTCCGTACTCTAAACCAACTTCTCCCGCACCCGTCATACTCCAAATCACATACTCTATCCCAACTCTACTATATTTTATCCATCTATCCCAACTACTATATCATCTCTCTTCTCACCTTTTTTTCTTTTCTTTATAAATTTTATCAAAATATATCCATCTGAGATCTTGTTTTGAAGAATTTATTGCAACGAATTTAATGGTGCAATCGGAATTTAATTTGGTTTTTTGGTTTGTGAGTTATAACATTTTTTATCTCAAAAAAACGTGGGGCCCGCGTCACTCTCTCCTCTCCCTCTCCCGCCGCGGCTGCTGTCAGCGCGCCGTACCGCGCTAGCAGTACCGCTCGCGCGCGCGGTACGGGACGTCGCGTATGGCTTCCGGACCACCGCTGCGGCGTTTTTTGATACTGCAGTATGGCTTCCGTTCCACCGCTGCGGACAGCCTAAGGCTATATGTGCAGCAGTGCCCTGTAAATGACTCCTGCAGCGGTGCTACAGATGGCAACGGGTACATATCCGCTGGGTAGTGCCATGTCATACCCGCACCTGCCAAATAAAACTTTACCCGCACCCGCACCCATACCTGCTTGCGGGTATAAAATCTTACCAGACCCGTACCCGTGCGGGTATCTATACCCGGCGGGTAAACCATACCCGATAGCTCACCCACCATGAATATATCACTGATACCATATATGCATATCCGGTGGATCAGTAGGCCATTGCTTAGTCACAATTTACAAATACCAACTCAACAACCAGCAATAAAGTAGCGAGTTCTGTAATTATATGAATACTTGTTTTTCACTCACACATAACATCACGCACAGGTGCACATCAAATTCAGAGTACACGAAATACAAGGCATGGCCTCCGGCGCTGTGTCTTGGGCTCTTGGCCGAGGCGGAAGCAGCACTGGCCTTGCCTCCGGCGCTTGAGCAAGCTGGCCGGCCGGACCACCGCAAGTGTAGGAGTCAAGGCTGCCATTGGGTTCTTGCTTGCTGCGTCCACCAGATCCGGCAGGTGCAGCTTCAGGGACATCGTCAGGGTTCTTGCTTGCTTCAGGGACAGCGTCAGGGTCAGAAAAAGCAAAAGAGATGCAAAAGAACAATCTGCAATGAAAGGCGAGGTTAAGATTTAAGAAACAGGAGCACCACCGGTTCTCGGAGTTGGCTGTCAGCAACAAGTGGACCTGGCAGGGGATGCGGAGTCACAGTCCCCCGCGCGGCGCATGAGCCTCGCCGCTGCGCGGTCGCGTCTCCCGCTACTTGTGCGTGCGGCGGCGGTTGCCAGGGGAAGGAGGCTGGGATGGGAAGGGAATGGATTAGAGCTAGGGTTGCTGTTTGCCTTGTTATATATACGTGGGCCGAGGAGTGTATGGGCCGCGAGTAGGCTGAATGTATGTGAGCCATCGGGTATAATTTACCCACGGGTACGCGGGTATGGGTAGTACATAGCCATACCCGCACCCACTCTACCCGACGGGTAGAGGTTGTTGCCCATTAGCGTACCCACGGGCATAAAAATGTTCCCGCACCCGCTTACTTATCGGGTAAAACCCATCGGGTATTCGGGTACCCATTGCCATCTCTAAGCGGTGCCCTCTAAATAGGTCGCTATCATCCAAGTCGCATCATCCATCCGGTAAACATGGGGGGCGGGGTCTGCTCCTCCAAATCGTCTTCTCCCGAGTTTTGCTTCCCTTCCCCTGCCGCGCGCCGTAGCGGAACACGGGGAGGGACTCCACGACGGCGCGGTATCTTTAAATGAGAGGTCGGCGCGGGACGGCGAGTAGGGCTGGTGGAGCGGTTCGCCCTCTGGGATCGGCGCGTCCGCGGAGGCGGCCGAGGAGGACGGGGACGACGACGACAGCATCGGGGTGCCGAGCGCGAGGTCGGAGCCGAGATCGGGGCGGCGGGCGCGCGGCGCGCGGGGGAGGCCGAGGTAGAGGTTCAGATCCATCCGTCTGCTGCTCCGCGCCGCATCATCGGCGGCCATCCGGCGGGCGAGGCGCCCACCTTAGCCACGCGCTCCCGCGCCTCTCCCTCCGCCGTCGCGGTCCCAATTCCCAAAAGCTCGCGCCTTCCTATCTCCGCCCCACCAAGGCACGCCCCGGCGCGCGGCACGCGCGAGCAGGACGGCGGGGCGCCGCGGCAGCGGGGCGCATGGCGGTCGTCTCTGCCGTCGCGGTCGGTGGCTATGGCTCCGGATGCGGTGGAGTAGGTGGATGCGGTGGGGCGGGGGCGGCGGCGGCGGCGAGAGGAGGAGGGGTGGGGAATTGGGAATGGTTCGGCGTCGGGGGGAGAGAGGAGGAGAGAGAGAGAGAGGAAGGGAAATGGGAAGCACGCGGTCCGTGCGCGAGGTTTTGTTGTTGCGGGAACAGAGCGCCACGTAAGCACGTCATTTATTTTTTTTATCTTTAAAAATAAAAAAATAAATGAGAGGTGGGACCCACGATAGGGATGGAAATGGAGGACATTGCTGCAGCACATTGTTGTTTGGAGGGTGAAAATTTTTAAAGGATCCTTCAAATATTGCTTTAGGGGGTGGTATATAGAGGGTACCGTTGCAGATAGCCTAAGGGCGGCGCCGCGAGGAACGGGACAGCGGCGCGACGAACGGGAGTGGCGACAGCATCGCGAGGATTGGGGCAGGGGCGGAACCAGAGAACAAAGAGGGTCGGATCTTCCAGTATTTGCATCAGGCCATCTCAACCCTCTTAAGAGCAGGTCCAATAGTTGAGACAAGGGCCGCGTTTAGTTGAAGTGGGTACTGTAGCAATTATAAATTGAAGATTAGAAGGACTACATATGATCTAATCATAAAACTAATTACACGGATAGACAAAAAAATCGCGAGACAAATCTATTAAGCCTAATTAATTCGTCATTAGAGATTGTTTACTGCAGCACGATGTTGTCTAATCATGGCCTAATTAGGCTCATTAGATTCCTCTCGCGAAGTTACCCTATGGTTATGGAATGGATTTTATCATTAATTTACGTTTAATATCCTTAATTAGTGTCCTAACATTTGATGTGATGGATGAATAGTTAAAACTAGTGAAAACTAGTGGATCTGAACACGCCAAGCACTCGGTACACATCATTTAGAGTGACCAACGCTTCCAGTAATTTGGCTCTTCACATTCTCCAATGCGGAAAAATTTACTACACCGGTCCTACTTGTCAGTGTGTCTACTTCCATTATTTCTCTTCAGCTCTTTGACGCACGCAAGACGTGGTGGGCCTCAAGCCCTCAACACGAGCCATGAGGGAGGGAGTCTTGGAGCGCGCGTTGAGCTGGTCGACGGCAGGGTTTTTTTTACCGACCGGTGGCCAGTTACCGCCGGCCGGCGGTAGCGGTTAACCGGTCGGTTAACCGCGGTTACCGCCCATTACCGAATAAATCCAAAATCAAATTCAAAACACGCAGTGCAAACGGTTTCTAGCGGTTAACCGACGGTAGGAGCGGTTAGCCGGTCGGTAGGAGCGGTTAGCCAGCCGGTTGCGAAATAATTGAAAAATTTGGCATGTTTTCAAATTTAATTAAAAAATTGAAAAATAAAAGAAAAAATTCCTAAAAATATTTCAAGGTGCATAGAATCTAATGGTGTCAAAATT
This sequence comes from Alloteropsis semialata, assembly GCA_004135705.1. Classification (NCBI taxonomy): domain Eukaryota; kingdom Viridiplantae; phylum Streptophyta; class Magnoliopsida; order Poales; family Poaceae; genus Alloteropsis; species Alloteropsis semialata. The sequence continues at coordinate 23,518,704 of CM014277.1, read as the reverse complement.
TTCAAATATTAGTGCATTTAGTATTTTTTGCGGGCATTAGAAGTTCAACCGACCGATTTAGTAGGCTGTTTGAACTTCTAATGCCAGCAAAAAATACTAAATGAACTAATATTTGAAAAATTTTGACACCATTAGATTCTACGCACCTTGAAGTATTTTTAGAAATTTTTTTTATTTTTTTAATTTTTTGAATTTATATTTAAAAATTTTGAATTTAGGCGGTTCCCAACCGGCCGGTACCGCTACCGGTCCGGACCGGTAAGACCGGTTACCGCGGTAACCGGACCGGTTGGGAACGGTAAAAAAAACCCTGGTCGACGGACGCAGCTAGGGCTGTCAAAAAAAAATTCGAGGCCTGCGAGCTACTCGAACTCGGCTCGCTATAGGCTTGGTTCGAGACCGGCTCGATTGAGAAACAAGCCGAGCTCGAGCCTCCTAAAAAGCTCGCGAGCTTTGGCGAGCCGAGCTCGTGCCTTCGACGAGCTTCTTAATTATACAGTCTGCTGCTCATTCTTTCCGTCTAAATTCAATTTTTCACCTGTCCTGAGCATCTATGCTCCTACATACGCATCCCATAGCTTGTCCCAGCTGCCCTATCATCACATCCTCTCCAAAATATCAAGCGCATGTGCTAGCCACACATTTCAATCTCTCCTGTTTGTCTGTCTTAGCTTTTAAGTCCTCATCTCGTCGTTCTGGAGCAGCACGATGCACAGCCACTGGACTGATTTCTGAGCAGATCGGCAGTGTTCAGATGGAGGTGCAAATTTTTTTCACCCTATTTTGACCACTAATTAGGGGTATTAAATAAAGTCAGTTTCAAAACTACCTCCACAACCCCTGGCAAATTCGCGAGACGAATCTAATGAGGTCTTTGACCGCACGATTAGAGGATGATTACCGTAGCATTACTGTAGCAAATTATGGATTAATTAGGCTCATTAGATTCGTCGCGCAAAGTTACACTCATCTGTGAAAAGGTTCTGTAAATTGACTTCGTTTAGGGCTCCATGCATGCGATATTCCTTGCTGCAAATTTTTTGACGCGGCCATCTGAACACGGCGGCCGTGTTCACATGGGGGTTGAAAAAATTTTGCAAAAAGGAATCTTTCTTGCATGGAGTACTAAATAAAGTCTATTTGTAAAACCTCTTCACGGATGAGCGAAACTTTTCGAGACGAATCTAATGAGCCTAATTAATCCATGATTTGCTACAGTAATGCTACAGTAATCATCCTCTAATCGTGCGGTCAAAGGCCTCATTAGATTCGTCTCGCGAATTTACCAGCGGTTGTAGAGGTAGTTTTGTAAACTGACTTTATTTAATACCCCTAATTAGTGGTCAAAGGAAGCAATTTGATAATGTGACATGAGAGTTAAAGAGGTGAGAAAAAAATTGTTTCTCATGCAATAAACCATGTCTACACAAGAACCAAGAAATGAAGGAAGGAGATAGGGTGAGAAAAGAAAGAGACGAGAGAAAATTGGACAATAATTTATTTTGAAGAAACTATGCATTGGGATAGTAGTTTCTATACTAGTGTCCATGTGACATGGCAACTATGGAAATTATATAGTAGTGTCTTAGGTTGAGGATAGCCTAATGTTGAATAGAGCTCGGGAATATGCGTGCCTTGTATAGGTTTTGACGGTCTCGAGTCACTCGACACTTGTTCGCGAAAAAAAACAAAAGACGATTGGGAACTTGTTTATCGTGAAAGTTGCAAAAAGTAAGTTGCAAAAGTTGCATTGGAAAATGTGTCATGAGAGAGAGGACACGTTTTCTAATACACAATTTTTGTGAAATTTTGCAGAAACTTTGCGAACTAAATAGGGTCTTGATTACTAAACCTCTGCATCGTCAGCGACGATTTCTGAGAATCTCCCTGGAAGGTTTTGTTTTATACCGATTAAAAAAACCAAAGGCTTTGGCTCTGTTTAGTTCGCTAACTTTTTTATCGCTACAGTAAATTCGAATGTTTGGATACTAACTAGGAGTATTAAATATGGATAACTGACAAAAATCCATTTCATAAACCCAGGTAAAATTGTGAGACGAATCTATTAAGCCTAATTAGGCCATGATTAGATAATGTCGTGCTATAGTAAACAATCTCTAATGACAGATTAATTAGGCTTAATAGATTTGTCTCGCGATTTCCTGTCCATTCGTATAATTAGTTTTATAATTAGATCATATTTAGTAATCTTTGATTTAAAATTGTCACAATAAATTTCAGAAAGTTTCTCACAAATCTAAAATGACCCTTTGTTGCGTGGGTGACGAGACTGTTCGCTGTCGCGCGTCGGGGAGGGGCGTCCGTCGCGCACCGGGGTCAAAGGGCAGGCGTCGAGGACTCGAGGCGCTAGATGCAGCACCTGCTGCGGGCCACGGGCTGCACACCCCCACCGGCAGGCTACCAGAGGCCGCGACTGCGGGCTGTCACCGGCAAGGGTACACAGGCCCCGCGCGAGGCCGGCGGCGGCAGGCTACCAATCGCTGGATTGCGCATTGCGCGAGGCCGCCTGCCTCTGCTGCAGACTGAAGACCGTCGCCGGCAGGGCTGCGCGGGCCCTGCGCAAGGCCAGCGCCGGCGCCGCGGAAGTCCGCCAGGAGGGTTGCACGGCCCCTGCGCCAAACGCTCCAAGTCTTGCCCGTGCTCCTGCCCAGCGAGCTCTCCGGTGCTAGCTTGTTTTCTTCTCCCGCCGGCAAGGAATGCATAGGCCTGGGTTGGGATGGATGTATGTTTTCCGTGACGAATTGTGACGGAACGCTAATTTCAATTCACAGTTGCATTTTGGGTGGTATTTTACAGGAGCCAGATCTTTTAACGGTATTTTGCGGAAATCGTCATCTTTCAGCGCTACCGAACCAATTTTCCTTTCTTCGCAAATGCCCGATCTCCGACTCCAAACGGGTGCTGAGTAGCTGCATGCTGACTGAGGGCCTGTTTAATTCGATGAGAAAGTTTGCGAAATTTACTGTAGCAATTTTAAACCAAAAATTAGGAGGACTAAACATGATCTAATTATAAAACTAATTACACAGATGAACGGAAAATCGCGAGACAAATCTATTAAGCCTAATTAATCCGTCATTATATATTGTTTACTGTAGCCCGACGTTATCTAATCATGGCCTAATTAGACTCATTAGATTCGTCTCGCGAAGTTATTCGGGGTCATGGAACGGGTTTTGTCATTAATCCATATTTAATACCTTTAATTAGTGTCCTAACATTTAATGTGATGAACAAATAGTGAAAAATTGTGAAACTTTCTTCAACTAAACAGGACCTAAGTATTCTGTGTCTGAGACTTACAGAGGACAGAAAAATCGAGAACGTGCATCATCGCACGTGTCCCGATCGTTAAAAAAAAGGCCAAACACACACCCGGTTTGTATTACAAGTTTACCAACACAATAAAGAAACCCGTGACAGTGGTGACGAGGGTCCAGATCAGGGGTACCCGATCGAGCCCTTAATCTACGATATGACGATAATCAACCCTCCGAAAATTAAAAATCGAAGACCCAAATCAAGCAGATCCTCCACGCCCAGATAGCTCGGAGGTCGCCCGAGGAGTCTCCGATTCGCCCGAGGACTCTCCGCCTCCGAGTGGTCTCCGATTCGCCCGAGGACTCTCCGCCTCCGAGTGGCCTCCGATTCACCCGAGGAGTCTCCGCCTCCGAGTGGCCTCCGATTCGCCCGAGGACTCTCAGCCTCCGAGTGGCCCTCGATTCGCCCGGGGAGTCTCCGTCTCCGAGTGGCTCCCGATTCGCCCGAGGGGTCTCCGCTCCGAGGAGTCCCCGCCTCGCCCGACTAGACTGTTCGGCTCCATCTCGCTTCGGCCCGTTCGGTGCCGTACCTACTTGGTACCCGCCGTGTCAGGGCATGATGGGCGTCCGTCCTTCGCCACGACAGCCACAGGAGCGCCCGTCCCGTCCGAACAGGGGCACATGCATCCCCGGGAGAGGACACCTGTTGCCCAAGGACAACACCTGGAGCCCAAGGGCGACACCTGGAGCCTGACGAGGACACCTGGAGTCCAAGGCGGCACAGTGCAAGTCAACTGCGACCCGAAAGCCACCCGGAGACTTACCCGAGAAGCTGCTACCTCAACCACCCGGGCGAGTACGGCCCCGGGTCAGACGGAGCGCCCACCCCGTCAATACCTACTCCGCGTACAGCTCAAGATGCAGGACGGGACTAAAGGCCTCGGGGCAGTAACTCATATGTAATTTTCTCTTTTTACCTCCCCCCTTTCCTTCTCCCCTTGAGACTATAAAAGGGGACAAGGCGACACCGGTGGGGGACGACGAACAGTTGATCACCTGATCAGCAACACACCCGCTCGCTCCACTCCACCGCACAGGGACCTGGGATCGCTTCCCTCTCCTGACTAGTTTGTACCCCCTACTACAGACTTGGGCTTGAGAACACAGACTCTCACTGGACGTAGGGTGTTACTCTCCGGAGGCCCGAACCAGTCTAAATCTCCTGTGTCTCTTGAGTCACCATCCGGTGCCCTGACACGCGACCGTAGAAATATTACTTGCCGGCGGTAGAGAACCCCGACAGTTGGCGCGCCAGGTAGGGGCTCTTCGCGTGTCGCTTCGCTTCACCAGGGTCCGGATGGCCCACGGCGGCGCCCCGTTGGCGCCAGGCGTTCACCTACGTTTCGGCTCCCTCGACTTCGTCTTCAGCGAGTCGGACGAGCCCCTCACCGGGGCCATCTTCGTGCGCCCCGAGCCCATCTACGACGACGGCCCCGACGCGGTCCCTGACGAGAAGCCCGAACCTCCACGCGTCGCGACGGGGGCCACCGCCTACGTCCTCAACCTGCTAGGTGAGGATCTGGCGGCTGCCCTGGGACGGAGCCCGACCCAGGAGCACTTCCGCAACCTCTCCTACATGATCACCAACCTCGCCCTCCAAATTGGAGGGGAGGAGCAGCTCCTCTGGGACGAGTTCCTCGACTACTACGGCGCCATGTACCCGGGGGGACAGCCGGGTCTGCCACGCGATCCGGCGGTCGCCCCGACATCGACGGAACTCAGCTCCTCCACCTCTCCAGCCGCCAAGGGCGCGACGGACAGGCAGAACTCGTACCCGCGGTTGAGGTGGGCTCCGCCAAACTTCGACCCTTCCCGTGAGTGCTTCATGTGCCACACCCCGGACGGGGACATACAGACTGCGAGCAGCTCGACGAGCGGCAAAGCGGCGCCCAAGGACGCCAAGGCGCCACCCAAGAACGACCCCGCCAGCGATGCTCGGCGGACCCGGCTGCGGGAGCTCGACGAGGCACAACGTCAACTCGAGGACGAGCGCGGGCGACTTCACCGTGAGCTTGGTAAGAACGCGGATGGAGGGGCCGCCCGCGCGCGCGCACGGGAGGTGCACCATAACATCGTCATCGACAACAACGCCAACGACGCGCCGGTCTTCAACCGAGCGTCCCAGAACCTCGCAGCGGCTGCTGTCCTGCTCCGTGAACACCCTGAACCGGCGGCGCCTGAAGATCGAAGGTTCCATCAACAGCTCCGCGCGCTTCTAGAAACCGCAGCAGTTCAACAAGTAGAAAGCTCCGCCTCACGCCAGCGGGCTCCCAGGGAACCCGACCGAGAGCACTCCGTACATTAGCATGGGGCCGTAGCGGACGGGGGCGCCAGGCGACGGGACGAGCGCCAAGAGCACCGCCCACGCCGAGCTTACAACAGGCGGCGTGGGGGCCGTTACGACAGCGGCGAGGACCGGAGCAGGAGCGCGTCACCCGACCCCAGGGGGCCGCGCGCCTTTGGACCTCGTGTCCTCGGCGCCCAGGTCCCTCCGCGCTTCCGGGCTTCCATGACGGTGCCCAAGTACGATGGGGACACAAACCCCAGCGTCTGGCTGGAGGACTACCGGCTCGCGTGCCACGCGGGCGGAGCGCAAGACGACCACTACATCATCAAAAGCCTCCCCCTTTACCTCGCCGACTCGGCGCGAACGTGGCTGGAGCACCTCCCTGCAGGCAGGATCGACAGCTGGGCACAGTTGCGCGATGCCTTCATCGGCAACTTCCAGGGGACCTACACCCGTCCCGGGAACCCCTGGGATCTACGCAACTGCCTCCAGAGGGGGGATGAAAGTCTGCGTGACTACATCAAGCGCTTCTCCAAGCGCTGCACCGAGCTGCCGAACACCGCCGACACCGACGTCGTCTCGGCGTTCCGGTTCGGAACCACCTGCGCGACCCTCATCCACGAGTTAGGGCGCAGGAAGCCGCGAACCATCCGGGAGCTCCTCGACATCGCCACCGACTACGCCGACGGGGAAGATGCTGTCGCCGCGACCCTTGATCGGCCCCAAGGCAAGGGCAAGCAGTCGGGGGCAGCCGGCGAAGGCCCCTCTGCTCAGCCCGATAAGAAAAAGAAGAAGGACAAGGGCGGCGTGACGGCAACATGGTGGCGGCGGCTGAGCGAAAGCTTACCAAGCCTAAGGGCAACGCGCCGAGGGATCACTTCGAGAAACTCCTCGAGGCGCCTTGCACCAACCACGAGGGCCCTGTCAAGCACGCCCTGAAGGACTGCAAGCTCATGAAGAGCTTCCTCGCCGGTACTCTGAAGAAGAAACCCCACGAGAACACCAAAGATGGGGCCGGAGGCCCGAACGACGACGACGGCTACCCCAGGGAGGACGGCGCAGTCCTGATGATCGTTGGGGGATCGGCGGCCTGCCCCTCGAGGCGCGACGAGAAGCTGATCCGGCGAGAAGTTTGTCACACGGAGCCCGTGGTGCCCTCCTACCTAAGGTGGTCCGAGGCCCCGATCACTTTTGATCGCTCCGATCATCCCGACCATATCCCGCAACCAGGAAGGTACCTGCTTGTGGTTGCACCGCTCTTCGGGACAAAACGCGTCCACAAGGTGCTGATGGACGGCGGCAGCGGCCTCAACATCCTCTACGCTGAGACTCTCGATGAGATGGGGATCCCGCGGTCCCGGCTACGGCCATCCGCGGCGCCGTTCCACGGGGTTGTCCCCGGGGCAGACGCAACGCCTCTCGGGCAGATCGACCTGCCCGTCACGTTTGGGACTCCACGGAACTTCCGCAGGGAGACCCTCACTTTCGAAGTGGTGGGTTTCCCTGGGACATATCACGCCATCCTCGGGAGGCCAGCATACGCAAAGTTCATGGCTGTCCCAAACTATACGTACCTTAAACTAAAGATCCCCGGACCCAAAGATGTCATCACGGTGGGGACTTCGTTTGAGCACGCGTACGCCTGTGAAACCGAGTGCTTCCAATTCGCGGTGGCGCTCGTCCGGTCCGAGAAGCTCGCCGCTGAGCCTTCGCCCAGGGACCTGGATATCCCCGAGACCTCCAAGCGTGCTGCGTGCTCCTTCGAGCCAGCCAAGGACGTCAAGGAGGTTGCCGTGGCCAACGATGGTCGCACCCTCCATCTCGGGACGGCACTCGATCCTAAATAGGAAAGCGCGCTCGTCGACTTTCTCCGCGCAAACCTCGATGTGTTTGCATGGAAGCCCTCGGACATGCCGGGGATTCCAAGGGAAGTCGCCGAGCACAAGCTTGACATTAAACCTGGCGCACGACCAGTCAAACAGAGGCTTCGACGATACGACACGGACAAACGTAACGCCATCGGCGAAGAGCTTAAAAAGCTCCTTAGCGCAGGCTTCATTAGGGAAGTGTACCACCCCGAGTGGTTAGCAAACCCTGTCCTTGTAAAAAAGAAGAATGGGAAATGGAGGATGTGCGTTGACTATACCGGCCTTAACAAGGCATGTCCAAAAGACTCCTTCCCTCTTCCTCGCATAGATCAGGTGGTCGACTCCACCGCAGGGTGCGAAACCCTCTGCTTTCTCGATGCGTACTCCGGGTACCATCAGATCGCAATGAGCCTGGCCGACCAGCTCGCAACCTCGTTCATCACGCCTTACGGCACTTTCTGCTATTCGTCAATGCCATTCGGGCTGAAAAACGCAGGCGCCACGTTCCAAAGATGCATGCGTCGCGTCTTTGGTGACCTTATCGGCCGACTGGTCGAGGCGTACGTTGACGACATAGTAGTGAAATCCAAGCGCACCGGCGACTTGGTCCCCGACCTCACGGCGGTCTTTGAAAAGCTCCGGCTGAACAAAGTAAAGCTCAACCCCGAGAAATGCGTTTTCGGGGTCCCGAGAGGCATGCTCCTCGGCTTTATTGTATCGGAACGGGGCATCGAGGCCAACTCCGAGAAGATCTCCGCCATCACCGACATGGGGCCAATCCAGAACGTGAAGGGAGTCCAACGCGTCACGGGATGCTTGGCCGCGCTCAGCCGTTTCATCGCCCGACTCGGGGAACGAAGCCTGCCCTTGTACCGCCTGCTCAAGAAGTCGGACCGCTTCGCCTGGAACGCCGAGGCGCAGCAGGCCCTCGACTCGCTTAAAGCGTCGCTCAAAAGTCCGCCGATCCTGACCGCCCCTGCGGAAGGAGAGCCCATGCTGCTCTACATTGCGGCAACCACCCATGTGGTAAGCACCGCCCTCGTCGTCGAGCGCAACGAGCCCGAGAAGGTTCAAAAGGTGCAACGCCCCATCTACTTCATCAGCGAGGTCCTGTCCGACACCAAGGTGCGATACCCCCAGATCCAAAAACTGGTCTACGCTATCCTCATCACCAAGCGGAAGCTCCGACATTACTTTGACTCCCACCCCATCACGGTGGTGTCGAAGTATCCACTCGGCGAGGTGATCCAGAGCCCCGAGGCCGAGGGCAGGATAGCCAAATGGGCGCTTGAGCTGATGGGGAAGAACATCACCTACGCCCCTCGAGACGCCATCAAGTCGCAAGCACTGGTCGACTTTGTCGCCGAGTGGACCGAGGCCCAGACTCCCCCGACCTCCATCGAGCACGAGACGTGGGTCATGTATTTCGACGGATCGCTCATGAAAGAGGGGGCTGGCGTCGGCCTTGTCTTTGTCTCGCCTTTGGGCGTGTGCATGAAGTACATGGTCCGGTTGCACTTCCTGGCCTCCAACAACGCCGCCGAGTACGAGGCCCTCATCAACGGACTCCGTATCGCCCTCGAGCTAGGCATACGGCGTCTCGAGGTCCGAGGCGATTCGGAGCTGGTCGTCGATCAAGTGATGAAAGAGTCAAGCTGCGTCAGCCCCAAGATGGCGGCCTACTGCCGGGCGGTCCGCGAGCTGGAAGATAAATTTCTCGGCCTCGAACTCAAACACGTCCAACGACGGTACAACGAAGCGGCCGACGCCCTCGCCAAGGCGGCCTCCAGCCGCAAGCCCGTCCCCCATGGTGTGTTCGCTAAAGACCAGTACGTCCCATCGATCCGGTCAGACGACGAGCCGCCGGAGCCTCCGCCGCAAGAGGAAACGGAAGTGATGGAGATCGACGCAGTGCCAGAGCCCAACCTCGAAGACCCCGACTGGAGGATCCCGCTCCTCGAGTGGATCGTACAGGGCAGGCTCCCTCCCGACAAGACCGAGGCTCGATGGATCGCTCGCTGGGCCAAGACTTTCACGCTTATCGAGGGAGAACTCTACAGGCGAGGCACCTTTGGTGTCCTGATGCGCTGCATCCTGATTGAAAGCATCTAGGCCCTCTAAGTGTGTTTTGGTAATTAATGATAACCATATTGGACTAACTATTTCATTGAGGATATGAGAATGGGTTAGTCCGGTGAGATGGTTGAGCTTCAACGGTGAATTAACATTGGATATGTGTGTTGGAACCAAGGAAGCTCAAGGCAAAGGTAAAAGATAGGATATTTTCTTTTACCGGTCATGAGGTGTTTAGAGAAGATTTTTGACCGGATTGATAGGCTAGATAGCCGTACTATCAAGAGGGGTCAATTTCATTTGCATGACGAGTTTCTAGTGCCACTTTGCTCAAATGGTTGCATTGCATGCATGAGAGCTAACACCGTTGAGAAAGTGGGAAAGAAAAAGCGAAAAGAACGTGTGCTGAATATGGTACTGCGGACGGTCCGCAGGCTACAGGCGGACAGTCCGCGGGTGGCGGACAGTCCGGCCGGTGGCAAGCGGACGGTCCGCATGTCATCTTTCTTTATGTGAATTTGACTAAGTGTTGGAAGGGTCTGCCGTGTCTTTGAGGCGGACGGTCCGCCTGTCCTTTTTGTGAGGCGGACCGTAGGTGGCGGACCGTTTACGCAGGAGCGTGTTCTAGGGGTTCCAGGCCTCTTTTATATGGCGGACGGTTCGCAGTTATGGTTTGTGGGTCCTTAGTCGCGTGGCGAGCTGTGCATTTAACTCTGATGGCGGACGGTCCGGCCTGAGGGGGCGGACGGTCCGCCTATCGCGTAACGGTTATCTCTAACACGTTTGACTTTTGGATAGTAGCCGTTGGGGCTTAGGCGGACCGTCCGCCAAGTGGGTAGCGGACGGTCCGCCAGTCCCCTGTTTTCACGGGTTTTGAAGGTAACGGCTAGTTTGGAGGTGGGGGAGTATAAATACTCCACCCACGGGTTGGGAGAAGCTCTCTTGGCACTTCTGAAGCATATTTGCAATACTTGAGCCTTCTTCCACCTCTCATTCACTCCTATTGCTTAGAGTAGCATCCTTGTGAGTGTGAGAGAGTTCTAGTGCATTGCATCAAGAGTTTGAGCTTTGGGGCACTAGAAGTTCATCAAGCAAGCGTCATCGACTTGTTACTCTTGGAGGTTGCCGCCTCCTAGACGGCTTGGTGGTTGTGGCCGGTTGAAGCACTTCGAAGAAGATTGTGAAGTTGCTCCCGCCTTGATTGTGAGAGGTTTGTGCTCACCTCACCGGAGTGGGAAGAGCAACACTAGTGGAATCGAGGTTTGGAGAGGTTCATTGATTCAAGCCGGCTCATACATCAAGAGAGGTCTTGATAGAGGAGCGGTTGAAGCTTTGGATCCACCTCAACGTGGATTAGGGGTGACCGGCAAGTCATCGATACCACGGGATAAAATTCGTCTCTCTTGTTCGGTTATTTCTTTGCTCTACTTGCTTACTACATTTAATTTGAGCAATTTACTTTCCTAGAGATTAATTTGTATCTTGTCACCCTAGGTTGCAAACCTTGACATAGGCATAGACTTGGTAGAAATAGGTTTCACCTTGTGTTACTAATAAAACTTGTTGAGTTTTGTGATTGAAGTTTAAAACCGCCTATTCACCCCCCTCTAGTCGGTATCCTAGATCCTACAAGTGGTATCAGAGCCGAGGACTCCATATTTGAAGGATTTAACCATCCCGGAGTAGGATAAAATGGGTGAAGAAAAGCCAATCAACCTCAACAATGTGGGGAAACCACCATTCTTTGATGGGAACAACTATGATTATTGGAAGACAAGAATGAGGGTTCATCTCAAGGCAATGAACAAGAGAATTTGGGAAATTGTGGATGACGGCTTTGTCATTCTTGATCAAGAAAACAAGACTCCAAGAGATGAAGCAAATGAATCACTCAATGATCAAGCAATGAATGTGCTTTGTGAGGCTCTATCCATTAGTGAGTTCAACCGTATGAAGAATCTTGAAACCGCTAAAGATATTTGGTTGAAGCTCATGGAAATACATGAAGGAACAACTACGGTGAAGGAAGCAAAGCTATATGTGTACAAAGGAAAATTCAATGAGTTCGTAATGAAAATTGATGAAGATGTGTCCACCATGTTCAACCGGTTGAATGAGATTGTGAATGAGCTCAAAGGTCTTGGATTTGATGTCCCGGATCAAGACTTCTCTCACAAGTTCCTTAGGTGTCTCCCCGAAAAGTATGACACTATTGTGACACTACTTGTGAGATCCAACTTGAAGAAAATGACACCCACCGAAGTGCTTGGCGAAGTACTTACTCATGATATCTTCAAGAATTCTCAAAAGGAAGCTCATGGATTAGCAAATGATGACAACAAGAAGAACATTGCTCTCAAGGCCAAGTTAACCAAAGAAGTCAATGATGATGAAGGAAGAAATGAGGTTGAATCCGATGAAGAAATGGCTCTCTTTGTGAGGAGATTCAATAGAATCATGAAGAAGAATTATGACAAGAAAGGTCAATCGTCAAAGAAGAATCCATTTGAAGACAAGAAGTGCTTTGAGTGTGATGAAATTGGGCACATAGCTATCAATTGCCCAAACAAGAAGAAGGACAAGAAGAAGAAAGACAAGAAGAAGAGGAAATTCTTCAAGAAGAAGAAGAATGGTCAAGCATACTATGTGGAGTGGGATTCCGATGATAGCTCCGACTCGGATGATGATGATGATGATGAGAAGCCCTCCAAGGGAATTGCCGGGATCGTCATCAAGGAAGCTCCATCCCTCTTCTTCAAGCCTTTTTGTCTTATGGCAAAAAGTGAAGCAAAGGTATCTAATGATGATGAACTATATGATGAACTAGATGATGATAGTGATGATGATGATGATGAAATATCTTATAATGATCTAGTTCAAATGCTTAATGATTCAAATGAACTATTGCACAAGAAGAGTGAAAAGATATCGGACTTGAAGAGAAAATACTTCTCTTTTTAAGAAATCCATGAGGAGCTAAAGACTTCTCATGAAAATCTTAAGGACTCTCATGACAAGGTTAAGACCTCGAATGAGATACTTAAAGAAAAGCATGAGGAGCTTAAGGAAGCTCATCACACTCTCCTTGCACAAGAGTCCATGAAACCTAAGTATGACTCATGTGCTAAATGTGAAAAACTTGAAGGTTTATCTAGTGCTCCTAGTTCTTCTAACCCATCTTGTAGCACAAATGATGGCTCTTGCACAAGTGAAGGATTTTCATGTGATGCCTCTCTTATATTGGAAAATGAATCCTTGAAGAAGGAGATTGATTGCTTATCCAAGGATCTTACTAAATGGTTTGGTAGCCATGTAAGATTCAATCATTGTTGGACAAATCAAAAGTTCACCTTGAACCGGAATTGCATTGGATATTTGCCCAAGAAAGGGGAAAAGGCTTTCACCCCCGTTGTGAATGAATTTGTCAAGTCAAAGGTCCTTCGAAATGAAGAAGAAACTCATATGTCATGTCACATTTGCAAGAAGAAGGTTGATATTAATCATCAATGCAAGAGCAAGAAGCCCGTATCCTTTGATGCATCCTATGTTCTTAAGAAAGATAAAAAGGGTGTAGTTTGTGCTAAGTTTGTTGGTCTTCCCATTAGTGGCAATAAGAAGAAAGCCATATGGGTGCCTAAGGTTTTGGTGACTAACATCCAAAGACCCAAGCAAATTTGGGTACCTAAAAGCAAGTGAATTCCTTTTTGTAGGTGGATTACAAGGCCGGAGGGAAACATTGGGTGGTTGATAGTGGATGCTCTCAACACATGACCGGCGAAGCAAAGATCTTTACTACTCTTGACAAAGAATCCGACTATGATGATATCACCTTCGGTGACAATGGCAAGGGTGAAGTAAAGGGATTGGGCAAGATCACTATCTCTAATGAGTATTCTCTCTCAAATGTGCTATTAGTTGACTCTCTCAAGTTTAATCTATTGTCGGTATCTCAACTTTGTGATCTTGGTTATAAGTGTTCTTTTACTAGTGAAACTTTTGAAGTAACTAGTAAAGATGAAAGCATTAGGATATTCAAGGGGTTTAGGCATGAGAGTTTATATTTGGTAGATTTCTCATCTAGTCGTGCCAAGTTGACCACTTGTTTGTTCTCTAAATCTTCTTTGGGTTGGTTGTGGCATAGAAGGCTAGCTCATGTTGGAATGAAACAACTCAACCGATTATTGAAGCATGATCTAGTAGAAGGCTTGAAGAATGTGAAGTTTGACAAGGACAAATTGTGTAGTGCTTGTCAAGCCGGCAAACAAGTGTCAAACTCTCATCCTAACAAGAGTGCTATGTCAACTACAAGACCTTTGGAATTATTGCATATGGATTTGTTTGGTCCTACAACCTATAGAAGTATTGGGGAAATTGCTATTGTCTTGTGATTGTTTATGATTATTCAAGATACACATAGGTTTTCTTTCTTCATGACAAGGCCGACACTTATGATATATTCAAGAATTTTGTGACAAGGGCCGAAAATGAATTTGAGCACAAATTGAAGAAAGTAAGAAGTGACAATGGTAGTGAATTCAACAACACAAGAGTTGAGAAATTTTGTAATGAGAAGGGAATCAAACATGAATTCTCAACCAAGTATACACCGGAGCAAAATGGTCTTGTTGAGAGGAAGAATAGAACCTTGATTGATATGGCAAGGTCAATGCTATCGGAGTACAATGTTTCGGATTCTTTTTGGGCCGAAGCAATCGATACCGCTTGTCATGCATCAAATAGGCTTTATTGTCATAGATTCTTCAACAAGACACCATATGAACTTCTCATTGGAAGAAAGCCAAACATTTCATATTTTAGGGTCTTTGGTTGCAAATGCTATATCTTGAGGAAAGGTACTAGACTATCAAAGTTTGAAAGCAAATGTGATGAGGGATTTCTTCTTGGATATTCATCTTGTAGCAAGGCTTATAGAGTGTATAACAAGTCCAAGGGATTTGTGGAAGAAGCCTATGATGTTGAATTTGATGAAACAAATGACTCACAAGAAGAGAAAGAAAATCTAGAAGATGTGAGAAATGATGAGTTGAGGGAAACCATGAAGACCATGTCTATTGGTGATATTAGACCTAGAAGAGAAGAAGATAATGATAATGGTCCATCAATCTCTATTGGAGTGAATCCTTCTACTTCAACCACAAGTGATAATGTTCAATCTCAAGATGATGATGAAGCAAGTGATGTCAATGCAACTTCATCTAGTGAGCAAGTTGTCACTACTATACAACCCTCAACCTCTACACAAGAATCTATTGATCAACCAAGAGTACATCATGCCATCGCCAAAGATCACCCCATTGATCAAATTGTGGGTGATATTAGTAAGGGTGTTCAAACTCGATCTCGTGTTGCTTCATTTTGTGAACATTTCTCTTTTGTATCTTGTGTTGAACCCAACCGTGTAGATGAAGCACTAAATGAACCGGACTGGGTGAATGCAATGCATGAAGAATTGAATAATTTCACCCGGAACAAAGTTTGGGAGCTAGTAGAGAGACCCAAGAATTATAATGTGATTGGCACAAAATGGGTATTCCGGAACAAGCAAAATGAATATGGTATTGTTGTGAGAAACAAGGCAAGATTGGTTGCTCAAGGGTACACTCAAGTTGAAGCCTTGGATTTTGGTGAAACATTTGCTCCCATGGCTAGATTGGAAGCTATAAGAATCTTATTGGCCTATGCTTGCTCTCATAATATCAAGCTATATCAAATGGATGTCAAAAGTGCTTTCTTAAATGGCAAGATTAGTGAACTTGTATATGTTGAACAACCTCCCGGTTTTGAAGATCTTGACAAGCCAAATCATGTATACAAGCTCTCTAAAGCTCTCTATGGGTTGAAGCAAGCACCTCGTGCTTGGTATGAAAGGCTTAGGGACTTTCTCATATCTAGGGGATTCAAAATTGGAAAGGTTGATAATACCTTGTTCACTAAGAAGATTGAAAATGACATATTCATATGCCAAATTTATGTTGATGACATCATTTTTGGTTCAACCAATGAAGATTATTGCAAGGAATTTGGTGATATGATGTCAAATGAATTTGAAATGTTTATGATTGGTGAATTGAGCTTCTTCCTTGGTCTTCAAATCAAGCAAATGAGGGAAGGCACATTTGTTTGCCAATCTAAATATGTGAAGGATCTATTGAAGAAGTTGGTATGGAAGATGCTAAACCTATCAAAACTCTTATGGCTACTAATGGACATCTTGATCTTGATGAGGGAGGTAAACCGGTAGATCCTAAACTTTATAGATCCATGATTGGTAGTTTGCTTTATCTTACCGCATCTAGGCCCGATATTATGTTTAGTGTGTGCATGTGTGCAAGGTTTCAAGCCGCACCTAAAGAATGTCACTTGACCGCCGTCAAGCGCATCCTAAGATATTTGAAGTATTCCCCTAATATTGGTCTTTGGTATCCTAAGGGTGCTCATTTTGATTTGGTTGGGTATTCGGATTCGGATTATGCGGGATGCAAGGTTGATAGGAAGAGCACATCCGGTGGTTGTCAATTTCTTGAAAGATCTCTTGTTTCTTGGTCTTCAAAGAAACAAAATTCAGTGGCTCTCTCTACCGCCGAAGCGGAATATATCTCGGTGGGAAGTTGTTATGCTCAATTATTGTGGATGAAGCAAACTCTTCGTGATTTTGGAGTGGATTTCAAGAATATACCCCTCTTATGTGATAATGAAAGTGCCATGAAGATAGCTAACAATCCGGTTCAACATTCTAGAACCAAACACATTGATATACGACATCATTTTCTTAGGGATCATGTGAGCAAAGGGGATATCATAATTGATGGAATTAGCACCAAGGATCAATTGGCGGATATCTTTACCAAGCCATTGGATGAACAAAGGTTTTGTTTCTTGAGAAATGAGCTCAATGTTATTGACTTCTCAAATGTGGCTTGAAACTTAGCTTACATGTTTATTGCTTATCTAACTCTACTTTTATGCAATTTATTTGTGCATTTTCATCTAGTATTCACTTCATTGCATAAATTCCATGATTCTTGATCAAAAGTTCTCTCAAGATCTTATTGGTAATCACATGCATCTCAGTGAAATCATTGTGAAAATATTTGAGAAGAAATCCAAGAAAGAAATTCAACAAGTGACAAAAGACAGCAGTTCTTGGGCTGGAATTTTTGGTATAGCGGACCGTCCGCCACATATGGACCGGACCGTCCGCGAGACGCAGACCGTCCGCGAGGACAGGGCGGACCTTCCGCAGGTGTTGTGGAATATTCTTCAGAATATTATTTTAGATCTGAATGCCAGAAAATGAGGACAGAGGCGGACCGTCCGCGCCCTCCTGGCGGACAGTCCGCGACGGCCGGGCGGACGTGGACCCGCGCCGGACCGAAGTGGTATACAGAGGGGACCGGTCTCTTTTCTCCAGAACAGCCGCCACCTCTCTCTCATTCTTTTCTCCTCCAAAGCAAAAGTCAAGGACACCTTAGGGAGAAATTTTTGGCGCATCCCCGGACCAACCGGAGCTCATCCCCCGGACCTTCCGCGTCTCAAGGATCATGTCTTCTTGGTATTTTGTCAAAACCCTCAGTAATTCTCATGGATTTCATTCATATTCTTGGTTAGGGTTTCATATGGGGATTTTAATTTCAACCATGGATTTGTGAAATTAGTTGGTGGAAAATGTTGAGCAAGTCAAGGGGGTGTCATGGCTATGATTTGGTGCAGTTTTGTTGGCTATACTTAGAGATCGGGCATTGGATTAGGGGATGGTTACTGTGCTGGTCGCGGTCTCCAGGTGACCTGCGGACCGTCCGCCGCCCCCTGGCGGACAGTCCGCCTGTCACCTGTGACAGCGACCAGGACAGCAGCCTATTGATTGTTGGATATTTCAATTCTCAATGTTATCACTTATAATTGAAATGCTTTATGGCAGTGCTGGTGGTCGTTCTAAGAAGGTTGTGACATCGAAGCAAAAGAAGGGAAGTTCATCTAAAAGGCCTAGAGTAGATGACTCAGATTCAGGGGATGAATATTTGCCTAGTGACTCAGAGCAAGCGCAAACTGATACTGAGGTAGAGGCTGAGGAGGTTGAAGATGAATTGATTGATGAGACTGTGAATCTCGCAGGAAGACAGTGGAGCCAAAACTCATACAGAGATGCAAGGGCTCCTTATCAGTATGATTTGCCCCGTGATACTGCAAACTTGTTCTTTCATACTCGGGTGCAAGAAGATGCTTTCTATGGTCATATGGTTCACAAGAATGTGTACAAGCATCAAACCATTGACTTTTTCTATATGGCAAATCAACCTGTGATGAGTGCTCTTGTTCCAAAGCTTGAGCATCTTGGCTTGAGGCAGTTTATGGAGCACAGATGTGAGTGGAATGAGGCTGTCATCCGTCAGTTCTATGCCACAGCTGAGGTGAACACGGAGGAGAAGAAACTTGAATGGATGACAGGCACAAATAGGTACTCTGCTACCTTTGCTGAATTTGCAGCAGCTAATGAGCTTAATTATGACTTCATCACTGGGGAAGATAGTTTTGACATCACTGAAGAATTGCACTTGAACCTCCATGACATCACTCGTTTCTATGAGCCTGCAAGAACCAATATTCATATAGTGTACTGCAAGACTACAGGGCTAAGGCACCATCCAGCTGTGCTAAACAAGATTGCTAGGGTCACTGTTCTTCCCAAGAGTGGCTACAAGGATGCTTTCATTGGATGGGCACCAAATTTTGTGAAGCATGTCATATCAAATTAGAAGATGGATGTGGTGAAACTCATTATGTATCAAATCAATGAAAAGAAAACCAACTATGAGATAAATCTTTACCATGCTCCCTACATTATGTCACTCATTCTTGCCAAGACAAGGTTCAGGGGACCTTGCAATGTGAAGCATCTCCCATTTAGGCCATTCAAGAATGACAGAGCTTTTCTTGAGAGGGATGTGACTGAGTATCTAGATGTGGATGCCAATGAGGCTTGGGAGGAGTATGTGCCTCATGAGCAAGGAGGAGCACATGATGCTCAAGACGCTGATGCACAGGCT
This sequence comes from Alloteropsis semialata, assembly GCA_004135705.1. NCBI lineage: Eukaryota > Viridiplantae > Streptophyta > Magnoliopsida > Poales > Poaceae > Alloteropsis > Alloteropsis semialata. The sequence goes on along the minus strand of CM014277.1, from coordinate 23,500,070 downwards.
ATGCCACCTCCACCTCCTCCTCCACAGCAGCCACAGCAGCCACAGTGGGCACCTCCAGCTGGATATTTTGATCCATACTTCGCCTCTATGCAGCAATCCATGATAAATCAGTTTGAGCAGATGCAGATGGGTTTCAACACCCACTTTGAGGCATATGGGCAGCAGATGAATGCCAATCTTGAGAGCATGCAGACTCGTCTTGATAGCCAGCATCAGCAGCTTATGGAGAGGCAGCAGCAGCTTGAGACTCGCTTTGACGACTTTCAGACTACATTCTCAGGCTTCACTGATCACTTCTACTCATATTATCCGGCTCCAGTGCCTCCTCCACAGTTCTACCCTCACCAGCCATTTTATCCTCCTCCGCCGCTGCCTCAGAATGACTAGGACCCTCTTTTGGTCTTTGATGACAAAGGGGGAGAAGAATTTAGAGTGATGG
>CM014277.1:23442015-23498631 GCA_004135705.1 Alloteropsis semialata | reverse complement strand
CTCGATTCAACTCCCAGAGCCGATTCCGCTCCTCCCTTAGCCCTATATAAGCCGCAGCGCCTTCCCCCGAACCTCCCCGTCCCATTCCCGTTCGAAATCCACTCGCCAAAGCCCTCCCTCGAACTTGCCGGAGTAAACCGAGCCGCCACCTCTCGTCGCTGGTCTCCACCGCCCCTTCCCCGACGACGTGAAGCCCCTTGGTGAGCTTCCCGTGCTTCCCTCTCCCTCCCTGTGCTATTCCCGCAGCTCCCCGTGCTCTCTAGCTCCGAACCGGAGCTACGCCGGCGAGCCTAAGCTCGGCCCACGGCGGCGCCGCCGCCCAAAAGAGCCGCCGACCGCCGGAGATCACCATCCACCGTCCGCGTTTGAATGGACGACTCAGATCAGATCCCAACCCGAGTCAAATAACCAGATACCGGTCAACACTGGCCGTTTTGCAAAAGAGTCCCTGCACTTTCGACAAATCAACCCGCAGTCCACATCCTATAGAAAATATTTATATCCATGCCCTTTCATCTTCTGTTTAAGCCCCTGAACTTTCCAATATTAGAACCCGCAATCCTCCCTGCTCTTTTTATGAATCTAACCCTGTTGTTTAGGTTTATTTATGTTTTAGTCCTCGGTTTTATTACAAAACAACCCGAAAACATAGGATTATTTGCATATTAGTCCCTGAACCTTGTAATTAGTGTATCTTCGCCGTTTTAAATCCGTTTTGGACGATTTTCGCGTTCACGCGATCGTCTCTGCGTAACCTTTAGTTCTAGGTGTTTGTTTTGTGCTTTTGGTACTGTTTGTTGTACTGTTTTATTTATTTTGTTGTATGCTTGTGTGTGATCGTGTAGACGTCCCGTTCGAGGAAGGCCAGGAGCAGCAGATCGAAGAAGAACAGCAGTTTGTAGAGGAAGGCAAGTGGCCTCCTTCTTCATATTCTTCAACCCAGTAACAGCATTTTAATCACATTTACTTTTATGTATTGCATTAATTTGATGGGATGCCTATTCATAGGATATACCTAGTTTTTATTCCCTCAACCTTGATACACCGGGTTTAATCATCCTTGATGGGTAGAAATGCTTAGTTGCTTAATCTTGGGATGGTAATATCAAACTTTTGAATATAATAACATGGTTTTGTTTGTTGCTATACTTGGTTAATTACAAGATTATCTTGATTAAATGGAACATGGAGAACCACCCAAGAAAACAGTGCAACCACAGTGTTATATGGCTCTAACCTTAGCTGATTAATTAGACTTGGGGTTGACTAGTGGCCTTACCGAAAGGGCAAGGAGGGGGACGGTGAAGGGGTCATAGCCCGGTCCTCTTGGAGGAGTAGCCTTTGCTAAGGTACGGCCTCATTAGGGAGGGTTATGGACCTCACCGCGGCCGAAACTCTAGCGGGCTGCTAGTTTAGCTTTGAGTCTTTGGAAAGGCTTCGGAGTGAACCCCTAGCCACTCACCTCGGAAGTGTTTAAGGGCCTTGCAAACCCGGGCGACATGGGGAACACGAGCTGTGGGTAAAGTGTACAACCTCTGCAGAGTGTCAAACTGATATATCAGCCGTGCTCACGGTTAAGAGCGGCTTGGACCCTCACATGATAATTGAACCTAAATATGATATTAAATTGTGGTTCCTTGGTTTTGGATAATTTGTTGGTTCTCTCTTGCTTAATTGGGTTGGTATAAACTTATACCTAGTAATTAGGTGCTCGCTAATAAAACTTGACCAACTAAAAGTGCTAACCGCATGAGCCTGAAACCCCCCCATTTGATGGCCTTGCATTTTCCCCCGCTTGCTGAGTTCCAACCATAAGTGTACTCACCCTTGCTAAAACTGCTGTTCAGAAGAAAATGAGGACGTGGAGTACTTCAGTGACTTCGAAGAGTTCTGAGGCTTTGCGTCAACCAGTCAAGCCTGTGGAGAAGTCGTGAAGCTTCTTTCGTTTTAGGTTGTCGGTGAAACGGTTAAGACCTTCGTGTCTGTTATCGCTGAGTGTAATAAGTTATGTACTCTCTTTTGTTCGTTTTTGAACACTGTCTTATGATATTTTCACTGATGACGTCAACATATGTGTGAGAACGGATCCTGGCACACATATGCTATGCATTCGGTTTTGTCCTCAAAATCGGGTGTGACATCGGTCCACTTTGTAAAGTAATCAGTAGCCACTAACACGAAGCGATGTCCCTTTGATGAAGGAGGATGAATCAGCCCAACAAAGTCTAATCCCCATCCTCGAAAAGGCCAAGGCTTGATAATAGGATGTAATAAAGCTGCTAGAACCATTTGAATATTTCCAAACCTTTGGCACTCCTCACAACCTTTGTAGTACCAAAAACAATCAGCTATCATATTAGGCCAATAAAAACAAGCTCTTCTCAAAAGCCACTTCATCTTAGGAGCCGATTGATGTGTACCACAAATTTCTTCATGAACTTCACCCATTGCTACTTTGGCTTGATCAGAATCCAAACACTTCAATAATAAATTTTCAGTTGTCCGACGATACAACTCACCATCAACCAAAGTAAATTTAAATGCCCACCGCCGAACTTTTCTGTCAACTTTATTGCTAGGATTCTGTAAATACTCAACAATAGGTATCCTCCAATCAGCAACTTCGTCCCTATTAATTTTTGATTGCTCATTGGCCGAAGTGCTACTGTCAGCGGATAAACCGGTGCCACCGGTTTCGGATCCGGTTCCACCGAAAATTCCGGTTCCACCGGTTTCAGATTTCGGTGTCACCGGTTTCTCCTGGGCAGAGAGCTCAGCTATGCAAAGGTTTGGCTTTCTTTCATGAAAATTCTTTTTCTAAACATCATAGCCAGATGCTTGCTGAGCCAGAGTATTTGCCCTTGGATTCTCATCTCTTGAAACACGATAAATAGAGAATTCATCAAATTGAGCAATCATGTCTAAGCATTTATCAAGATATACATTTAAAAACCCATCAAAGCATTGGTACACCTTATTAATTTGTTGCACAACCAGCAGAGAATCACCAAATGCTTCTACATGTTTTACTCCCATATCATACAAAATTTCTAACCCGAACAATAAAGCTTTATATTCGGCTTGATTATTTGTACAATTATTTTCTAATCGGTTAAGAGCTTCAAATTCAGCACCACTTGGTGATATAAAAACAACTCCAACACCACAACCACTCTTACAAGCCGATCCATCAAAATGCAATTTTCATGGAGTAAAAGTAATACAACCGATATCTAAATCATTATCATTAATGCTATGCTCAACAATAAAATCAGCAAGAATTTGGCCTTTCATAGATTTCAAAGGATCACAAGCTAAATCATATTCAATAAGAGCATAAGCCCATTTACCAATTCTCCCACTCAAAATTGGTCTACGTAACATGTATTTAATAATATCGGTTTGACAAGCTACTATGCAAGTATTAGATAATAAATAATGCTTCATCTTGGTACAAGCATAATATAATGATAAACAAAGCTTTTCAATAAATATATACCTCGTTTCAGCATCCAATAGTCGACGACTTGCATAGGTAATAATATATTCCTTCCCTTCGGTTTCTTGAGTCAAAACAGCCCCAATTACTTGATTTTCAGCAGCCACATATAATTTAAATGGAATCCCTCTCCTAGGAGCTTTCATGACCGGCGGCGAAGACAAGTAATGTTTAATCTTCTCAAAGGTTTCTTGCTGGTTTGCCCTCAAGTAAATTCGGCTTCATCTTTTAACCGAAGAATAGGAGTAAAAGCATTAACCTTCCCAGACAAGTTACAAATAAATCTCCTCAAGTAATTCACCTTGCCTAGAACTTTTTACAAATCTTTCTTGCATGTAGGAGTTTTGATTTTCTTAATAATATCAATCTTCTTAGGATCTATCTCTATGCCATTCTCATGAATAATAAAGCCTAAAAACTTTCCAGCCGACACGCCAAATGCACATTTAAGTGGGTTCATCTTCAAACCATATCGACACATTCTCTCAAAAGCAAGTTTTAAATAAGCTAAATGGGGTTTTAGACCAGCCGATTTAACAACAATATCATCGATATAAACTTCTATGATTAAGCCAAGCAAGTCATGAAAAATTAAATTCATTGCCCTTTGGTAAGTAGCACCAGTATTTTTTAAACCAAAGGTCATGACTACCCACTCAAACAAACCAACAAAACCTGGACATATGAAAGCCGTTTTGGATATATCCTCTTCGACCATGAATATTTGATTGTAACCAGCATTACCATCAAGAAAACTAATAACTTTATATCCAGAAGCATCATTAATAAGCATGTCAGCTATAGCCATAAGATATTCATCTTTTGGAGTAGCTCTATTTAAATTTCTAAAATCAATGCAAACTCTGAGTTTACCAGAATCCTTTTTCTCAACTGGCACAATATTAGATAACCATTCAGCATAACGACAAGGTCTAATGAAATTTGCATCTAACAATCAATTAATTTCCTCTTTAATCCGGTCATACATATTAGGATTGAAACGCCTAGCAGTTTGTTTAAAAGGCCTAAAACCAGGCTTAATTGGCAGCCGATGTTCAACTAACTCGCGGCTTAAACCAGGCATTTCTTGATAATTCCATGCAAAACAATCAACATATTCTTTCAACAGCTCGATTAATTCAGCTTTATAATCAGCTTTCAAATTTTTGTTTACAAACGTCGGCCTAGGTACAGTGCCATCACCAATATCAATTTCCTCTAAAGGATCAGCCGAGGTAAAACCTTATCCTAATTTACTCATATCATCAAAATCTTCAATGGCCTCACACATATCGTTCTTTTGTGCCCGATAATGCTCAAGTCTCTGCTGCAACCATTCTGAACTATACATTAATTCACAATAAATGGTTTAGTCGATAATCAACCGGCTTTAGAACAGCAGGTACAAAGCCATCTCTAGTACAATTGATCATCTCATAATCAGAAAGATCTAAACATGTCAAGCACTTAACATGATCATGCATAAACATGGTAGAACCATCAGCCACTGCAACACAAGCCAATGTGTCTCCATGCACAATCTTAATGTCTTCGTCTACCCACTGAATAAGAAATTGATGCAAACTAGAAGGTACACATCTATTTGCATGAATCCAATCACAACCCAATATTAAACTGAAGTTACCTTGGGCCTCGGCGACGAAGAAAGCAGTAGCCAACGTCTTGCTCCCAATGGTGAGCTCCATAGAAGCAACACCCTTAGCACTCATAGGCTCGTCTCCTCCCACACCACTGACAGTCATGTTGGTCTTGATCAGCTCATCATCTAATCCTCCAAGCTTCTTGAACATAGAATAGGGCATCAAATTGACAATTGCCCCGGTGTCAACAAGCATCCTGGAAACTGGCTTCCCGTTGATATGACCTTTCATGTACAGCGCCTTCAAATGATTTTCAGAATCCTTTGGCCTTTTAAATATAGCTTCTTTTGGGCCAAAGTCTAGATGAGCCAACTCTTCCTCTAGAATAACGTAATAATCCGAAGAAAGATGCACCTAATATAGGATCAGGAGACGAATCATAATCAACAAGCTATTCATCGTCCACATCCTGGGAACCCGATGACAATCTCTGATCAAACGTGGAAGTAACAGAAATCTCAGAAGAAACACGAGATGGCCCTGGAGCAGCAGAAACCGGTACCACCAGATTCAAAACCGGTGCCACCGGTTTTGACATGGCGTCCGGCACCGAGATGGGCAAAACCGGTTCCACCGGTTTAGAATCCGGTGGCACCAGATTTGGCTCTGGAACTTCAGTCTTTTTTCCACCTTTTGCCTGGAGGAATCATAGGCCTGTATTTGTTGAAGTGCTCCTCCCTCTGTTTCTCCAGTTCCTTCTCTTTCTGTTCCTGAAAGCGAAGTCACTGCAACTTCCTTTGCGTACGTGTCAAACCTGGAGGACACCATCTAGGCATAAGGTATTTAGTTTTATCAATTTCAACCTTCTTACCCACATCAGACTCTGCAGCAACATCCTTCTGGACTGATGGTTTAACTTCATCACCAATTATCATTGGCATCTTGTCATCGTCCTTTAAATTAACTTGGAAGTCACCAATCTGAATCACATCAGCAGCCGTAGTCCTCTCTTGGTCGACGTCCATCCTCTGCACAATTTTGTCCACCTTCTTGGGCTGATAAACTTGCTTGGGAGAAGATGCCCGCTTTTCCTGAGGAAACCGGTTCCACCGGTTTTGAAAACCGGTACCACCGGATTTAGGAGGTACATCCCAACCTGATCGACGAGGAGCCGAACGGTTATCCACCAACCTCTCATGTGCTGGTACCCTGTTATTACCCCATCCTGGATGAAAATGAGAATATTGCATAGGGTAATAAGGCATGTTCATCCCATTATAATCCCATGCCGGATTATAATATGGAGGCATCCATGGCATGGCTTGATACTGACTTTGTTGGGGATAAAAGTTAGCACAATCACCCTTCTGTCAGCCATTCGCCCTTGGAGGCGAAATTGGCTTCTCTTGACGCATAGGTGATCCCTTTCTCTTTTTTGCTGGCCAATCCTCATCAACTGGCCTTTGATTAGCATATTTGGAAAATAATTGATCAAAGGTCGGCTTTGGTTTTGCAACTTTACCCTGATCTTTGGCCGTATTAATTTTCCAGGTTCCAATCTCAGGACGCTTAGGCTTTAGTATTTTTGAGCGCCCCTGACCAAAACCGGTAGTACCGGTTTCAGAAACCGGTGACACCGGTTTTTCCTGTGCAGCAGGTCCAACCGGTGCTCTAGATGTTCCTTGCCCCCCGAGATCCGAGATTCTTGCAGTAATCTTAAAAGTCTCTCTGCCATTGGAGGTCTTCTCACACACCACTTCCCTGACAATTGATTTTTCTTTCAAATTTTCAGGCTTTGGCTTCTCATCACCCACAACAACATTTTCTCCTTTAGTTGATTCGACTTGATGCGGCCGAACCAGAACTTTAGGAAGTTGCATCTCAAGGGTGCTGACAGGGAAAGGTGCTTTGTCCACCTGCATCTCATGTAGTGTCAAATGTCCTTCATTTAAGGCCGATTGCACCTGTCGACGGAAAACATTGCAATCATTAGTAGCATGCGAAAAAGAATTATGTAATTTGCAATACGCCTGCCTTTTAAGCTCTTTAGGTGAAGGAATAGCATGAGACATCTTAATGTTTCCATTCTTTAATAATTCATCAAATATGCGATCACATTTGAAAACATCAAAAGTAAATCGCACTTCTTCTTGCCGATTCTTTTGAATTGGCTTAAGAGATGGACATGTGTACGATTTATTCTTAGAAGGCCACACAAGTTTAGCAATATACATATCTTCATCATCGTCCGAACTACTAGAATCATAAGTAACAACATGCACATTAGAACGATGAGTCTTATATGTATCTTTGGCATTTTTAATTCGGTTTTCAGTAGTTAAAGCTCTTATTTGCACTTGATTAACCAAAAATGTTCAAAGCCTTCTAATTTCTCTCTAATAAAGGATCTTAAACCATTAAAAGCAACGTCAGCAAGATCCCTTTCAGAAAGTGACAAATTAAAGCATCGGTTTCTAGTTTCTTTGAATCGTTTAAAATAATCTGTAACAGATTCATCTCTTTGTTGCTTAACCGATGTCAAATCTGTCAATTTTAATTGAGTACTCCCGCTATAAAAGTGATCATAAAATTTTTCTCTAATTGATTTCATGAATTAATTGAGCCAGGAGTTAATGAAGAAAACCAAGATAAATCAGTTCCAGTTAAAGACAATGAAAAAAAGCGAACTTTTAAAACATCATTAGAACTAGCTTCTCCTAATTGAGCAATATATTGGCTAATGTATTCCCAAGTAGTCTTATTATCTTCACCATTAAATTTCACAAAATCAGGAATACGTCAATTATTAGGATAAGCTACCGCATCAAAACTAGCAGAGTATGGTTTTTGATATAATCTAGAATTATCCATATCAATACCAAGCTTATCCTGCATCATACTAGCTAACTCGTCCTTCATCTTATAGAACTCAGCATATAAATTTGAATGAGCTAGATCAGATTGCCCTGTGGCTGTACTTTGAGCTTGAACAACATGAGGCACAAGATTAGGACCTTGCCGCAAATAATGATCATAAACATCATTAGAAACACCACTAGAATTAATGTTTTGATTAGGTAAAGGGGATGATGTGTATGCACGTGTTTCAATATATGCAAATCCATTAACTACCTCCGTATTTCGGTTAGGGACTACCGAAAGAGGAGCCGTAGTGGGTGGTGCTGACTGCTACGCAGCCTGGGCGACAAAACCGGTGCCACCGGTTTCACCGTGGCTGGTGAAACATATGCTGGCGGCTGCATCTGCCCTGGATAAAAGTTAGCCGGCATACCATATAAAGGATTTTCTGGTATTTTTCCTGATGTAGCCGACATATTCGCATGCATATTCTCATGTTACATAGGTGGTAAATTTTGTGAATAATAAGAAAGCTCTACCATCCTATCCTTTTTAATTTTATCTATTCTGTCCATAAGATTGCTGACTACTTCATCGGTATGTAAAAGCGCAGCACCAAGCTTATCATCAGGATTAGAAGTAGAAGATTTAAGTGGATGTACAGTTACCGGAGGTATTTCTTCCACCTTCTGATCTTTCATCATGAACGCCGGCATCATAAAGTCATGAGTCCTTATCACCTTGCCGTGGCGATCCTTCTTCAGCCCCATCAAGAATTGACTTTTGAAGAATTCTTGGGCGGCTTCAAATCTCTGACGCTCCTCATCACCGATCTCCTCAATGGAAGGTACGATGATGTTGTCCTTGTCAAGTTCTGCAGTAGATCCCATCTGGCTAGGGTTTGATAAATTGGCTATTAAAACCAAGATTTCCAAATTCCCCAGCGAAGTCGCCAAAAATGTGTTGACGCTTTTCACGGTCAACACACTGAGTTGCGCTAGCACGCACGGATCCGCAACGGATCGAACACCGACAGCAGGCCGAGCGAAACCGGTGGCACCGGTTTAGGAATCCGGTGGTACCGGTTTCCTAGAGCTTGCTGCGTGAGCCTAAATTCACCGGCCTGGGAGGGACCCCGTCAGAGCAGACGCGCCTAGGGTTGCTCTGAGGTCGACAAGGCCACTTAGAACGCCGTCAACGCCGTAGAGACGAAGCACGAACAGAAATTAGGGTTCGAAAAGCTAGGGTTTGAAGATGACAAAAAAGTAAAGGTATATTGATTTGATCAATTGGATAAAAACTCAATTGGCCGCAACCCTTCATATTTATAGAGTGGAGAGGTCTTGCCCCGCAAGGAAAGCCCTATTACAACTCGGACCCACAAAAGAATCCAATTCTACTAGGACTCGGGGAAAACCGGTGCTACCGGTTTCAGAATCCGGTGCCACCAGATTTGATTGCCTGATGGGCAACAGTCGGACAAATCCGGTTCCACCGGTTCTAGAATCCGGTCCCACCGGTTTTGCTGACAGAACTGCCCTGTGTCATTTTTTATCGCCAACACCATGGGACCGGACTGTTTGCTCCCCATACTGATTCGCGCCGCTCTATGACGATTTTGGTGGACATCGGCCGATGCTCGGTCTGGATGGCGAACGTCGTGCCTCGGATGCGAGCTTTGCGGCGGCAGCGGCGCAGTCTGAATCCAGCAGGGGAGTGCCCATCTCCTCCTTCCTCATTCTCTCCTCATGAGCTCGCACTGCTCCGCGAGGAAGGAGATAAGGATGAGCAGAAGGATGAGGAGGAGGTAATTTCAAAAAAGGAGGAGGAGGAGGCGTCGTCAGATATGACGCCGATGCGGATGAGGCAAAAGCTGGAGGAGCCGCATCCGCGTAACGCTCACATGCTTACGGGCCCACCTGTCGGCGCGCTTCGACGAGGAGAGGCGGAGTCGCACGGGTGGCAGAACCACACACGGACGGTAGAACCATTGGGCTGTCAACGTTCTCTTTTTTTTTATTTAAAAAAACGTTTTCTCTTTTTAGTAGTAGAGATAGATGGCGCTGTTTGGATCTTTAGAGTTCTGAAAGCGCTAAAGGGAATCTTGCATGTATGAAGTGCTAAATAAAGTCTATTTGCAAAACCTCTTCACAGATGGGTGTAACTTTTCGAGACGAATCTAATGACCCTAATTAATCCATGATTAGCTACAGTAATGCTACAGTAACCATCCTCCGATCATGTGGTCAAAGGCCTCATTAGATTCGTTTCGCGAATTAGCACAGGGGTTGTGGAGGTAGTTTTGCAAACTGTCTTTATTTAATACCCCTAATTAGTGGTCAAAGTTATAAACAGTAGTACTAAATTTTATAACTGGTGGATCCAAACAGGGCCGATTGATTTTTGGTTGTTGCATTCTAGTCATTTTACATGGAATAGAAAACAGTGTACTCACTGGGGTCAGTGACGTGGACCGGGCTGTGGTGTGGGTTGTTGTATGATCGTGTCGCGCACAAGGTGTGCGATGCGCGTCAAAAAGTGTACCGGCGTCAGATCATCATATCAGTGATGATAATTACTTAGGCCCTATTTGGATGCTTTGTGATTTTTTACACCTGTAATTAACTTCCGGTTGTAATACTCTGTGCACAAAAATACAACCGGAATTTCTTTGACATGTAAAATATCGTTTGGGTAAGCGGTAAGCCAGCAGCACCTGTGCAACCGGCGTCTTCCAACTCGACTCGATTCTGGACCATCTGACGACTCCACCAGGCAGGCCCTTCCTCTGAATTGTTCTTCTTCTCTGAATTGTTCTCTGTCTCAGGCCCTTCCTCGATGCTCCATGTTCCTAATTCCTTCTATGAACTGCAATGATGGACTGGTAATTGATGGTCTTGGGGAAGCACCGAAGCACCAACACCAAACTCACTGCTACAAAAAAGGCTCTCCGCCACCAAGCTCGAGGTCCCCCTCCGGCTACCTCACACCCCGTCCACCATGATCAAGGTCCCTGCCACGGAGCTTGAGCTCAACGCCACCCAAAGCTCCAGTGCCGATTTTATCCCGAATCCATCCCGGACCTCAAAGTTTCTGGATTAAAGCTGCATAAACCGATGAAGACATCAAATTGGGACTCGAAACTGAAGAAATTTCATATCAAAGTTCTCCACAGCCAGATGTTTGTAGTGGTCACTGAAATTTAGCGCTTGTGCGGTCCATAGGATTCAAGTCGCAGCACCATCTTCACCTTGACAGCTTGACGCTCTTGGCCGGCATCGCCATTGGTGCCATGGAAGGCTCGAACAGGGACCGGTGGGTGAGCAGCCACAGCGGGGCAGAGCAGTGGCCGCGCGAGAAGTGGGTGCAGGCGAGCTCTACGGCCGCGGCGTGGGCAAGCTCACGCGAGGGCGAAGCGTCCGGCAGCCACGCAGGCGCCGCTGGGTGGAAGGCACAGTGTCTCGAACTCTCCGCCGAGGATCAGTCGCACGGAACAAGGACGACGGGACGAGACGAAGGTCCCGATAGTTGTCGTTTATTTTTTCAGACCTTGTGAGGCGATTATTATTTAACACCGGTATTGGACTAATCCGGCTGTAATATTAATGTGCAAACCACTCATCCAAATGGATCTTTTAGTTCACCGGCGAAAAATAAATAAGGAGCGTAATTTACCGGTGGTTTACCTGTAAAACCAGACATCCAAACAGCCCCTTATACTCTTTTTGAATCCCGGTTTTGAAGCTAAAACCCCTGTAAAATACAGTTCCGATTTTTTTTACAAGGCAAGCTCGGAAACTATGTTCGAAAGAGTGGAAACCAAATTAAAATATACCCGGTTTGCTCCATTACCGCCGGAAAAAAATAATCACTTGCGGAGGTCTGTATTTTAAAACGACATTTATCGGGCCATCTCAATCAACTCCACGTACTTCCTCCGTTCTTAAATATATTATATATTACACTGTTAAATTTTTATATCAACTTTTACCAACAATATTTCATTAGTTAGTGTGTTACATAAAATAAAATGGGTATCAATACATCTAATATCAATAATACTTTAGATTTAACTCATATACCTATGTTTTTCATAAATATTTGTAGAAAAGACGAATAGTAGAAAAAAGTCAATGGTATCGACCGACCGAGCAAGCAATCAAATCAAAAAGCGGCGACTATATGATCACATCTGCGGCGGAGGCAACTGCGATTCTGCGAGGCCAGTACGAGCGCATCGGCGGCGGAGAAAATTGCGAGGCCACGAGCGCATCGGTGGCGGAGGCAACTGCGAGCGCATCGGCGGCGGACGCACCGGCGTGGCCGCTGCGAGCCTAACCATAACCATGACAGAGGTTGCGGCGAGCACATCGCCTGCATCGGCGGCTGCGAGAACCTGTGCGGCGACGGAGAGTAAAAATCGGCCTCGATGGTGAGATCCTGAGTCCTGCCGCTGCCTTCTCTTACTCCACATCTCAGCGGAACTACAGCTTGGCCTCTCGAATTAAACTGAAAGTCTATCTTCCCAATCTCCCGTCTCTTCTCATTGGTACTCGTTGTGGTGGTGATGGCATAACCTAGCTCTCTCCTGGTTTACTGCTTTGTGAAATTTGAAGGGATTGTCAACTTGATTTGAATCTAGTCCACTAGAAGAGCAAGCCATGTTTTTTTGGGCTGGATTACCAGTATGTTGTTGCTAGACTGAATTTGAAAATCACCTGGAGAATTGTTGGATGTCAAATAAAAATTCAGATCACCATGTCTTTGACATGGGACATGGTGATCTGAATTTTATTCACCGGGTGAACTTGGGAGATTTGGTTCAATTCATGTGTTGGTTTATTCACCTGGCTGTTTTTATATGATTATCCAAACAACCATTTACCAGGTAAAATTTTAAGGGGTTTTTCTTGTGCACAGCCAAATGCCGGTGTAAACCCTTTAGGCTTCGTTTGGCACGAAGTGGAAATTTTCCACGGGACAGATAAACCAAGCGGGGTTTGGGTTGATCCCCGCCTCCCACCCAATCCCTTCCACAGACGTGGTTTTCAATGCCTTGATTAAACTGGGTGATTTGGCTGCACTTGGATGAGGGTGGATGCGTACACACACTCATAAGAAAACGTCTGCCATGTGTTTAATCTAAACTGAACTCAATATCATCAGAAAAGTACATCAAAAAATTAATAAAAATAAATAAAATCACAGAAAAATAAAACGTAATAAAATCTGAAACATGCCATGCATTTACGATTCTCAAAAGTGAACAACAAGATCAAGGCACCACGTATTTGTCTGCACCCCATACAACCATACTACAGACTTAATTCTCATAACAGGAATATGGACATGGAAACAAAGGTAATAATAAATTCAAAGGATTGATAACAGGTAAAACTGAGAAGATTTTTCATCCAGAAAAGACCTAAAAACTACCCACGCACAACATTTCTGTCATCATCACCCTAAGATGCTTGTCTTTCGCGCCATCTCTACACATAATTAGCCTCTCCACTACAAAGAGGAACACACCGATTATATATCAATGGAAATCCAATATGACAGATGCTTTAAAGAAGCCTATTATACATACGGGGATAGATGACCTCTCCAGTCCAAGATACGCGGAACACTGCAGCAGCAGCAGCAGCTAATCAGTAATCAGCAGCTAACCAACTATCTATTAAGTATGTCAAAAAGATAGCTTATGAAGCCAAGCACCAATACATAAATCAGCCAAATACAATCATGAGGCATCACAGCTAACATCAGCGAGCTTATCTACTGAGACAATTAACAAATTCATGATTGTCGTATGCAGTTGACCAGTAGTGTCTTGTGCATGCGCCTAGATCCATAACAGCCGCACCAATTAAAATATCTTCATGATGCACAATAACTCAACTTCCACTGTAAACACAGGGCACGGCATGGATTGACAAACAAGGGGGAGTTGCCAAATGCACCCAGTTCGTTCACTGTAAACTAAAACAGATACAGCCTGCTCCTCAACTTCAAAACTCAAGTACATGATACCATGTTATTCAGACATGCAGAGGATACTGAATATTATGCCACAAGCCCACAAACACAATTGGAATCGACAGACATTTTGATAAAATAAAGGGACAAATTTCTAATCACCATAAATAAAAGAAATCATCAAAAGGAAACACTGAAGACTGCAATTCTGTGCGCATGAAAGAAGAAAAAGAAATCAACCCTTAAAAGTTCAGTTCCATTAAGCTTTATTTTAAAGATTTCGTGTGTCCATAAACAATATATAGAAACTACTTGCACCAGAAAAATGCAGGCAATTAATCTACAAGAAGAGCAACCACCATAAGTTCTACAATGTGGACAATACCATATAAAATCTAATTTTATATAAATCTAGCCGGTCCAGCATACACATGCAAGAGCTGTATGTAGACTATAAATTCCAAATTATGGACATTCTTGAGCGAACAGAAATAGCTTGAATCGTACTCTTGTGAGCACTATCAGGTCACAGTTGTCACTAGTACCAACTCATTTTTCAACAAACATTAGCAGGACATGTCAATGACCTTATCCCTCCCCGGAATCTCAAGGAAAGCGCATGAACTAGGGAGTCAGACATCCAAATAATTCACTAAATTCTTAGGTCAGAGGAAACCGCGACATGGGGCATGAAGAAGAAGTCGAGCAGAAACCTAAAACCGAGATGGATCTGGTCTCCAGGCCAAGAATTTTCATGATCTGCGAGGTGATATTTCGGAAAAGAGGGGATTGAATTCCAAACCCTAGAAGAGAAGCAGGATGGGCAAAGTGTGGCGGAGATGGGGAAGAGGGAGAGACTCACTGGGAGGCGCCGGATCTGCAATGTGAGTGGCCGGCGGTCGGGGTCCATGACCGGCGGCAGCGGTGCAAACGAGAAAATTGCATATTTGGGACTCCAATCGTCACGCTCCGTAATTTTGCCATTTGTAACATTGATTTCGCAAAAATAGAACTTGAAACATGTGACACTTGATTTCAATACCATTAGGAGTATTTCACCTTTTTTCTAATCCATATACATGTATTTGAGACATGAATGGACTCTTTAGCCCATTTTCACCCACGTACGTGACTTATCGCTGCCATGACGCCGTGCTATTCATCTCCTCTCGACTGTTTGTCTGTTCGCCGACGATGGCATCCTCCGATGCGGACGCTGACGACCAAGCCGACTGGCTGCGCCCATGGCCGTTGGCCTGGCCGCGCCCCTGGCCGTGCCGGCCCTTGCTCTGGTTGCGCCGGCCGCTGCAGTGGCCGTCCGAGCAGATGATGTTGTGTGATTGATTTGCACTATTGACGGGTGGGGTACTGGGGTAGCTGGCGATGCTCATGCATGCAAATATGCATTGCAGCTAGCCATGTGACGGGCCCTTGTTTCATGCGACCAGATGCGCGAGTTATGTTCTGTGCGTGCCGCTGCACTGCTCGTGGCCTCGTGCGGTCGCTGCTGCACTGGCACGTCGTCCTCACCCTCCATGGGCAGGGGCCTGAGCCTCTCTCGGGAGATCACGGGCCTCGATCGCTCCCTCAGCTAGCTAGAGCTAGGCTAGGTCTCCCCGAGCTCGCTCGCTGAATCGAATGTGTTCCCTGCCGTGGAAGAGGAGGGGGGCGGAGCTAGGGAGCCGGATCACGGGCGAGCGAGAAGCAAGCTGGCGAGCTGGGTGATCGACTAGTTTAATCGGCGTGATGGCAGCGGCGCGGCCAATGGAGCGCGGTGGCGTGCGTGCTCGGCCTATCTCCCTCTCCCCGTGTCCCTGTAGCACGCGTGCCCCACTGTGCCCCCGCGTCGCTGTCGCGGGCCGGGCAGAGGCAGAGAATTCGCTTCCGATCCCGATCCATGGACGCGACCCCGGCGTGCTCGAGGCTGCGATGGCGACGGCGGCCGCGCAGCAATACGTGACGTACGGGGTGAAAAAGGGCTACTCAAATACATGTATATGGATTAAAAAAGAGATGAAATACCTCTAATGGCATTGAAACCAAGTGTCACATGTTTTAAGTCCTATTTTTTGCGAAGTCGATGTTAGAAATGACAAAACTGCAAAGCGCGACGATTGAAGCCCCAGATATGCAATTTTCGCGGTGCAAACGCACCGCACCGAGCGCACGGAGACAGAGAGACACGAGTGTTTTTTTCCACGCCGCCGTCGACGATTTTTCTAACCCACGTGGGTCGACGGGGTTTAGGCCGCGACACACGCCGACACACGCCGTGATGGGGAGCTACCACCGGCGTGGCCCTGATTCCACGCGGCGGCGGGGTTTGGACTTGAATCCACGTCGATCCACGGGCTGCAAACGAAGCCTACCGGTGAATATCTTTACAAATCTTCCAAATAGGGCCCTAATGGTTTTTGTTGCATTTGAGTCATTTTTTACATGAAATAGAAAGCAAAGTATATATTGTCTGATTGCCTTTTTCTCAAGTATTAGCAAATGTATCTGTGCTGTAAGGTAATCCACAGCACACTAGTTGCTAATACTAGTGTATCTCTTAAAGTTTAATCTTTGTATGGAAGAATGTGAATTCCATACAATCTGTTTGAGAATAACCAAAACGGTAAAACATATGAACATTTTAGAGTGGTTCAACATGATTGAATAAATGTGAGAACAACCCATGGCCTTACTCAGCTTCAACTGAACTAGATAGGATATGAATATTTAAATAAGATGAACACATCAACCACTATATGCACAAAAAATCTAAGAACAAAATTGTGCAGCTAAAGTTAAAATCAGAACATACTGTCGAGATCACCATTGGGCAGCAGAGGGATCAAAAGACAAAGTAAAAACAACATGCAAACCAGCAAAACCAATAACCTAGCTAAAAGTACCTGCAAACCATTGGGTTGCATTGATGGATGATTGCGTTGCGTCAGGTGAATGACTGGGGTCAGTGACCCAGCCTGTTCGATTGGCTTATCAGCCACCAGCCAGCAGTACTTTTCTCTCACAACAAATCAGCACCAGCCACCAGCCACCAGCCACCAGCCAGCCAGCAGTACTTTTCTCTCACAACAAATCAGCACCAGCCACCAGCCGCCAGCCAACCGAACAGACTGGGGACTCTGGTGTGGGGTGTCGTGTGACGTGGACTGGACGCACAACGGCACAAGGCGTGTGGGGGTTCGCGTCACGAGTGCACTAGCGCGAGATCATCATGATGATCAGCGATGATAATTAATGTTATTTTGCATTTTGGTGCGCCGGCCAAATCAGGTATTGATCATGGGTTAAAAGTGTTCATCATGATGATAAGTGATGGTGACTTTTAATATTAATTTTTTGGCATGTCTAGCCAATGTTATTGGGCTTTAGGCCATTCTCAGTGGGAGTTTCATGGAGAGTTTAATGGACAATAAATTCAATGCCACATCAGCATTTTTGATGACTTGGTAAGGAGAGAGAAAGTGAGAGTTTCATGTGATGAGAAAGGAGTTTCATCCAATTATCCTCATGACACTCCTCTGGCACAGTTACCTAGTTTGCAGTTTTGGTAACTGTGCGATGAAACTATGCACTGAGATTGGTCTTAGGCAAGTCTCAATGCAAGTTTCATATGTGTTTCATTCTCATTAAATGCAGTGTTATCCTAAACGCTAAACGGTAAACAGTCGGTCACCCTTTGTTTAGCGTTTAAACGGTTTAGACAGTGTTTAAATGGATTAAAACGGTCTAAGCGGTTTCAAACAATATTGCTAAAATATGCATATTTTTATGTAAAATTAATTGTTCTAGCATTTATACATATTTATGCAAGTAAAAAACAATTATTTTAGTATATATATTATTTATGCATGTGAAAAGAATCAAATATATATATTTATGCATGTAACAAATCAAGTGTAAATATATATGAATATAATAAACTTAAATATATAAACCTTACATACAAAGCTTAACTTGATTTACCTCGTGTTCACCTAAACAGCCGTTTAAACAGCTGTTTAGCCCGTTTATCTCCGTTCCGTTTAGGCCATTTAGACCGTTTCCCCTCGTTTTTTGACCGTTTAAACGGTCAACCATTTAATTTCTGTTTACCTCCTAAATAAAACAGTTTACCACCGTTTGCCATTTAGCGGCCGTTTAGGCCGTTTAGGCGAACACTGATTAAATGACATGTCACGTAGGCAAAAATTATGATATGGCATGGGGTTTATAATGAGAGAGAAGATTTGGGTTTCATGGGGCTGAAACTTGGTTTACACAGTTACCAAGATTTTGAAACTAGAATGAAACTCCACTGAGAGTGTTTGAGTTTTATCTCTACACATTTATGAACTCCCATTGGTCATTATTTAGATGATACATTTGAATGATATGCTAGCATATAAAATCGTGAAATGAAACTTTGCATTGAGAGACCCAGTTTCATTCACCAATTCGGATGACATGGTATCCTTGGAAATCACGCAATGAAACCTTGCACAAAGAATGACCTTAATGCTGAACTTAAACCAACTTTTTTTTTCTTAGTCTGTTTTTTCTAACTAATAACAAGAGGCCAATGTTAATTTTTGTCTCAATCTATCTTCATCAGATTGCCTAAAATGCAATGCCAAAACGTTTCTCCCTCACTCCCTCCCTGATATCCCTTTTTACATCATTAAGAGAGATTAGAACATCTCTAGCAGATTGCTCATATTCCCTGTCAAATACTCTCTCTCCCTCTCTTATAGTTACTTTTGCATTTTCTGTGACCACCGTTATAGCAGACTACCAAAAAATAAATCTCCAATACCAATAGTCTATAAATGAGAGGGTTGCATCCTTCTACGTAAAGGGAGAGGGGGTACCAAAAAAAACTTTGGTATTGACAAAGAGATTGATAGTCTACTATGCTTTGGAGAATATAAATTTGTATTTTAAAAAAATCCAACTGTTATTAGTGCGAAAAAGAGCCCACCAAAATAGGCCAAAAAGACATGAACTAAAGGACTTTTGGGTTAGAGAAGTCCCAACAAGTGGCTTATACTTAACGCATTTAAAAAAAAACAGAAAAATATGATGTGCCAAATGACTTTTGGGCTAAAAAAAGGGTGCAACAAATTTTGGGCCAAAACAAGACTTAACTGGACAGTTTATGAGAAATCTGATTCGTCATAAACTGTATGCCACGTCGTAACCTTGTGGCGGAACCATAGAAATTTGTTTACGATGAATCTTGTGACGCTCATATCTACGCCACATATTTAGTGACACAATGAGATAGGCTCATCATACATAGTGGTTTACGAGGCTCTACTAGTGATGAATAGCTTTTGTCGCTAATTCGGCATAAAACATGTTTTATGACGCCAAAACCTACTTCATGACACAGTTCATAAAAGATCCCTTGTAGTTTTTTTTTTGAGGGGTACGTCCCTTGTAGTGGATGGGCCGGAAGCCATGAACCATTTGTAGCTTCTATGCTCCATGTAGGAGCCCCCATGGGGGCCATCATTCCATCAAGCCGAGACATCGGTCGTCCACGAGTGAGCCTAACTACATGAATCACGCTGCAGTTGTTATCCTTTGCTAAAGACCCAAATATCACGAGTGCAATTTTTTGGTCTATATGGTTGAGCAGAAATGATGTGGTCTTTGATAAAAAAAGATTATATTCTTATTTGCAGGTCATTTTCAGGGCCACTTACTGGGCACGCTAATGGTCGATTCTTCAAAAGAAGAGCACAAAACCAACAATGAAGTGGGCTTGTCGCATGTTGGAGACGACGGCTATGGAGATTTTCGCCAAGCATGGATGGCTGTCATTTAATAGGCTTAGTGCTTAGTTGGCCTTTTGATATGCTTTTATCTCCATACTTTTTGTTGCTTTTTCAAAGCTTGCTTTAATCAGCCGGAGGCTGTAACTGTAATAATGAATGGTTGAGTGCAAAACTCAGGCCGGAATGAAATTTCTTTTTTCTAAAAAAAAAAGACCCAAATATCTCAGTTCTGAATTTTTTGGCACATGATATAGTAGATAACTTTCTCTTGCCATTGTCCATAGTAGCTTCGGACCAGCTTGTGCAGCTGCAAGGTCTTTTGGATGAAATGGAATTTGATGCAATGGGAACGGATTCATGGTCTTATATCTGGGGGTCTGCCATCTTCTCCTCGAAGCTTGCTTACAAGGCACTAAGTGGACCTCTCCTACACTCCCTCCGTTCACATGGCTTTGGAAAACCTCTTGCATGAGCAAGCATAAATTCTTCTTCTGGCTGCTCCTCCAGGATTGCCTGAATACCAGAAATTTGTTGCATCAAAAGAATTTTGATATTCCAAGCCATAACCGGCTTGCATGGAGCCGAGGAAACTTTAGAACATCTGTTCTTTGACAGCACTTTCAGTTCTCAGTGCTGGAGATTCATTGGAGTAACATGGGATCGAAGCTTGCAAGTAGTAAACATGCTCGAGGAATGTAGATGCCGTGTAGGCTGGCCAGTTTTCAAGGAAGTGGTTATTGTTGCTGCTTGGATCATCTGGACGCATCCGAATGGGATCATCTTTGATGGACAAAGGCCTTCCCTGGGTAGGTGGAAAGTTCAATTTAGGAATGAGCTCAATTTTGTGGTGCTTAGATCCAAGTCCTCTAAGAAATCTCTTCTTAGGGCTTGGCTTAGATCCAATTTTGAGGAACCTGCTTGCATCATACATGAAAATAAGAGACAAGCATGCACTGGAAAGTCGTTACTGTAAAATGAAGATTGAGTTGCTGCTGAAGACTAAGGGAAAGAGCAGAAGCATCAGGGAGGAGCAGCGGGCTGTCAAGACCACCCAAAGAAACAAGGCCCATTACTGTTACTATTGATCACGGTGGTGCTTATCTGAAGTTTAGGCCCAGTAGCCCAGTAGCTATTCAGCTGTTGTAGCACAGTTTGTATCTTCTTCATATAGGCTCTTTCTTGTTCAGATACAACTTGATTTGGTTGTAATTGGCGACGGCGGCGAGCTGCGGCTCGAGGAGGCGAGCATCTGCTCGATATTGCTGATTACTTCTATTTCCACTAAAATCCAGTTACCTGAGATGAGATTTGTGAGTGTGTTCTTGTGATTCATATCTGGAGTGTTACATTTGGTATTCAGAGCTGTTTCGATCCAGTAATCACCACCACGACCGTGCCGGAGTACATGATGACGGAGCAGATGATAGAGGAGGAGAGGTTCGCAGAGATCCTGGCGAAGCTTGAGGACCTTGGGAAGAAGGCAGATGGCATAAATCAGAAGGCGGATTGCATAAATCAGAAGATGGAGGAGATGAACACTTTGTTGCGCAGCGTTGCTGAGCTACCAGCGTCTTCATCCACTTCGTCGACTCCATCTGTGCCGCGCATGTCTTCCCCAACCTCCTCTTCACCATGGGATGCAGCTCAGGCTGCTCGCCCTTTGGCATCTGCGTCCACGTCCACAACACCTTCCCCAACCTCTTCTCCACCATGGGATGCCGCTCAGGCTGCTCGCCCTTTGGCATCTGCGCCCACGTCCACGACACCTTCCCCAACCTCTACGCCGCCGCGGGATGCCGCCTTGGTCGTTTCCATCGCGACCATGGAGCTTCTACCTGTGGCGCCCATCAGGTGTTCGATGGCGGGTCACTGCGAGGCTGCCCACGTTTTGGTGCCGGCAACCACGTCCTCGGCATCTCCGACGACTTCACCAGCTTCCTCTCCACCACGAGATGCTTCCCATATTGTCCCTATCACGGCCACAGAGCTCCTGGTGATGATGCCCACAAGGTGTTCGACATCTGGTCTCCATCAGGTCGCTCACGTTCTGAGGTCTGCGCCCTCGACCTCGGTACCGCTTACGCCTCTATCGACCTCTGCTCCATCCCAGGACGTCGTCTGCATCACCCCCTTTGCCTCCAGCAAGCAGGGCATGCTGATGCCCATTGGGTGTTCTACGTTGGACAGAGGCTGGGATTCCCATGACGCAGCGATTCTAAGCACTCCGGCCAGTGCACCGGTGTACTCCATGCTCTGCAGCAACAAGAGTCTGCAGGACCTCAACTTTACAACCGTAAGCTCATATCCATCAAATGACAGTGTCTTGGTGTGTGTTTGCACTGGTTTCAGTGATGCCTGCAAGGTCTTCAAAGAGATGCCAGTTTTGCTATTCTTGCCACCTGCCATCTGTGGTACTACATGGAGTTTGCACAGTGTGGATGAGTTAAGGCCAATGGCATGGCCGCCCTTTTACTGTAGTACAGGTGCTAAGCTTCTGAAGCATCCATGGCCGCCGCCAATGCAAATGGAGTTCGGGGACGGTGGCGCTGAGATGCGGCCAACACCATGGCCATCTTTCAGTGCTTATTGTGCCAGGTTATATCTGAAGTCATGGATATTGTGTGGGTTTCCTACTTCTGTGCATATAACTCTGAATGCTAGAATTAAGGCAGGGATGCTTTGGAACTTTTATCAGCATGCTTGGGAGTGCCTGGAATATTTATTGATGTTGCTGCAAGATTCGCATCAATTTAAAACGTGGAACCTGAGGATGGCAAGGAGTTGGGTACAATCGGGTCAGTGGGTTTGGACCTTCAAGGCCGTGCTTAGGGAGAAGAGACTTGACAAATTGAGCTATAATTATATTGGTACTATTGACTTATGTGTTTGTGCTGATGGTCAAGAATTTTGGCTATGTATGAGTTACCTTAGGAAGCTATACTAAAAATCAAGTGTGAAGTTAATGTCAACTAACTTGGAAGGTTTTCATTATGTGAATAGCAAGATATGATTTGCAAAGAAGCGAAGCAATTGGGAGCAGGTTCTACAAAGCAGGATCTAGGTGACTGTGTTTCTGGCTAACAATTGCATCTCTATTTCATACTCCCAGCTTCATGGAGTCGTTGGTGTCGGATTATATATGATGCTGATTGCATAATTGGGTGGAGTTACAGTCAGCTTATGACTTCATTGGGAAGAGGTGCTCGAATTTCTGTTCATGTACAAGGTATGATGAAGGGATCCATTAGTGAAGATTACACCATACTAGATGAAGTTACTGGGGACTGGGGAGGGATCATATGGTGCTGTCGTGCAGGTATGCCCTTGCTACTGCTGTTATTGCAGCAACAAAATGATCATCTGCACCTGTGTAGCAGAGTTATGGTGTTTCTATTTCGTGAAACACATGGGGTGATGCATTTGAGTTTTCTGTATACATCAAAGCTACAAATACTCAAGCAAGATGGAGAATCCCGAGTGCAAGAGTTTAAATTTGGGTAATGGTTATACAGTGATCCTCTCGGGTGTGGCATTCATCAGATTCTCACTATCTCTCTTTTGGAAATCCTTATTACTGAGGATAAAATCTTTCATATGGAAAAGGCAGGGTGCGTGTTTCAATGGTCGCTTCCACATCACTACAAGTTCATTTTATGCTTTGTCAGAAGAGATGGCCCGTACTCTGTTCTTATGCATTGCTTGACGACAGAGTTAATATCTGGAAGGTCAGGTGGTGCCTTTGGGAAAGAATTGGGTTCCATAACTATTTCGCAATTGTTTCAGATGTGTGGTAGAGAGCAAATGTGTAGAGAGATGCCAGTTCCATTGCACCTTGGTGATTCAGAGTTGCTGCAGTTGCTACAGCCACGGCTTGGGAACAAGCCGTGATTCATGGAGTGGGGAATGTCGGGAACTTGCTTGCATCATAGATGAAAATAAGATACAAGCATGCACTGGGAAGTCGTTACTGTAAAATGAAGATTGAATTGCTGTTGAAGACTAAGTCAGGGAAAGAGCTGAAGCATCAGGAGGAGCAGCGGGCTGTCAAGACCCAAAGAAACAAGGCCCATTACTGTTACTATTGATCACGACGGTGCTTATCTGAAGTTTAGGCCCAGTAGCCCAGTAGCTGTTCAGCTGTTGTAGCACGGTTTGTATCTTCTACATATAGGCTTTTTCTTGTTCAGATAGAACTTGATTTGGTTGTAATTGGCTACGGCGGCGAGCTGCGGCTCGAGGAGGCGAGCATCTGCTCGATATTGCCGATTACTTCTATTTCCACTAAAATCCAGTTACCTGAGATGAGATTTGTGAGTTTGTTCTTGTGATTCATATCTGGAGTGTTAAATGGATTTACTCCTCTAAGTCGATCGGTTCTTGATTTGTTTTTTCCTTTCAAATTTGATGCATGAGAATCCTGCAATCGTGCCATCATCTTTTCTAGCTAGCTAATAGCTTCCTGCCATCATCATCAAAGCAATTAGCAAAG
Source organism: Alloteropsis semialata (assembly GCA_004135705.1). Taxonomy (NCBI): domain Eukaryota; kingdom Viridiplantae; phylum Streptophyta; class Magnoliopsida; order Poales; family Poaceae; genus Alloteropsis; species Alloteropsis semialata. The sequence continues at coordinate 23,474,427 of CM014277.1, read as the reverse complement.
ATCGCAGCAAACTTTCAGCCCTCGTCAGGAAAACTCTGTCGCAGTTGCAGCAGATTTCACTTTCATATTCGAGGCTGTATACGGCACGTGAGAGATGCAAAACTCTGTGGTTGACGAATGAGTCAAGTCGTGCTGCCGTACGTGCTCAAGTCGGAGCCAGCAGCCCATTTGTCGGGGTTCTCTACCGCCGGCAAGTAATATTTCTACGATCGCGTGTCAGGGCACCGGATGGTGACTCAAGAGACACAGGAGATTTAGACTGGTTCGGGCCTCCGGAGAGTAACACCCTACGTCCAGTGAGAGTCTGTGTTCTCAAGCCCAAGTCTGTAGTAGGGGGTACAAACTAGTCGGGAGAGGGAAGCGGTCCCAGGTCCCTGTGCGGTGGAGTGGAGCGAGCGGGTGTGTTGCTGATCAGGTGATCAACTGTTCGTCGTCCCCCACCGGTGTCCCCTTGTCCCCTTTTATAGTCTCAAGGGGAGAAGGAAAGGGGGAGGTAAAAAGAGAAAATTACATATGAGTTACTGCCCCGAGGCCTTTAGTCCCGTCCTGCATCTTGAGCCGTACGCGGAGTAGGTATTGACGGGGTGGGCGCTCCGTCTGACCCGGGGCCGTACTCGCCCGGGTGGTTGAGGTAGCAGCTTCTCGGGTAAGTCTCCGGGTGGCTTTCGGGTCGCAGTTGACTTGCACTGTGCCGCCTTGGACTCCAGGTGTCCTCGTCAGGCTCCAGGTGTCGCCCTTGGGCTCCAGGTGTTGTCCTTGGGCAACAGGTGTCCTCTCCCGGGGATGCATGTGCCCCTGTTCGGACGGGACGGGCGCTCCTGTGGCTGTCGTGGCGAAGGACGGACGCCCATCATGCCCTGACACGGCGGGTACCAAGTAGGTACGGCACCGAACGGGCCGAAGCGAGATGGAGCCGAACAGTCTAGTCGGGCGAGGCGGGGACTCCTCGGAGGCGGAGACCCCTCGGGCGAATCGGGAGCCACTCGGAGACGGAGACTCCCCGGGCGAATCGAGGGCCACTCGGAGGCGGAGAGTCCTCGGGCGAATCGGAGGCCACTCGGAGGCGGAGACTCCTCGGGCGAATCGGAGGCCACTCGGAGGCGGAGACTCCTCGGGCGAATCGGAGACCACTTGGAGGCGGAGAGTCCTCGGGCGAATCGGAGACTCCTCGGGCGACCTCCGAGCTATCTGGGCGTGGAGGATCTGCTTGATTTGGGTCTTCGATTTTTAATTTTCGGAGGGTTGATTATCGTCATATCGTAGATTAAGGGCTCGATCGGGTACCCCTGATCTGGACCCTCGTCAGTAGCCCCCGAGCCTGGGGGGGAGTTGGGGACTCGCGCCCAGGTTCAGCCGCTGTGTAGGAGTGGTGAGTCATGATTCTTCCGGTGGGGGCGCGCGAGCGCACCCGCCGGGTGTAGCCCCCGAGCCTTGGGAAGAGCTGATGCTCTTGTTAAGGCTTTGAATCCGGGTAGTTTGTCTTGGAGATTGTCGGGGGCGCGTAGGGTTCGAAACTTGTCGGGGGCATGGAGCTCGTCGGGGGCGCGGAGCTTGTTGGGCCGTGACTGGGCCGTTGGTGGGCCGAGCGTGGAGGCGCTGGCCGGCTTTTCCGCCGCGTGGAGGGTGGGCGCGCCTTTTCAGGCCGTCAGGCGAAGCGACGTGCGCACGTCGTGACGCGCCGAAGGTGGGCCCGCGCATTTAACGCCGCCGCCCCGTTTCGCCCGTCTTCCCCTCTTTATAGCCTCGCGCCGCAGCCGCCAGGGGTTTTCCTTGCCTTGGCTTTTCGCCTTCTGTCGCGCGCTTCGTCTTCCTCGCCTTCTCGCATCTTCCGCCGCCGCCGCGCTCGCGCTCCTCCGAGGAAGGAGAGACCGAATCCCCCCCCACGGCTGGCGTCCTCTTCGTCGAGCGACCTCGCGATGTCGACCTGGAGCGCTCCAGGGTGACGCAGAGGCAGCTGGAGGGGCTCGTGAGTGATGGCTCGCTCCCGCCATTGACGGAGGCCGAGGAGTGGAAGAGGCCGGGCGTGGAGGACTTCCCCCGGCCGCCGGCCGGGTATGTCGTTTCTTTCGTCGCCTTCCACGAGCGTGGGTTCTCCATCCCCGCGGGGAGATTCATCCGCGCTGTGCTCAACGAGTACGGGCTGGAGCTCCAGCACATCAACCCCAACGGGGTGCAGCAGATGGCGGCGTTCGTGGCGCTGTGCGAAGGGTACCTGGGGATGGAGGCCCACTGGGATCTCTTCAGGTACTTCTTCAAGTTTGCGTTGCACACCGCCGAGGGTGGCGCCCCTGCGTCAATAGGGTGCGCCGGGTTGAAGATGAAGCAGGGGAGATCACGCGACTACATCCCGGGGTCCCTGATTAGCTCGAATAAGGGTTGGCACCCCGGGTGGTTCTACCTCAAGAACGACTCCAAGAACCCCCTCCCGGAGTACACCGGAAGGACATTCGAGAAGGCGCCCGATGCGTGGGCGTATGGGCCCGAGAAGAGGCTCCAGGAAAAGCTCCTCAAGAACGCCTAGGACGCCCTCGCCCGACTCCGGGAGGAGAACGTGTCCCTGGCGGAGGTCATCGGCGGGTACCTCTCGAGAGGTATCGTGCCGCTGATGCGTCGCGTGCTCCCGATGTGGCGCATGACCCCGGACAAGGCCCCCTTCGTGGGGACAGTAACGGCGGTCCCCCTGCCCTCGGAGGCCGAGGTGCGGCGCCGAGTGACGGCAGCGGTGGGAAGGTCGGGCCTCGAGTACCCGTCGCCGGATCTCCTGCCGATGCTCCCGCACGCCGACACCAATGCCATCGTAAGTGCTCTTCCGCCTATCTTGGATTCAGTCCCGAGTGCTTTTTCGTCCTCTAACACCGAGTTCTTTTAGGTGAAGAGCGAGGATGTCGGCTGCTCCCGGCCGCCACTTCCCGAGGACAGGACGAAGAACCGGGCCGAGGCCGAGCGGGCCAAGGCGAAGAAGGACCGCCGGGAGAAGTGGAAGATGCGTGAGGTGGCCAAGCGGGAGAGGAACGCCGAGCGGGCCAGGAGGAGGGCGAAGGGAGACCGAGTCTCCGAGGATGAGGACCCCGAGTCGGAGCCCGAGGAGGGGGACTCGAGGAGCGAGGACGACGAGGAGGACGAGGACGAGGACGCGCCTCCCGTGAAGCTCAGGGCAGTCGCTGTGGTGACGGCTTCGCCCTCGGCGCAGCAGCCAAGGTCCAGCGGGAGAGGGAGGTCGCCTCCGTCGGACGCGGGGAGGGGCAAGAGTTCCCGGTCGAGCCGACATCAACGGTCCTCCGGGGACAGCCAGCGCGAGAGGCGCGACCGCACGCCCCCGGTCACCCGCCGCGCGTCCGAGGAGCGGGCGGACCCTCGTCGGGATGCGACCTCCTCGCGTCGGGAGAGGAGCCGGGACCCGTCGGAGCGCGCCCACAAGGGTGGCTCGTCGTCGGGGGCGTCGCGCTCTCCCCAGAGGTCCGCGCCGCGAGACGACAGGCGGCCGCCGCCAGCCCCTCAAACAACACGGGCGCAGAGCGGAGGGCGGGACGCACCCCGGACGCCCGTACCTGCCGCAGGGGCAGATCCTGTTGGGGGCAGTGCCTCGCCCGCGTCGCCCGCGGTGGAGGCGCAGGTCCCTTCCGCCCCGGTGAGGGCCACGACGGGGCGGCCGGATCCGTCCCCGGTCGAAGGAGGAGGCCGACTGGCCAGGCGGCGCCCCACTTGGGCAGGAGCGTCGAAACCACGCAGGCGGCCCCCGCCCCGACGGCGCTCGCGGGGTCCAAGAGGCCCTCGTCCCCGAGGGGCCCGGCGCCTACAAGTTCCAAGCGGACCCGGACCGTCTCGTCGAGGTGAGTACTGCTCTGTCTTTCTCGAGTAGTTTCCGTTTCCATAGTTGCCTTTTTTCTCAGCCGGGCTCCTTGACTTGTGATGCATCAGTCGGGCCGACAATCCGCTCGAAGTGGCGCCGAAGAAGATGCTGCGCTTGGCAGTGCAGGCGCCGAGGCCCGCGGCGGAGCAGGCCGAGAAGGCGACGCCGGAGCCCGCGGCGGAGCAGGCCGGGGAGGCGACGCCGGAGCCCGCGGCGGAGCAGGCCGAGGAGGCGACGCGGAGGGTGACGCCCTCCGTTGAGGAGAAGGTACCGGAGGGAGATGGTGACAGCCCGGGAGGTGCACTCCCGACGGGCCTGGTCGTCACGCAGACCGTCCCCACGGAGGCGGCTGTCGCGGCGCTCCAGGCCGAGCTGGAGCAGCAACTGGTGGGGGCGGCCCTTCCTACCCCTCAGGAGGCGGTGAGCCACCCTGGGGCAGGGGAGGTCGCCCTGCCCGGTGACGCGGCCCTAGCCGGGGCCGAGGAGGTTGCTGCCGGGGGAGATGGCCGCGGGGTTGCTACCCCTCCAGGGACCGCGGCCGACCCCGAGGAAGCGGAGGCGGGGACGATCGGCGCCCTTCAAGACGTCTCCTTCCCAGCGGCGGCGGCTGCTGCAGCCCCCGAGTCCTCCTCCGTGGTGGTTCCCCCAGAGGTCGTCGTGCTCGAGGACTCGCCGGAGGATGGCTCGCGGAGGATCGATGGCGATCCCAGTGGGGGGCCGATTGTGGAGTCCCCGAGGCCTTCGAGCCCCCCGAGCGAGGACCTGGACTCTCTCAGGGAGACTCCGGGGATGATGACGATGGATCGTCGCTTCCAGACCATCGTACCCATCGAGAACAACCCGAACCTGCCGTGCGAGGGTCGGTTGATGTGGTACGATCGTCAGAACCCGGGGAGTCCCGTCTTCGAGCTCGACGACAAGTCGGAGATGGAGCAGTGCCATCTTCTCGCGGAGGGTCTCAACAACATGAAGGAGATCTTCAATGAGATGATCATCAAGCCTTCCCGGGTAAGTTCTCGGGCTCCTTCCTTCTGGTCTTTAAAGTGGCGCCGTTTTGGGGAGTATCTTACTGCTCTCCCATCTGCCTTCATACAGGCAATCATGGAGCGCAGCTCCGGCAAGTCCTTGTTCCTTCGTCAGGAAGCCGGACTGTGGCACGCCGTCCAACAATTGAAGGCGGAGAAGGAGCAGCTTGAGGCTCGGCTGACCGAGGCCCGAGAGGCTAGAGCGGAGGCGCTTGCCGATGCCGAGGAGGAGAAAGCCGCCCTCGAGGAGAAGGTGGAGGAGGCCGAGAGGACGCTGGCGGCGGCGCTGATGGCCACCGACGCCGCCAGTCGGGAAAAGGAGGCCGCCGTTCGGGAGAACGAGGGCCTGAAGGCGAGGGTGAAGGATCTTGAGGAAGACGTCCAGCACCGTGACACCGACCTCAAGACGGTCGGCAACCAACTGGTCGAGGCGACCGGCAAGTTGTCGGCTGCGGAGAATGAGGTGGCCCGCCTCAGGGAAGTAGCCGAGAAGCGGGAGGAGGAGATCGTCGGTAAGTTGCCCTCCCATGCTCCTTGTTTCTTGTCGGATTGTTCTTTTCTCCACTCCCCGAGTAGCCACGGGTTGCTTAACCTTGTTCATTGGCACAGTCCTGCGAAACCAGAAGGCCGATCTGGAGGGCCAGCTGACATCGGAGAAGCGCGAGGTCTCTAAAGCTTTTGCCGCAAATCAAGAGCTGGTGCAGCTTGGCCGTGACCTGAAGGCGGAGTTGGCAAGTAAGTATCGTGTTTCCGCTCGTCCTTCCTCTTCCTCGTGACTCTGACGAAGAATTATCTACAGGAGCTGTCGAGGACCTTCGGAGGTCTAGGGAGGCGGCCGAGCAGAGTCAAAGGGCCCTCGAGAAGAAGTCCGAGGTCCATCAGGCCCTGGTCCAGGCCGTCGAGCACTTGTTCGAGGAGCTCAACGTCGGCGGCGGCCCGTCCCTGGTGGACCGCATTGCCCTTGTTTCGGGGAGGACTCGGGCACAGGCCTCGGATCTCGCTCGAAGTGTGGCGCGGAAGATCGTTGCCATCTTCTTGTCACATTACCCGACCATGGATCGGAAATGCCTGCAAGGTGGGTGGGCCCCCGGCTACGAGGAGGACGAATACGACGAGATCGAAGCCGAATCCTCCTCTTTTGCCGACAAGATGGTGGACGTCGCCCTGAAGGATCTTGGGCTGTAAATAGAGTAGAAAGTAGGAGACTTAGTCATTTTATATCGTAATGACCTCGACTCCCCCTTGAAGGGTATTCGTTGTTGCTTAAAAAACTCATGTTTTTATCTGTTGCTTGCCATTTCCATTCTCTTCCGAACGCTTTTGGGGTCATGGGGTCGAGATGGTAAGGCGCGGGAGCCTGCCCGTCGGATTCTTTTCCGTAGCCGCCGAGGCGTAGGAACTCGGGAATTTGGGCACTCGGACTCGCAGCCCCCGAGCAGTTTCGGAAGGTTTGAGCAATGACAAACAGCAGAACGATGTGTTGAAAGCTGGACTTGGATTTTGCTTTCGGGGAAAAAGATGTCTATCCGAGGACTTGGATTTTGCTCGCAAGTTAGCGCCGTAGCCGCGGGGGCGTAAGCACTCAAAACTTGGACAAGCACGATCGCAAAGCCACTCGAGCTGACGTTTCTTTCTCGTAAGCGCAAAAGTATACCGCTTGACCGCACGCGAGAGCGATCACTTGTCGAATTTTTGCGAAAAAAGGAGGGGCACCGGGCCCCGGGTGGAGCCCCCGAGCGGTGGGCGATCCTGCACAAAGAAGGGGTCGCCTGCCGCTAAGTCTTGGGAACTCGCAAGGTGCATTTTGAAAAACGACCGTACGTGCGTATAAAGTACTCGGAACAGCGTGGTACTTTGTTTATTATCGCAAACGAAAAGTACAGGTACTTTTAAGGGTAAAAGCGACGTAGCTGCAGGGGCGTGCGAGCCCGCAGGGGAGTGTGAGGCTCTTCGGGAGAGGCGGAGACTCGTCGGGCGAGGTGGAGACTTCTCGGGCTCTCCCTCGGCCTCATTTTGTCATGGCGTGGCCTCTCACAGGCCTCCTTCTGTGACCTGGGACCCCACGCGATGCAGGGTGCTGGTGGAGGAGCCTGTTTCTCCTTACATCGTTACCCCTCATGCACCTTTTTCGCAAAAGGTGGAGGAGCCGGACCGTGCCGTATTTTTGCCTTGCTGGCCGAAAATGCGGTGTCCGTATGAGCTGATAACGGGTCAATTCGAGTGAAGCCTCGGCATCCCGCTCGACGGGTTCCGATCGGATCAGCTAGTGATCAGCTTCAAATTCTTGGTGGCGAGATCATCTAGTTACCGAGTCCGTTCGTCCGGACCTGGCGGCTCTTTGCCTTTCCATCGGAGGAAAAACCATGATCTTACTTTCCATCAAGACTCGAATGCAGTTCGGGATGCCCGTGACGCTCGTGCGCCCGGGTACTGGCCGCTGGGACCCATCCCTTGCTGCCCCTCGCTCGGGGTGCCCGGGGGCGGCTGTCGAACCCTTCGACAGGCCAGCCTTCGAACCTCTGGTGGTTAACAGGCCGCAGTAGGTAATTATCGTGTCGGTTGTCGAAATCATTCGACCCTACGCGGGGAAAGGGTCACTCGCCTCTTATCTCAGAGGGCTCGGAGAGTATGTCTCGGGAAACGACTACAAGCTCATAAAGTACTCGGAACGAAAGAGCACTTTTATTATCGTAAGCGAATGACAAAGTACAGATACTTTTTAGGGGTAAAAGCGACGTAGCTGTTCTATGTTCCAAGCGTTGGAGAGAACTCGTCCGTCGGTGTCGTTGAGCTTGAAAGTCCCCGGGCGGAGGACTTGGTCGACGATGTAGGGGTCTTCCCATGGTGGCGACAGCTTGTGGCGACCGCGGTTGCTCTGGACTCGTCGGAGGATGAGGTCGCCGACTTGGAACGCCCGGCTTCGGATATTGCGGTCGTGGTACCGCCGTAGGGCCTGCTGGTACTTGGCCGAGTGGAGTAGGGCGATGCTGCGCGCTTCATCCAGCTGGTCGAATGCGTCTTCCAGGGAGGCTTGGTTCCCTTCGTCGTCGTAAGCTCGAACCCTCGGGCTGCCGTAGTCGAGGTCTGTCGGGAGGACCGCCTCGGATCCGTGCACCATGAAGAAGGGCGTGCTGCCGGTAGCCCGACTTGGAGTGGTCCGCAAGCTCCAGAGGACAGACGGGAGCTCGGCAACCCACCTTGCTCGGAACTTCTCGAGACGCTTGAAGATTCGTGGCTTCAGCCCCTGCAGGATCATGCCATTCGCTCTCTCCACCTGCCCATTGGTTTTGGGGTGGCTGACGGTGGCCCAGTCCACTCGGATGTTGTGAGCGTCGCAAAAGTCGAGGAACTTCTTGCCCGTGAACTGAGTGCCGTTGTCGGTGATGATCACGTTTGGAACTCCAAAACGATAGATGATGTTGGTGAAGAACTGGACAGCCTCTTGCGAGCGAACCCGCCTGATAGGCCTGGCCTCGATCCACTTGGAGAACTTGTCGATGGCGACAAGGAGATGCGTGAAGCCCCCGGGCGCTTTTTTCAGTGGCCCGACTAGATCCAAACCCCATATAGCAAAGGGCCAAGTAATGGGGATGGTCTGCAGCGCTTGCGCCGGGAGGTGAGTCTGCCTTGCGTAGAACTGACAGCCTTCACAGCTGCGCACGATGTCTTTGGCATTGGCGACCGCGGTCGACCAGTAGAATCCTTGTCGGAAGGCTTTCCCGACAAGTGTCTTTGGCGCAGCGTGGTGCCCGCAGGCTCCTACGTGGATGTCCCTTAGCAACTCCTTGCCTTGGTCGATCGGTGTAGGATCTAGGATACCGACTAGAGGGGGGTGAATAGGCGGTTTTAAACTTCAATCACAAAACTCAACAAGTTTTATTAGTAACACAAGGTGAAACCTATTTCTACCAAGTGACGAAGGTCCGAATTAGGGGTACCCGATCAAGCCCTTAATCCGGAAGCTCACGATAATCCACTCCTCAAAAAGCAAAACTGAAGACTCAAACCAAAGCAGATTCTCCATGCCCTGACACCTCGGAGGCGGCCCGACGAGTCTCCGATTCGCCCGAGGAGTTCTCCGCCTCCGAGGAGTCTCCGCGATTCGCCCGAGGAGTTCTCCGCCTCCGAGGAGTCTCCGCGATTCGCCCGAGGAGTTCCCCGCCCCCGAAGGGCTCTCCGATTCGCCCGGGGAGTTCTCCGCCTCCGAGGAGTCTCCAGCTCTCCGGGTGAAACTACCCGGCCACGTCCCGGCCCATCCAGCGCCGTACCCACTTGGTACCCGCCGCGTCAGAGCATGATGGGCGTCCGTCCTTCGCCACGGCAGCCACAGTGGCACCCGTCTCATCCGAACAGGAACGCTACAGTCTTGAGAGGAGCGCATGCGCAACACCGGGCGCCCAAGTACGACCCCAGGCGCCCATGGATGACACCTGGAACCCGAGCAGGACACCTGGAGCACCCGAGGACCTCGAGCAAGTCAACCACGACCCGGGAACTACCCGGGAGCTTACCCGAGAAGACGTCTACACCAACCACCCGGGATGTACGATCCCGGGTCCGGCGGGGTGCCCACTCCGTCAACACCTGCTCCCTGTACGGCTCGACGCGCGGCACAAGCTAAAGGCCTCGGGGGCAGTAACTCCCCTTGTAATTTTCTTTCTTTCTTACCCCCCGCTCCCTTCTCTCCTTGAGACTATAAAAGGGGATAAGGGGACACCTGAGGGGGGACGGACCGACATCAGTCGAACATTCGGACACAGCACGAACAGCACACACGCTCGCACAGCACCGGGACCTGGGACCCTCTCCCTCTCCCGACCAGTTTGTACCCCCTACTACAGACTTTGGACTTGAGAACATCGACACATACTGGACGTAGGGTATTACTCTCCGGAGGCCCGAACCAGTCTAAAACCCCCTGTCTCTCGAGTCACCATCCGGGCTCCGACGCGCGATCGTAGAAATTTACTTGTCGGCGGTAGAGAACCCCGACAGTTGGCGCGCCAGGTAGGGGCTTTTCGCGTGTCACGACACTTCACCAGGGTCCGGATGGCCCACAGCGGCGCCTCGCTGGCGCCCGGCGATCACCTGCGGTTCGGCTCCCTCGACTTCGTCATCGACAAGTCGGTGGAGCCCATCATTGGGGCAACTTTCGTGCGCCCCAAGCTTGCCTGCGACGACGACAAGACGTTCCACAACGAGGGGTCCAAGCCCTCCCACGCCACGGCGGGAGCCACCGCCTACGTCCTCGACCTACTCGGAGGGGACCTGGCGGCCGCCCTGGGACGGAGCCCGTCCCAGGAACGCTTCCGCAACGTCTCCTACATGATCACCAATCTCGCCCTCCAGGTTGGAGGGCAGGAGCAGCTCCCCTGGGACGAGTTCATCGACTGCTACAACGCCATGTACCCGGAGGGACAGCCAGGCCTGCCGAGCGACCCGGTGGTCACCCCGACACCGACGGAGTCCGACCCACGCGTCTCGCCAACCGCCAAAAGCGCGGTGAGTGAGCAAAGCTCGCGCCCGCGGCTGACGTGGGCTCCGCCGAACTTCGACCCTTACCGGGAGTGCTTCATGTGTCACACCCCCGACGGGGATGTGCAGTCCGCGAGCAGCTCGACGAGGGACGGCGCCCCCGCAGCACCACCTGCCAACGCCGCTGCGGCTCCGCCTGCCCGAGCCCCTGCAGCTCCGCCTGCCAACGCTCCTGCGGCGCCACCGCCGAACGCCCCGGCGGACGATGCTCGGCGGGTCAGGCTGCAGGAGCTAGACGAGGCCCGGCGTCAGATCGAGGCAGAACGGCAGCAGCTCAACCGCGAGCTTGGGAGAAACGCGGACAGAGGAGCCGCCCGCGCACGGGCCCGGGACGTGCAACAGCGCATCGTCAACGACGGTGGCAACGCCAACGACGCGCCGGTCTTCAACCGGGCGTCCCAGAACCTCGCAGCGGCTGCTGTCCTGCTCCGTGAACACCCTGAACCAGCAGCGCCCGAAGACCGGAGGTTCCATCAGCAGCTCCGCGTGCTCCTGGAAACCGCGGCAGTCCAACAGGCGGAAAGCTCCGCCTCACGCCAGCGAGCTCCTCGAGAGCCCGATCGTGAGCATTCCGTGTATCATCACGGGGCCACAGCCGACGGAGGCGCCAGACAGCGGGACGAGCACCATCAGCACCGCCCACGCCGAGCCTATAACAGACGGCGCGGGGGCCGCTACGACAGCGGCGAGGACCGGAGCAGGAGTGCGTCACCCGACCCCAGGGGGCCGCGTGCCTTTGGACCCCACGTCCTCGGCGCTCAGGTCCCTCCGCGCTTCCGAGCTCCCACGACGGTGCCTAAATACGACGGGGACACAAACCCCAGCGTCTGGCTGGAGGACTACCGGCTCGCGTGCCATGCGGGGGGAGCACAAGACGACTACTTCATCATCAAAAGCCTCCCCCTCTACCTCGCCGACTCGGCTCGAACATGGCTGGAGCATCTCCCTGCGGGCAAGATCGACAGCTGGGCGCAGTTGCGTGATGCCTTCATTGGCAACTTCCAGGGCACCTACACTCGTCCCGGGAATCCCTGGGATCTCCGCAACTGCCTCCAGACAGAGGACGAGACCCTGCGCGACTACATCAAGCGCTTCTCCAAGCGCTGCACCGAGCTGCCAAACACTGCTGACACCGATGTCGTCTCCGCGTTCCGGTTCGGAACCACCTGCGCGACCCTCATCCATGAGTTGGGACGCAGGAAACCGCGAACCATCCGGGAGCTCCTCGACATCGCCACCGACTACGCCGACGGGGAGGACGCCGTTGCTGCGACCCTTGATCGGCCTCAGGGCAAGAGCAAGCAGTCGGAGGCGGTTGGCGAGGGCACCTCCGCCCGACCCGACAAGAAGAGAAGAAAGGACAAGCGGAGGCGCGATGGCCGCGTGGTAGCGGCGGCCGAGCGGAAGGCCGCTAAACCCAAAGGAAACCCGGCGCCAAGGGACCACTTCGAGAAGCTCCTCGAGGCGCCCTGTACCAACCACGAGGGCCCTGTCAAGCACACCCTGAAGGATTGCAAACTCATGAGAAGCTTCCTCGCCGGCACCCTGAAGAAGAAACCATACGAGAACCGGGACGGGGCCGGAGGGTCGAACAACGATGACGGTTACCCCAGGGAAGACGGCGCGATCCTAATGATCGTCGGGGGGTCGGCAGCCTGCCCCTCGAAGCGCGACGAGAAGNAGAAGTCTGCCACACAGAGCCCGCGGTGCCCTCCTACCTGAAATGGTCCGAGGCCCCGATCACCTTCGACCGCTCCGATCATCCCGACCATGTCCCACAACCCGGAAGGTACCCGCTCGTGGTTGCTCCTCTCTTCGGTACAAAACGCGTCCACAAGGTTTTGATGGACGGCGGGAGCGGCCTCAACATCCTCTACGTCGACACTCTCGATGAGATGGGGATCCCGCGGTCCCAGCTTCGGCCATCCACGGCGCCATTCCATGGGGTCGTCCCCGGGGTGGACGCCATACCGCTTGGGCAGATCGACCTGCCCGTCACGTTCGGGACACCACGGAACTTCCGCAGAGAAACCCTCACTTTTGAAGTGGTGGGATTTCCTGGGACGTATCACGCCATCCTCGGGAGGCCTGCATACGCAAAGTTCATGGCTGTCCCGAACTACACGTACCTCAAATTAAAGATCCCCGGACCCAAGGGTGTCATCACCGTGGGGACTTCATTTGAGCATGCGTTCGCCTGCGAAACCGAGTGCTTCCAATTCGCGGAGGCGCTCGTCCAGTCCAAGAGGCTCGCCGCTGAGCCTTCACCCAGGGACCCGGATATCCCCGAGACCTCCAAGCGTGCTGCGTGCTCTTTTGAGCCGGCCAAGGACGTCAAGGAGGTTGCCGTGGCCGACGATGGCCGCACCCTCCGTATCGGGACGGCGCTCGATCCTAAATAGGAAAGCGCGCTCGTCGACTTTCTTCGCGCAAACCTCGATGTGTTTGCATGGAAACCCTCGGACATGCCGGGGATTCCAAGGGAAGTCGCCGAGCACAAACTTGACATCAAGCCTGGCGCTCGACCCGTCAAACAGAGGCTCCGACGCTACGACGACGAGAAGTACAAAGCCATCGGCGAAGAGCTCAAAAAGCTCCTCAGCGCTGGCTTCATTAGGGAGGTGTACCACCCCGAGTGGTTGGCCAACCCCGTCCTTGTAAAAAAGAAAAATGGGAAATGGAGGATGTGCGTTGACTATACTGGCCTTAACAAGGCATGTCCAAAAGACTCCTTCCCTCTTCCACGTATAGATCAGGTGGTCGACTCCACCGCGGGGTGCGAAACCCTCTGCTTTCTCGATGCGTACTCCGGGTACCATCAGATCGTGATGAGCCTGGCCGACCAGCTCGCAACCTCGTTCATCACGCCCTACGGCACCTACTGCTATTCGTCTATGCCATTCGGGCTGAAAAAACGCGGGTGCCACGTTCCAGAGATGCATGCGACGCGTCTTTGGTGACTTAATCGGCCGACTGGTCGAGGCATACGTTGACGACATAGTAGTGAAGTCCAAACGCACCGGCGACTTGGTCTCTGACCTCGCAGCTGTCTTTGAGAAGCTCCGGCTGAACAAAGTAAAGCTCAACCCCGAGAAATGCGTTTTCGGGTCCCGAGAGGCATGCTCCTCGGCTTTATCGTATCGGAACGAGGCATCGAAGCCAATCCCGAGAAGATAACTGCCATCACCGACATGGGGCCAATCCTGTCACACCCGATTTTGTAAACAAAACCGAATGACTATCATATGTGCGCCAGGATCAAGTTTACACACATATGAGACTTCATCAGTGATATAAAAGACAGTGCAAAAACGTAAATAATATTAATCAACATCATTACACTCATGGAAGCGAATAACTAGCAGCGAAACTTCAAAACTTCTCCACAGGCAGCTGACTGGGGAAACACGTACGCCTAGAAACTTCCAAAATACTCCACTGAAACTTCTGCCTAAGCCTGAGCCGCAGATAAAGCAAGGTTGAGTACACTTATGGTTGGTACTCAGCAAATGTAGAGCAAAGCATAATGACATGCAAAGGCTTATCAAGGAAAAGCTGGCTAATTAAACTGCTTAAGCACTTTAGTTGGTCATATTTTATTTAGCATCATAATTACTAAAGTATAAGTATATACCAACCCAATTAAGCATATGGTAACCCATAAGCATCATCAACATAAATAAATCAATTTAATTCTTCTTTCGATATATTAATCATGTGAGGGTCCAGGCCGCTCATGACCGCGAGCACGGCTATTGCAATAGATTTTAGACACTCTGCAGAGGTTGTACAGCTTTCCCCACAATTCGTGTTTCCCATGTCGCCTGAGGTCGCGAGCCTCTTCAACACTTCCTTAGGTGAGGGGCTAGGGATTCACTACGAGGCCTTTCCAAAGACTCCCTCTATGTATGTGTTTGGCCCCTGACCGAACGGGTAATCGGAAGGCGCACCTTCGTTCCCCGCACATCACACACAAACCAAACATCCGCCCAACACACACCTCCAAACACAACATAGAGTTCATCTAGTTACTTAGCCAAGACCAGAGCCATGTAGTATTATGGTTGTACGGGAAATCCTGGGTGGTTCTCCATGTTCCAATTAATCAATGTGGTCTTGGTTTAACATTCTCATCAGATCATATATATCATATATAAAAGATATCACAATATTATTATCTTCACATTTAGTGTAAACCAATCCCAGGTATAGCAACTAAGCAAATGCTACCCAACATTAATATAAAACCCAGGTTAACAAGGTATGATTAAAGAAAAACTAGTCATCCTAAATATAGGACCCATCATGATTAAGCATGCAAGCATAGCGTAACTATAATGTGAAATGAGCATGTCACATGGTTATTAGGACAAAAGTCATGATCAAGAATACACTTGCCTTAAATCCAGCTAATAAATGCTATGGCTCAGGGTCTTCTCAACTGAATCCTCGAATCACACGAACGTTGCACCTTCTATTCGTAGCACAGGGTCACATACAAAGAAACATACAACAAATAAGAAACAGTACACCAAACATGGGCAACAGTACAAAAGGACGGTATAAAGGTATAGGTAAAGTCCTTACGGTCACGTGAGCTGAAGAATCACTCGAATCGGTGTTGAAACGGTCAAGATAGGGCCAAAACGGGAACCTGGGGGCTTATCTGCGAAGGATCAAACTTCCAGGGGTTAGATTGGAATAAACCGAGGGCATATACATAATTATGTTCATAAACTTGGGGTCTAACTCGTAAAAGGACCAGGCTGGACGGCGGGTTCAAAATATTGAAAAGACAGGGGGCAAAACAGAAGAACTGAGGGCATCATTATAAATACTTTACATAGGGAATGGACCGCGGGTTGATTATCCAAAATCTCAGGGTCTCTTAAACAAAATTACCTCGGCTGACCGGTAACTGGCTCGATTGACTTGGATCTGGGCCCTTGATCGCAGATCGGACGGTTGAAGGCGCTCGGGGTCGCCGGACCTGAGGGCGACGGCGGTTGGCGGCGGCGCCGCGGCGGAAGCTCGCCGGAGCCGAGCGATTCCGGGGCTCCGGTGCACCAAATCGAGCGGCACTCGGACCAAAACGCAGAGTGGATCACAACGAACTCAACCACGCTGACAGGGGCGACGGCCAGAGGACGATGGAGGCGACCGAGGGAGTGGAGCGGCTCGGCCTGCAATGACAGCTCCGGTGACCAATTCTGGAGCACCGCGGGAAGGACGACGGGTTCAAGCGGACCGGGAAGTTTTACCACCTCGAAGCGAAGCTCCTGGAAGTGTTCTCGTCGCCGCTGGGGCCGCAAGGGGAAAGATCAGTGGCGGCGGCTGTCTTCTAGGGCCGTAGGCGATGGCGGCTGCAGTAACTTCGGCGCAAGGGGAGGCTAGGGTTTTGCGGGGACGCGAAGCCGGGCCGCAGCGCTAGCTTTATAGGCAGGGTCCTTGTCGTGGGCGCCAAGGGAGCAGGGCGCGGTGCGGCTCAAGCTCGGTGTCCGGCTCGGAACCGAGTCCTTGCTGAAGACGACTCGAGGAAGGGGATGACGGGTGGGGTCGTGTCGACAGTGAGAGAGAGAGAGGGGGCGCAGGAATGGACTGGGCCGCGGCGGGGAGCTGGGCTGAAAGAGCAGGAGAAATGGGCCTGGCAAAAAGAGAACGACGGGAGAGATGGAGGGCGACAACCGGACTATTCAAAAGGTTAGGGAGGAAAACTAGACTTACTGAAACAACAAAACTCACTCAAACAAACGCTATTCAAATTCGAGTTTAAAAGAGTTTAAACTCAAATTTGAAAAGCAACCAAACAAAACAAAAACAAATGCAACACCACAAAAGCCACAATACACTTATTGAGTCTATTAATTAATTATTTAATTGAAATAAAACCTACATACTTCCAATTAAATCCTAGAAATTTATTTCAACCTTTAATAAATTCTAGAAAATTATGAAAATGTTGCTACAATTTCTTGTGATGAAAAATTAGGGTGTTACAAATCTACCCCCCTTAAAAGAATCTCGTCCTCGAGATTAGGATGAACTTGCGAAGAGATCGGGAAATTCCGCCATTAACTCATCTTCTCTTTCCCAAGTTGCTTCATCCTCTCCATGACGACTCCATTGCACCTTGCACATCTTGATCACTTTACTTCTGGTAACTCTTTCAGCTGTCTCCAATATTTTTACTGGATGCTCCACATAAGTCAGATCATCCTGCACATTCAGTTCTTCCATTGGTAACTGCTCCTCTGGTACTCTGAGACACTTCTTAAGCTGTGATATATGGAAGACATCATGTACATCTGACAAACTGGCCGGTAACTCCAACTGATAGGCTGCTTCACCTTTCCTTTCCAGAATCTTGAATGGACCAATAAATCTAGGTGACAATTTTCCCTTCACTTTGAATCTACGCAAACCTCTGATAGGAGAAACTTTCAGATACACATAATCACCAACTGCAAAAGTTAACTCCCTTCTTCTAACATCTGCATAGCTCTTCTGTCTAGACTGTGCTGTCCTCCGATTCTCTCTAATGATCTGAACCTGTCTTTCTGCCTCTTGTAGTATCTCTGGACCAAACACTTGACTTTCTCCTGTTTCACTCCAATACAATGGAGTTCTGCACTTCCTTCCATACAAAGCCTCAAAAGGTGACATCTTTAAGCTTGCCTGATAGCTGTTGTTATAAGAGAACTCTGCATAGGGTAAACTCTTATCCCAACTTCTTCCATGCTTCAAAGCACAAGCTCTCAACATATCCTCCAAAATCTGATTGGTCCTTTCTGTCTGTCCATCTGTCTGAGGATGATAAGCAGAACTGAAATTCAGCTTGGTATCCATAGAGTCATGCAACTTCTGCCAGAATCGTGATGTAAACTGAGTACCTCTATCTGACACTATCTTTTTGGGCACACCATGCTGACAGACAATACGAGACATATACAACTCTGCTAGCTTAGCACTAGTATAAGTGGTCTTGACTGGAATGAAATGAGCAACCTTAGTCAAACGATCCACAATAACCCAAATAGAATCATAACCATCACGTGTACGGGGCAATCCAACAATAAAATCCATGCTAATTTCTTCCCACTTCCATTCAGGTACCTTTAATGGTTGAAGCAATCCTGCTGGTCTCTGATGTTCAGCCTTAACTCTCTGGCACACATCACACAAAGCAACATGAGTACCAACATCTCTCTTCAAACCATACCACCAATACCTTTCTTTCAAATCCTGATACATCTTGGTACTTCCAGGGTGAATAGAGTAAGCAGAATCATGAGCTTCTCTTAATATCTTATCTCTGAGCTGTGCCACATCGGGCACACAGATCCTCTTCTTGAACCAAATAGTACCATGTTCATCTTCAGAAAAATCAGGGGCTTTTCCAATTGCCATAAGCTCCTTAATTTCCTTTATCTTCTCATCATTACGCTGACCGTGACGAATTTCCTGCTCAAGAGTAGACTCAATTTCCATAGTAACTCCTTCTGTATGAGCAACAAATCCAAGGTTCAATCGCGCAAACTCTTCACACAACTTCTCTGGCATCTGATGAGTCAAGAGAGTATTAGCATGACCCTTCCTGCTCAAAGCATCTGCAACCACATTGGCTTTACCAGGATGGTAGTGTATCTCCAGATCATAATCCTTGATCAATTCTAGCCAACGACGTTGCCTCAAATTCAGATCCTTCTGTGTGAAGATATACTTTAGACTCTTGTGGTCAGTGTAGATCTGGCACTTGTTCCCAAGCATATAGTGCCTCCAAATCTTCAATGCATGTACCACTGCTGCTAACTCCAAATCGTGAGTAGGATAATTCAACTCATGTTTCCTCAACTGCCTGGATGCATAAGCTATAACATGTCCTTCCTGCATAAGAACACATCCAAGGCCCTGACGAGAAGCATCACAGTAGATATCAAAACTCTTATGAATATCAGGCATCACTAACACTGGAGCTGTAGTTAGCCTTTTCTTCAATTCTTCGAAACTAGCTTGACATGCATCTGACCACCTAAATTCTTTTCCTTTCTCTAATAATGAAGTGAGGGGCTTCACTATTTTAGAGAATCCTTCTATAAATCTCCTGTAGTAACCTGCCAATCCCAGAAAACTCCTGATCTCAGGCACATTCTTTGGTGGCTCCCACTTCAGAACATCTCTAACTTTGCCTGGATCAACTTTTATTCCACCATCAGTAATGACATGACCCAGAAAAGATACTTCGTTTAGCCAAAACTCGCACTTACTAAACTTGGCATAGAGCTGATTTTCTCTGAGCTTCTGCAATACTAGCCTCAAATGTTCCTCATGTTCCTCTTCATTCTTAGAATAGATCAATATATCATCAATAAATACCACCACGAACTTATCCAAGTACTCCATGAACACCTTGTTCATCAAATACATAAAGTAGGCAGGAGCATTAGTCAAACCAAAAGACATAACTGTATACTCATACAAACCATATCTGGTAGTGAAAGCTGTCTTCTGGATATCGGATGGCCTGATCTTCAACTGATGATAGCCTGAACGCAAATCAATCTTGGAGAATACCTTGGCTCCTTTCAACTGATCAAACAGATCCTCAATCCTGGGCAGAGGGTACTTATTCTTGATAGTAACTTCATTCAATGATCTGTAATCAACACACATCCTCTGTGTACCATCCTTCTTCTCAACAAAGATAACCGGTGCTCCCCAGGGTGATGAACTAGGTCGTATGAAACCCTTATCCAATAACTCTCTCAGTTGTTTCTTAAGTTCTCCTAGTTCATCAACTGACATTCTGTATGGCCTCTTAGCAATAGGAGCTATACCAGGTAGAAGTTCAATGAGGAACTCGATGTCTCTATCTGGTGGCAAACCTGGCAAGTCATCTGGGAACACATCTGGAAACTCACATACTACTCTGATCTCAGCAACTGTAATACTCTTCACTTGATTCGCATTTGCCTGTAGTGAGTTCAATTGCTTCTGGCTGACCTGAGCAGGGCTTTCAGCTTGAGGCTGCACTATGGCTTGCCTTTGGTTGTTCCCACCAAACAGACATGGATATTTCTTTGGACATTTACTAATGATATGTCCCTTTTGCTTACAACAGGAACACACCTTGGTACTTAGAGCACTTACACGACTGGGATTACTCTGTGAAGGCTGTAGCGCTTGCGGAACTGATGCTTGACAGTTACCAAGTTGCGGCCGGTAGCTGATCTGTGGGACTTGGGCTTGGTTGGAGGGGCCAAACTGGTGGACGGGATGACTCTGCACCTCATTCTGCTGAGCAAGATGGAAGCGAGTGTTGCGATCAGACTGAATCTGTCTCTGAGAATTCATCTTCCTCTTCTTCTCCTTTATCTCATCTCTCAAATTTTCTAACAAGAGTGCCTTATCCACCAACTGATCAAAAGTATGAAATGTATGTGTTATCAGCTGGAAACGAATAGGCACAATCAATCCTTCCAAGAAGAGCTCTTGCTTTCTTTCATCCGTAGCCACCTGTTTTGGGGCATAACGAGACAACTGAATGAACTTGTCACGGTACTCAATCACTGACATCCTTCCTTGTTTCAGATTGAGGAACTCTTCCTTCTTCTGCTTAATCACACTCACAGGGATATGATATGAGCGAAATTCATCCTTGAATTCCTGCCAAGTGATGCTACCTGAATCTTCATGAGCATCGCAATATGCATCCCACCAATCTGAAGCTGCACCTTCTAATCTTCCAGCAGCATATAAAACCATCTCTCTGTCAGTACACTGAGTAATCAACAATTTCTTCTCCACTGTCTTAATCCAATCATCAGCATCGAGAGGATCTATAGAGTGAGAATATGTAGGCGGGTCGTGACTCATGAAATCCCTGTGTTTGTCTCTCGGGGGCGGTGGAGGAGCTATATTCTGATTCAGCTGAACAATGGAGTTGGCCATATTTGTCATCAGCTGAGTCTGGGCAGCTATAAACTGTTCCAATGCTGAATTCGACATCTGGTTCTGACTTGAGTTAGGCTCTGGATTATTTTCACTGCTTCCAGCACCAGACCTAGTGTTCACCATCTGATTGTATAGAAAACAAGAACTTAGATATAGGTATAGAAAGACATGGTACTAGTGCAGATGAAACTAAATAATTCAGGGAAGAACCAAGATAGGAATTCCAACATTAGCACTTGCATGGTCAAATCTCTTTATCCAAATTAACATGACCAATAAAAGAATAGCGTCCATTAAGAACTACTCCACGTTAAGGACAGATTATGGCTATCTCGGAAAAACAGATGTATCTTCTAGACAGAATATCCAAAAATCACGAAACTTTTTCAGAACGTAGATAATGAAGTTATGAATCCAATGCAACTAGAATTAACTCATTTGGAGTTCGGAAATTAAAGATAATAAGAAAACACTCTAGCTGCGTCAGAAACTCTGAACAGATTCTGTATTCTCTAATAAAACGTAGGTGTCTCTTTCTTAGAAAATCCAAAAATGGTAAGATTTTACCAGAAAATAGGTTATCAAATTCTGGAACTAACCCAACTGGTTTCAAATCAATCGGAGTTCGGAAACTTGAGATATGTAATAAACAAGTCGACTGTGTCAAGTTACCAAAAACAGATTCTCTTTATCCAACAAAAGTCATGTATCTCTCTGTCCAATAATCCAAAAATCGTGGAACTTTGCCAGAAAATAACTTATGAAGTTATGGAAATAATCCAACTGGATTTGCATCAATCGGAGTCGGGTAGCTTGAGATATGAATTAAACAGTACTGCACTGTCAGGGGGTGACGGGAATAGGTTTATGCATGAAGGGATTCATGATAAGATATGGTAAAGATGGATTTGGAACTCACCTAGGTACTAAGACCACGAACAAAGACAAAACCCAACCATCTAATCGTTTAGTTGATTTATTAAGATGTAATTGTGGTCATCACTCCACAAAACATCACACTCATTACAAAGAGCCAAATCAAACATTTGCATACAACAAACACAAAGCAAACAATCCTACACAAAAACTAATCATCGACCTCAACGACGACTCTTCTAACGGTGACATATATTTAGAGGGGATGATTTCCTAATCCTTGTGTTGAGATAAAGCACGACTGATGGTGTTTCCAAAATATCCATGATTCTCTTGTTTCCAATAATTCATGCTTAGGGAGAAAAACTCGTTAACTGTGGCATCCAATATAACTCTTGCGGGTTCTTTTAACTTTTAGAGAGACGTTAACTAGGAGCTGGAGAAAGAACAGAACAAGTGTACAATTGGATGATGATTAAGAATCAAGGAGAAGGTAAGGCAAGGTTGACGGAAAACAACGAGTTTAGACCAAGATTGCAGCAGACAAGATAGAGCAAGTATAAGAAGACATTTAGGACCCTAAAAACGACCATTGCTACTCTAGGCTTACGTCCTACAGTCAACACAGCTCTGATACCACTTCTGTCACACCCGATTTTGTAAAACAAAACCGAATGACTATCATATGTGCGCCAGGATCAAGTTTACACACATATGAGACTTCATCAGTGATATAAAAGACAGTGCAAAAACGTAAATAATATTAATCAACATCATTACACTCACGGAAGCAAATAACTAGCAGCGAAACTTCAAAACTTCTCCACAGGCAGCTGACTGGGGAAACACGTACGCCTAGAAACTTCCAAAATACTCCACTGAAACTTCTGCCTAAGCCTGAGCCGCAGATAAAGCAAGGTTGAGTACACTTATGGTTGGTACTCAGCAAATGTAGAGCAAAGCATAATGACATGCAAAGGCTTATCAAGGAAAAGCTGGCTAATTAAACTGCTTAAGCACTTTAGTTGGTCATATTTTATTTAGCATCATAATTACTAAAGTATAAGTATATACCAACCCAATTAAGCATATGGTAACCCATAAGCATCATCATCAACATAAATAAATCAATTTAATTCTTCTTTCGATATATTAATCATGTGAGGGTCCAGGCCGCTCATGACCGCGAGCACGGCTATTGCAATAGATTTTAGACACTCTGCAGAGGTTGTACAGCTTTCCCCACAATTCATGTTTCCCATGTCGCCTGAGGTCGCGAGCCTCTTCAACACTTCCTTAGGTGAGGGGCTAGGGATTCACTACGAGGCCTTTCCAAAGACTCCCTCTATGTATGTGTTTGGCCCCTGACCGAACGGGTAATCGGAAGGCGCACCTTCGTTCCCCGCACATCACACACAAACCAAACATCCGCCCAACACACACCTCCAAACACAACATAGAGTTCATCTAGTTACTTAGCCAAGACCAGAGCCATGTAGTATTATGGTTGTACGGGAAATCCTGGGTGGTTCTCCATGTTCCAATTAATCAATGTGGTCTTGGTTTAACATTCTCATCAGATCATATATATCATATATAAAAGATATCACAATATTATTATCTTCACATTTAGTGTAAACCAATCCCAGGTATAGCAACTAAGCAAATGCTACCCAACATTAATATAAAACCCAGGTTAACAAGGTATGATTAAAGAAAACTAGTCATCCTAAATATAGGACCCATCATGATTATAAGCATGCAAGCATAGCGTAACTATAATGTGAAATGAGCATGTCACATGGTTATTAGGACAAAAGTCATGATCAAGAATACACTTGCCTTAAATCCAGCTAATAAATGCTATGGCTCAGGGTCTTCTCAACTGAATCCTCGAATCACACGAACGTTGCACCTTCTATTCGTAGCACAGGGTCACATACAAAGAAACATACAACAAATAAGAAACAGTACACCAAACATGGGCAACAGTACAAAAGGACGGTATAAAGGTATAGGTAAAGTCCTTACGGTCACGTGAGCTGAAGAATCACTCGAATCGGTGTTGAAACGGTCAAGATAGGGCCAAAACGGGAACCTGGGGGCTTATCTGCGAAGGATCAAACTTCCAGGGGTTAGATTGGAATAAACCGAGGGCATATACATAATTATGTTCATAAACTTGGGGTCTAACTCGTAAAAGGACCAGGCTGGACGGCGGGTTCAAAATATTGAAAAGACAGGGGGCAAAACAGAAGAACTGAGGGCATCATTATAAATACTTTACATAGGGAATGGACCGCGGGTTGATTATCCAAAATCTCAGGGTCTCTTAAACAAAATTACCTCGGCTGACCGGTAACTGGCTCGATTGACTTGGATCTGGGCCCTTGATCGCAGATCGGA
Source organism: Alloteropsis semialata (assembly GCA_004135705.1). NCBI lineage: Eukaryota > Viridiplantae > Streptophyta > Magnoliopsida > Poales > Poaceae > Alloteropsis > Alloteropsis semialata. The sequence goes on along the minus strand of CM014277.1, from coordinate 23,450,784 downwards.
CGGTTGAAGGCGCTCGGGGTCGCCGGACCTGAGGGCGACGGCGGTTGGCGGCGGCGCCGCGGCGGAAGCTCGCCGGAGCCGAGCGATTCCGGGGCTCCGGTGCACCAAATCGAGCGGCACTCGGACCAAAACGCAGAGTGGATCACAACGAACTCAACCACGCTGACAGGGGCGACGGCCAGAGGACGATGGAGGCGACCGAGGGAGTGGAGCGGCTCGGCCTGCAATGACAGCTCCGGTGACCAATTCTGGAGCACCGCGGGAAGGACGACGGGTTCAAGCGGACCGGGAAGTTTTACCACCTCGAAGCGAAGCTCCTGGAAGTGTTCTCGTCGCCGCTGGGGCCGCAAGGGGAAAGATCAGTGGCGGCGGCTGTCTTCTAGGGCTGTAGGCGATGGCGGCTGCAGTAACTTCGGCGCAAGGGGAGGCTAGGGTTTTGCGGGGACGCGAAGCCGGGCCGCAGCGCTAGCTTTATAGGCAGGGTCCTTGTCGTGGGCGCCAAGGGAGCAGGGCGCGGTGCGGCTCAAGCTCGGTGTCCGGCTCGGAACCGAGTCCTTGTTGAAGATGACTCGAGGAAGGGGATGACGGGTGGGGTCGTGTCGACAGTGAGAGAGAGAGAGGGGGCGCAGGAATGGACTGGGCCGCGGCGGGGAGCTGGGCTGAAAGAGCGGGAGAAATGGGCCTGGCAAAAAGAGAACGACGGGAGAGATGGAGGGCGACAACCGGACTATTCAAAAGGTTAGGGAGGAAAACTAGACTTACTGAAACAACAAAACTCACTCAAACAAACGCTATTCAAATTCGAGTTTAAAAGAGTTTAAACTCAAATTTGAAAAGCAACCAAACAAAAACAAAAACAAATGCAACACCACAAAAGCCACAATACACTTATTGAGTCTATTAATTAATTATTTAATTGAAATAAAACCTACATACTTCCAATTAAATCCTAGAAATTTATTTCAACCTTTAATAAATTCTAGAAAATTATGAAAATGTTGCTACAATTTCTTGTGATGAAAAATTAGGGTGTTACAAATCCAGAACGTAAAAGGGGTCCAACACGTCACGGGATGCTTGGCTGCACTCAGCCGCTTCATCGCCCGACTAGGGGAACGAAGCCTGCCCCTGTACCGACTGCTCAAGAAGTCGGACCACTTCGTCTGGAACGCCGAGGCGCAGCAGGCCCTCGACTCGCTCAAGGCAATGCTCAGAAACCCACCAATCCTGACCGCTCCGGCAGAAGGGGAACCCATGCTGCTCTACATTTCGGCAACCACCCATGTGGTAAGCACCGCCCTCGTCGTCGAGCGAAGCGAGCCCGAGAAGATCCAGAAGGTGCAACGCCCCGTTTACTTCATCAGCGAGGTCCTGTCCGACACCAAGGTACGATATCCCCAGATCCAAAAACTTGCCTACGCTGTCCTCATCACTAGGCGGAAGCTCCGGCACTACTTCGACGCCCACCCCATCACGGTGGTGTCGAGGTATCCACTCGGCGAGGTGATCCAGAACCCCGAGGCTGATGGGAGGATAGCCAAGTGGGCACTCGAGCTGATGGGGAAGAACATCACCTACGCACCTCGGGACGCCATCAAGTCACAAGCGTTGGCCGACTTCATCGCCGAGTGGACTGAGGCCCAAACTCCCCCGACCTCTATCGAGCACGAGACCTGGGTCATGTACTTCGACGGATCGCTGATGAAAGAAGGGGCAGGTGTCGGCCTGGTCTTTGTCTCGCCTCTGGGCGTGCGCATGGAATACATGGTTCGGCTGCACTTCTCGGCCTCCAACAACGCCGCCGAGTACGAGGCCCTCATCAACGGACTCCGTATCGCCCTCGAGCTTGGCATACGGCGTCTCGAAATCCGAGGAGACTCGGAGTTGGTCATCGATCAAGTGATGAAGGAGTCGAGCTGCGTCAGCCCCAAGATGGCCGCCTACTGCCGGGCGGTCCGCGAGCTGGAAGACAAGTTCCTCGGCCTCGAGCTCAAGCACGTCCAACGACGATACAACGAGGCGGCCGACACCCTCGCCAAGGCGGCCTCCAACCGGAAGCCCGTCCCCCATGGAGTGTTCGCCAAGGACCAGCACGCCCCCTCCATCCGACTCGACGACGAGCCACCCGAGCCTCCAGGACAAGAGGAGGCGGAAGTGATGGAGATAGACGCGGCACCCGAGCCCAACCTCGAGGATCCCGACTGGAGAATCCCGCTACTCGAGTGGATCGTGCAGGGTAAGCTCCCACCCGACCCGACCGAGGCTCGGCGGATCGCGCGCTGGGCTAAAACTTTTACGCTCATTGAGGGAGAGCTTTACCGGCGAGGCACCTTTGGCATCCTAATGCGCTGCATTCCGGTCGACCAAGGCAAGGAATTGCTGAGGGACATCCATGCAGGAGCATGTGGACACCATGCCGCGCCGAAGACTCTTGTCGGGAAAGCTTTCCGTCAAGGGTTCTACTGGCCAACCGCGGTGGCCAACGCCAAGGACATCGTGCGCAGATGTGAAGGCTGTCAGTTCTACGCAAGACAAACTCACCTCCCGGCGCAAGCCCTGCAGACCATCCCCATCACTTGGCCCTTTGCCGTATGGGGTTTGGATCTAGTCGGGCCACTGAAGAAAGCACCCGGGGGCTTCACGCATCTCCTCGTCGCCGTTGACAAGTTCTCCAAATGGATCGAGGCAAGGCCTATCCGGCGGGTTCGCTCGCAAGAAGCTGTCCAGTTCTTCACCGACATTATCTACCGCTTTGGGGTCCCGAACGTAATCATCACCGACAACGGCACGCAGTTCACGGGTAAAAAGTTTCTCAACTTTTGCGACGACAACAACATCCGAGTGGATTGGGCCGCCGTCAGCCACCCCAAAACCAACGGGCAGGTGGAGAGAGCCAATGGCATGATCTTGCAAGGACTAAAGCCGCGAATCTTCAAACGCCTCGAGAAGTTCAAAGCAAGGTGGGTTGCAGAGCTCCCGTCGGTCCTCTGGAGCCTGCGAACCACTCCAAGTCGGGCCACGGGCTGCACGCCCTTCTTCATGGTGCACGGATCCGAGGCGGTCCTCCCGACTGACCTCGACTACGGCAGCCCAAGGGTCCGCGCCTACGACGATGAAGGAAATCAAGCCTCCTTGGAAGACGCCATCGACCAGCTGGATGAAGCGCGCAGCGTCGCACTACTCCACTCGGCCAAGTACCAGCAGGCCCTACGACGATACCACGACCGTAACATTCGAAGCCGGGCCTTTCAAGTCGGCGACCTCGTCCTCCGACGAGTTCAGGACAACCGCGGCCGCCACAAGCTGTCGCCACCATGGGAAGGCCCCTACATCGTCGACCAAGTCCTCTGCCCGGGGACTTACAAGCTCAAGGACGAGGACGGCCAAGTCCTCACGAACGCTTGGAACATAGAGCAGCTACGTCGCTTTTACCCCTAGAAAGCATCTGTACTTTGTCATTCGCCTGCAATAATAAAAATGCTCTCCCGTTCCGAGTACTTTATGAGCTTGCAGTCGTTTCCCGGGGCACTCTCCGAGCCCTCTGACATAAGAAGCGAGTGACACTCTCCCCGCGTAGGGTCGAATGCTCTCGACAACCGACACGGTAAGCACTTACTACGGCCTGCTAACCGCCAGGGGTTCGAAGGCTGGCCCGTCGAAGGGTTCGACAGCCGCCCCCGGGCACCTCGAGCGAGGGGCAGCAAGGGATGGGTCCCAGCGGCCAGTACCCGGGCGCACGAGCATCATGGGCATCCCGAACTGCATTCGAGTCTTGATGGAAAGTAAGATCATGGTTTTTCCTCCGAACGGAAAGGCAAAGAGCCGCCAGGTCCGGTCGAACGGACTCGGTAACTAGATGATCTCGCCACCAAGAATTTGAAGCTGGCCACCAGCTGGTCCGATCGGAACCCGTCGAGCGGGATGCCGTGGCTTCACTCGAATTAACCCGTTATCAGCTCACACGGACACCGCATTTTCGGCCAGCGAGGCAAAAATACGGCGCGGTCCGGCCCCTCCACCTTTTGCGAAAAAAGGTGCATGAGGGGTAACGACGCAAGGAGAAAAAGGCCTCTCCATCAGCACCCTGCATCGCGTGGGGTCCCAGGTCACGAAACAAGGCCTGAAAGAGATCTCGCCACGACAAAACGAGGCCGAGGACGAGCCCGAGAAGTCCCCACCTCGCCCGACGAGTCCCCGCCTCTCCCGAAGAGCCTCACACTCCCCTGCGGGCTCGCACAGCTACGTCACTTTACCCTTAAAAGTACCTGTACTTTTCAATTCACGATAATAATCAAAGTACTGTGCTATTCCGAGTACTCTATTCGCATACGATCGAAATGTACCCTGCGAGTTCCCAAAGCTAAGCGGCGGGCGACCCCTTCCCTGTGCAGGATCGCCCACCGCTCGGGGGCTCCACCCGGGGCCCGGTGCCCCTCCGTTTTTTCGCAAAAACTCGACAAGTGATCGCTCTCGCGCGCGATCAAGCGGTATACTTTTGCGCTTGCGAGAAAGGAACGCCGGCTCGAGGGGCTTCATGACCACGCCTGTCCAAGTTTCGAGTGCTCACGCCCCTGCGGCTACGGCGCTAACTTGCGGGCAAAGTCCAAGCCCCCGGGCCGACGTCTTTTTCCCGAGAAGCAATAAAGGAACCGCCTCGACTAGTTGTTGCTTTCAGCATATCCGACCTGCTGCTTGTCATCGTTCGAATCTTCCGAAACTACTCGGGGGCTGCGAGTCCGAGTGCCCAATCTCCCGAGTTCCTACGCCCCGGCGGCTACGGAACAGAGTATGACGGGCAGGACCCCGCGCCTTTCCATCTCGACCCACGACCCCCAAAGGCATTCGGAAGAAAACGAAAATGGCAAACAACAGATAAAACACGAGCCTTCTGAGCAACAATGTTTGGAGCTTTGTTCATTACATAACAAAATGACTAAGTTCTTTATGTCTACTCTAGCCCAAGATCCTTCAGGGCGGCGGACAGCACTTGATCGGCAAACGAGGAGGATTCGGCTTCAATCTCGTCGTATTCAGCATCCTCGTAGCCAGGGGCCCACCCGCCTTGCAGAGCCTCCCGATCCATGGTCGGGTAGTGCGACAAGAACATAGCTATGATCTTTCGCGCCACGCTCCGAGCAAGATCCGAGGCCTGCGCCCGAGTCCTTCCTGTGACAAGGGCGAGGCGATCCACCAAGGATGGACCGCCGCCGACGTTGAGCTCCTAGAGCAAGTGCTCGACCACCTGGACCAAAGCCTGATGGACCTCGGACTTCTTCTCGAGGGCCCTCTGGCTCTGCTCGCCCGCCTCCCTGGACCTCCGAAGGTCCTCGACGACCCCTGCAGGCAACTCTTCGTCACTATCATTCTGCAAGAAGAAGGGCGAGTGGACACACGATACTTACTGGTCAGCTCCGCCTTAAGCTCGTGACCAAGCTGCACCAGCTCTTGGTTGGCAGCAAAGGCCTTGGCCACCTCGCGCTTCCCGGCCTCAAGCTGGGCCTCCAGGTCAGCCTTCCCCTTCCGCAGGGCTGCATTGACAGTCAAATCTAAGCAAACTCGCCGCCACGCGAGAAGAATAGAAAGAAACCGCCTGACAAGAAATGGGGAGGGATAACTTACCAAGGATCTCCTCCTCCCGTTTCCCGGCGATCTCCTTGAGACGGGCCCCCTCCTCCTCCGCGGCCGTCAGCTTGCCGGCCAGCTCGACCAACTGGTTGTTGGCCGTCTTGAGGTCGAGGTCGCGGTGCTGAACATCTATCTGGAGGTCCACCACTTTCGCTTTCAGACCCTCGACCTCCTGCATGGCGGCAGCCTTTTCCCGATTGGAGGCGTCGGCGGCCGTCAACGCCTCCATCACGGTCCTCTCGGCCTCGTCCACCTTTGCCTCGAGGGTGGCCCTCTCCTCCGCGGCGTCCTCGATCGCCTCCTCCCTGGCCTCCCGGGCCTCGGCCAGCTGGGCCTCGAGCTGCTCCTTCTCGGCCTTCAGCTGCTGCACGGCGTGCCAAAGCCCGGACTCCCGGCGGAGGAACGCCGACTTCTCGGCACTACGCTCCAGGATTTTCTGAACGAAAACAAAAAGAAGAACGGTAAGACGCAACCCAAAACGGCGCCAAGACTAGAAGAACGAAGTCCAAAAACTCACCTGGGAAGGCCCGATGATCAACTTGTTGAAGATCTCCTTCATGTTATCGAGGCCTTCGGTGAGAAGCTGGCACTGCTCCCTCTCCGCCGCGTCGTTCAGCTCGAAGACGGGGCCCGCCGCCGGGTTCTGACGGTCGTACCACAACAACCGACCCTCGCACGGAAGGTTCGGGTTGTCTTCGATAGGTACGATGGCGGCAAATCGACGATCCACCGTCATCATTCCCGGTGTCTCCCGGAGAAAGCACAGGCCCTCGCTCGAAGGGCACGAAGGTCTCGGGGACTCCACGGCCGGCCCCCTGCTACACTCGCCGACGACCCTCCGCGAGCTACCCTCCGGCGAGTCCTCGAGCACGACGACCTCCGGGGGAATCACCCCGGAGGGCTCGGGGGCTGCAGCGACTGCCGGGATGGCAGCGTCTGGACGGGCGCCGGAGGTCCCCGCCTCTGCTTCCTCGGGGCCAGCCGCAGCCCCTGGAGAGGCAGCGATCCCGCGGCCATCTTCCCCGGCCACGTCCCCGGACATGGCGACTTCCTCCGCTTCGGAGCGAGCCAACTCCTCCTGAGGAGTAGGCAGAGCCGCCTCCACCAGCTCTTCAGCCAGCTCGGCTTGGAGCGCCGCCACGGCCGCCTCTGTGGGGACGGTCTGTGCGAAGGCTAGGCCCGTTGGGAGAGCGTCTCCCGGGCTGTCGCCGTCCCCCTCCGGCGCCTTTTCCTCCACAGAGGGCGCCACCCTCCGTGTCCCCTCCTCGGCCTGCTCCGCCGAGGGCACCGGTGTCACCTCCTCGGCCCGCTCCGCCGAGGGCACCGGCGTCACCTCCCCGGCCCGCTCCGCCGAGGGCTCCAACGTCACCACCTCGGCCCGCTCCACCACGGGCTCCATCGTCGCCTTCTCGGACGACTCCGCCGCGGGCTCCGGCGTCACCTGCTCGGCCTGCTCCGTCACGGGCCTCGCCGCCGGCGCCGCCAAGCGCAGCGCCTTCTTCGGCGCCACCACGAGCGGAGTGTCGGCCCGACTGGTTCATTACAAGTCGGGGAATCCGGCTGAGAAAAATGAATAACTACGGAAAAAACCAAAACCACTCGAGAAACACAGATCATCACTCACCTCGACGAGATGGTCCGTGTCCGCTTGGACCCCGTCGGCGCTGGGGCCTTCGGGGATGCGGGCCTCTTGGATCCCGCGAGCGTCGCCGGGGCGGGGGCCGCGGGCACGATTGTGGCGTCCCTGCTCGGGTGAGGCGCCGCCCGACCAGACGTGCCTCCTCCCTCGACCGGTAGCGGATCCGGTCGCCTCGTCGTGGCCCTCACCGGGGCGGGAGGGGCCTGTGCCTCCACCACGGGCGTCCGGGGCGCGTCCCGCCCTTCGCTTTGCGTTCGCGTTGCATGAGGGGCCGGCGGCGGCCGCCTATCGTCCCTCGGCGCGAGCCGTTTGGGGGAGCGCGACGCCCCCGAGGACGAACCCCCCTTGTGGGTGCGCTCCGATAGGTCCCGGCTCCGGCTCCTCTCCCGACGAGGGGAGACCGGCTCCCGCCGGGAACTCCTCCCCTTCTCGGGCTCGTGACGGGAGGATGGAGGCGTGCGGCTGCGCCTCTCGCGCCGGCTTTCCTCGGAGGACCGCCGATGCCGGTCCGACCGAGAGCTCTCGCTCCTTCCCGAGTCCGGCGGTGGCGGCCCTCCTCTCCCGCTCCACCCCGAATGCTGCGCCGAGGACGAGGCGCCGGCGGTCATCGCCGCGACCGCCTTGAGCTTCTGAGGAGGCGCGTCGTCGTCACTCTCCTCGTCATCTCCACTCCCCGAGTCGTCCTCCACGAACTCCTCGGGGTCCTCGTCCTCGGAGACCTCCTCTTCTCCTCTCCTCCTCCTCCTGGATCGCTCAGCGTTCCTCTCACGCTTGGCGACCTCTTTCTTCTTCCACTCCTCCCGGCGGTCTTTCCTTGCCTTGGCCCACTCGGCCTCGGCCCGGTTCTTCGCCTTGTCCTCGGGAAGAGGCGGCCGGGAGTAGGAGCAGTTAAGGCCCTTCATCTGAAAGAACTCGGGATCAGCCAACTAAAAACCACTCGGGGAATCAAGGCGGATGAAGGACACCTTACCAGAGCCCGGGTGCGGGTGTTCGGGAGCATGGGGAGAAGGCCCGGGGGAGGATAGGCGTCGTGGCCCTTCCCCATCGCCGCCGTCACTCGGCGCTCCACCTCGGCCTCCGATGGCAGGGGGTTCATCGTCACGGTCCCCACGAATGGGGCGTTCCCCGGAACCATCTGCCAGATTTGGAGGGTGCGCCGCCTCAGCGGCACGATACCTCTCGACAGGTACCCGCCGAGGACCTCCGCCGTGGACACCCTCTCGTCGCGGAGTCGCGCGAGGGCCTTCCAGATGTCCCCGAGGAGCTTATCCTGCAGCTGCTTCTCGGGCCCGTACGCCCACCCGTCGGGCGCCTTCTCGAAGGTCTTTCCGGTGTACTCCGGAAGGGGGTTCTTGCTGTCGTTCTTCAGATAGAACCACATCGGGTGCCAGCCCTTGTTCGAGCTGATCAGGGCCCCCGAGATGTAGCCCTTCGATCGCCCCTGCTTCGCCTTCAACACGGCGCAACTGATCGTCGCGGGGGCCCCGCCCTCTGCGGAGTGCACG
>CM014277.1:23424103-23436031 GCA_004135705.1 Alloteropsis semialata | reverse complement strand
CTGATTTTTGTAGATCTGCGCATGAATGTGTGTATCTTTGCCATTGGGATCCCATTGCTTGTTAAGCCATGAGTCATTGATGTTTCATATGCTGTAGTAATAGGCTAATAGCCTTGTTAGTTGTTTACTTGGTTTACTAGGAGATTCTGTTAGTGCACTGATGATCTTGTTAATTGCTTCATGACTTGTTATTTGCTTCATACACTTGTTAATTTTATTTTGCAGTTGTAATGGCTAGTAGCTCCCCCCAAGTGCCGACTTCCCAAGCATCTGGTGCTGTTGTGGCTACAACTGGTACTCAGGAAGAGAATGTTGTGCAAATATCAGATGGGGAAGAAGCTCCTGCTGCTCCTGGTTCAAAGAGGAAGCTCACTTCAAAAGTGTGGGAGGATTTTGATCAAGTGCTTGTTGATGGACAATGGAAGGCCAAATGCAAACACTGCAGTAAGAAGCTTTCGGCCACAACAAGAAATGGTACAACCCATCTCAAGACCCATTTGAAATCTTGTATCTACAATAATAACAAGCCAGGAAGTAAAATTCAAAGTAATTTGAGGTTTGGAACCACTGAAAATGGGAAAGTGACAGTAGAAAACTATGTATTTGATCAAGAAGTAGCTAGGAAAGCTCTTTATTCAATGATCATACTGCATGAGTACCCGCTGTCCATTGTTGATCATCATGGCTTTCGTAAGTTTGTTAGTGCACTCCAGCCTTTGTTTAAGATGGGAACAAGAAATACTGTTAGAAGGGATATCATGCACTTCTATGAGGGTGAGAAAAGGAAAGCTAGAATATTTTTGCAAAGGACCAGTTGCCGGGTTGCTATCACAACTGACCTTTGGACAGCTGATAATCAAAAGAGAGGGTATATGGCAGTGACTGGACATTTCATTGATGACTCATGGGAACTTAAAAGCTGCATTTTGAGGTGATTATCTAATTTAAATTGTGAATTCTTGCTTGCTGTTCAGATCTGTTTTTTTTTAAATTGTGAGCTGTGAAACTAATTTATTGCATCATTGTGTGCAGGTTTATGTATGTGCCATGCCCACATACTGCAGAGGTCATTTGTGATGCATTGCACAAGTGTCTACAAAGCTGGGATATTGATCGGAGGGTATCAACTGTCACCCTTGACAACTGCAGCACAAATGATAGCATGATGGGCTTAATGGAGACAAGACTTGGTGCTGCTAATATGCTATTGAAGGGGAAATGGCTGCATATGCGGTGCTGTGCTCACATTCTCAATCTTATTGTCAAAGATGGGTTGGAAGTCATTTCAAGTGCTATTTCGAGAAAACAGCTCTAGATGAAAGTGTTGAACTGGGTAAGAAGTTGCAGCTAGATTGCAAAACTAGATGGAACTCTACTTATATCATGCTTAAAATTGCTATACCTTATAGAAAGGTCTTTGAGCGTTTGGATCAGCTTGATAAGAAGTATGTTTGTCCACCACCAGCTGATTGGATATTTGCTAGTAGGGTTTGTGAGAAATTAGAACTATTCTATCAGCTCACTGAGGTGTTTTCTGGGACTAAATATGTGACAGCCAACCTTTTCTTCCCTAAAGTATGTGAGATTAGACTTAAAATTACATCTTGGGAGCATGATGAACATGAAATTATTAGGAAAATGTCTGCTGCCATGATAGAAAAGTATGACAAGTATTGGACTGATATACATGGTCTTATGGTTGTTGCTGTCATTCTTGATCCTCGTCTTAAAATGACAATGTTGCATGCTTGCTACATTGCCCTTTTTGGTGAAGAACATGCTGGACACTATGTGAAAGAGGCCCATGATTTGATAACTGATTTGATGAAACACTACCATATTAAAGAGCAAGACTTTGTGGGTACATCATCTAGTGGTGCTTCTTCTTCAGTTGGTGCAGCAGCTGTATTGTCTATTTTCAAAACCCTTTCAGCAAATAAGAAGACTACTAGTTTTGTTAGGAGTAAGAATGAGCTGGATCGCTATTTGGAAGAAGAAACACTTCCTCATGATGAGAATGACTATTTTGATGTCCTTGGTTGGTGGAAGTTGGAGGGAACTCGATATCCTACTTTGAGGCTAATTGCTCGTGACATCTTGGCTATTCCAATCACATCAGTAGCTTCTGAATCTGCCTTTAGTACTAGTGGAAGGATCTTAAGTGAGCATCGCAGCCGTCTTACTCCTAAAATATTGGAAGCTTTGATGTGTGGCCAAAGTTGGCTTCGTCATAATCTCAAAGGTATTGCTGCTTTTTGATTGTGCATTTGCAATGTGTCATTTTTACATGTGCAGGTACTAATATATGCATATGAAACTTGATTGTAGATGATGGGGATGCAAGATTTAATAGCTTTTGGTCATGCCTTGAAGATGTTGAAGAAGAAATGAAGGTTGAAGATTCTTGCATCAGTACCGCCGATGATTCCGACTAATTGTGTATGGCTGATTGCCTGTATGTCCTTTATGTATTTACTTGTGTGAGACTTGAGGCTTGAGAGTTGAGACTTGTTTGTACCACTTTATCTTTGTGTGAGACTTATTTATTTGCTTTGGTTGGACCTTTATATTTGTTTGTATCACTATCTGTGCCAGACTTGAGAACTTAGATTACTGAGATGGTGACTTGGTGCTTAAACTCCAGATATGTGTGTTTATTGTTTATTGTTGTGAGATGAAAATATATATATGTATGCATTTGGCTGTTGCTGATTTGCTGTTGAAGCATATCATGCGGGTACGCGGGCATGCCCGCGGGCATGGAGTATCCGCGGATTGCGGGTGCGGGCGTGAGTTGGTGCCCGTGGCGGATAGAGGGCGCGGGCGCGGGCATGGGTTTTTGCTCGCGGGCGCGGATAGCTATAAGCACTATCCGCGCGGATTTTGCCCGTTGCCATCCCTAGTTTTATGTGAAGCAGACCAAGTCAGCGGACCGTTTACGCAGAGACGATGTTTTGGGGGTTCCAGGCCTCTTTTATATTGCGGACGGTCCGCGGTTCTTTTGATGGGTCCTTCGTCTCGTGGAAAGCTGAGCTTCTAACTCTGAGGCGGACGGTCCGGCCTGAGGGGGCGGACGGTCCGCCAGCTGCGTAACGGTAAACTCTGACACGTTTGACTTTTGGAAAGTAACCGTTGGGGCTGAGGCGGACGGTCCGCCAGTCCCCTGTTTTCACGGGATTTGAAGGTAATGGCTAGTTACGGGGTGGGGGAGTATAAATACTCCACGCACGGGATGAAGGAGGTTCTCTTGGCACTTTGGAAGCTTATTTGACATACTTGAGCCTTCTTCCACATCTCACTCACTCCTATTGCTTAGAGTTGCATTCTTGTGAGTGTGAGAGAGTTCTAGTGCATTGCATCAAGTGTTTGAGCTTTGGGGCACTAGGAATTCATCAAGCAAGCGTCATCGACTTGTTACTCTTGGAGGTTGCCGCCTCCTAGACGGCTTGGTGGTTGTGGCCGGTTGAAGCACTTCAAAGAAGATTGTGAAGTTGCTCCCGCCTTGATTGTGAGAGGTTTGTGCTCACCTCACCGGAGTGGGAAGAGCAACACTAGTGGAATCGAGGTTTGGAGAGGTTCATTGATTCAAGCCGGCTCATACATCAAGCGAGGTCTTGATAGAGGAGCGGTTGAAGCTTTGGATCCACCTCAACGTGGATTAGGGGTGACCGGCAAGTCATCGATACCACGGGATAAATTTCGTCTCTCTTGTTCGGTTAATTCTTTGCTCTACTCAATTATCGCATTTACTTTGAGCAATTTACCTTCCTAGAGATTGAATTGTATCTTGTCACCCTAGGTTGCAAACCTTGACATAGGCCTAGACTTAGTAGAAATAGGTTTCACCTTGTGTTACTAATAAAACTTGTTGAGTTTTGTGATTGAAGTTTAAAACCTCCTATTCATCCCCCCTCTAGTCGGTATCCTAGATCCTACAGTGGCGGCGATGTTGATACGGCGGAGATAGGACGGCCCAGGCGACTCGCGACGGCAGCTTCGATGGAGAAATGGACGATGTCCAGTTCCTCGTTGGCCAGCGCCGTGGCCGGCGGTGACGCTTCCAGTGGCGCCGACGCGCACGACGTCCCTGGCAGTGGAAGGACGGAGCAGCAGCTCCAGTCATCAGGATTCAACGAATGAGACTTCGGTATGTTCTTGCAATGAAATTAATTCATTGAGTCACTGCTAAATGTGTTCGAAATAGACGCCAGTGGAATTAATTCAGAGAGTCTGCTAAATTTGTTCTGAGAATAAGTGGTAGTTGTCAGCTTATGGTCATTGCTACGTTTGTTTGTGGTTGTTAACGAATGTAGCAGCATTAATGTGTGGACAGGGCCGACGATGAATGTAGGTCTGCCCAAGCTGGTATGATGTTTGCAATCGACTGTAGTTGATGGTTTCATCTGATGACCTTTTTGATTAGCTCTTTTAAATTGGATAATCATAAGCTACTTCTGAAGACTAAGTTGACTGATTTGTGCACTTGTGCTTGTGTAAAACTGAGTTCTTTTACAATAGTTGGGACGACATGGTCATTTTCTTTGCAACTACTTTCATCAAGAAATGGTACAGGGAACTATAAGTAAAGAACTTTGACTGACCCTTCCTACTGATGCTTCTTTTACTTTGCATCTGCTGCTGTGCTTATAGTTGCATTAACAGAATTGATGGTGTACAATTTCTGTTGGAGCTCACGAAAATGGCCTGCAATTTCTGTTCCAGGTGTGGACTAAGTGAATGCATCTCTGGAGGTGAAGCCGTCCTTTTGAGTCATGTCTTTAGTCTGATACCACCGTAGGGATCGGTGAAACGAACGGGATTAAGTTGCCGGTTGGTCCCCAACGTCCGGTGAACGAAAAGACAAGATCTGCAGTTCTAGTAGTTGTAACTGTAGGTGTTGAGTTCGTATTGTTAGTGACAATGATGTGGCAAGAGTCAATTGTAAGTCCATACTAACGACTGAATGGAATTACCATCTGTCTTTTTGTGCTGTTATAGTGTGACATTGACATTACATCTTCAATGACCGAATGGCAAAAGATGTGTTTGTAGTTCTAATGACTGAATGGCATGAACTTGTAATGGCAAAATGGGTGTGAAATGCCAAGTTGACTCACAATTAGAGACGGAGGAACTCTAAGTGTTTTGAGGTAGTCAATTCAAGGTACAAAGTCCGGTTCATCCAAATGCAAAAAAGTTGATTCATTCTTTTTCAAATGAACTTTAGTGCAACAAAAGCTGGACAACATTCACCGGACACCTTTAATGGGAGCATCTGTCCGACCGGTGCTGCGTCCCACAATGTGGGGCTCATCCTAAAATACTAACCGGTAATATGTAACAATGAGCATGGGTCCAATTGGTGAGAGGACATGTCTGGTGATAGCAACCGTCTGATGGGTGAGTGCAATAAAAAGAGAAACACGTGAAGCAACCGAAAAAGGCCGCAAGGCAGATGGGCCGGATGGCAGCGGGCGCTGGGCCAAGCCCACGTAGAGTAGGAGGGGCAATATTTGAATCGATAGGCTCGCAGTTACCTGAAATACTGACCGGTGATTAAGGACTGTGAGCACCGGTGTTGAGTTCGTATTGTTAGTGACAATGATGTGGCAAGGGTCAGTTGTAAGTCTGTACTAACGACTGAATGGAATTATCATCTGTCTTTTTGTGCTGTTACTGTGTCACATTGACATTACATCTTCAATGACCGAATGGCAAAAGTGTATTTGCAGTTCTAATGACTGAATGGCATGAACTTGTAACGGCAAAATGGGGTGTGAAACGCCAAGTTGACTCACAATTAGAGACGGAGGAACTCTAAGTGTTTTGAGGTAGTCAATTCAAGGTACAAAGTCCGGTTCATCCAAATGCAAAAAAGTTGATTCATTCTTTTTCAAATGAACTTTAGTGCAACAAAAGCTGGACAGCATTCACCGGACACCTTTGATGGGAGCACCGATCTGACCGATGCTGCGACCCACGATGTGTGGCTCATCCTAAAATACTAACCGGTAATATGGAACAATGATCACCATTCCAATTGGTGGGAGGACATGTCCGGTGATAGCAACGGTCTGACAGGTGAGTGCAATAAAAAGAGAAACACTTGAAGCAACCGAAAGAGGCCGCGAGGCAGATGGGCCGGATGGAGCTGGCGCCGAGCCAAGCCCACGTAGAGTAGGAGGGGCAGTATTTGAATCGGTAGGCTCGCAGTTACATGAATATCGACCTTTGAGTACTCAAACTCTTTCACAAGTTGGAGCAAACATTAACCTTGCTCATGCTAGGTCCGTCAAGATATTAAGCTTGCAGCAGGATCGAATTGAGATAAGCAAACACAAACATGACACGTAGAATATGTTGATCGCATTGCAATGCCAGATGGGTCAAACATCACGGAGCGTCGATTGGAATTCCAAGGCCCAGGGAGGAATGGGAGCGTGCGCGGGTGTCGGTTCAGTAACCGACGCGTCCTTTGGGATTCCCGAGGGCCGTTCCCGTGTCGCTCGCCATTTATAGGGCTCTCCTCCACCCATGGAATACAACTCCGCCAGCCCTCACGTACGAAAGCCTCTCTCTCTCGCAGGCAAAGCCTATGCGGTGAATTCGGCCACACCACACTGACTGCTCTCTGCATAGCAAGGTCTCCATCAGTGATGACGGAAATAGGATGCTTCTGAACATTAGCTTCAGTAAATGTTTTCAGCAGCCACACATATGACTCAATATTCTCATGAGCAATAATTCCGCATCCGAAAATTACTGTGCGGTAATGGTGATTCACCCCAACAAAAGGCACAAGGGGCAGGTTGTACCGATTTGTTTTGTAGGTGCTATCAAATACAACGACGTCACCAAATGCTGCATAATCAAGCAGACATTGAGTATCACACCAGAACAGCCCCTGCAGGTGTCCTTTGTCATCAGTCATGCACTTGAAAAAGAAATCAGAATCTCTGTTTTGACGTTCTGTCATGTGACTAATGACTGTTTGAGCATCACCACCAGCAATTATGTCCAGCTTATGGAGATGGCAGAAATTATACAACTCCCTTGATGTATAGCCAACCTTGTCATACCCACCGTACTACATTTCCATAACTTCAAATATCTGGTGTTTGCGGGTCCCAGAAATCCCCAACTCGAGAATTTCAGCTTTCTGCTCGTCGCTGATTTTTCGATGTGAACGCAGCAGACAACCAAGGTCAGCTGGCGCCAGCGGATGGTTGTGTTCATCGATGAAGTCCTTCACATACCACTTCCCGGTGTTCTGATCTAGTGTAATTACCAATTTTGCAGGGCATCCAACACGAGTTATATCCCGTGGCCTCCCGCTGCTTATTCTCCTTCTTCATGTACCTCTTTGGTGAAGTCCTTCACATACCACTTCCCGCTGCTTATTCACAGTAGCCTTGATGACTGCAAACATACCTCCGAAGGGTGATCTCAGTGTGGCCACTGTTCCACTCAACATAGCTTTTCCTCACACTAAACCCTTTATGAAGAGCGTATGCGTTATAAAATTGAAATCCTTCATCTTCGTTAGCGAACATCTTGCTAACAATTTCATTGTAGTCCAGCAAAGACTCTAGATCCGCCATTTCCTCCTCATCCATCAACAACATTAAACAAATTAAATATCCACATAACAAATTCAAACCATTTCTGCCACTTGAGAACCCAGACTACAAACAAAACAATTCGTTGCAATCATCGAATACTATCTTGAGCAAGTTATCATCTGATCATGAAACAAGGCACACAACAAGAGGAGGCGGCGTCCAAGTACCTGTGGCTAGATGACCAATCACGATGCAGCTGGCGAGGAACGAAGCAGGCGCAGGCGGCAACGTCGCGACGTGGTCGCAGGAGAAACCTACGCGGCGTTCAAACCCTACCGAGCGCGCGGAGTACGGCGACGGCCTTTGGCGGTGGAGGCGAGGGCAGGGCGGTTAGACGCAAAAGAGCGAGGGCGGGGCTGAGTGCAGGGCGGCGGCGGCGGCGGAGGAGGAGTAGGGGTGCGGCGGCGGGGACGACCTCGCTGCGATCCGGAGGGGGCGAGGCAGCTCGCTTCCGCGGGCGGATAGGCCAGGCCGTGCGGTTTGGGGGGGCCTGTGGCCGGGGGCGTGGGGTTTGAGGGGTGGAGGGGGAGGACGAAATTACCTTAGTACCCTTCCGCACCTGAAATTAATTAAATTAATTATTTAGGGGAGGAATCGGGAGGAACCACCAACCATTATAAAAGTCCTCAAAAAAATAGTAGATGGAAGCCATGTAGTCTAAAGTTCAGAGCTAACACGATTCACATTGCTAAGTTTTCATTGCACTATTTTCAAGGTGCCATGTAGTCTAAAGGATTTTTGAGTAGATGAATGATACACTGTCCCTCAATGCATAGTTTGATTCCATGGTTTCATGTGTTACGTGTAACATTTAATTACAATGCACCATATTAAATGCAGTCAAATGAAATGAAATTAGTGCTAGTTTTCAACCAATTTCATCTCTTGGAAACAAAGTACATCCAGTTTCATTTTCACGGTACCCATCTATTCTCTCTTCGTAATTTGTTTGCCATGTCATCACCAAGTTTGTTGATATGTCAGGGGATGAAACTCCGGTTGAGAATGACTAAAAAACAATATAGACAAGCACAACTCACACTTGAGGTATTTCATCCATTATTGAAAAGTATAGGAGAACCCGTTTTACCTCTAGAGTGCTCTAGCTCCACCGAAAAAGTCACTTCACAGAGAAGCTACAGAGACATTTTAGCTGAAGCCAAACCGTGCAAACACACCCTAATTATTTTGTACAGTAATTGTATCCCTGGTAAATATCTTACTTTTGATTTTCTATCCAATATGATTATGATCATTCCACTGGAATAGTCTTGCTCTGTTCGAATTTCGTTTGCCCGTAGCAACGCTAGTCACCTAATAAATAGGCAGTCTCCTAAAAAGTGACTGAAATATAAACAAGTTTCGTATCGCAACACCTCACAGAATAGCTAGATTACGTATCCTCTTCTTCATTGAAAAAATTCTTCTTGTTATTGGTAAAAAAAAAAGTTGATTGAGGTAAAAAAAAATAGTAGATGGAAGCCATGTAGTCTAAAGTTCAGAGCTAACACGATTCACATTGCTAAGTTTTCATTGCACTATTTTCAAGGTGCCATGTAGTCTAAAGGATTTTTGAGTAGATGAATGATACAATGTCCCTCAATGCATAGTTTGATTATATGGTTTCATGTGTTACATGTAACATTTAATTACAATGCACCATATTAGACGCAGTCAAATGAAATGAAATTAGTGCGAGTTTTCAACCAGTTTTATCTATTGGAAACAAAGTACATCCAGTTTCATTTTTCACCGTACCCATCTATTCTCTCTTTGTAATTTGTTTGCCACGTCATCACCAAGTTTGTTGATATGTCAGGGGATGAAACTCCAGTTGAGAATGACCAAAAAAAAAACAATAAATTACATCGACATCTAGAGAGACCGAAAAGCTAAGATTAATTAATAAAGTGATCGTCATGAGGATCACTTTTAACACACGTTCAACATCTGATTGGGCCTGCGAACCGAAATGCAAATTAACATTAATTATCATCCCTGATCATCATCATATGATCTCGCACTAGGCAGTAGTACAGACGTACAGTAGTACACTCGTGACTAGCCCTACACAGTCCCACACGCCTTGTCCGATGTGATGCGGTCCACGTCACACAACACCCCACCGTCCGTCCCAGTCCACGTCACTGACCGGAGTCAGTTAACCTGACGCAATCATCCACCAACCAGAAGCTCGGCGACAGGGGCCACACGCGCCACGCCGTCCCGCCGCGCCCGCCATCACTCGGTGCCGGCGACGATCTCCTTGATCCGCAGCATGAGGTCCTTGGCGTCCGCGAACTCCGGGAACACGTAGAAGGCGTGGATGGCATCGGGGTACTCCAGCACCCGCACCTCCTTCCCGGCCCCGCGCAGCGCGTCGCAGTACCGCCGCTGCCAGTCCTGCAGCGGGTCGTACCCGCCGACGACCACCGTGGCCGGCGGGAACGCGGGGGCGGACGCGATGCCGGCCGCCGCGGCGGCCGGGGAGCACGCCTCGTGGGTGCGGTCGGCGCCGGGTGGCAGGAACGCGCGCCACATCCAGTCGGTGCGCGGGACGTTCACGATGGGCGCGCCGTCGAGGCGGAGCTCCGCGGGGGTGCGCTCCTCGCCGCCGAAGAAAGGCTGGATGGCGATGAGCCCCGCGAGGCGGACGGTCTTGAAGGTGGACGGCTGCTCCAGGGCGTAGCGGCGGGCCACGTGGTGCGCGATGTTGCCGCCCGCGCTGTCCCCGGCGAGGAAGCAGCGCGAGGCGTCGAGCGGCGGGTGGTGGTGGTTGGCGGGGTCGTCTAGGAAGCGGAGCGCGGCGAAGGCGTCGTCGTAGGCGGCGGGGTAGCGGTGCTCGGGCGCGCGGCGGTAGTCGACGGACAGCACCGCGGCGCCGGCGTAGCGGGCGATGCGGCGGCAGGCGGCGTCGTAGGTTGCCGACGCCGCGGAGAGGTACGCGAACCCGCCGCCGTGGAAGAACACCACCACGGGGAGCGGCCGTTGGCGCTCATGCTTCTCCTCGCCGGCGGGGTGGAAGAGGCGCGCGCGGAGGGGGAGGTCCGGGTCGATGATTTCCCGGGAGGCGACGCCGTTGCGCGGGGTCGCGGACGCCGCGACGCCCTTGTCGAGCACGCCGAGCAGGCGGCGGTTGACGGTGCCGTCGGCGCGGCGCGTGGCGTCCGTGACGTACCCCGCGGCCAGCACCGCCAGCCGCGTCCGCCACGGCATGGGCGGCGCCACCCGCCGCCCCTTGGCCGTCTCCATCGCCGGCGCCGGGTCCGCGGCCTTCCCCATGGCGCAGCGGCTCTGCTCGCTCTGCTCTGCAGTGGCGCGGACGAGCTCAGAGAGTTCGTGTGGCGCTTCAACTCTTCGAGTGGGGTGGGAGGAGTCGGAGGACACGACAAAGGCTCTGTGTCCTCTTCTCCGCGATGGGGTTTAAAATAAGCAAGACGGAGATGCGCACGATGCTAGATGGCATCATTACGTGGCACGGATGGCTACGCGAACTCTATGACTGGTGGGTCCGGCACTGTGCGCGGCGAGCTGTCAGTGGGTTGGGGTCGCGTGGTCGCAGGTAGCTCACCGGGCGCCCGGGTTGTCCTGTCCGTCGTGGCATTTACGATGAACAGAGCGGCTGCCCGGCTCGTGGTGGTGGGGCCGAGGCGTCAGCGAGCAGTCACGGAGGCCCCACCGCCGGCGGGTGGCGGTCCGCGGTGGCCGGGGGGACCCACCCACGACGCCGCGGCGATTGTTGCGACGGATCGGAAGCCTGGCCTGGACTGGGCAGGCAGGCGATGAATTGCGTTGCAGATCTGCAGAGACTCCCGTGGCGGGAAGTAATGGCATGTTGGTCCCCATGGCTGCGCGCAGTCCCGCCGCACCGGCCCCCGGGCCCCGGCCAGCACGGAATGCGCCGTCCCGGCCGCGCACGGCGGCGCCTCGCGTGCCGGGGGCGGAGCACGTCGCCGAGAAGTTAATACTATCCGCGACCACACGGCGTGGATGAACGAGCGGCGTCGGAGTTCTCCAAGGCATGTTCTTCGGTTCCCCGAGTCTTCCAGAAGGTGCGCCGCACAAGGAAGCTCGCTGGGCCCGTGGGCCGGACTGGGGGAACCCACAGTTTCCTCGGCCGATGTTTCGGTTACCAACCAGTCCGGCCCAGCGAACGGACCTAATTCAGTTAACGTGACTACATGAGGCCCGGCGAAGTGGCGAGCTTCAGGCAGTGGGCTCTCGTTTATGGGCCCGAGCCTAAACTGTTCAAAAATTACCGATAAAAAAGAGAGAGCGCCGGGAACTGTCCGTGGCAACAGCAGGA
>CM014277.1:23407951-23423656 GCA_004135705.1 Alloteropsis semialata | reverse complement strand
CTACAACTAGGAAAGCAATCCAGGTCGGTTGCAACTTGATCTCCGTGATCTTCAGATGAGACCCGAGTATCTCGTTGAGTGCCTTACGGGCTAAGTCTTCTTCATTCTTCTCCGTTAAGCCGAGGATCCTCGTGGGCCGGCCTGGGGTTGGCCCACATCATTGTCAGACGTGGGCCCAGGCCGACTGTCTACCCGATCGGTAGTGGGCCCAGGGGTACCCATATTCCACAAGTCCCCGAGCAACGTGCAGGCGCGTGGTGGACTGTCGATGAAGAAACGAAGCCTTCATAGTCGGTTGAAGCGTCTTGGTCGGCAGGCCGACACAAAGGTGGGCGGTGCTCAAAAAATCATCGGGGATAATCCTAAGCAGACCCGGGGGCGAAGCCCCGAGTGGCGTGATGTCGAGTGGTGGCCGAGTCGGACACCATAAAGGATTACACCACTTTGAGAAAGTGACACATCCTTGATGGGGTATACGAGAGCGACGCAAGGAGCTCTCCATATGGAGTAGTCCCCGAGCATTTGGCCGACTAGAAAAGTTGGGCTAATGGTTAAGAAAAAAAGTCACCGAGCTTCGAGACGGATAGGCCGCCCAAAGGATAAGATTACACGGGTGAGGGAACACACCGCGACAAGAACAGCATTCACGTGAACACACAGAGTGTACCCGTGGTCGGATGAAACCGAAGACGATAAGGGTGGACTGAGCACCTCAGAGGGAGGAGCCGCTGCGCGGCGCAGAGCTCACGCGACAAATAGTGCGACCGGCGTCACATGTGAACATCTAGCACAGGGCTATAAATACCACCAAGACTCGGAGCCTTGCACTCAGCAAGAAGATAAGCATGTCAACCACTAAGTTTGAATATGTTGGAGACTTGCTACTGGTTCATCCACCGGGAAGAAATCGTAGGGACTTGAGAGCCTGGTGCTAGAAGAGTGCTTGCGAAGATCTTGAGGTGTTGATCAGCGTCTGGATGCTTTCCCGTTGTCTCCCGGGATTTCCTTGGGCCAA
The DNA here is from genome assembly GCA_004135705.1 of Alloteropsis semialata. NCBI lineage: Eukaryota > Viridiplantae > Streptophyta > Magnoliopsida > Poales > Poaceae > Alloteropsis > Alloteropsis semialata. Next base: position 23,422,641 of record CM014277.1, on the reverse strand, counting down.
GGGCCTTGTAGGGTGAAATGCTTGTAGAGCCAAGGGAAACCCGGAGGCATTCGCACACAACTCTCAAGTGGGGTTAACCTGTCGTCGGTTGCCATGGTGCTACAAGAGAGCTTGCGATGAGCTCATGTGGACGAAGCCTGCTGCATGTGCACCAATCCACGCTAGGGTGAGTGCCCCAAGCCGTAATCTTGACAGTTAATGCTTTTTATCCTAGTAACCGGCCCATGACCGGCCCTTCTTGTAACTGTATAGTTTTCTGATGAATCCTTCGTCGTAGTGTGGTTGAAGATGAAATTTCTGTGTTCCCTGGCCCGAGGGCCAACTTAACAACATAGGTCCAAAGGTAGGTTTGCAATGCCGAGCCCCCGAGCGTCGGGATTGACCGAGTCGCGGAGACCCATTGATCGGAGTCAGAGCGCCGAGTCCCCGAGCGTCGGGGCTGGCCGAGTCGCGGAGACTTCGTTGACCGGAGTCAGAGCGCCGAGTCCCCGAGCGTCGGGGCTGGCCGTTTCTTTAGGCAAAGAGCCGTTGGCGCGCGGAGACCCATTGACCCGTTGACCGGAGTCAGAGCGCCGAGTCCCCGAGCGTCGAGGTTGGCCGAGTCGCGGAGACTTTGTTGACCGGAGTCAGAGCGCCGAGTCCCCAAGCGTCGGGGCTGGCCAAGTCGCGGAGACTTCGTTGACCGGAGTCAAAGCACCGAGTCCCCGAGCATCGGGGCGGGCCGAGTTCTTTAGGCAAAGAGCCGTTGGCGCGCGGAGAACCGTTGTCCCGTAGTTAACGGGAACTCCGCGGATTCCATCCATAAGTGACGGCGCCGTTAGGGTAATTCGAATCGGCGGAACGGGGAATAAATAAGATCCAGTCACCGGCGGTTTTTACCACGGTCATTTCCAAAATCGAAAATCATTCCGCGCCTCCACCACCACATAGCGCCGCTGTGAGTGTGATTCTGCCCCCGTGCCCTTGCCGCCGCCGGAGTTCGGGCGCCGCCGTCGCCGCTACACGTCTGTGTCGCGCTCGAGCATTTGGTGGAGATGGCGGACCCGAAGGCATCGCTAGGGACACCGGCGTCGGGAGAAGAGGTGCCGTCGGCGACGGGGATGGTGGATGCGGGCATCTCCACGGGCCATGGTGTTGCTGGCGTGGAGAAGGTGGTGACGCCCTCCGCGGGCCAATCCAGGGTCGCGGGTGGCGCCGCCGGCGAGGATGGCGGTACTGCAGCGCCGGCGACCACCGGCGGGGCGGACGCCACGGGGAAGGCCACTGAGGCGTCTGCCGGGGTCATGGAGCTGACCTCCATGCCTGGAGGAGTGCCGCCCCAGGAACCGGCTTGGTGTCAATCCTCTATGACCGAGGAGAAACTCCAGGACATGGTGCGGCGAGGCATGCTCACGCCCAAAGAGGCGCTACTGTGGCGGCCTCCTGGGGATGACGCCCGGCCATGGGAGCGCTCAGAGACCGAGATGGCAGTCTTTGCGCCCTTCTTCGAGTGTGGATTCGGAGTGCCAGCGGGGGACTTCTTCCGAGGTCTGCTTCATTACTATGGTGTGGAACTGACTCATCTGAATCCCACATCATTATTGCGATTTCTGTCTTTATCCACCTCTGTGAGGCTTTTCTCGGAATTCGGCCGCACTTTGGGCTCTGGCGGCGCCTTTACAAGATGAAACCTGTTGGCACCGGCTACATTCTGCAGCTTCCGGAGCTCGCTTTCATGGTCGGCGATATCGAGCTCCAGACGTTGCTCCGGAGTCAATACTGATGACTCAGGCCCGGCCCTGTGCCCGGCCGCACGCACCTCCACCCTAGGTGGCACGACGGCGCCAATACCTGCGTCTAGTTGCTCCCTGAGCAGCTGGTCATCATCATCCTCCAGTGGAGGAGGGCCTCCATTCGGCTCTTTCACCCCCGCAGGGTTCTCCGGGTCCTTCTCCGCGATGTCGGCCTCGGGCACCTTGGCCTGCCGGTCATCCATTGGGGAACTCGTCCCCAAGGTGATGCGTGGAGGACTTGGTGGACACGGTTGCTCCGGCATGCAGGCCGGTATCCGCTCCGGCAAGCCCGACGTAGCGCCGGACCCCGTCTCTGCCTCCGTGATGGCTGGCTGACTCGGTGACGTCTTGCCACCAGCTCCTAGGTGCGGCAAAACGCCAAGACCACCCCCCTGATTCCTGAGCCTACAGCCAATGCATCCACAATTCAAGCTCTGCAAACCCAAGCCCGGCTCAAGGTGCATCAAGGTGACTTACCCGCTTTCATGCGGACGTTTAAATTCCACCCGCTTCAGCAGCAGTGGCGGCGTTTAGCTCGGCGCCAGAATGGATTTCGGCTGCAACTCCGGTGAGACGAAGAGGGTACCCTGGCCCCTCGAAATCTCCTGGGCAGGCTGCCCGGGATCAGAACCTGAGGGAGACCCGTCAGCTTCATCTTCTGCTTTGCTTGTCGGGGACGACAACTTCCCCTTCCTCTGTGCCTCGGCCTCGGCCCAAGCAGCCTGCCCCGACTTCGGTAGTGGCTTGGGGGATGCCCCTCGAGCCGCCATCTGGGACTTGGTGAGCTTACGCACGGCCTGGCGGGTCGACCTTCCTACGCCAGCAGTAGGCGTTGGGGCCACCAAGCCTTCATCTGACTCCTCCAGGGGAGCTGGGATGAAGTCGGCAACCTCCCACTCGGCCTGCCCCTCATCCACGACACGAGGAGCTTGGGATGCCTCCTCCATCGTCATGAGCTTCTCCGGTCGAACGTCGCCCTCGGGCAGGGGAGCTGGGCGGTAGTACTTTATCGTTCGCTCCTGCAAGACAACCAAACAGCGACGGTACAGAAAATTATGAGGAGAGTCGACAGTTTAGCAACCAAATACACAACACACAAGCAACAGAGGTACTGACTGGTGGAGGGGGATTGTCCAAGGAGAAAGGCACAGGTGTACCCGCGTTGAAGATCTCACCTCGCATAAAGCCCGAAATCCTCTCCATCGTCACGGGGATGGACACTGTCCGGACCTGCTCCCGAGTCGGATCCCTGCCGCCCGAGAACTCATACCCGGGTGAACCCGGTCCTTGATGGGCTGCGTCAGACGCCAGACGAAGGAGATCATAACCACCACTACAGTCAACTTCTTCTCCTTCGCCTCAGCAATCAACTGAAGCAGCACGTTGGCCTCCTGTAGTGCCTCGCTGTCTGGGAGTGAGTCCCAGTCATCCTTCTTCTCCGGCCGATGTCCAGTTCGAGCCGGCAGAACGGAGGGATGGTTTCCGACATAGAACCATTCAGCTCGCCACCCCTTGTTGGAGTCGTTCATGTCCAACACGAAGTACTTCTTGGACATGCCGGGCCTCAAGGAGAACCCGGCCCCTCCAGTGATTCGAGCTGGGCCCTTACCGGCATCCTCGCCAACAGGTTTTCATCTTGTAAAGGCACCGCCAGAGCCCAAAGTGCGGCGGAATTCCGAGAAAAGCCTCATAGAGGTGGATAAAGACAGAAATCGTAAGAATGGATGTGGGATTCAGCACACCATAGTAATAAAGCAGACCTCGGAAGAAGTCCCCCACTGGCACTCCGAATCCACGCTCGAAGAAGGGCACGAAGACCGCCATCTCGATCTCTGAGCGCTCCCATGGCCGGGCGTCATCCCTAGGAGGCCGCCACAGTAGCACCTCTTTGGGCGTGAGCATGCCTCGCCGCACCATGTCCTGGAGTTTCTCCTCGGTCATAGAGGATTGACAAAGCCGGTTCCTGGGGCGGCACTCCTCTAGGCACGGAGGTCAGCTCCACGACCCCGGCAGACGCCTCAGTGGCCTTCCCCACGGCGTCCGCCCCGCCGATGGTCGTCGGCGCTGCAGTACCGCCATCCTCGCCGGCGGCGCCGCCCACGACCCTAGATTGGCCCGCGGAGGACGTCACCACCTTCTCCACGCCAGCATCACCGCGGCTCGCGGAGATGCCCGTATCCACCGTCCCCGTCGCCGGCGGCACCCCTTCTCCCGACGCCGGTGTCCCTAGCGATGCCTTCGGGTCCGCCATCTCTGCCAAATGCTCGAGCGCGACACAGACGTGTAGCGGCGACGGCGGCGCCCGAACTCCGGCGACGGCAAGGTCACGGGGGTAGAATCACACTCACAACAGCGCTATGTGGTGGTGGAGGCGCGGAATGATTTTCGATTTTGGAAATGACGTGGTAAAAACCGCTGGCGAATGGATCTGATTTATTCCCCTTTCCGCCGATTCGAATTACCCTAATGGCGCCGTCACTTATGGATGGAATCCACGGAGGTCCTGTTAACTGCGGGACAATGGCTCTTCGCGCGCCAACGGCTCTTTGCCTAAAGAACTCGGCCCGCCCCGATGCTCGGGGACTCAGCGCTCTGACTCCGGTCAACGAAGTCTCCGCGACTCGGCCAGCCCCGACGCTTGGGGACTCGGCGCTCTGACTCCGGTCAACGGGTCTCCGCGACTCGGCCGGCCTCGACCCTCGGGGACTCGACGCTCTGACTCTGGTCAACGGGTCTCTGTGACTCGGCCAGCCCCGACGCTCGGGGACTCGGCGTTATGACTCCGGTCTACAGGTCTCCGCGACTCAGCCGGCCCCGACGCTCGGGGACTCGGCGCTCTGACTCCGGTCAACGGGTCTCCGCGACTCGGCCAGCCCCGACGCTCGGGGACTCGGCGCTATGACTCCAGTCTACGGGTATCCGTGATTCGGCCGGCCCCGACGCTCGGGGACTCGGCGCTCTGACTCCGGTCAATAGGTCTCCGCGACTCGGTCATCCCCGACGCTCGGGGGCTCGGCATTGCAAACCTACCTTTGGACCTATGTTGCTAAGTTGACCCTCGGGCCAGGGAACACAGAAATTTCATCTTCAACCACACTACGACGAAGGATTTATCAGAAAACTATACAGTTACAAGAAGAGCTGGTTTTGGGCCGGTTACTAGGATAAAAAGCATTAACCGTCAAGATTACGGCTTGAGGCACTCGCCCTGGCGTGGATTGGTGCACATGCAGCAGGCTTCGTCCACATGAGCTCATCGCAAACTCTCTTGTAGCACCATGGCAACCGATGACAGGTCAACCCCACTTGAGGGTTGTGTGCGAATGCCTCCGGGTTGCCCTTGGCTCTACAAGCATTTCACCCTACAAGGCCCTTGGCCCAAGGAAATCCCGGGAGACAACGGGAAAGCATCCAGACGCTGATCAACACCACAAGATCTTCGCAAGCACTCTTCTAGCACCAGGCTCTCAAGTCCCTACTATTTCTCCCTGGTGGATGAACCCAGTAGCAAGTCTCCAACATATTCAAACTTAGTGGTTGATATACTAATCTTCTGTTGAGTGTAAGGCTCCGAGTCTTGACAGTATTTATAGCCCTGTGCTAGATGTTCACATGTGACCCCGGTCGCACTATTTGTCGCGTGAGCTCTGCGCCGTGCAGCGGCTCCCCCCTCCGAGGTGCTCAGTCCACCCTTATCGTTTTTGGTTTCATCTGACCACGGGTACACTCTATGTGTTCACGTGAACGCTGTTCTTGTCACGGTTGTCGATTTTTTATACCGACTAGCCTACTATGGGGGGTTCCCAAGGTAGTGATTTGTGCGATAGGGGATCGCCAGACCTGAAGCATGAAGGTAAACGCGGGACACAAGACACGATTTAGACAGGTTCGGGCCGCCAAGGCAGCGGACCCTACGTCCTGTATGGGGTGTATAGTATTGCGCCCTGCGCTGAGGTGTTTTTCGATCTGCCTGTCTAGGTACCGCAGCCCTCCTTTATATGGAGTAGCCCCCGAGCCTTAGGTTGAATCGAAGAATTAGGCTGAGGGTCAAATCTTGAATCTTCTTCTTCCGTCTTGAAAAAAGCAATTGATGGTTGTAGCTTATCAGCCCCCGAGCCTTGGAGTGGTTGAATAATCAATCCAAGGGTCTTTGAATAGCCATCTTTTTTGAAGCTACGACCTTCTGCTTTAGGAAATAGACTTCTCGTCCGAGTTCTTGAAACTTCATCCGAGTTCTTCTTTGTGTTCGCCGAGTTGTTTTCTGTGCTCGTCGAGTTGTTTTACGGCGTCCAGCCCCCGAGCTTATGCTCCAGGTGAGCAATTGGAGCCACGCCGGGTAGTTTTGCGGCGTCCAGCCCCCCGAGCTTATACGCTAGGTGAGCTGTTGGAGCCATGCCGGGTAGTTTTGCAGCGTCCAGCCCCCGAGCTTATACGCTAGGTGAGCTGTTGGAGCCATGCCGGGTAGTTTTGCAGCGTCCAGCCCCCGAGTTTGACCTGAAAGAAAAAATGCATACATTATGTAGCATATTTGTAAAATGTTCAATTTACTGAAATTTATTCAGCGATAAACATAATACAAATGTAAGTGTCATGCTCTTTTTAGGTCATATTTTTCCCGAGTAGTTAGCCTATTACGTTTAAGCACCTGGTCCTTGCATTAGCCGTTGCTCACAGCGTGTATTTTACGCATGTAGAGACGTTAGACGTAACAGAAAGAGCCGAGGTTTCACGAATTAAGGCGTGTTCTGCTCGAAAAAATTAGTGACCGCCAAGAGAAGACAATAAGTAGTCGGCTTTGCGACAGGGAGCGCGGATTACGCGCAAAGAAGTCAGCATTGCGACAGAGAGCGCGAATTGCGCGCGATGTAGTCGGCGAATGCATCCATAGGGTGTAGCCACTGCGGTGCCTCCATTACTTAGTACACAAAACTTCGTGGCAAAAGCCTCCTAATTCGGTGTACCAAGCATGTGGCGACGCCCTACGAACTCAATGTACGAAGTGCGTGGGCTGCGCCCTATGAACTCGATGTACCAAGCACGTGGGCTGTCCGTTTAGCAGACCCCAGGAGTAGTCGATCACGGAGTAGCCCCCGAGGGTAATTCCCGTCGAAGAGCATATCCGAAGTAGCCGGCACATGGCCAAACATGTAGAAAACATGTTAGAAAAATAATATCGAAAGAAATAAGCGACTTAGCTTGATTCGTGTCCGAGAAGGAGAATCAGCGCGCCATTGTTGATGAAGCCGACTAGTCGGAGTCGATTCCGACTAGTTGTTGGCGGAGTAGTGTCTGATCCCGACTAGTTGCTTAGTCGAGATGAGTAGTCGAAGTGGTCGGCCGAGTAGTTGGTCATCGTAGCCGAGTTGTTCTGAGTTGAACTGAGTAGTTTGTCATCGGATCCGAGTAGTTGAAGATGTTGCTTCATGTTGAATCCCCGATCTTCTCTTTGATTCGATTCCGCTCCGGACTTGGCAACGATCCAATCTGCGCCTCGAACTCGACTAGGAAAATCCACATGCGAGTCGTCGAATATGAATCCACCGCGGATTGGTGACCAACGCCCGTCGAGACAACGTGCAGCCGTCTCACGCTGGCTAGATCGAAGTTGATGATGAGGTCCTTCAAGCTCGCCCGATGATCTAGACGATCACCCCTACCTGGCGCGCCAGCTGTCGATTTTTTATACCGACTAGCCTACTATGGGGGATTCCCAAGGTAGTGATTTGTGCGATGGGGGATCGCCAGACCTGAAGCATGAAGGTAAACGAGGGACACAAGACACGATTTAGACAGGTTCGGGCCGCCAAGGCAGCGGACCCTACGTCCTGTATGGGGTGTATAGTATTGCGCCCTGCGCTGAGGTGTTTCGATCTGCCTGTCTAGGTACCGCAGCCCTCCTTTATATAGTCCAGGGGGCGGGTTCCTAGTCGGCTATAAGGTAGGAGTCCTAGTAGAATTACAGAGTATGAGTCCTAGTAGGATTACAGTGGAATTCTAATAGGATTCTGCCTTCCTTGCAGATACTGGGGATTCTATCTTCGACAACGGTGTGTTCCCACACCCGTGGTAATCTTATCCTTTGGGCGGCCTGTCCGTCTCGAAGCTCGGTGACTTTTCTTTCTTGACCATTAGCCCGACTTTTCTAGTCGGCCAAATGCTCGGGGACTACTCCATATGGAGAGCTCCTTGTGTCGCTCTCTATATGCCCCATCAAGGATGTGTCACTTTCTCAAAGTGGTGCAATCCTTTATGGTGTCCGACTCGGCCACCACTCGGCATCACGCCACTCGGGGCTTCGCCCCCGGGTCTGCTCAGGATTATCCTCGATGATTTTTTGAGCACCGTCCACCCTTGTGTCGGCCTGCCGACCAAGACGCTTCAACCGACTATGGAGGCTTCGTTTCTTCATCGGCAATCCACCACGCGCCTGCACGTTGATCGGGGACTTGTGGGATATAGGTTCCCCTGGGCCCACTACCGATCGGGTAGACAGTCAGCCTGGACCCACGTCTGACAATGATGTGAGCCGACTCCAGGCCGGCCCACGAGGATCCTCGGCTTAACGGACAAGAATGAAGAAGACTTAGCCCATAAGACACTCGGCGAGATACTCGGGTCTCATCCGAAGATCACGGAGATCAAGTTGCAACTGACCTGGATTGCTTTCCTAATTGTAGTCAGATACGACTAGGAGATAGCCGACTTGTAAACCCTAGGCCGTCGGCCAATATAAGGCGGCCTAGCTCGACCCCTTCATTCATCTCATTCTTCCACCTATTGTAACCACGAACTCGCCATTATTCTCTGGAATTACGCCGAGCAGAGCAATACAGCACCACCGAGCACAGGACGTATGGTATTATACCTCCGGGTAGCCCGAACCTATATAATCCCTGTGTCCCTGTGTTAACTCGAGCTCCCTAGTCTCGCGATTACCCTTTGCCTACAAATCTACCATCTGGGTACCCTTGGGTGGACTGCCGGACTAGAACTCCGACATCAGGGAAATATGCAAAAAATATCCTCATGCTGAGTAAGAAACTTTGGAAAATGAAAATTCATTATTATTAGATCTTTCTCGTGCTGAACTTTGTGGAGTTTTTTTTTGTTTTTTTGTAATCCAATGGAACAGACAAGTGACGTGCAATGGCTTGTGCTACTGCTATAGCGGACTTTGTAGTATAGCCCTTGTTGTACTTGTTTTTTTGTAATCCAATGGAACAGACAAGTGACGTGCAATGGCTTGTGCTACTGCTATAGTGGACTTTGTAGTATAGCCCTTGTTGTACTCAGTGAGTCTCTACGGGTGTAGCGAAACATCCGATTGACTCTAGACAGAACACTGAACAAGATACATCCAGAGAGCTCCACTATCAGCCATCCACTTCCCAAATAGAAATACGGTTGGCACGTCCCAAACAGAAATAAGTTGCCCGCCGAGGAGGAAGCGTTGATGGTCATGCATACACTCACTCAGACGCCATCAAGTGTCGCCTGTTGCACCATGTCATCAAAAACACCTGTACCCTTGGTGTGTGTTTTTTTGGTGAAATTATTCTTCCGTGTTCTTTGTTGTTGAGTGTGCATCACCGTTGCTTGTCTTTTCTATGATACACACTTCACCTCTGAGTTGCATAGTTGGGGAAGCGACAGTTAAGTGCTACAAACCACTTGTTTCAGGGAATATGCAAAAGATATCCTCGTGCTGAGTAAGAAACTTTGGAAAACAAAAATCATTATTATTAGATCTGTGCAATATTTACTAGTCGCAGCCCCGCCTCTATAAACATAATCAAGAGATTGGGTCGATATATCTTAATATTGGTGCGCCTACGCATACGAGCACATTCAAGAAACTAGGTTGGCAAATCTTGATATTGATGCACCTCCAAGGACGTAAATTGATATTGAAGGCCATAAAAGATTATCTTATTGAAAAATTGTGCTTCCCTATTGAACCCTACTAGACTGCCCAAACCATGATTGATCCATGGGATGGGATATGATATCTTTGGTGATATGTATGTTCCTTAAAGATAATTGTTGACTCTAGCATGAAAACAAGTTCACCAATGTGAACCCTTTGCACAAAATCATGATTGATCTATTGGATATGATATCTACCATGCTATCTTCAAGTTATGTTGTAGGTTTCTAATAGATAATATATGACTCTAGCATGGGAAATGTTTTGATTGAATAACTTTGTTTCCTAGTGTGAAGAACCTCACGTGGAACAAGCATAGCTTAGTTCGTTAGATTCCTTGTGGTGGAACCTGCCCACCCGGGTTCGAGTCTCCGACTCGGCACGGGTGTCACATTTTCCTGGATTTATTCCAGGATTTAACCGGCGCTTTTCTTTCAGTGGTAGGCGACGTGCCCGTCGATAGCGAGGCGTCTGTGGTGACTTCGTCAATCTCAAGATCGGAACAGCCGTCCCAGTCTCACGGAGATGCTCATAGGGGTAGGGTTTGCGTGCGTATTCATAGAGGTGAGTGTGCGTGCGTGTGTGAGTGTCTGCGTTTGTACTGGTCTTTCGTAAAAAAAAAACCTCACTGGACTGACACAAACTGCAATTGATCTGTTGGATATAGTGTTTATCATGCTATATTTAGGTGAGATATACATTTTTTTATAGGCATTGACTCGATTCCAAGAGACGCTCAGAATGTAAAACCGTGTTTCATGTTTCCCAATGCAAACTCTCATTGTACCGGCATAAGCCATGATTCATTAATTGGATGTGTACCTATCGTGTGTATCTTCAGATGACACGTAAATTCTTATACCTATCGTTAATCCTAGCATGGAAGATGCTAAGATTGAAAACCGTATTTTTTAATGTAAAACCTCACTAGATTGGCTCAAACCAAGATAGATTCATTGGATATGATGTCTGTCTATCTTTAGATATCATATGAGTTTCTTATAGATAATTGTTGACTCCATCTTGAAAGATAAAAGATTAAAAATATTGTTTCACAATGTGAACTCTCGCTAGATTACCCAAACTACCGTCCGTCTACTAGATATGGGTAAAAATTGCCAGCATCTAGAAGATGTTCAGCTTGAAAAACCGTGTTTCCCATGACATGGAACCTTCTTGTGCAAAATAGCTGACTCCAGTATACACCAAAGTTTTTTTTAACATACACGTAAGTTATATTGAAATTTCATGTTTGCCAATGTGAACCCTCACCATAATTATCTACCTTCCCCAAACATCGAGGGCAAAACCGTACAAATCAACATAACCTCACGCGCCCATCGGAACCAATAAACCCATTCCTTCTAACCCCTCTCCTTCCCCGCTCCCCACCCGACCATGTCTCAAAACGAGGACGGCGCGGCCGGCACTTCGCCGCCGCCGCCGCCGGCGGCCCCTCCCCAGCCCCAGGTCCACGTCCGGAAGCAGGTTAGTTACGCGCCCATGGGCGCGCTGCGGGGTGGCGAGTGCGCCGACCTCCTGGCGCTGGTCTCCGCCGTCTCGCGCCCGCTCGAGGACGCCGTCGCGGACTTCCGCGCCCGCATCGCCCCCGAGCGCCGACTCCGGTTCGGCTCCGCCGTCGGCTTCGTCCTCGAGGTGCGTTCTTTATCGGGATTCCGGAGACCCTCCCCGCCGCTGATGCCTAGTTTCAGGCGCCGTTCTGTTTGGAGCCGCGAAAATTGGATTGTTGGGCGCCTGGGATTTTAGCCTTTTAGGCGTGCTTGGGCCGAGCATGTGCCGGTAGCGGTAGCCGGAGGTTTGGAAAGCAGCTTGATTGGGGAACAGTTAGGTTCTGAGGCAATGGCTAGGCCTGACTATCTGATTGGTGGTTTGATTGGTGAATTTTTTGTTTTTTATGGTTTCTAGTGGGTTACTTTTACTGGGTTATTTGTGATGTATGTATTTCTGTCTGCTTTGCTTGTACAAAGTCTTTAGTGTAAGAATTAGTGGAAGTTTAAGTTTTGGTGTATTGGGCAATTATGGCTTGTGAGTTGTGAACACTACGATTTTGAAATTTAAAATTAGTCATACACTCCTCATTTTGAACTTAGTTGTCAGCTTGGACTGGTTAGGCTTCAGTGGGTTTCAAAATTGTGGGTGCCCCTTTCAAATTGCGCATTTTAGTTTTGCGCCCCTTTCAAATTGCACAGTTTAATTGTGCGCCCCTTTCAAATTTTGCAGTTAGTTTGCTGCTTTGGTTACTGCTGAGGTTTTGTAGGCATAGTGGTTTTGAGCAGAGCATTGGATTTTCTGTAGCCAATTGACTTCTCAGAAATGAAAATGTATAAGGTGCCAATGAGGTCGTTTGGTGTCTACTATGCCCTTGGAGTGTAAGCCAAACTCTCCAATGACCCCAATGCAAGATCCTCCAGGGTCCTTCCTGAGAAGTTGGGAACAAGGAAAAAAGGTTGTCTTGTCAGCTAGGCATGAAAATCTATACACACATCATGGTCTCTTATCTGTTTGTTAGGATAATCAATGGGTGGAGCTGAGATTTCCTCTGCTGTTTGAATCATTTTTGCTGGAAGTATACCTTCTGTTTTTTTATTGTATTCTGATTTTAGCAAAGGCTGTCGGAGGTATGCATATTGTTGCATCTGTCATGTAGTTTCAATAGAATAAAGGCTAGTGAAATTCAGGGCTTTTGATTTACACAGAGGAATAATATGTTCTAGTAAGTTTTTTGTAACCTTTGTTACATTTGTACAATTCTATACGGGTATGATATTTTCATGGCAAGTGTTGAATTTTGTTTCATCTATTCATAATGGAATTATTGATTTTTCTGTTTGGAGAATTATAAATAGAAAGCCACCCACATAAGAGGCTTCCAGAGTATGCTTGATGATATTTGTCATTTCGCCATGCCCAAGGCTTGGCATTATAGATTTGTTTGAATGGAGTCTTGAGGGTACACTGTTCTCAGCAAGCATTTTGCTGGATATTTTTCTCTTGAAGGACCTTTTTGTTCATCTACCACTGAGCTTACGCTAAAATATGCAGGCAGACAGTTCATTATTCTATTGATTCCTTCTTGGATTTATTCTCTTAGCATAGCGAACAAAAACCTGGTTATACTTATACCACTTTTTTTTTTTCACTCATCAGGACAAGATGATGCTTCGACCTGCTGAGCGTTTAATTGCATTTGCAATTCTACATCAAGGTTATACATCACAGTTGGCAAATCCGTTTCTTCCTCTTTTAATAAATGTAAGCTGTAAAACTTCCCTATTCCTTTGTGATCATCTTCAAATTGTAAATCCTTTGGCATCAGCATTATCTAAAGCAAGAACTAAATGGGAAAAAATCATTGCCAGACATTCAAGTGAAAAACCCCTGCAAACCTACTCCATAAACCTCCCACTTTTCAGTTGCCCATGATATTCCATTTTGTTAATAACTCCAGCCTAACTTTAATCTTGGTTAACCCAGGGATTACTTAATCCATCCTGACATTCTGATGAAAAATAGGTGAAGAGTATGATCCGAGGAGGGTCGCAATTCTACATTCAGTTATTGTTTTCTGAGTAAATTATATTTTGCCAATTGCCATTGCAATCGAGCTACAGCTTCAACAAACCAGGTCTTAAGCTGTAGTCTCACTTAATCCTACATATCGAAATGAGATCCGTGCAAGAGAATGCCATCCAGTTCGGCCATAGCAAAATAAATTCTGCCTAATAACTTAGTTGATCTCTATGTTTTCCATTCTATGTTTTGTTGATTGGTATCGATGTCCACAAATTTACTTACTTGCCTTCCTTTCATAGAGCCTTCTAGGCTTCTATAAACTTGTTAGCTTACTTATGATGTCTATGCTACTGTGCTACACTCTCTATCTTAAGCTAGGTGAACCTGTTCCTGAGTTTCTTAAGTTCAGAGGGTGTGATGTAATGTTACATGAACCTCAGTAATATCTTACTGCAGTTATGAAAATTGGCTATGCCATCCTTTTACTTATCATTGCGCTTACTGTTGCTATTCTTATGTACTGCTGCAATAGCACAGTCTAATGTTTCTCATGTACGACACCAACTGCACATTCCAATGTTTTGCAGATCCTTTGTTTTCTGAAGTGTTACATAGAGCATATAATGTTTGGGGTCGTTCATGACTTTTTTCTTTTTTGTTTCTTGCAGGCTGCATGTGATGAAACTTCTGAGAAAGCAGAACGGGTGTTTCTTCAACTTTTCTTAAGTTCAACTAACGGGGACAATAATGAGGTATTTTCTTGTTCCATGTCTTCCTTCCCTAAAATATAGTTGTTTTGACGCTAATATGCATATGTAAATAGTTTTTTTTTCAGACATATCTTGAAAGTCAAATGACTAAAGACCTATAAGATGAAACACAGTTAGGAGATTATTAGAAAATGCCCCCTACATCCATTTTATAAGGTGTGACTTAAGTTGAACTTTAACCAAAATTATCCTTGCTATAATTGTTACTAGTTATAAAATCTTGACCAAACACATGTAGTTTGATATAAACTTCTAGTTGTACTATTTCTGTATCACAAATGACAAAACCTATATATAATTAGTCCACTTGTTTGTTTAGACTTGCAATGTTTAAATATGGAAATGCACATGTGCCTTGTAGCTTTGAATGGAGTACTATAGATGATCAGGAAATAACAAAGAAAAGAAGTGTTGATTACATGGTAGATGGTAATGGTAGCATGCTGAAGGATAACTTGCAGTCGGCGATTCCTGACTGGTTTTAGAACCGAGATTTGTTTTTTTTCTTCCCAATTGCTCTACTAGCTTCTCCTTGAATTATCCACATTTTATTGCCTGTAGCAAAAAACCAATAACTACAATCCTATGTGGCAAGACTGCTCAAAATAAATGTTTAGGATTTAGGTATTCTGGCATTAGAAGATTATGGGATAGGATGTTTGATTTCTATGTTAAGGGGACTGTAAG
>CM014277.1:23385811-23405738 GCA_004135705.1 Alloteropsis semialata | reverse complement strand
ATGTTGTTCGAATGCTCATCATATGCAGTCTATATTGGAAATGCCATAGTGCTTAAGTTTTTTAATGCTAATATTCAGTACATATGGCATAACAGAAATGTATAGACATGTATTCTAAGGGTGCATTCCTCGGCAAGGTCTACAGCAGGCGCAATCGGAAACATGGTAGCGGGCCAACCCAATCATCGGGTTCCAAACAACACTAAAATTACAAAAGATAAACATTGTGGACACATTTTATTAATGATGTGTTACTATGTTCCAGGATTAACTCTATTTGGTTTACTTGCATACCTGTTAGGTACTTGTACATAGGACAATTTGAGATTGGTCCACAGAAGAGAAAATAAGTTAGCCTCTTGTATAGGATGATGTGTGTATCTGGCCATCCAACCGTTGAAGTTCAATTTTGGCTGTCAAACTCTAAAACATACAGGATACACCCTCTAAGTGTTAGTATTGTGTACTTTTCATCATGAGGGGTTTTTCCATGTTGGGAGCCATATCATCGTGTATTTTTCTACATGTCAGCTCACACTTAATAGTGGCAGAAAATGAATTTAGAAAGACTAGTGGCCCACAAGTCAGCCTCCCTCACTAGTCATCTTCCTCTAATGTTCTCAATTGTCAATCCCTTCGCCTATAGTGCATCTGTGCGGTGTGTGGCTGCCATTGTGGAAGCAAGCTCTCAACGTGTCTTTCTTTGTGAGCAATATCAACACACGTCGTTTTCTTCTTATTCGCTACCTTTTCCACCACTACGCCGCCCCCTCGAGCACCTATCCACATCTCCATGTAAACCTAGGTTCTCAATGTCATTGTTTATAGAAGGTCAAAGGCAAGCCGTCGTTTAGGCTCTATTCGCATCGTCGATTTGATTAAATTTCCCTAGAACCATAGACTTAATTTCTAGGCCTTCTTTCTGACCTCTTCCATATTCCTTCATGAACCCATGCCCTTACTCCTTTGAAGCCAAGCGACTGCTAGAGCCATCTTGGATGCCATTTGCCTCGTAGTCATTTTATTGTTATGGACCACCTTTATCTTGATGTCTACTACATCTTCCCTTTTTTTAGCGACCCTCCTCGGACCGGCATCATCGCATTTGTTTGCCTTTGTGGCAATGCCGCTGCGGTGGCTTAGCTTATTGCGCTTCGACGCGCCGGTCTCCTCAGTCGTTACCTCGCTCGTTCTCTCAATGATAAACATGTCCTTTCTCTCAACTTTGCTTTGGATTTGGCTGGTTGTGTCCATGTTACTAGCTTGTAGAATAGAGGGTCACCTAAAAATGAGAATGACTGGTAGATTTGTAGTTTTTCAAAAGATTTGGTGTTAAGAGTTAGGTCGTGCATGCAATAGAGGTATCTAAATGGTGGGGCCCTTGCCATCTGTGCATTCTAAGGCCCTGTTTGTTTAAGCTTTTGGGCACCTTTAGCCTACTGGCTTTTCGGATGTCCAAAAGCCGGATGGCCCTGAAAGCCAGAAGCCTCTTTTCATGTGTCTTTCAGCTTCTGGCTTTTGGGGTCATCCAGATTTTGGATATCCGAAAAGCTAGGAGTCTAAATGTGCCCAAAAGCTCAAACAAACAGGGCCTAAAAGAGGATGGGATGGGTCGAGGGCCAAAGAGCCGGTTTCGACAGTTTGGGCACTAGCGATAGTCGAATTTCCAAAAATGGACTTCCTATTATATATTCCCATTGCATGTGGCTTGAAAGAAAGTATATCCCAAGTGTTAGAGCTCTTGACGGGCACTCCGACCCATTTATGGTCATGAAAGCCTTGGTTGGTCCTTCTACCACATGTGTGGATAACGAGGCCACCTTAACAACCTTCTCCGTTCTATCCTTATCCAAAGTGATGTAGAGCCGTTCGCTTGAGTTGCTCAATCGCTCGACCTTTTGCCTTGTGTTCTATGTTCATGTCGCATTATGGAACCTCCAGCGTGCTAGCGGCATAGGAGCCTATCTAGTGCTAGCGGCTTCTTGCCGCACCGGAGTAATCCAATATGTGGTTCCAAACGTTCCATTGCTTTTCCGTATCCACCTAAAGTCTGCACGCCTTTGTTCAAGATTGTGGCTAGCGATGGTCGATCAATGGTAAAGAAGGTACTTAGGGAAAGAAGATAATAAATACCCATGAACTGGTAGCAACGAAGAGGTTAGGGTATGTTACATCTAGGCTTGTAGGTGGGCAAGATTGCCAACAACCTGACATGGACAAAATGTCTATATTTATTAATATTGGTGCCCAATCGCTCTTGGATTATCACCATAAACTAGGAATTATATGTTTTGATAGAATGAGATAATGAGAAATAGTCATATATTCTACTTCAATCCTACAACTTGTGATTCTATAGGGATGCAAGAAGGGTTGTCCGCGAGCCTTTATAGGTCATTGTTTTGGTGGGTCTCGCGGACAAACTCGCTTGCATGTTGCATCTCTAGATTTTATCATTGAGTCTTTGATTTGCTTTAGAATCTACGATTCCGATAGTGCTTTTGCAGGCGTACTTAGACTTAGCAAATCAAAGTTACAAAGAAGTTGTACTATGAGGCCCATGTGCCAATGTCTATTTTCTCTCTAGTGTGTTACATGTGTGGAGGATCCTCTTTTCCTCATTGACCTTTGTGCATTGCCGCTTGAGCCGTATGCTCGTGCTTCATTGGCTTCCTCACAAGCGTTGCCGGTACCAAGACATCTCTTGGTCCACAACCTTCCCCTTGTGCCATTGTTGTTGCAATGTGGCCTCTCACTTCATTAATGAGTTTGCTCAGATTGGCCCAAAGGCAAAACAAATTCATATTGAAAGCTGAATGGATTGGAGAGAAAAGTAGAAGGTTTTAGAGGACTGCTAAACAAAACAAGCTTTTGTTACTTACCAATACCAGAACACATCATGTGTGGATGTCAACTCTGTGCAAGACACACAAAAGAAAGGTATTCAATTCAAATTCAGTGAATGGCCTGAAGCCCCGCCAGTCACCAAGTGGATGAAGGCACAAGAGGAATCAATACCCATCCAAGTCCAAGTGGATGAAGGTACACAAGAAAATTTATAAAGGAGGTAACAAAGTAAGATATTGATCAAGTCCCACCGGTGGCAGTGTACCCTAAAAGAGGAGGTGGCCAAGTGGGGCAGTTGTCTTAGTGTCGGCTCAGTTGTACCTTGGCGTTCTCCTATGTTCATTATGTAGCCCAGCCCAACAGTCGCTGGCCAGTCCAACCAAAACCTTCTACCCTTCCATTTTTGCTTTGACGGTGGATACCAGAAATGATGGAAGAATGGGTACAAGCAACAATGGAAAAAGTTTGTTAGTGGTGTTGGCATCAAGGGAGGGATGTAGACTGAAGGGAGATATCATGAGAGTGTGTATTGTCAAAAGTGCAGGCTTGGTAAGTACAAAATTTTTAAATGATTAATTTTCGGAGGAAGCGAAAAATTGTTGGCCATCTCATGAGCCACGGTGGCAGATTCACGTTTTGGGTTTATTTAGATGGTTTATTCTAGGGCAAAAATAGCTGGATCCCCAAAGTTCAAGACTTCTTTAAGGGAGACGAAAGAAAGGTCAACGAACTGTGGTCACCAAAGTGGTAATAGATATTGTTGTGAACCATGTAGAATTGTGCTTAGATTTGTCGAATTCTGCTTTTTTGCAAGGCCTTTCCCACACTGATTTAGGTGCTTCACTTTGTTCTGGAGTGAACCAGGAGTTAGTTGACAGTTTGGACACTACTTCTTAGTTCTAGCTTGAGTTCTAGATGTCTCTTTGAGAAAGGGAAATATTACTGATTAATGCACGAGCCATGCTTACAGCAGTAACAAGTGGAAAGTTGCATCATGGCAGTGGGCCAGCGTAACTCTTGCTCTAAGTTGAAAGAGTAAATTCTTGTTGTCTATTGTGTTAAATAACATATCCACTACCCCTTTTAGAGATATGATACTTGGCTGGGTAGTTATGTTATACTGGCATAGTCCTAATTGCATAGTTATTTAAGCTAATGCGAATTGCAGATTCTTAAGAAGATAAAGAAATCAGCTTAAAGTCTCCTTGAACTTATCTCCCTCTTTCTTAGCTCAGGCGAGTGTCTCGGGTGTTTAACCATTCCTAGTTGCTGCCTAATGGGCATGTCTGCAGCCTTTGTTCATCTATCTGTAATGATTGGTTAACCACTGGCTTTCTTGTTACACTGTTTCATGAAACCAGCTATGTTGCTAAAAAATGGAAAAACTAAAAATTGAATGTCTAGATAGGAAAGTCAGTAATAGAACCTATACAATATATGAGTGCTATGTTTGGAAACATGGAATGCAAAGTAAATGAATATATTTGTAATATAGTGGTAGTAGCCAGCTAGCCGCAACATACTATATGCAGTTAGTTATAGGTCAGCATGCATTTAACAACAGATTCTCTATGGTGCCCCCAACCATACACTTGTATCGTACTTTGCCATTTTGACCATTTTACATCTCTAATGCATTATTGCCTCTTGCAGAAAATTGTTTTAGATTTGGGAAAGGACTGGAAGCTAGTCTATCATTGTGGGATGACACCACAGAAGCTCCCTGTACGTACTTGCTTCTGACAACATACTGAGTCCTTTGCATGCTTTGTTGTTGATCTGACAATTTTTTTTATCAGGACCTTGTTGAACATAATCCATGTATAGCTGTCGAAGTTCTTTCAAAGCTAATCAACTCCCCGGACATGGATGCGTATGCATAATAGCTTTGCTTTTTTCTTTATCTTTGCAACTATTTTGTTTTTCTGCATATCATATTTTGCCTTAATTGTTTGACAGATACTTTGATGTTCTTGTCCATATGGAAATGAGCTTGCATTCAATGGAAGTAGTAAACAGGCTCACTACTGCAGTTGTTTTACCTCCAGGATTTATTCATGACTACATCTCAAACTGTATTCGATCATGTGAAGACATAAAGGTTTGGTTCTTAATCGTGCTTGCCACCTTTTTCGGTAGATCAGCTTCTTTCCATAATATATTAACATGATTCCAACATTAGTTGTGGCCTGCTAAAAGATTATTGGATTAATCCCTTCTTGACCTCATTCGGATTCTGATTGTCCTAAGGACATAACTTTCATTTGTTATGCAAATTAAAAAGTATCGCATATTATGGACTCAATATCCATTCTTCTTGTGGTACCAGGTGCGACCAGATCAGCATGATTTTTCTTTTGGAATAGATAGTTAAGTTAATGATGTTGTCAACAAAGAGTTGTATCACACTAATATTTTAACAAAGAGCCATCTATTTACTCCTTCGAATGTACTATGCTGGAGTACATCTGTTTCCTGTTTACAGTTTCCTTCTTGCACATGGTAAATTGAGGGCCCACTTTTGTCTCTGTTTACAATGTGAATGAATACTGAATTTTCCTATGTTAAGTGTTACGTATTGCACTTTGTTTAATTTGCAGAATATTGATAATGCTTCTTCATTGACATTTTTTGCAGGACAAGTATATGCAAAATAGACTAGTGAGATTAGTATGTGTTTTTCTACAGAGCCTCATTAGAAACAAGATAATAAATGGTGAGTGGATTAATATGCTGTTCTAATACTGCACTTTAATGCACTTTATTTATTTTCTCTATTGCGTTTATGACTAAATTGTTAAGATATCTTTAGTTATACAATATTTAGAACTTGCATGTTCTCTGCAAGCTACTCAGTTTATATTTTTATCTTAGTAGTATAGTTAACATTTAACAAATTATCATCTGTTAGGAAAAATAATAAGCTTGCATGGAGATATCACTTAGAGCTTTTCGACTTTGATGAAACTAATTTTAATTGGTTCCTTTCTCATTCTAAATTTGTAATCAACTCAATAGTTGCTGAAAACCTTTGTTCAAATTCAACATGTTTAATTGCCTATTCTCTGTAGTTTAGTAGGGAGGGGCCTCGTGTTAGTTGCCGCTTAACAAGTATTTGAAATTTTTTGGTTCTTTTATGGGAAGGCTGCAAAAGGAAAATAAATTGGTTTACTTACTATATGTCAAAATTTGTATTATGCTGATTCTATGCACAGTGAATTAAGTTCCTTTTGGAACTATGTTGGAACAATCATAGAAGTATGGTTAGAAAACTGATGGTTCCTTGAACTGTTATAGGAGAATGCTATTTTGCACATTTTGTCTTTCTTTTCTTTCTTCACTTGAGAGACCATTGATTTATTTGTGTTGTACTTATTCCTTTGTTGATTAAAACTGTAATCCCATACTGTGCAAGTGATGGCATTTTTCTGGATGCTTTGTTTTTCTTTTGCAGTGCAAGATCTCTTCGTGGAGGTGCAGGCATTTTGTATCGCCTTCTCGCGAATAAGAGAGGCAGCAGGGCTGTTCAGGCTCCTCAAATCTCTAGAATGAAGAGCGCTGTATGATCTTTTGGGTGCTGGGTTCTCTAAACAATTTTTTTTCCATTGTGTACATCCATGGCGGTGTTTTTGTTGCTAAACTGCTAATCCTGCATAGGTAGCTCTCTTATCCTCTTGATGTATCAGGTCGTTAAGCTGTCCTCCCTCCATCTCATATCAGAAAGACTGGGAGAAAAAATCGCATAGCAATTGACATGTTGGGCTCGTAGGTAGAATTAGTTTTGTTGGCAGGGTCGCGGCGTGTAATGTATTATTCATGCAACCCGAAGTTGCGGGGGCTTTCCTGTTTTGGTGTATGAGGCAAGCGAGAAAGCCCCCATAGTTGACTGGAATGAGGAATAGTCTGATGAACTCAGAACAGGTTGGATTAGTCTGTTATACAAGCTGCACTGTGCATCTTCTACTCAGTAAATTGGTGCTTGTTTGATTGAACTCTGCTCCTGATGTTTCTATACCTGTATGCCATGTTTAAGAGACAGGTCAAGGAGTGATCCGAGCACTGCCCCTTGTGTCCCAAATCTCAGAACGGTCGGACCTGAGGCAGAAAGAACACAACAGCATATGAAACAACCGTGACCTTTTCTCGCGACGCTTTTCATAGCGCACGCAACAGTTTCTTGCATCCATCGGCTGCCACTCGCATCACATGGGAGGCACAGGGCGAAGCGGCCGACCGTCATGCCGCCCAGTTCGCCGACATGTGCCGTGCTGCTCACCGGCGAACTCCGGCGGCGAGCAGGCAGTGCTTATTCCCCCGTCTGTGTTTCACAGCACGGTTATATTCCTGCCGTTTATGCTCAACCTACCTCGACGACTGAAATTGGTGAGAAAATAGAGATGTTTTTCCCCCCTAGCCCCGCCCTCTGAAGATGAAAATTAAATTTGAGACTATGATTTTTCTAAGAGGACATCTTGCTGAAAGTTGCAACTATTTTTTTTTTCTGGCCGGGAGTAGCATATCTAGTCTAGTGCTTGGCCTCTCGAATTTCTGACATGGACACTAGCAGAGTAACATTTCACTGCAATTTTACAGAGAGGACACATCTGTAATTGGGTTCCTGTCCCGGAGCGACACTAGCATACCATGTGTTGAGACTACACTAGGGCTTTGGCACACGACTCCTGCATCATCCTTCAGTCCACACATGGCCGAGTTGGGGCACCAAAAAGCTTGAGAGACACAACGCGACTGGCTGCACGTTTCAGGATCAACCAACACACTGCATTGGCGTTTTCTTTTTTGCCCTGAATATAGCAACAAAATTCGTCAGAGCAGAAATGCTTTGTGTTCCCTGCGAAAAAAGGCCAAAGCAGGCATAACCGCCCACAAGTGCCCCTTGATTAGTTGCATAACACACAAGAGAGCACAACAGAACATGAACCAAACCAATTGCTGCCATGCTTAAGACCCGGTTCGATGCATCAGTGTGCGAGTTGATGGTATAGACTACAGGCACTTTCAGTAGTACCGACCAAAGAAAGCTGGATTTAGTGGATCTTTATCGCTTTATTCAGTACCTTAATCCATTATCAATTGTCTGCATGTCTCCCGTGCTGTACGTATGCTTGTACTTGCTGCTTGAAGTACTAGTGCATTATTATTTCGAGAAATATTTCTCTAGTAGGTCATCAACATTTTGATCTGCTTAGAAATGCGAGTTGTTTCTCGAATGCGCTAAATAATTACTCTAGTTCTTATATCCTATACCTTTTCTTGTTTCAGCAACCACCTTATAATAATAGAAAATCTGTGGAAAAACCATCATGTTTCCTCCCAAATAGTGGCAAAACAAAAATTGAAAATTCAGTATTTGATTATTAAACACACTTTGTAAACAAGAAACCTAACAAAGATAACAGAATGGCATGAATTCCTTTGGCCCAGGGCTTTTGCTCGACAGCAAACTTCCATTATTACAGAAATAAGTGTTATAAACTGCTGATTTATTCTTTCTGTTGCTTCCCAAAAGCAAAGCATGGCTAACCGTCCGTAGAAGCAGGCCTAATTTATTCAGTCATGATGGACTTGTACGGTGCAGGATCAACAAATAGATCTTGATCTACGCCTGTAACATTTATTAAACCATGGATCCTAATGCGTGGCACATGGCCAAAATGCGTCTGCAATGGTTCGGGGGGAGATAAGAATAATGACCACGAGATTCTCCATCTGTGCTAAAAAAATGTGTGATGAGGAAATACTGACGAACAGGACCCACATGGTAATGTAGTTGAGCAGACATGTGGGGCCACTTGTAGGATCTCGTTGTCGTTATATGCATGGTTATCAAAATCCTGTTTAACAGTTTTATTAACTTGATTTAGGGGATGATTCTACCATTCTAGGAGTAGTCAGTAGAATCGACGTTTCAATGTTTTTTTAATTTTCCTATTAATGTGATCCTACTTAAAGCTCTCTGATCTGATTTAAAACCTGCGATTTTGACAACCTTGATTGTATGAATAATGCCGGAAAGATAAACCAATAGTGATTGAAAATTGAAACCATCAAACAAAATCAAGTTTGCGAGTTATGGTTCTCGTGGGCACTTGCTAGAACTATCTGAAATATTTCATTACGTTGTTGTCAGAATCTCAAATAATATAATCAGTCCAGTGCATGTTTCTCAAGTTCCCTGGTCAGAAGTTGAATTTTAATATTCTATATAAGTTTAACATTATTTCTTCAAACCGAAATATTTTTCAGACATATTTAGACCAAAATTTATTCTAATTTGGATTGAACTTTAATTTGTTGAACTTTGTGTTGGAAGCATATATTGGTTTCAAGGAAAACACTGTCCAATGTGTCTTCTGAACATGGCGAATTTTCATTGTTGTTATTCGACAATCGTCGCCATTTTCCCTGGAAACCTGCCTAATAACATAAGCTGACATACCGCTATTACATAGTTGAACGCATCATAGGGCATAAAGATGCCAAGTACAGTTGGTCTTGCACCCCAAAGCAGCTATCTCCATGTGCATAGCAGCAGCATCTGCAGAAATCTCGTTGTTAGATTTGCTCACCACACCAGTACTTAATCACTGCTTTACTTAATCACTGGCCTTTATTCTTGATCCGGTGGTCGGATGTTGGGTGTTAAGTGCCTAGCCTTGGATGAGAAGTGTTATCTAGTATTGGATTCTGTGTCGAATTGTTGATATACCACAGACCGGGTGCTGGACGAACAATGGTGTAAATATCAGTATAGGTCTAAGGTCCTGCGATTGTTAGGGCTGTTAGGGGTCATTACAGGTAGGCTGCCTTTGGCATGTCATGGCTTTGAAGGAATGCTCCAGCTGGAATTGCGGTTGCTCTGGTAGAGTTCTGTTAAATTGTTGTGTTAGAAGTTGACTCTTATAGTGTTAGGACTCCTCAGTAAGTTGAAGATGCAAGTAGTAGAGATGATAATGAGCCATGCAATTTTGGTTACTAATGTTATCATACTAGAATCTTTCATATTGGGAAAATGCATGTTCTCTTTTTTTTTTCCAGAATGGACATCAAAAGGAATTATATTAGTTGGGTTGCGAAATGAGCTTTCCTAACCAATACTTTTGTATGATGTGATTTTTTTTTGAGCCTGGATTCCTAATATACAAGCTGTATGATTTGATGTTTGAGCAAAAGAAAAGGGTCCATTTGGCCGTATGGGCAGAGAAACACTTGCACAATAACCATCAGATTGCTTAGGGATCCACCACTTTGATTTTGTTAAAGAAATTCCTTTTTTTATTGAGCCGTCCAAATTCTTCTTCAAATAGTTGAACTTCTATCTTCAAAATAATTAAAATAATACACCAAGCTGAGCCTCGGCAAAATACAATACACCAATAATTCACCAAATAAAAGTTTCCATGCACAACTTGAGATCCAACAACGAGTATAACTGACTTGATTGAACAGCCATCCACTTGGATCGATGTAACTGATGCAACAATATTGGAACTTGCAGCCACATCAATTCCAGTCAGATGAGACCCCTACATACAGCTGCCACACCAGTTAGGACAATCTGCTGCAGTTCTCAAGTTCCCATCCTTTGCTGTTCATATTGGATTCTTCTGGAGGCTGAAGAACAGCAAAGTTGATGCCTCCATTTCTAAATGGTGCAATTCTTAGTGACATACGTGCTCACCTCGTCGTTCACTCAAAGGGCCAGTACCGTATCGACAATTTGATCACAAATATATGCAGAACCATCAGCATGCAATCCTCTGCACACTCTGGAGCAGGATGGGATCTAAACAAAGGTGCCTGGGGTTGAACTTGGTCCTGAGACAGGAGACCAAGGAGCACCCAAGAATCTAGCGGTCGCCATCCTGCCGCCACGGTCCGATCCTCCCTTTGTCAAGCACATGATGATAGGGTGTTGAAAAGGTTGTGCACTCAAGCAAAATAAAATAAAAACCACGCCTTGCTAAGTTCAGTGGTGTTAGCTTCATTCTGGTGTGGGATTCTGGTTAGTGGTTAGTGTTGAATAAAGTAGGAGCGGAGATGTCGTTAGGTTAATTGTGGTGGTGTGAAGTTCCGGTCACGTTGATTAGGGTTGTGTTTGTGTGATTAATTATGGGTTGAGTTGTCCTCCCATTGTTGTTGTTGCAGTGGAGGGGGACAATGGAAGCAGGGTCAACAATGGAACAACTTTGTTAAATGAAGAGCTTCAAGTAGAGATGGGAGTACATTGCAAAAAAAAAAGTAGAGATGGGAGTAAGGGTAATTTAATCCATATTTTCATTGAGGAATTTTACAATGGTTGAAACAAATGAGGATCGTCCAGACTGAATCCGATGCTTAAGACATGAGAAGTACCAAAAGGTACCAAGAGGTTCATTTCCTTGACAGTGTACGCTTATGAGGATAGGGGAAGAAAATTGTACGCGCACTGGTTTCCAATATGATTGTTTGGATAGTGACAATTTGCATTCACGTTTATAAAATTGGAGTGATAGCCCCCTTGTTCAAACACCAATAATTTTAGAGTTCTCAAATACCAGCATTCGTCCATGTTTTTTTTATTTCGTCATTTGTAGAGGGACCTTTGCATTCGTTCTAGGAAATTGTAATTTAATTGAAGAAATGTTGTTCAATTGTTATTTCAACCTGGCCATTTTTTACTAGCTAGCTGAGTTCATTCTTCATTGAGTAAGTTACCATGCTCCGTTCCTCAACCCCCATAGATAAAAAGAAGGAACTATGTCCTCCAGTGTCCCTCAAAGAAAAAAAAACTATATGTCCTGCAATGTCGTTTGCCCATACCCGATATATTCTTCCCCCAAAAATTGAGTGCTAACACTACTACAGAATCCGTTTTTCAGGCCACCATTTTTATAGCCAGTTTTCAAAGTGGCGCTAAAAGTTTTTCACAGCCGGTTCAAGTAGACCGCCTGTTAGCTGTTGATTTTTATAGACGATTCCAGCCACAAACCGCCTCAAAATCCATTTTCACAGTGGTTATGGCCATGAACCGCCTCTAAAACTCCATTTCACAACAGTTCTAAGTTATAGTACACATCAATTTTTATTTTATTTTACTGATATTTTTCATGAACTAGCACCACATGAGAGACTAAAAAAAACTTTCAGCCTAGCCGGACCTAAGATGTGGTCTCTAGAAAATCATGAAAGTTCATAGAATATGTATATAAAAGAATTGCCCTCCCGCGAGTTTGCACACCCTAAAACATTTTTTGCTCATATTTATATGAAAATGGATTCTTAAAAATTCAAAGAAAATAATGTCGAAAGGCATATGCCCTATGTTAGATCATATCCTGAAAATTTATGCACAATTAAAAGGTTTGCTATGTATGTATACTTCACACTTTTATCTACAGCTTTACTTGTAAAAATAATAGTAATATCTAAGACTAATCCAAAAGCTATGAAAATTGGTATGGAGTCCTTTTGTAGTGTATCATTTTCTCACAAAAAATTCAACACATTTTAAGAAAATTAGACTATAGATTGTTCACAAACATGTACATATCTTACACTCATTCATACACATTCAAGGCAAACATTCAAGTTTGCATACACTAAAATATTATTTTTTCTTATATTATATGTAAATACTTTTTACATGTATTATACTACATATAAGTTGCTATTGAGGAGTTACAATTTTTTTGAAATAATTTTCTATTTTTATGGATTAAATGAATTTTCAATACTTATAAATCAATTTTTTGTACACCATTTTTTATTTTTATACCATTTTCCTAATATTTTCCTTGAATAAGGAACAATCACAACAAACTATAGCATGAACGGACATTTGGTCTGGGCTTTTGGAATTTATGAAGATTCAAAAAATTTAATATACAACAAATGCATCCTCCTAGCAACCACAAGAGGGACAGTGTGGTGCATTGGTTAGTGAAGGCTCGCGCAACAAGGTCATGGGTTCGCCTCATAGGGGAGGCAAGAAGTGCAAAATATTGCGGTGTTGTAGTGGTTGGTCCATGGTGGTGACCTCCTATGCGAGTAATTTTTTTTATTTCCGGATGAGACTTTTTCTATGATCCTTGAATTTATTCGAACCGGCTGTGAAAATGGGTTTGGACCTGGCTCAAAAAATCTTTCTGTAGTAGTGTAAAAAATTGATCGTACAGTATCGACGATTCTTAAAATTATTCGAACCGGGTGTGAAATGGATTTTCACAGCCAGAGCCAGTTTGAACCGATTTCTAGTTCTGCTTGTTCAGAACCGTTTCCCAAAACCGGTTTTGAAAATGGGTTTGGACCCGGCTCAAAAAAGCTTTCTGCAGTAGTGTAAAAAAATGATCTTATAGTATCGCTTGGTGTTCAGATTTCTCAACCGTTGGAGGATACCCACTAGCCATTTGAATCGCAGGCAGCCTCTGAACATTTATAGTCTGCAATTAGCTATACCATATTAAAAAGATCGCAGCTTGATTCATGGCACCTGGATCTCATAATATAATTCGCTGTTGTCGGCTTCAATCCGTGTGATGCCTTCAGCAGATGATCTATCTATTTCCTCATCTAGAAATTAGCAGAAAAAATTCGTTTGTCAGTAAAAAAAGTTTGCAATATGGGCGATAAAAGTGTGGCCCTGGGGATTAAACGTGGATGCAGATTGAGAAATTGAAGGGCATCGAAGTGATTTTTTGATGCGAGAGTAAGCTATTGTTTGATAAGCTAATAAATTACTGCTTGCAAGAAGAATATCTAGCACAAGAATACATGGAGTAGATCGACGACAAGTACCAAAACCTGATTATTCCAGTGGGAACTCAAGATATTGATGCAGAGGCTAGCTATCACGAGGATGCCATGCCAGTGGATCTTGGGGCCTCGGCTGCCCTCGCGCTCCCGACAGATGCATCCACGCCTCTGTGGAAGCCTGCCAAACAGGGGCCCAACCGCCGAAGGACATGGTCAGATTTGCATCACCTCTGCTTCCTGGGGTGGAGGACGCCGCCGTCACGGCTTCAACGGTCAGCCCCGCGCTCGCCCAGGAAGCCGTAGGCAATGAGCAGGTGACACACGGGCCCGCGCCCCTGGAGGAGGGGAGCCCGGATGGGAGAACTGACTGCTCGCCAGTAAAGGGGCCATCGTCACCTGCAGATCGCCCTCGCCTCGCCGGAGATAGGAAGGACGACAGGGAGGGGAGGGACGATGGGTGAGATGAGATGAGAAAATGAGAGGCCATGAGCAGATCTTGACCTAGAATCACAGCAGTAATTGCGACCTCCGCTAATACAGTTGTAGGTGGTGTAAATATAACCGATAGTATTACGGTATACCTAATGCTTTTACGTTTGCGGGGGCTTACCGGAGACGGGCGGCGCTCCACCGTGCGTCGAATAATATTTAGCGTGCTGGGAGTAGAATATACATTATATATATATATATACATACAGGATTATAAAAGTTTGCCAATTAGTTGGCGCTTCAGCTTGTGTCTAATATATAATGAATTGTGCCAACTCGAACCTATATATATAGTGTCAGGTTCCTAATAATTGTTCCACCACAAATAAAAAAGAATGTCGCACCATATCTTTGTGACGCATAATAAACGCGACCCCCCGGCCCATCACACGATCAAATTTAAAGAAACAAAAGAAAACACGCAGAGAGATCATTCTGTGATCGAGCGAATGTGGCTACCATTCCTATGCAATATATGAACACACAAGGCATGCAGCAGCAGCTCAGCCTTTCAATAAATCAAAGAACAAGAGCTAAAGAACCTGACCGACTTTTTGAGCAGCGGATCCTGTTTGTTCACATGTCTGCAGATTTCTCATTACATCTAAACACCACAATCGGCCCATCTCTATCTTACATATATGTCGTTGTGCTCACTCTCACAATGAAAAATTTTCTCTTAAAAAATAGGGCTTGAATGGTAATCGAGAAGCTCCCAATGCCAGCTATCTGGACTAGTGGATCTTACAGCATTTTCTAATTTGCAAGACACCATCACGGATGTTTTGTGTGCGACGTGTGTGCAGTGGCATCTATGATTGGCGCCAGATCGCGGCCAACCAGGCAAGCTAGAAATCGCAACAGCAAGGACGACGACGCACGGGGCTAGCTGCTGCTGCCCTTTGGCGAAAGCACAGCGCGCGTCGTCCATGCATGACCTCCACATGCGCCCGGCCTACGCCCTCGCCAATTATTCCCGGGAATCAGATAGGGTTAGGAGCAGCAGAGGGCCAAGACCTCGAGCTCGGATCCCGATGGAAGCTCTGTGGCGAAAATTGGTACGGCCACACAGCAACACATCTCGTGAAGGAATAGTAAGCAGGCTCTGATTGTTAGTCTCGTGAGGTTGTGTTGGTGGTAATGTATTCAGATGCCGGTGCTATCTGTTACAGCGGAGCTGAAAACGTGATTTGTTTGTTTGGGTTCGGCAATAGTCTCTGGAGTCCGGAATGGATCGCAGCGACAGCGCAAAGGAGCCATAGCCATGGAGTCGAGAGTCGAGACTAGCGGGACAACGCGATGCGGTATCTAATAACGCTCAGAGACAACCGTATTGATGTTGAACAACCCAGTATCGGATACTGGGGCAATCGATCACGAGATGAATCAAAACAAACAGCAAGTAATGTGATCTGTTGCCCTCGGTAAACAGATCACGTTACAATTAGTCCAACCAAACGCCACCTAAGGGCCATCCCTTGCTTTTTAGAAATCTGTAGAGAGAGGTGTGGGCTGATCGATAGTTTTTTTTTGACTCACCTTGTTTTTTTATTTTTAAATTAGAAATTTATATTATTTTATCTTATTAAACAAACTCAGATTAGCTGGAAGGTAGAGCTTTACCAAACAGGCTCTAATGGTGTTTTACTTTTTATTGTCTAGCTCACAACTTATTCTGCAAATGAGATATTTTCCATACATGTATCATATACTTGTATGTGTGGGACTGTGTGTTCACGTAGCATAAATTACACCCTACATTCCAATCATTTACATCTCCAATCACAGGCAGCAGCTATAGCACACAGCAGAGGACAGATATAAAGGGAGTGACCAGCCCTCGGCACACATCAACCTCTCTCAAGAACCTCACCAAGGCCGTGCCGGAAGGAGACCGAGGCGAGACGCGCCGCCGTCGCCGCTGCGCGCCTGCAGCCATGAAGAAGACCTCAACGCTCCTCCGGTCCTTCTCCTCGCGCCTACCCACGCGCCGCGCGCCGTCGCCGGCGGTGGCCCCGTGGCCGCCGGTCCGGTCCGCCTACGACCGCTGGCTCGCCGCCGAGCTCGACGAGCTCCGTGCCGACCCGATCGCGCCCTGCACAAGCGCCACGTGGCTCGCCCGCGCGCTCAGGGTCGCCATCGCCGCGCAGAGGCGCCTCGTCGCGTCGTCGGACGCGGCGAGCGGCGGCGGCGCCGGCATTGACCGGAGGACCATCGACGAGTGCGTCGAGGACACCGCGGAGCTGCTCGACGCGTGCGCCGGCCTCCGGGACCGGCTGGACGCGCTCAGGAGCTACGCCACCGCGATGCGCATCGCGCTTCACTGGCTCGAGGGCCACGGCGGCGAGTCCGTTTCGGCCGCGCAGCGCGCCACCGCGGCGTTCGCGGAGTGCGAGGCCGTGGAGCGGCGGTGCGGCGCCGAGCTCGCCAAGTGCGGCTCCAACCTCCGGAAGGTCGGCGAGAGGGCGATGCTGAACGGCAAGCACCCCGCCGGCGGATACCACCGGTCCGACGACGAAGAGGCGCTGTCCGGCGCGCGCGCTCTGGCGCTGCTTGCCGTCGGCGCGCTGGGCGCGGCGCTGGCGTTCCGGCCGCGGCGCCCTGTGTCTGGCCTCGCCGGCCACGCTGGCGGCGGCAAGGCCGTGGCGCAGTGGGAGTGCGCGCTCCAGGGGGTGCAGAAGCGAGTCAGGGAGGAGTACGACCGGCGGAGGAAGGAGGGCGTGCCGTGCATGGCCGAGCTCGACGCCGCAGCGGCCGCCGCGCGGGCCATGAAGTGCGCCGTGGCCGGTGGGCGGCGCTGCCCGGAGACAGTCATGGCTGCGGCCAGGAGTGGCTGCGACGAGCTGGAGGATACGGTGGCGGCGATCGAGGAGAAGGTCGGCGAGCTCCACAGAGAGTTGATAGGCGTTAGGATTGCGCTCTTGGAGTGGGCTCAGAGAGCAAGAGGGCATGAACTGCTTAGATTTGAATGTACTCCATGGCAGTGGACACCCGCTCATTCTGAAGCATCATGTCCAAGATTTTCATGGTCTAGAAAAAGTGATTATTAACTAACGAAAACCTCCTCACACTGTGTTTTCATCAGGCCGCTCACTAACTGCATCATATCCAGAGAAGGAAATCATGTTTTATTGTAGTTTTGCCAGACTACAAGATACGGTTTCATGCCGGAGGTAATGTGTCATCTTTAGGGGCCAGAAATGGAGCGGACAGTGTAGCAAATCATTATTTAAGGAAGGCCAAATTCAAGATTTTTCATTTAAATACATGGTGAAAATTTGTGCATGAAGCATAGGACTACAGGAGGGACTTCCCCCCTCCCCCCTCAGTGCCCCTTATCTTCGCCCTTTGTCATCGTAGGTCGGTAAGATCGACGAATCCGTGAACGTGTGAAATCTTGAACAAGGTGATTCACAAAGTTGTGTTGATAAATTTTATCATAAGACTCACCACACTAGAAATGATGTTATATGACCAAGGTGAGGTGTTATCTTCAGAAGTGAAGCCAAAAATTGGATAGTAGTGGTGTGTAGCAATTTTTTAGTCAAGAAAGGCCAAATTCAGTATTTCTCATTTACATACATGGTGAATTTTCACTACTGGAAAACGGATTTGGCCTGTCGGTGTAACACCGACAGGGAAATACCGAAATACCGACAGGAAAATTGAAAACTCATTTCCTTGTCGGTGCCCCGACAGGGAAACTCCGACAGGCCAAGAACGACAGGGAA
Organism: Alloteropsis semialata; assembly: GCA_004135705.1. NCBI lineage: Eukaryota > Viridiplantae > Streptophyta > Magnoliopsida > Poales > Poaceae > Alloteropsis > Alloteropsis semialata. The sequence continues at coordinate 23,387,916 of CM014277.1, read as the reverse complement.
AATTACATTTGCTTGTCGGTGCGCCGACAGGATTCATTTCCCTGTCGGTAATATACACACAGGACAAATTTTTTTCGTCGGGTTTATATTTTTTCCCCTGTCGCGTGGAACCGACAGGAAATATAAGATTTACCGCCAAGGAAAGATTTTTTCCTGTCAACGGCGGACCGACAGGATAATATATGTTTTTTCTGTCGCTCTTGCACACCGACAGAGAAGATACATATTAGTCTGTCGGTGTGACAACCACGACAGGGAAAATGTAAACCCTGTCGACTGTGTAACCGACAGGACAATTATGAAAACTGACAGGGAAATTTATAATTAACAAACATGAAAGTTTCTAAAACACTAGCTCAAATTAAATCTCAACCATTCATAGAACAGGATACATCACAGTTTCATTGCACAATTGTTACAACAGGATGCATTTCATTTTCATTGCACCATTCAGATAATATACATATAGTGCCGATGTCTAAAAGTTTGTCATCAATCTACCCAAAATACATGAGGCCATTGTATACACCATGCATATATAAGAGATGATGTCCATAGGTTTGTCATCGATATACCCAAAATACAGCAGGCCTTACATACTTCATCCCAAAGGTAGCTGACATCACTACTTCAAATCAGCATATATGTTGTAGCTATAAGCCTATAACCAAAAGTGCAGTTCATCAATTTGGCCAAAAGCCATAAACTCTTAGCTGAACCTAGAAGCTAGCTAGAGTTTAGCAAAAGTCAGTCATATTCTCCCACACAAGCCTTGTGTTTTGCAAGTCATCACCCCCCATCAGATAGATGCTTGGTGTGGATTGTGCCGGTTAGTGGAATCACGGTTGGCAATATCTTCGCTGTTGTGGCCACCATCGACACCATTGTTAGCAGATTCTGAAGCAGCATGTGAAGATCCAGTGGCCTGCATGTGAATGAAATAATTATATAGTGCACTTATTTATTCCTATTCGGACAACAAAACTCAATGCTAATTTCAGAATTGTATCATGCATTGTAATCAACACAATAGTTCCTAACCTAAATTGAAATGTTGTCCAAAATTGTTTGAACCAAAAAGAAAACCAACAGTTGTACTCACACTTCAAGCACCAAATCTGTTCAAAGGCACATACAGCAAGCATATGCTGATTCTTCTAAACCAATCAATGGGGCTCCACCACAAAGTATCCAAAGGCACATAACTAATGCAAATTAAATGGAGTTGCTATCCAGTAATGAACATGAGGCCACTTCCTCACTGCTGCACTGTGTGCTGACATTCTGAGTAACAAAGTATCAGTTAGCCTTCTATATTTTTCTCAGCTTTTGAGCCTGTACTAAATTTCTTTTGAAAGATTGGTAAATGGGAACATATACTCACAATCTGGGCAGCTACTAGACGTTGTTGCACCCGCTCTGGGATTTCCTTTCCTAGCTCCTTATATAGTTCCTACATGTACAGTCAAAACATATATAAGTCACACTAATAGGAATCAATTGAACAAAGGTACAATGTAAACATGAATTCATATGTACATACCAATATCAAATCTGTGTTAACTTTGCTTTGCTCCAATGCTTTGTCCTTCTCACGGCCTGCTTCTACTAACCTTGCATTTTCACGCCGTAGTTGTGCCATTTGTCGGGCCATCACTTGCATAGACACAGGATTTGATGGCTGCACATTTCTTTCCTTTGCAATTGCCCTGATATCAGCCGCCCTAATAGCGCCATGTCCTATGGCAAAACGCCCATGGGATCTCGAGCCAGCAGACATGTCATACAACACTTGCTCATTCAAATGTTGCTCCTGCAGGTGGGGCTGATGTTCCTCCTCCCCTCCCTGATGCTCTTCATCCTCTACTTCTGGACCAGAGACACTCCTAACACCAGCAATATAGTCATCCTACAAGGAATGTGACCACAAATCATTATTTCACATTGGCAAATGACAAAAGCACATTAATATAGTACAGTTTGACGAAACCAGTAGCAACATATGAAAATATAGTACAGTTTGGCGGAACTAGCAGCAGTATATGAACAAAAAAATCCGGTATAGTTTGGTAGCAGCAGCATATGAACAAAATAAGTACTATTGG
>CM014277.1:23372086-23384811 GCA_004135705.1 Alloteropsis semialata | reverse complement strand
GCAAGTCAAATACGCGCGCCGAAAAAGCTAGAGATGCGTGGGCACCACTAGCTTCTGTTGCAACGGACAAACAGATGTCCATCCCAAGGTCAGACACGGCCAGCAGAAAGGTAGAGGAGGGAACGAACGAGAGATCATGGACGTGCCAGCAGGAAGCCGGCTTGATCGTTCTGTGATCGATCACATCTATTCCCGTGAGAGACTGAGAGTCCGGGTGTTTTGGTCTTGGTTTCGCCAAATCAAGCCGTACAAGTCACGCTAGGATACCGGTTACATAGCTTGATCCGGAGACCGATGTGTGCTTGTGTTCGGTTCCTTCACGTTTAAATCTAACTAGCAAAAGGAACGAGCACACGAGCAGGCGTGCCGGGGACATTTGGCTCGTGCACGTTTCGGCAAAAGCTTTTGGACTTTTTTGTGCAAAAAAGTAGCGAGTCGTAGTGTCTGAACCAATCAAACGTACGGCATCGATCTCTAATCATTTTCTCTGAACACCACGTAGGACGAAACGGTAGAAACGGTTGAACATCAGAAACCGCACGGAATTGAACGACCGTTGAGAAAGGTGGCACGGTTACATTGGCCGTGTGGAGGTTGTCCGGACAGGAATGTTGTCGGTAGGATCGGACGAGACATCCGGTTGTACGCGTAGCATCGGCAGAGATCAGAACAGACGCCGAACGAACGATGGAGTCGTCGTTGGGTTCGCGGCACCCGAGACCCCCCGGCATTGGCGCACGCAAAAGCCTCCACGAAATGTTCGTTCCGTTCGATCCATCCCTCTCGTCCCGGGCGCGCGCGATCGAGCGCGCATAGGCACGGGAACCCGAGCAGTAGCGCGCGATCGCAGCAACCAAACCGAAACCGGCCGGTCGGGACTCGAGAGAGATCGAGACAGCAGCAGTCGCAGTTGGACGTACGCGCGGCCCCATACCAAAACAAACGACCACGGCTGCGCGCGCGTTCGGGCAGCCGGCACGGCACGTCGCGGCGCGCGGCCCGGAGGCGGAGAGGGGTCGCGCGCGTTGCGCTCCGGCCCGGCACGCGCGGGCACGGGCGGAGCACGATGCTCGGGTTCCCGGCCTCGTCGCGCGCGCGAGCGTCTCCCTCGACCAAACAAGTTCAACCTCAGCGCAGTCCCGGGCCTGCGCCGCGGCAGCACCGGCGCATCGCATGCACGGTAAGAAAAGAACATTCCTAGGCGTGGCGGCAGTCGCGATCGGTCTCGGTCTGGGTCTTGGCCGGCCTTGGACTTCTCGAGCACCGATCGATCGATCGATGGTGCTATCTGTGTAGTGGGAGCCGGCTGGCCGATGAGGCGGTGGCCCACCGCCCCACCCTACGGGAAAGGAAGGAAGGCTCGTTCTTTATCGACCAACCTTTTTGGCGTGCGCTTTCTTTCGTGTGCTCCTTCCTTTTGGAACGAGCAGCTGGCCGTGACCGGGTGGAATGGATCGAGATCGATCAGTGGTCACCGGACTGACTGCTGATGATACATGGTCCTCTGGTCCTGGGTCGTGACGACCCCGGACTGATGATCACTACTCCGGATCGGGATGGCTCCAATGGCGGGGATTTCCTCGTATATTCTACGCGCCTCGTCATCCTTTTTTGTTTGCAATGATGCGTCGTCAGTGCACCGTTTGAGTGTATTCCGCTCACCGCATGCGTTCGGTGCATGCGCCGCCCCATATATGCGGGCATGAATTAATGCATGACGCATCGTGCATGCATGAATCTTTGGACGGCGCGGATATCATCAGTGAGTTCTGGATGCATGCAAGCGTCCAAGATCAGAGACTTTGGCCATCCTTTTTTTAAAAAAGAAGAAGCAGTAAACTTTAAGAACTTACAACTGTTTCACGACGCATGTTATCAAGAAACTAAAACTTATATGCGAAAAGTTTTCAATTAGCTTTGGCCCTATTTGAGCAAATATTATTTGGACTGGTAGCATGCATGGACACATACTAGTATCATTTGATTTGTCGTGAAAATATTTTCATAATATAGTAATGCCAACCTTCTGCTATGATTTTCATACAAAGAGTCGCATTTGAAGTTGTGTGTTGGAGATTACGGCGACATTGCTTCTATATGTTTATTAGGGCCTTGTTTAGTTCCTGCAAGTTTCTGCAATTCAACCAAAAGTAACGCATAGGAAAACGTGCCCCCCTCTCTGCGACACACTTCCCAATGCACTTTTTCTATAGGAAATTCAATCAAATTCAACCAACTAAACAAGGCCTAGATATTAAAATATGTAAAAATAGTTGAGGTTTACAGTAAAAAAAAGAGCACTAGAAGTTAGTTATACTTTGGTGTAACATGTGTCAAATAGTTGTATGTATTTTAAGTTTACACTCTCTCTTTTTAAAAACAAAAATTTTTTCTGCTTGGCTTTGTTACATTAGCACGCCCATGTACTGATGTACATGGCCGACCATCATAGCATGCATGGCCGTTGATCTGACTATAATTACATCCTATCAAATTAGGGCCCACATGGATCAAAGGCTCCATTAAGACTGGGTTTGGCGATTGTGCATCTAGTATAGTATGCATGCATGCATGACAATAGGAGTTATAGCCTATATATATCTTGGGTGGAAATCATTGGCTATAGAAAGCGACATGTGTGAAGTGTGCATTGCTTCCCCTGCCTTCTCATGACGACCTTCAAAACATGAAAAAAAAACCCATTTCCAACTTTGCATGTCTACATGGTCGATCATCTCAACATGCTTGATGTTACATGAATGAAGAAAAAGTGTTATGTTGACTTGTTGAGGCATGTAACATCAAGCTTTGTGTCCACCTGCCAAAGAAACTTGTATGAACAACCATTGACAACACAAACCACGCGCGCATGCATCCAAGAAACTTGTATGAACAACCATTGACGACGAGACAAATTAAACCACGCATGCAGTTACCGATCGCACGCCAAACCCTAATTTTTAATCTAAATTATCTAGAGAACGGTTACATGATAGTATATGATTAGCTAGGTGCTAGCTAGGTAAGGCGTGCAAGTTAAGCTTGCTTATAAGGCATCGATTCTTCGTGGTGTCACCCAACCTGCTAGGATTTAGTCCAGCATGAATTTGTAAACCTCCAAAATTTAGGGTTCATTTTGGAAATAAAATTTGATAGTTTTATTAAGCTTCAAGTAGATAGCACTATTACAGAAGAAGTTTGTAGGAGCGGGTAAAAATACATTTGTATGACAGGATTCGAGGCCGGTCCTGCTTTTCATAGCTACAAATAGCGTGTTTGCAAGAGCGGGCCTCGGACCTCCCTACAAATTCTTTTCCAGAAGTGGATCATGTTCTCACCCGTCTCTTTAAATAATTTTCTAAGAGCGGTTCATCAGCGTCATCCCCTTGGAAATCAATTAAAAATAAAAAAATTGTGTAGGCTTGAAAGTTTCAAAAGGGTTTGTGTTCAGCTTCTACCACCACTACTGGAAAACGGATTTGGCCTGTCGGTGTAACACCGACAGGGAAATACCGAAATACCGACAGGAAAATTGAAAACTCATTTCCTTGTCGGTGCCCCGACAGGGAAACTCCGACAGGCCAAGAACGACAGGGAAAATTACATTTGCTTGTCGGTGCGCCGACAGGATTCATTTCCCTGTCGGTAATATACACACAGGACAAATTTTTTTCGTCGGGTTTATATTTTTTCCCCTGTCGCGTGGAACCGACAGGAAATATAAGATTTACCGCCAAGGAAAGATTTTTTCCTGTCAACGGCGGACCGACAGGATAATATATGTTTTTTCTGTCGCTCTTGCACACCGACAGAGAAGATACATATTAGTCTGTCGGTGTGACAACCACGACAGGGAAAATGTAAACCCTGTCGACTGTGTAACCGACAGGACAATTATGAAAACTGACAGGGAAATTTATAATTAACAAACATGAAAGTTTCTAAAACACTAGCTCAAATTAAATCTCAACCATTCATAGAACAGGATACATCACAGTTTCATTGCACAATTGTTACAACAGCATTTCATTTTCATTGCACCATTCAGATAATATACATATAGTGCCGATGTCTAAAAGTTTGTCATCAATCTACCCAAAATACATGAGGCCATTGTATACACCATGCATATATAAGAGATGATGTCCATAGGTTTGTCATCGATATACCCAAAATACAGCAGGCCTTACATACTTCATCCCAAAGGTAGCTGACATCACTACTTCAAATCAGCATATATGTTGTAGCTATAAGCCTATAACCAAAAGTGCAGTTCATCAATTTGGCCAAAAGCCATAAACTCTTAGCTGAACCTAGAAGCTAGCTAGAGTTTAGCAAAAGTCAGTCATATTCTCCCACACAAGCCTTGTGTTTTGCAAGTCATCACCCCCCATCAGATAGATGCTTGGTGTGGATTGTGCCGGTTAGTGGAATCACGGTTGGCAATATCTTCGCTGTTGTGGCCACCATCGACACCATTGTTAGCAGATTCTGAAGCAGCATGTGAAGATCCAGTGGCCTGCATGTGAATGAAATAATTATATAGTGCACTTATTTATTCCTATTCGGACAACAAAACTCAATGCTAATTTCAGAATTGTATCATGCATTGTAATCAACACAATAGTTCCTAACCTAAATTGAAATGTTGTCCAAAATTGTTTGAACCAAAAAGAAAACCAACAGTTGTACTCACACTTCAAGCACCAAATCTGTTCAAAGGCACATACAGCAAGCATATGCTGATTCTTCTAAACCAATCAATGGGGCTCCACCACAAAGTATCCAAAGGCACATAACTAATGCAAATTAAATGGAGTTGCTATCCAGTAATGAACATGAGGCCACTTCCTCACTGCTGCACTGTGTGCTGACATTCTGAGTAACAAAGTATCAGTTAGCCTTCTATATTTTTCTCAGCTTTTGAGCCTGTACTAAATTTCTTTTGAAAGATTGGTAAATGGGAACATATACTCACAATCTGGGCAGCTACTAGACGTTGTTGCACCCGCTCTGGGATTTCCTTTCCTAGCTCCTTATATAGTTCCTACATGTACAGTCAAAACATATATAAGTCACACTAATAGGAATCAATTGAACAAAGGTACAATGTAAACATGAATTCATATGTACATACCAATATCAAATCTGTGTTAACTTTGCTTTGCTCCAATGCTTTGTCCTTCTCACGGCCTGCTTCTACTAACCTTGCATTTTCACGCCGTAGTTGTGCCATTTGTCGGGCCATCACTTGCATAGACACAGGATTTGATGGCTGCACATTTCTTTCCTTTGCAATTGCCCTGATATCAGCCGCCCTAATAGCGCCATGTCCTATGGCAAAACGCCCATGGGATCTCGAGCCAGCAGACATGTCATACAACACTTGCTCATTCAAATGTTGCTCCTGCAGGTGGGGCTGATGTTCCTCCTCCCCTCCCTGATGCTCTTCATCCTCTACTTCTGGACCAGAGACACTCCTAACACCAGCAATATAGTCATCCTACAAGGAATGTGACCACAAATCATTATTTCACATTGGCAAATGACAAAAGCACATTAATATAGTACAGTTTGACGAAACCAGTAGCAACATATGAAAATATAGTACAGTTTGGCGGAACTAGCAGCAGTATATGAACAAAAAAATCCGGTATAGTTTGGTAGCAGCAGCATATGAACAAAATAAGTACTATTGGGCAGCAGCAACATATAAAAAATGCACTCCTATATTGGCAGTAGTACATGTAATCCATACAGTAAAACATTGTAGTAGGAAGCAGCACATGAAATATCTTTTAATCCATAAGATTTTTGTGAGTCAAACTACTGCTTACATGCTTGTTCCTTCCACTGAAATATCTTCTATGTTATCTCTCAGACCACTCTTGGCCTCAGGTAGGAGAAGAAGATGAGCACAGCACACACACACACTCTGATTGTGGCAAACTGAACTACCTTGCTTTGCATTGCTAGGGAATACATATACACATGTCTAGCAAAACCTGAGAGAGCTAAGTGTATGTACATTCAGATAGAGAAAATCTAATCCAGAAACAACACTTGCAGCCACATTTTTAGTTGTTAAGGTCTGAATTGTTGTGTTGGTGACCCCAACAGCCCAGCCTCCTTCTACCCCAACAGCCCAGCCTCCTTCTACCCCAACAGCAAGTAACTTAGAAGTAATCAGCAAGAAAGAAAAGACATCGTACCACACGCTTTTGCGCTTTGCGGCTCCTGATTACACCACTAGTACCACTAGTATCCACACTTTTTATGCCGGATTTCATCACAGCATATACATTGAGAGGAGTTGCCTTCTCTGGTCCATATTTAGCTTCCTACAGCATGAACAAGTCAAATGGGACAGGAACAAACAAATAGGCTATTTAATTTGTGCTTTCAAACATCTAAACATTCATACCAGTACTTGTTGTGTCTCAGTGAATGGTCTGGATCCTCCATGGTTTTGAGCTGTATCTTCAGAACTGAAGCGGCACTCTTGCCCTCTCTTCCGCGCCTCCAAGAACTCTTTTGAGCACCAATAACTACAGAGTTCGGGCCACACTTCATCATTGCACCACTTCAGCCGGCCAACCATGTATTGTCCACAATCAAGCTCTATTGGGCGTGCTAGTGTATCATCGAGCTCCTGCTCATGGTCTTTCCTATAGTATTCCTTTACACAATCCACACGTGCTTGATACATCATGTCTCTCACCTTTTTCTTCAAATAGGTTTCCAGAACACGGTCTGCCTCTTCTTGATCTTCCTCTTCGACCTCGAACAAACGCTGCATGTGTAGGAGACAAACAAACCCCAATCATACATTATGCAGAATTACATGCAGAATTAATTCTTCAAAAATCTGCACTATAAGTTAACTTGCAAAATACAGGTTGCGTACCCAAAATTCAGAAAGAACTCGATCTCCATGTGTCACTCCCAACTCATTCGGGATGCTCAGAAAATAATCAGCCCAATCCAGAGCTGGACGAAACAGCCCAGTGCCTGCACCATTTTGATCTCTGTCCTCAACTAAACCTGGGTATTCTCTTTTGAGAATTACTCCAAGCTGAGAATTGTATTTGTATGGGGGCTTGAAGTTGACATAACTAAATTGCCTAGAAAAAACAATGGCTGTTATTAGTTCACCAATAATGAAAGACAACAGCAACCATAAGGATTCGCATACTCACATGTCACCACTTGGTTTAAGAGCCACCTTGCCAACTCGCAAAGGTTGTGCCAACTTTGTTTGTGACCCTGGCTTCCTTCCTCTCTTTTTAGGTGTCCTTGCATGGGCAGGAGCAACAACTCTTGACCTCTGGGAGGCATCAGCAGTACTACCTGAACCATGAGCAGCACTCGTTTGGGAGACAGACGCACTTCTTTGGGACACAGATGCGCTCCTTTGGGAGACAGAAGCACGCTTGGTGCGTGCATGGCGAACAGCACGGGTCATCTGCATAAGTGTAAGAAGTTAGATCCATTTAACAACAATGAATGACAGGAGATACAATTTAAGATACAATGAACAACAGGGACATAAGTGTACATAAAAAATAGTAGAACAAAGAACAACATAAGATACAATTTAAATAATGCAGCAGGGAAAAACAAGAATACAGATTTAATAATAAAAGAAGTGTCATGGGTACATAGGATCTTGGACTGAACAAATAAAATTAAAACACACTGCATTTTCTAGGACCAATTTTCAAACATGACTACAGATTCAGAAATCATCTGGATCATAAGTTTCTTCCTCCCCTTCCTCCATTTCTTCCTCCTCTTCCTCTGTACTTTCTCCCTCTTCGTCAATAGCAAAATCATCATATTCCTCATCCTCAATGACTCGTTTCTCTATAGATTCCAAGTCTTTTGGATCAGTAATTTCATCTGAACCCAATGATAGCATAGATTCCAAGGCATCCCCCAAATCAATAACAAAGGTGCCATCCAACCCACTTTCTTGATAGATGTCATGTGTTGGTCCTTCTGGATTCATGGGCACATTGTTGCAGCCATCTAGAGGTACAAATCCATGTGGAGCAACCTTGTAGACAACCCACCATGGAGATAAATCCCTATTCTTGCATGGGTAGGACAGATAATAAACTTGAGTAGCTTGACTTGCCATCACAAATGGGTCAAAATTTGATAATCTCAATGCATGTTTAATCTCTACCAAGCCTAGGTCTTCAGTATGCCTCAATCCATTGGGTGTTGGATCAAACCAGCGACAATAAAACAAAACCAACTCCAGTTTCATACTGCCTTCCCATTCAATTTTTATGATATCTTCTATCACACCATAATAATCAAGAGCATTGCCAGATTCATCATATGAAGTGACACAAACACCACTATTGGTGGTTGTTAACCCAGATCTCCCACTCTCATATCTCTCTGAACGGAATCTATATCCATTGACATCATAGCACCCAAAGGAGCAAACTCTAGTACGGAAACCATAGGACATTTGGCAAAGAACTTTGTGAACACTAGCTGATTTCATGCACTGAAAAAAAATACATGTGTTAAGTTTTATTATTCTTTCATATTGTAAAATGCACATACTATGTAGTGGATAAGCACATTACTTGCTGTTTGAACCAAACAAAAAAATTTGGCCCAGATTTTACCCCACGGCCATTTTTCCAACCATTTAACCTTAATTCACGCAGCTGCTGTTCTGTGGGATCAAGGCGGCTCTTCCACTGCTCATTATCAAATTGTCTACATGAACAAAATTAATGTTACCCCTGCTAGTAAAATTATTCAAGTAATATAACTTGTTCATGTTATTTCTAGGACATACGTGAAGAAATCATCCATCTCAGGTATGTTTGTCAATATGTACAGGAAAGCAACCTTGTACTCCTCATTTGAGAGCTCACGTGTACCCCTTGGGCTGATGACTCGCCCCGGGCATTTAAAAATTTCAAGGTCACATGGACCCTGAAATGTAGACGCTCCATCATCATATCGTGGCATCTTGTTTTTAATAGATGGAGCTTTAGATTTAAAATAAAGGCTGAGAAAATTTGTAGCCTCTTCAACTAGAAATGCTTCAACTATGCCAGCCTCAACACGTGCCTTATTTCTGACTTTCTTCTTAAGTCTTTGGATACACCTACGAAGTTATAGCAACATATTACAAATAGCTAAGTTATAGACATTAGGCACTGATAGTATATAACATATTATCATATTTACCTTTCATATGGATAATTCCAACGGGCTAGGACTGGCCCTCCTAATCTTGCCTCGTATGGTAGATGTATGATTAGATGTTGCATAACATTGAAGAAACCAGGAGGAAATATCTTCTCTAATTTGCAAAGAAGCACGGGAACGTTATCTTCTAGAGAGCGGACAACATCTTTGATGAGCTCTTTGGCACATAGTTGTCGATAGAAGAAACTAAGCTCAGCCAAACAACGCCATATATTTTCTGGTAGAAACCCCCGGAATGCAACAGGAAGCAACCGTTCAATAAAGATGTGGTAGTCATGACTTTTTAGGCCAAAAATCTTTCTTTGCAGCAAGTTAACACCACGTCTAATATTGGCAGCATATGCATCAGGAAACTTCAAGTCTTGGAACCATTGAAGGATGGTTGCCTTGTCATTTTTGTCAATGCAGAATGGGGCTCTTGGTCTATCCCACTTACCATTGTTCTTTTCCACCAAATGGAGTGAAGGGCGGTTACAGATCATAGCTAAATCTAGCCTAGCCTTCACATTATCTTTGGTCTTATCGGTGTCAAAGCATGTGTTCCATACAGCCTCAGCCATATTCTTTTCATTGTGCATCAGATCAATATTGTGAGGGAGCAGCAACTTATCAAAATATGGAAGCTGCCTGAAGCCCAGTATGTGTGTCCAATTGTGCAGTTTACCATAGGTTTGTTCATCACCTACAAATCTGTTTAGTTGAGCTTGAACTTCCTCCCCTGTTAAGCGCCTAGGTGGCTCATCAAACACCTTAGTGTTCTTACGAAACGCATTAGCTTGTTTTCTAAATTCATGATCTTTAGGTAGAAAGCGCCTATGACAATCAAACCAACAAGCCTTATGACCATTACGGAGTTGGAATCCTCGGCAACCATAGCCATATGGGCATGCCAATCTACCATGGGTGCACCAGCCAGCAAAGTCCCCATATGCCATGAAATCATGTACTGACCAAAAGTAGACTGCCCTCATTGTAAAGTTCTTCTTGAGCAAAACATCCCATGTTGTGACCCCCTCCCACAATTTTTGAAACTCATCAAATAAGGGCTGCATTAGAATGTTCAACTTTTTACCAGGATGCTCAGGACCAGGAACAACAAGGGAGAGGAAAATATACTCAGGCCTTAAGAGATGGCCAGGAGGCAAATTTAATGGGGTTACAAATACTGGCCAGCATGAGTAAGGAGCGGCATTGATATTAAATGGTGTGAAACCATCAGTTGCTATACAAAGTCGCACATTTCTTTTATCCATCGCAAAGTCTGGGCAGTCCACATCAAATTGCTCCCATGCTTCTCCATCACAAGGGTGCACCATCTTACCATTTGTTGAGGGACTATGTGACCGCATTAGCTTTGCTGTATCTTCATGTGCATACAACCTTTTCAGCCTATCTGTGATGGGAAGATAACGCAAAACTTTGCGTGGAATTTTATTCCTCCCATCCTCATACCGATTAGCACCGCAGAAGTCACATTTCTCTTTATTCTCGTTATCTTTGTAGAATAGCATGCAATTGTTATAACAAACATCGATTTTCACATATGGCATACCAAGGCCTTCTAATAATTTTCTGGACTGGTAGAAGTCACTTGGTAACTTAGAATCTGGAGGAAGGAGTTCATGTATTATCTCTACAATATCATTATATTCTGCAATAGACATGTTGTATCGTGACTTTACTGCAAGTAACCGAGCAACAGCAGAAAGGCTTGAGTGTGTGGTTTTCTCATGCACCAACTCATCTGCACTAGCGACCATCCTATAGAAAGCCAGGGCCTCTGCTGTTGGTTCATCGTCTATTGTAGGTGGATGGTCCCCACCTAGATCAACTAGCATTTGATCCATTTGGTCCGTCTCATCAAAACCTTCCCCATTTGCTACGGTGTTGTCATGCCTAACAAACCCCTCACCATGCTCCGTCCATGTTTCATAACCTTCCTTAAACCCATGCTTACATAAGTGCATCTCTACCGTAAATCTGTTGTGCCTAAAATAGTTGCGACACATGGCACAAGGGCACTTGATGCAAGCATTTTCAGCTACACCCGGAATTGAAAAGGCAAGATTCAAGAACTGAGTTGTTTGATCAATCCATTCATTAGAGGGAGCTTTACCACGCTGCCAACCACTATACATCCATGTGCGTTGTGACATTCTAACTGGTTCTGTGATTCAAAGATTAATATATAAATTACCACAAAAATTCTGTTCCACAACTGCGACAATAGTTGAATAATAAAAAATGCAAATGCACTCACAACACAAGCATAGAATAACATGAGTACAGGAAGTGGTGGTTCACCTGGAATCCAAGAGGTCAATCACCAGTCTAGTGATATGCTTGACTATGTTGAAAGTTCACTCCAGCCTTCCAGGTTGCTCTTGTCCTCCCTGGTTCAGCCCTATATTTTCAATGCAATACATTAAGGGCAGAGATCAAACTTGCAGTACAGTAATATAAAGCTTAACAACAGTTGATTCTTATACAGTTGATTTTGGTTAAAAAAATTACTGATATTGTTTATGCATGGTGCTCCTCTTATAATGACCGAAAACACAAAATAAACACACATCAGTGCAAAAGCAGTATGCGGCCAATAATCAAACAGATATGAGTTCAGCCAGTCACAGTTTAAAAAATTAGTCTTGACTCCATTTCTAAGGAAGCCAAAAATTCAGTAGGCCACAAGTTAAGAATCAAGTCTTTAACACAATTATTTAAGTTGCAATGAGATTGAAGTAGTCTAGTCTACTAGTCACTGCTCTGACTAAACAAAGATTTGTAACTTGTTTACCCAAACTCTAGAGTGTGGATATAATGAATTTACTTGCATTACTAAGAATGCCCACTAACCTCAGTATCCATCTACTCTGAAGCAATCTAGGAATGCAGGATATGCTCATGCAGCCAGTACCCAGGCAAGGAAAGAAAGTAAGCCCTCACAATCAGGCCTACTGTAGAATCAGTCAAATGCACATTGCTATATATTAAGCTACTAGCTAAATTAGGAAGGCACAAATCTAGCACCCAATGATTATTCTTAACAGAGTAACCACTTGCTCAAAGGTACATTGATACAATTTTGCTGAACAAGATATAGAATAAGATGCAAATTTTCTGAACCACAATATGAACAAAGTTGGGAAAAGAACATGGCTTAACCTTACTCACCTTAGTTCAGAGTGGAAGCTGGACGCAATTGTCGGCTTTGGTCTCTGGCGTCTCTTCCGGCTTCACCACGGTCTCTAGATCCAATGTCCCGGGATCCTCCTGCAGCGTCACACAAACCTTCATCAATCTGGCGGGGGGAAGTGGAGCAGAGGACGGAGTTGAAGGGGCGAGCGGAGGCCGGACTCGCGGGGGGCGCGCGTACCAGGAGTCGCAGAGGGGCGAGAGCGGAGGCCCGAGTCGCGGGGGCGCGCGTACCAGGAGTCGCAGAGGGGCGAGAGCGGAGGCCCGAGTCGCGGGGGCGCGCGTAC